>CM054179.1:49457390-50657390 GCA_028829895.1 Sinotaia quadrata
TTGTTTATTCATACTGTGTACTGGAGCCAGGGTGCTGGGAAGGTATTTATTTTGGTTACTTCTTTGGTTCTTTTTTTTTGACAGCTGATATGCTGCAGTTTTGTTTAAATATTGCTCTCAAGGTAGGTGCACAAGAGGGGAGGAGCTTAAAAGCACCCTGCTTGTCTGCACTGGCGTCAAGCCCTTTGAGGTTTGCAATATAGGTTTTAAAGGAGCAGGAGGAAGCTCCAGGAAAGTTTTGGTGAGTTGACAGCTGTGATGCTGTATTGATTTTGTGAGTATTATACATTGCTCCTAGAGGTTATGTAGCAGTGAGGGGAGGAGCTTAAAAGCAACCCCATTGTTCTACATTGTGCGTAAAGCAGCTCTGGTTTAGCAGATGTGATCAGAAGTCTCGGTAGTGGTATAAAGCATTGGATAGACAGAATTCAAAAGTAACCATAGAACATTTATTGTATTTAAAGGTTTCCATTTGAGATTGTTAAAATAGTATAACTTTAGTATGTTTAGTGATTTGTTTGTTGACTTTTTGTTCTAGACCTTTAGTAATTCTTATATGTGGATAGAAGATTTGAATTGTAAAATTATTTTATGTTTATGTAGTTGTACAAATAGAGTAGTCTAACTTGATAGAGGTGGTTTGATTTTATGTGGATGGTCGAGGTAATTAAAAGATTATTTTTGCGAACCATTATAGTATAATGATGGAAATCTACGTGTACTGGAGCCAGGGTGCTCAGAAGGTATTTATTTTGGTTACTTCTTTGGTTCTTTTTTTTTTTTGACAGCTGATATGCTGCAGTTTTGTTTAAATATTGCTCTCAAGGTAGGTGCACAAGAGGGGAGGAGCTTAAAAGCACCCTGCTTGTCTGCACTGGCGTCAAGCCCTTTGAGGTTTGCAATATAGGTTTTAATGGAGCAGGAGGAAGCTCCAGGAATATTTTGGTGAGTTGACAGCTGTGATGCTGTATTGATTTTGTGAGTATTATACATTGCTCCTAGAGGTTATGTAGCAGTGAGGGGAGGTGCCTAAAAGCAACCCCATTGTTCTACATTGTGCGTAAAGCAACTCTGGTTTAGCAGATGTGATCAGAAGTCTCGGTAGTGGTATAAAGCATTGGATAGACAGAATTCAAAAGTAACCATAGAACAGTTTTTGTATTTAAAGGTTTCCATTGAGATTGTTAAAGTGGTATTATTTTAGTATGTTTAGTGATTTGTTTGTTGACCTTTTGGTGTGCTAGACCTTCGAATCATGGAGGACCATGATTATTTTTAGTAGGGGGGAATAATGTAGCCCCTGTTTAGGTGTGTGTCATCGTGTATGTATGTGTATAGTCGCATCCCCACGCGTGCAGCAAAGTAGGTCATCGGCCGCTAGTGTGAATCACCGGTGAGTGCGTGCTTTTATTGTTTATGACCACTCCCTTTGTTTTAAAGCGCGCGCTATATTGACGCTAGCTGTGTTAGAGTATGTGTTTTTATTATCATATATTGTTTTAGGTAGTTAGTGAGTGAAGTTAATATTTATATATTTAGAAAGGAGATAGTTTATATTTTTAATTAATGTATTTTTGTATGATGAATAATGTTATTGTATTTGTGTATTTTGCAATTTATGTGTGTGTGAATGCTTTTCCTGAAGCCCGCCAACACAGATTTTATTTTATTAAAGGTTTAATTCTTTAGATTATATATATGAAAAGATCTGTATATTAAAGTATAATTATAGTAGTTTTATTGTATATTTGAATTATTATGTAATTGTTAGGCATATAGCTATAATTGATAGTGGAAAGCAAGTAAAGAAACACAAAAGTTATTTTTAGAAGCCTTTTCACACTAGATTTTTATTTTCATAACCCGTGGGCTTCGGGGAGGCCCGCTCCTATAGGATATAATGAGCGTGTGTGGTTTGAGTGAACTACTACTACAATTAGAGTCACCTAGAGTCTGGGCATTGGTATCGGAACTAGAAAGAGTGTCTGCCTCTGAGTCATCCTTGGTCGTCCGTTGGCGGTGTGCCGCCTAAATAAAGATCCTATGAAAATGTAAAACACGTGTTGCGTGTTCTGCCTCTGTCCTCCTGCTGTGGCTGCCGTAGCGGTATTGTCTGCTTGTCTGTCTTATCATCATCGTCATCGTTCATCCAGTCATCTCCTCGCATCCTAGTGTGACCCATATGACGAACAACTACAACACCACACTCTCGATCCATTCCATCACAACAAAATTGGCGCTACCAGTGTATAATGTATTTAGATTTTTTTATTGTTTGTTTTCTTGGTGATTAGTACTCCGGTGCATTAATATAATGCGATCCTTGGGATCTAAAAAATTTGACTGCATTGTACATGAGGCTGCGTTATAATGAGGGATCCTTTTTGTCATGTATGAACAACCTATGTCACATGGCAGCTACTGTTTATCAACTTACAGTTCACCCTACTTCACCAAATGTACTTTTAAGCCATGTAATTTAAGCAAATGTAAGCACACTTTCGGACTAAATTAAAAAATCATATATAAAAAAAGATTTATAGCATTAATAAAACATGCAGTCTCTTGCATGATGACATGAAAGTTTACTCTCATTTGCGGTAAAACGATGTGATAGATATAACTAATGACTAAATTAAAAAATCATATATAAAAAGATTTATAGCATTAATAAAACATGCAGTCTCTTGCATGACATGAAAGTTTACTCTCATTTGCGGTAAAACGATGCAATAGATATTTATTTGATTCCTTCTCTTTTCTTCTCTTTAGCTAAGTTGAGAGGGGGCATTAGGGAGGGGATAAAATTACCCCAATTTTCTCTTGATAGCCTTGGTCAGTCAACTTTAACCACATTTTTAATTGTTCAAAGAAACAGCTTTAAAGAATATTACTGCAGCCAAAGATAAAAGTTTGTCCACTGGCCCGGCTTTTCTCTCAACAGCCCTGGATACAGTCAATTCTATCCATGTTTTTTAATTCTTCAAATAATACATTCAAAGCATATTACACTGTATATGTACATTGAAGAGATGTGTGACAAATCTGTGAAGAAAAAATGTCTGTTAACTCTGTTTAGACAGTGGTAAGATGTGTCTGAAGTTTTTCAAATCATTGTTAAGCTCTTTTACAAATACAAGTACTTACAATGTGTGGTGTTAACATAGGATGGTGAATGGACCAATACAAAGACCAGAATTTATTAAACTAATGAGGCATTTGTATATAGAACATTATACTCTTGAAATATTCTGCAATAAATATTAATAATAATTTAAAGTACTCACAACATTTCTAGGATTCAAGACTCACAATCTGAAAAGCTTTGATATTCAGTTCAAAGAAAGACTGGAATAAAGACCTACCATTACTGGTAATGAAACAGCCACAGGTAAAGACTGCATGAGTTCTGTGACATAGCTTGGAATGGTAACAAGAGTGTCCATCAGTTCTATGAAATATTTTGGTGGAGTAGCCTCTACAACAGACAGAAGTTCCTGGGGAAAAAGGTAAAATGAATGTTATGCAGATTTAAATATATTCCCACTACAGTGAGAAGTTCCAGAAAATAAAATTGTATGATTAATATTATGGAGATATAAAAAAAAAAGACTGTTCAGATCCCATGCATTAACAAAAAGAATAAAAGATTAAATGGATTTGTAACAACAGAAATGCAAATGACATAAGTAATAATTAATTATTATATTTTTTATTAATTATTTAATCTTCTGAATTTAATTAAGTATCTGTTTCTCTCATTTTTTGAGACATCTTCCCCAAATGTTGTTAAATTAGGACACTAAGATAGCATTACAGTGGAATATATACAGCAGTGAACACATAAGATAGCATTACAGTGGAATCTGTACAGCAGTGAACACATAATATAGCATTACAGTGGAATATATACAGCAGTGAACACATAAGATAGCATTACAGTGGAATCTGTACAGCAGTGAATGTATATAATATAAATGTCATGGGTGAACTGTATGAATTTTTCTCACCTCCAAAATACTAGCAGTGGTTGTTTGACACAGATGTACAATGTCCATAACTCCTTTTTCACTAAAATGCTCTAACCTTCTGACAGCTGCCAAAACATCACCTATATTTTTAAATCTAGAAGATTAATAAAAATAATTATAATTGAAAACCTCAATGTTGTCTATAACATTTATTTCATTGTTCTTAATTTGCATATTAAAGAAATCACTTAGTACTTAGTAAATGTTGTATATATTGTACATTAAACAAAACCAATAGAATATGAATCCTGAAAATAAATATGAATCAAAATTCAAAGAAACAATATAGTACTGGCTACTTAAAACAATCTTCAGAAAATACTGGATTTCCCAGAATCCTGGGAAATATTTTCAGAGAGCAACTACAAACTAACCATCATCACCAGCAACAACAATAAATGTCTGACATTAAAAATGTATCTCTTCTAACAATATTTAGTAATTATACAAATACTATAAATGTACATATTGGAATGATAATGATAATGAACAAACAAACCAATGAAATATCAAGACTGACAGACACCTGAGTGTAATAAAAGAAGTCAAATGATGAAACAAAAAGGACTAAAAGATTAAATAAAAATAATAACTGCACAGGATAGTTCACAACTGGTATAAAACAGCTGAATGAAGTTAACATATAAACAACCCCCGAAAATCCCACTTGCAAGCTCACAATTTGTGAGTGGAAAAATGTCACTAGCGAGCTCAGAAAATAACAAGCAGGCTATCATAAGGCAATATTTTATCACATAAAATATTTTTCTATCTACTTTTTAAGAAAATAATTTAATTACTGACAATCAATTTGACTAGCATTTCAGGTTAGATGCGAGTTGCTATTGCCGAGAACATAGAATAAGAATAACAATAATAATGTACTTATAGGTCCTGAATGCATGCCAGGTGCAAGCTCAGGAGGCATATTCAGTGCATACATCCCTTTCGGCCTAGTGTCAACTGCCCATCTATACCAAAGTAACTCAGTAATATTCAGATCACTGATGAGTTTGGATTCAGTAGCAGGGCTTTGAAGTTGGAATGTGGAGTTTGAGTCATGCAGTCAGTTGTTTTTAAAGTGGAGTTGGAGTGTTTAAAAATGTCCAGACTCCAACTCCAAATTTTACAAGATCAAGGCTGAAGTAGATCCATGTTTGAACATGAGGGGGTAAAAGAAATCTTTTAAAAAGTTGAAATAGCATCTCAAGGTTGTTGTTTATTATTAATTTATTACATTTTAAACAATGGAATGTAGCCCTTGTTAGTTTAGGTATTTGTGTGTCATCGTGTATGTATGTGTATAGTCGCATCCCCACGCTCTGCAGCAAAGTAGGTCATCGGCCGCTAGTTTGAATCACCCGGCGTGGTCTGCTAACAGCTATATAGTAATGTGTATGACTGTGCCATTGAGTGCGTATTTTTATTGTTTATGATTATTCCCTTTGTTTTAAAGCGCGCGCTATATTGACGCTAGCTGTGTTAGAGTATGTGTTTTTATTGTTATATATTGTTTTAGGTAGTTAGTAATTGACGTTGGTATTTATATAGTTAGAAAGGAAATAGTTTATATTTTTAATTGATGTATTTTTGTATGATGAATAATGTTATTGTATTTGTGTACTTTGCAATTTATGTGTGTGTGAATGCTTTTTCTGAAGCCCGCCAACACAGATTTTATTTTATTAAAGGTTTAATTCTTTAGATTATATATATGAAAAGATCTGTATATTAAAGTATAATTAAAGTAGTTTCACTATATATTTGAATTATTATGTAATTGTTAGGCATATAGCTATAACTGATAGTGGAAAGCAAGTAAAGAAACACAAAAGTTATTTTTAGAAGCCTTCCCACACTAGATTTTCATTTTCATAACCCGTGGGCTTCGGGGAGGGCCGCTCCCATAGGATATAATGAGCGTGTGTGGTTTGAGTGACTACAATTAGAGTCACTCAAAGTCTCGGCATTGGTAGCAGAACTATTAAGAGTGTCTGCCTCTGAGTCGTCCTTGGTCGTCTGTTGGCGGTGTGTCGCCTAAATAAAGATCCTATGAAAATGTAAAACACGTGTTGCGTGTTCTGCCTCTCTCCTGCTGTGGCTGCCGTAGCGGTATTGTCTGCTTGTCTGTCTTATCATCATCGTCATCGTTCATCCAGTCATCTCCTCGCATCCTAGAGTGACCCATATGACGAACAACTACAACAACCACACTCGATCCATCCACAACAAAATTGGCACTGCGAGCAGGATGGGCCCAAAGGGTGCGAGGAATGGCCAAACAACATTTTCCGGCTGGACAGACGGACGGCAGCCATTAACATCATAGCAGAGAGGGACGGCAGTGGCAGCCGACATGGCCCTGACAGCACACCGCATGGCACTAACAACACGCCGACGACCATCCATCGCGGCACGACGGACGCCAACTTCATGGCAGAGAGGGACGGCAGTGGCAGCCGACATGGCCCTGACAGCACACCGCATGGCGCTGACAACACGCTGACGACCATCCTTCGTGGCATGACGGACGCCAGATATCACCAACAGCAGCAAAAAAAAAAACGGTCAGGACAAGCTAAAGACGTATTTTTCACTCAACTACATAAATCACAAACTTTGTGCCCTTTGTTAAAAAGGTATGGACGGTATTAGACATTTTTTTAGAAAGAAGAAGAATGGAACAACAAAAAATGTGTCACAAACATTTGCTTTATTTGAAAGACACAAAGTGACTTTTTTAGTGCTAGTACTTAGTGTAGATTTTAAATTTTAATTTGTATGTTTATGTGATTATTTTAGTTGGAAATTTTTAGGCTAAAATGTGCAGCATTAGAAAGTTGTATTGAATATGATCAAGTTTTTTTTTAAAAAAAAAAAGAGAAAGAATATATAGATATTTAGATGTTTTATTGAAATTGTGCTAAATTCGGGCGTGTATTTATTTTGCTGTGTGATGTTACTGCATAGGTATTGGAATGTAAGTTTTTGTGGCAATACCTATTTTGTTAAGTAAGAACTTATGTCCCGTGTGGTAATACAGTTTGTAGTTTTATTTTTGTATCTTTGTTTTAGAGTTTCGCTGGGTTAGGAATTTGGAATTCCTTGGCTAGCCCTAGTTCATCACTGAGGTTTGGCAAAAGATAGTTTGCATCCTAGTGAGTGGTCTATGTGTTGCTAGCTTTAGTCAGGTCACTGTGGACGCTGGCTGGAAAGCGTTTCTCTTGTTACGTGTTGTCGCGTCTGATTAGATGTGTAGTAAATATTTGTTTATCCATATTGAGTATTTGTAAGTAAGAGCGAATGGGCTGAGATGGGTGCACATGTGATGTTAAGTCTCTTTGTTTGTTGGATGTAGTATGATGGTGCAATTAGAGTAGCGTTATAGGAAACCTACGTGTACTGGAGCCAGGGTGCTCGGAAGGTATTTATTTTGGTTACTTCTTTGGTTCTTTTTTGACAGCTGATATGCTGCAGTTTTGTTTAAATATTGCTCTCAAGGTAGGTGCACAAGAGGGGAGGAGCTTAAAAGCACCCTGCTTGTCTGCACTGGCGTCAAGCCCCTTGAGGTTTGCAATATAGGTTTTAAAGGAGCAGGAGGAAGCTCCAGGAAAGTTTTGGTGAGTTGACAGCTGTGATGCTGTATTGATTTTGTGAGTATTATACATTGCTCTTAGAGGTTATGTAGCAGTGAGGGGAGGAGCCTAAAAGCAACCCCATTGTTCTACATTGTGCGTAAAGCAACTCTGGTTTAGCAGATGTGATCAGAAGTCTCGGTAGTGGTATAAAGCATTGGATGGACAGAATTCAAAAGTAACCATAGAACATTTCTTGTATTTAAAGGTTTCCATTCGAGATTGTTAAAATAGTACAACTTTAGTATGTTTAGTGATTTGTTTGTTGACTTTTTGGTGTGCTAGACCTTCGAATCATGGAGGACCATGATTATTTTTAGTAGGGGGGAATAATGTAGCCCTTGTTAGTTTAGGTATTTGTGTGTCATCGTGTATGTATGTGTATAGTCGCATCCCCACGCTCTGCAGCAAAGTAGGTCATCGGCCGCTAGTTTGAATCACCTGGCGTGGTCTGCTAACAGCTATATAGTAATGTGTATGACTGTGCCATTGAGTGCATATTTTTATTGTTTATGATTATTCCCTTTGTTTTAAAGCGCGCGCTATATTGACGCTAGCTGTGTTAGAGTATGTGTTTTTATTGTTATATATTGTTTTAGGTAGTTAGTAATTGACGTTGGTATTTATATAGTTAGAAAGGAAATAGTTTATATTTTTAATTGATGTATTTTTGTATGATGAATAATGTTATTGTATTTGTGTACTTTGCAATTTATGTGTGTGTGAATGCTTTTTCTGAAGCCCGCCAACACAGATTTTATTTTATTAAAGGTTTAATTCTTTAGATTATATATATGAAAAGATCTGTATATTAAAGTATAATTAAAGTAGTTTCACTATATATTTGAATTATTATGTAATTGTTAGGCATATAGCTATAACTGATAGTGGAAAGCAAGTAAAGAAACACAAAAGTTATTTTTAGAAGCCTTCCCACACTAGATTTTCATTTTCATAACCCGTGGGCTTCGGGGAGGGCCGCTCCCATAGGATATAATGAGCGTGTGTGGTTTGAGTGACTACAATTAGAGTCACTCAAAGTCTCGGCATTGGTAGCAGAACTATTAAGAGTGTCTGCCTCTGAGTCGTCCTTGGTCGTCTGTTGGCGGTGTGTCGCCTAAATAAAGATCCTATGAAAATGTAAAACACGTGTTGCGTGTTCTGCCTCTCTCCTGCTGTGGCTGCCGTAGCGGTATTGTCTGCCTTATCATCATCGTCATCGTTCATCCAGTCATCTCCTCGCATCCTAGAGTGACCCATATGACGAACAACTACAACAACCACACTCGATCCATCCACAACAGGAAGTAAAAGTACTTTGTGAAGTTATTGAAATAGTGAGCTAAAACAAACAAACTTCTGCTACATAAATTAATTATAGTTCGATCGTATGAAAAATATACAAGAGCAAGATGAGATGATAGCCAGATTGCTGCATAACAGCATTAAATCACCTTTATCTTCATCAACAGTAACCGGGCTGATAGAGATTATGAAAAAATATTTAGACAAATATTTAGGCACACAGGATTCATCCAAACATTGGCGGTTAAATCTGAAAAATTTCTGAGAAAGAGAAACTTCATCATACCTAAAGTAGTAGTACTAGTACAATATGTAGTAAAATATGCTGTTGTAAATACAAACTGGAGCCATAAAGATGGAAATCTTCGAAGTATTTCACTTTGAAAAAGTGGATGTAAATGCTGGGAGTAGTAACTGTAAGTTGGGGTGGGGAAGTGGGTGGTGGCAGGGGTCTCGTTCTGTAAGAAATGTAGATTTTCTGATTATATAAATGAGGAAAATGATTAACTTAAAGTGCTTCATTTTTAAACTCCAGCAGAGACTGAGGGTTTAAGTTTACAGCTGAATGAGGATGAGCACAAGCTCTATTAATTTTTAATTCCATAGTACAAGAAATAAGAGACAGCTAATAGTTCTGGTCCCATAAAAAGCATACTAGATATTTCAGCTCTGCAGTAAACCATAACCGAGGTTTTCAAATCAACATGATTTTTTTGTATTAATTCATGATATAGATCCTTATTTCTCAAACAAGACATAAACACACTTTTAATAATAAAACACAAATAAGACTCTACCCCCCATGCTCTCAATCTCATCCTCAATTTACAAGGATCAATCAGTGGGCATTTTAAACATAATAAATTGAATTTTTAATTTAAAAAAAAATAAATTTATATATGTAAGGAACAACTTTGTCAAGCAATTGAAAATATACAAATGCACTTACTTTGATATGGTATCAAAAATTAAAGCTATCTCTCTAGGTGTGGCAGCAGTTACCCCAATGATGATATCCAATATTTCCTGCAGTGCTTCTGGTGCAAGAATCCTGTTAGGTTTGGATGTGGTTGCAAAGAGCACAATCATGGACAGAGCACAGAATGGTGGCTTCTTGATCAATGCCACAAGTTCAGCACAGCCTTCAATCGTAATAGACTCCAGCAAATGGTTGAGTGTGTCTATGAGTATCTCCATCGTCAAACCATGAGTCCTGAAAGAATTACTTTAGTGCTAACTAATACTAAAACAGCTTTCAAATACATATATGAAAGTTCAAAATGATCTATATGAGTGATGATGTTACCATTACAGTCTCAGTACTGTGCTAAACAGTCTGAGTAATGATATTACCAGTGGAGTCTTGTTATTTGTGCTAAACAGTCTGAGTGATGATATTACCAGTGGAGTCTTGTTATTAGTGCTAAACAGTCTGAGTGATGATATTACCAGTGGAGTCTTGTTATTTGTGCGAAACAGTCTGAGTGATGATATTACCAATGGAGTCTTGTTATTTGTGCTAAACAGTCTGAGTGATGATATTACCAATTGAGTCTTGTTATTTGTGCTAAACAGTCTGAGTGATGATATTACCAGTAGAGTCTTGTTATTTGTGCTAAACAGTCTGAGTGATGATATTACCAATGGAGTCTTGTTATTTGTGCTAAACAGTTTGAATGATGATGCTATCAGTGGAGACTCATTTATTTGTGCTAAACAGTCTGAGTAAAGATATAGCCAGTAGAGTCTTAAGTCATTTGTGTTAAAAAGAACTGAGATAACCTACAATATATATATATATTAAGATATGGCAAATGATATCTTAAATCACACACAAAAAAATTCTTAACATAAAAAGCTTAGTTAAGAAGAAGAATGCATAGAAAAAGAATGCAAATAATGAAAAGAAGAATGCAAAGAAGAATAAAATATTATTTAAAATGTACAGAACCCATGAACCATATGAACAACAGTAATAATAATAATTAATTAATAACTTGTATAACAGCAGTAAAAAGTAGTGATGAAAAATTAGATAACTTTCACTGTATAAATATATCACAGTTAAATCTGGCAAATTGACATTTAATAAAAGTACATCTAAAATCAAACCAGCCAAACTGGCATCATTTTGATATTCAACATAAACACTCACAATATTAATTTGACATTTAATAAAACATATTCACAGTCAAACCTGGGGAAAGTACCCTTTTTACATTTCCATAATCAAATTAGACAAAATATGAATTTCGACAATTAATGAAAACATATTCATAGCCAAACCAGATAAAATATGCCAGTTTCACATTTATAAAATATTACATCCTTAAACAAATCAAGTCAAGTAAAAATAAAATTGTCATTTTAACCTTTTAATAAAAATATCTGTTCTCAAACTAGCCCAAAATGCATCATTTAACTTTTAATAACCAATCAATGCAGAATCTTTCAAACAGTCCCTCTATTACTACTATTCTGTATAGTTTAAATCCCTTCAGTCACCACTAAAAGATATGATCTGGGTATAACATGAAATAAAGATAGTTAATGAGCTACTGACTGTACATGAATGATCTCAAGCTATATGGTAAAATGAAAATGACATCAATTCTCTGATCAGTGCTATCAGGAATTTCAGTGAGTACTTTCAGAAGAAATTCAGATGAAAAGTGTAAAAGATTTATCATCAAGTAAGGATATATCAAACCTACAGTGATTTCATAAAAAATAAATGATGTACAGAGAATGTGAAAAATTAATCAGATATCTTGTCAACTCAAAACAAACTAGAACTAATGAAACACAGGCCAGTAATGCATATGCTGTACATGTAATCAGTTAACAAGGGATGTTATTGAAATGACAACAATACAGATCAATGAGCTAGCCAAACAAAATAACTGTAGATGGAAAATGGGAGGAAGAGGACACATGAACATCAAGGATGCTACTAAAGGAGAAGGCATAATTAAGCCTGCCAAAAACATCTGGTGTAATAAAGATAAGCCACTGACAGAATCAGTGAAACTCTACTGATTATAGTTTATACCAAATATCACACACAAAATGACAAGAAAACGAGAATCAGCAAACATGTCAAGATAGCCTCCATGGCCAAAATGCAAAGCAAAGTGATGAAACACCAACAAGGAAGTTAACAAAGATGGCTGAGAAAGAGACAGGTTTAAAATTTGTCAAAACTGTGCACACTGCACTACTGTGCAATATCAAGCACTCAACACAAAATCCCCTAACAAAACTAATGAAGCTCATATGATATTAAATGTCAACTTTTCAAGAGTATGGGTGAATAAACAGAATGAATACTACTCAGATGTCAATATCTAGTTGAAACAAAATATATCAGAATACCCATTGTGCAATATGATGGGGAATTCTCCCACATTTTTAAAATACATTTTCATATTTTGATTCATGAGAAGCTATTTGTGGTTTGTATGATTTATAAATGTTATAATTTATATAAATTTTATTTTTGGAAGTTAAGTCCACAATGGACAAGGATGAAGGGAGAAATTAATCTGTTGAGTGAGTAGTAGCTGCAGGGTAGGGATGTTAAAATTGTTATTATTGCCTGGATACAGGAACCTTGAACATTAGATCTGGAATCTGGGTTTGGGCCATGGATGGGTGTTATACAATTCTTATGCTGATGCAAATGTGAACTTGTTTTAGGATAGGTTGTATGTGTGCTAACAGAATGTAGGTTGGAAGGTGCAAGTAAGCCATGGATTTGAATTTAATTGGATCAGGAGTATGGGTAGAGACGGGTGTGGTTTCAATAATAAAACCACAAAAGAAATTCTATTCCTCACTCTTTGCAAGACGACTCTTTGGGCGAGTGTTGAGACTGAGCCCCTCTCTAGCACAGGTTGTATATGGAACAGGAGACCCTTAACTAGATAAGGGTTTTTCTTTTTGTCTCCTTCATGGTTCACTTTCTATCTTATTCTGAAATCTATGATGAGGGCTTTGGGTGCCTGATTCTGATGTACTTATGTCTTGTCCTATGGAGCGTCTACCAGAGTGATGTACCTCGTGTCAGCACCCTGAAGCTGAAGTTAAAGTCCTGATTGTGACAGTGACTACAGTGCAGCTTGAACTTGAGACTTTTAAATAAAAAATCACCGTATGATGAGAAACGAGGACATAATGTATTCTGCTTATTCTTTAAAGATTGTTAAACTTTTCCTTTTATTAACTGTTCACTCTTGCATATCTGTTAATGAAAGTTAAGTTCTTTGTTTGTACTTTATCGTAACTTGTAGGGATGGTATCATGATTATGTCTTGTTCTCTGTCTACCTCTACATCTATTTATGTACCTATTGTATAAAATCTATTAATTGGTTTAATACCTGAGTGGGGGCTGTGTGTTGAATTGAAATTGGAACATTCTCATATCAGCATAACCGTTGCAGTTATGCATATATAACTAGTGGTCCATACTTTGCATCGGTATGCATTGGCACTTGTGGATGTTTTGTATCATAACTGATGCTAATATTGATGTGATTCATTATTACAAAGACACCCCAGAGTACAGCAGTGACACAAGGATTGGCACAAATCCTATAAAGGAATCTGTTGAGAACTGTAAAATCAAAACATCTGAAAGAGCAATGATATTTAAACCTGAGGCAATCATTGAAAAAGAAGTTAAAATACTGTGGGACTTTGAAATAAAAACAGACCACATAATTCCTACATGAAAACTACAGCTGAGTCCAAAAAATTATTAAATGACAGCAATATAAAAACAAAAGAGCAGTCAAAGAATAAAAAATAATATGATATCAGATCAGAAATCCAGAAACTATAGGATGTAAGAGCCAAAGTAAAATCAGTGATAGTACTACAGATAGACCACAAGAGCAAAAGTTACCTGGATAAACTGCCAGGAAACCATAGTCTTACCTCACTACCAAACATACTCTGAAAAACTTTGGATCAGGATTATGAAAGCAAGGTTCCCAGTCAACTGGGGTGGTCTGAGCCCAGACTGTAGGTCCAGACATGGTCTTCAGCTCTGCTATATCAATCACAGCCCGAAACACTGGAGTCTCCTTGGTGACCACATTGACATGGCACAGGTTGCTTTTTTTTTCTTTGTTCTGTTTAACATCTTTTCCTGTCACCTTCTCATTTCAGTTTATGATAGGACATTTTGCTAAACTAATATATTTTAACTTTTGATGCATCATTATTTTTAACTAGTTGTAGTAATTTAACATCTAGGCTTCAGTTGCTACATTTCTTTGGTTAGTCATGGTGGGGCTTTGGTTCTTCATTTGTGTTTATGCGTGTGCAGGCATGCGTGCACATGTGTATGTGTGTGTGTGTCAAAATGAACCTTAAGTCACAGTCAACTCAAGCAAGAAGAATATTACAAGTTTTGTTCATGAATTTTGTATTGCACTTTTAAGTTTACAAAAAAATGAAAGTAAAATAGAAGGGAAAATGAGAAATGGGGAAAAAGTGAAAGAAAAACATGTACACATCCTATATTACCTGTTGATAAGTAGCAGAAGTTCATGTATACATTCCGGGGTCATGGTCTCACTCTCTCTGATAGCCATCAAGAATTTTTCCACTGACTCCAGGCTAGTATGCTCCAGCATAGGAAGGCCCTTTAAAAATTCCCGAAAAGATTCAGACAGCACAAACTTCTGTTCAACTGTAAGGACTTCTTCCGTGGAATTCTCTAAAGTGTTAGGACCAGAATTCAAGAAAAACATGAGTGTTATTAAAGTTTGAAAACATCTTCACCAAAATGTTTTTAAACCTAATTTATAATAAAACTTTGTTCTATGTTTATGCTGTACAACTAATCAGTTTTGTTACCCATAAATCATTCTGTTACATGTAGTATTATTATTCTTTGAGTCTTTACTTTAGATCTATAAACATCAATTTTGGAAAGTGACGCCAATCTTACTATAACCCAGTTTTCTTTTTCCTATTTATCATTATTTCTCCCCCAATAACCCAAATTTTCTATTTTTTATTTGATCAATTCACTATTGGGTACTCTCATTTTTTGCTAATTTTTATTTAATCATTTCTCTATTGAATATTCACATTTTTTCTAATTTTAATATTATCATTTTTCTACTGACTACTTCCATTTTTTTATTTAAAAAAAATATCACTTCTCTACTGAGTACTCCCATTTTTTCTTTTTCTTTTAAATCATTTCTCAACCGAGTATTCCCATTTTTTTCAGCACAAATTTACTACGAAGCAAACCACTGAGAAAAATTAACACCAAACATAACCACTGATTCTCTTCCAACTAACTTACCAAAATATAACCACTGGTTCACTTCCAACAAATCAAACAACTATTGGTCTGCTTCCAACAAACTTACCAAAGCATAACCATTGATTCGCTTCTAACAAACTTACAAAAGCATAAGACAACTTCACTCAAATATAACAATATATTTATACTCAGAAACATATTGTTTTAGCTTCTCTTAATGCTGAATAAATCCTCAAACTACAAAGTTCTAGATCAAATTAATGAAGTGCACATCTTCATAAGGGTAAAGAAAAGTGAAGGTACTTCTAAAAGAGATTTTGTCATTCTTCAAAATGTAGAAGTTACTAATGGTGCGACATTAATGGCTGCTAACAATTTTTGTTTAGGATGTTTTCATTAAACCAATGCTGCAATCTTTATTCTCCAACATGCCAACAAACAAAAGCCAGACAGAAGAAATTGGGGTGGGGGTGGAGAAACCAAATGAACAAAACATTGTAAATGGTGAAAAGGAAAGTGAGTGTACCAATGCTGTAGAAAGTGTGATTACCACTTACTGATTGTTGCTGATTCTAGACTGATTTCAGTATTAAATAGATCATGCAAGCTTGTACCAATTTTCATCAAGAGGTCTTCACTTTCCTTGTTACAATATTCATAACTCAGTACAGAAGACAATTTTGGTTTTTTCTCTCTCCCTGAGGGACTTAATTCACTTCCAAAATCTGGTGAGTAAGAAAAATAAAATATTTAAAAAATAAACTTCTATTCAAAGCTTAAAAGCAGAAAATTTAAAACATAACTACATACATTTAGGAACTCAGAAGTCAAAAGAACTGTTTATTTATTATTCTATTGTAATAAATGACACAAAATGCAGTAGAAAGAGTGATTTTTTCCTTCAAAAAATGAAGGCCATTGTATAAAAGGAATCCAGATTTTAGGGGAAATCTTTAAGGATACTTACTATACTTTTAAAAAATCTGATTAAAATCATGCATAAAAGCTATTCTAACATCTATAACATTATCTCTAAATATCCATAGAATTTGCACTGACTTAATAAAATAAATATTGTAATAATAAATAAAATACAACTCACCAAGTGATTCATGCTCAGAATCCGTAGCGCTCATTTTCTGAAAGAAATCACACAAAAGTTTTGTTCTTTGCCAAAATATACAGTCTGGCATGTGCACTGTTTAAAAGGGGGGCTGAGGACAGATATTTATATTCATTACTAGAAGCACTGCACTAATAATATTACAGACAAAAAGAAAGAAATTAAATATGAACAGGAATTTTTCTAAGTAAACTAAGTTTTCCTTACGAGATGAACATACCTGAGGAATATCACAATTCCATGCAAGCTCTGGAGGCCAGATAAATAATAACCAAAATCAATCCTTACATCTTACTGCAGAAGCTAGGTATGGATTTGAAAAATTAGGACAACTTGGAGGGTTTATACATTTGCTCATATGATAAATAAAAGCCAGGAAATTTTTGTCTTTCCACACAACTAGATGAACATACTAAAGAACAAGAAACAATGGTGAGAATTTCTGTCATAAAATAACTAATAAGTATAATCCAATGTATAAGTATAAAAGTATAATCCAATGTGTAAAGTGCACATCAGTGAAATATCTAAAGGGAAAAAGCTAATCATGAGAGGAAAACGTGGGGCAAATGCTTGATTAGGGAGGTTAGAAGGTACAGTGAAGAAATCTCACAGAGAGAATTGACTAAAAGTAGGTATCTTAATCATTCCATCACCACCTAGATATCCTTCAGGGCCATATTCCTACAAATTATCAGTGAATGTTTTGGGTAAGCGCACTGAGCACACTTACTTGACTCTAATAATTAGTTTTCTCACTGCAAAAACATCTCTAGCTAAAAGAACGAAGAATAAGTCTGGACTTAATGATTCTTTGAGAGTGATTTTCTTAAGTAATTTTTTATTGCCTTAAGACCTTCATAACAGAGTCGCTATATACTTCCAAAACTATCAGTGAAGGAGAGTTAACAATTGGCTGCATTGGAAGTCTATTCTTAGCTGGAAAAAATGGGTCTGCTGCAAACTTGAAGGAGCCACACCAAGATCAGTAATACTTAAGGAGTAGTAGACCAAACAGGCTTTTAACTTATTCTGCCCACTAAAGTCAAAGTTTTAAAAGTATGTACAATAGAAACCAGCTAATTCAATGCTGGTGGTAAAAAATATGGGATAATCCAAACAGGGCTTTTGAGGAAGAAATGTAAAAAGGATCAGAAAAATTATACATTTATTTGGTTTAGTAACAAAATCAAAATCAAGTAATTATATGGAAAGAAGCAAAGATAGTTATAAAACTTTTTAAAGTAAATTGTTACTATAATAGTATAAACTCGGCAAGTTATGAATGACAAACTGAAGAAAATTGAGACGATGCAGCAAAGTCCCTGCCAGTGTTGCATGAATGTGATGTCCATGGGCATGGCCTAGTTGTATTGCTCAACATGTCGACTTTGTCAAATGATGAGCCTTTCAATGTAAGGTGATTACTGTTTAGTTTTAGTATGACTTTTTCCCCAAGTACATGACATTCACTCAAATGTATATACTGTGCACACTGTGAAAGAATGATAGTATGTTTCAAACCTTCTCAAAATTATATGTTCATCAAATGGCCTAAAAAACTTCTCAAAATTATATGTTCATCAAATGGCCTAAAAAGAGCAATGTCAAGCCACCATTGACTGATTAATTCAACCCCTTCAGCCATCGGAAGGTTGCTCTCTTACACCCCTGCAGCAAAAAGAATGAAAGAATTGACAAGGCTCAGTGTGTCATTTGTCTGCAGTCTATCTACCAATTTTGTAGTGACTGCTACCTGAAAATACATATAAGTTATTATATGACTGTCAATGACAGAAGAATGTTGTAGTACCTGCTGGCACTAGAGCACAACCATGTATGGGTTACTAAAGTAGAAATCCCAGCTTAAGTGATTATGTACTCCAGTATAAGGAAAATATATACCTTACTTTGGCTTGGTGACAATGACAGAAATGAATGGACCCATGTTATTTATCTAAAATAAAAAGTTTTAGATTCCATAATTATACAGCTATTACTTTAAAAATCTTAAATGAAAATATCTTTAATGATAATCCTGAAAACAAATTTTACAGATAGGCTAGGCTGGAGTGCTTGTTTTTAACAGATTCTATCAGTAAAGTAACCATAATAATATCTGAGGTAATCTCATGACATTTGTAAATTTTTATAAAAAGATCTCTTTATGCTTTTTAAAATTATATAAATTATAACTATTAAAGCTTACAGGAAACATAAATTTGCTTGATTTTCTCTTTGAAGACTGGATATCCATAAATGAATTTTCTAGGGTCTCTATCTGAAAGACAATTTGATTTTAAGTTATATGTAGAAAAACTCACATCAAAAGGCATAGACATAGCACATGAAAAGTTATTAATATATAGAGAGAGATATATATAGAGAGATATATATAGAGAGATATATAGATATAGATATAAGTAACACATAATAAGGCATTAACTCATTATATACATAGCATATATAAAAAGTATTAATCTATTATACAAAGAAACAGCACATGAAAAATATTTGAAGTAATATATAATTATGGCAATAACCCATCAGACAGAAAAAAAATGTTAAAAGTATTAATCTAGAAGTAGCATGCATAAAAAAGCATAAAAACATTATACACAGACCTAAGACAAAAAAAGATATTAATAATGCTTTCATAAATGTGTTAATGTAAATATGTATAATAGATTAATACCTTTTTGTGTGTTTATAATAATCATTTAATGATTTTTTTTAATGTATGTTACTTCTATATACAATAGATTAATACCTTTTTACATGTTATGTCTGTGTTTAATGTATGAATGCCTTTTATGTGTTCTTCAGCTGTATCTCATTATACATAGATGCATTCAAAGGAATTAACCTATTATACATAGATGTACATGTAATACATACAAAGGCCATCAACATATTATACATAGATGTAATATATACAAAGATATTAACCTATTATATATAGAAGTAATACATATATAATGCATTATTTAATATAGAAAATGCATATAAAAAGGAATTGACTTATTATACATAGATGTAACAAACAAAAAGCCATTAACTTATTTTACACAGATTTAATATATAAAATGGAATTAACCTATTATACTTTATAGTAGGTAGTCCTGATGTTGTTTTGCAGGAATAGTGTTTAGTGCACAGATTTGGTGATTTTCTGTAGCAAAGTTTGATACTTTTAATACAATAATTTTTGGTGCAACTTGGCTACTATTAAAGATCATTTCTTTATCTAACATACTGTAGTATTTATTTAATGTGACTTAAACCATGTTCTAAAGAAAAATAATTACACTTACTATGTGCTGGATGTGTCATTAAAAGTGGAGCCTTGTAGCCTTATGTCAATATGATCAAAAAATATGCTTTGGTTTAGATTTCATTTTGCATTTTGTAAATGAAGTTGTTTTTTTCTCTCCCATCACTTTGTAAATCTTCTATGTACAAATGTTTTCTTTGTATTTTTAAAACACAATTAAGTCAAAGGTGTTTTTTTTAGCTCTCTTGACAAATTACAATAAACAACATGGAGCAAGTTAAGTAATTAATTAATTAGCAACAAACCAATGATCTTGTCAAAACAGAGATCAGCAAAGGTAGAAAAATGTAACTTATATCATACTGCTTACAAATTAAAATTCAGAATAATCTGTTGAAATCAGTAAAAGTTTAACATTTGATATTTGTAAAGTCAAGCAACCCATAATATTTATTTATATTTTTATCCAATTAATAATAATAAATCTCACCCTTTGAACAACATCATCCAAAGCCTGCTTAAGTAATCCCATATCGTTGGGAAGCACTACGCATGATGGTTTTCGAACAGACTGATTTTGACAAAGAAATGGAATTCTTTATTTATTCAAAAAACAACAGGAAAAGCAATCAAACTCATAAGCAATCAATAGCAGCATTCAATTAGATACACGTAGTTCTAATATAAACTACTAACATTAATTCTGTAAGGGCAAATTAGAAAATTAACAATTATTATTATGCTAGACTGCTGCCATTTTAATCTAAAAGCGTGTACACTATATTCAGCTTCACTAGCCCAATCAATGTCCTTAATGTGACCAATCATGCTGCTAATATTAACATAAATAATGTTTATATTTATAACTCATATGTTCAATTTTACAATCCACTTGCAAATAGCCAGTTCTTCACCATCCAAAGCAAATTATTTGGGCAGCTGACTATCCAAGCCAGTAGAGGAAATGGTTGTAATGAATAATAAAGCACAAGCTTTGATGCCAACAAAATGACTAAAATTGCATAATAATCAAAATATACTACCTCATTGCTATGTGCTAAGATGACTGGTTTGATATAATTCAATACTGAATAATGACGGTATCGAATGGTTCCAAAAATCAGAAAAGCATTGTTTTATAATTTAAACTAATAATGAATATTTATTACATACAAAATTAAAAAAGGATAAACAAATATTCCCAAATAGCAAATGGTTTTTGTCTGCAAATGCTGTCAAGTCAGTAAATGATAAAGTCTAAAGATAAGTAAGGTCACACTGCATTTGTAAAGTGTCACTATTGTTTTTCTGTTCATGCTGTTGATAATCTAATTGTGACAGAGTAAGTATTGCTTTCTTAAAACTCTTATCAATCCATTTTATAATAAACCCTATAACCAAATAAAAAAACCAGTCAAATAAATCTCACATTTAAAATATCTGTACCTATTAAAAAGTTAATAGAAATCAGCTATTCTGACCATTTTTGATAGCTCAAAAATGCTCAAATCAATTGAGATTGAAGACATTCTAAATATAGAGCTCTGACCCCATGATGTCATATAAGCAGCATAAAGTGAGCGAATTCTTGCTTTTATTGTTTATCTATCATTTCTTTAGAGTGGTTTTCATCTTTCAGTACATATCTATATTTTTTTTTTATAATTTGCCAATGATGTTTGTAGAAAATTCAAGACCGAAAGATGGCAGTGTTCCCATCAATAAATAAATAACTTCTTTGAAGTGAAGCTCAAAGCTGCCTAGTTTCTGAAGTCTTTGAAATTTACAACATCATTTTTAAAAAACTAAGCAGCAACAAAATATCTCAATTATATTTATAATGACTGCTGTGGGGTGAAAGTGATCAAGAAGCTATATCTAGATGTGCATGCAGAGATTGTGTTCAGTAATTGTCGGTCTATATGTCATGGGTGTTGGGTGTAGTGTTAAATGGGGATAGGACTGACCAGATCACAGTGAGCCAACTTCAACAAGAAATCGCAAGAATCGTGGCAACTCATGACCATGAGAATCGATCAGTAAAACTAATGGCAATTGAAGCCCTATGAGTATGCATGCACATGTTACTCTGTTATTTAGGGGGCTCAAGGGTTATATAAACAAGACATTTAGAATCTAAAATTCATGGCATGTGCCCATGTTTTCTCTTTCTTAACCTCATGTCAATAAGTTAACCAATACCCAACAACTAGCATAAACCTAAATAGGGACTTTTTATGTTGGCTAAAATTTAAAAACAGACAACATTAAAAGATTGAAACTCTGAATGATGATATGTTATGCTAATCAAAGTCATTGTACTTCAAGAACTGTCACTACCTTAATATTCTACCTTTCCAACCTTTTGCTCCTGATTTGCAGACTGCAAGTGTTGTCGTAGGCTATTGCTAAGGGCATGAACTTGACTACTCAAGTTCTGGAAACTGTCTCCTCGATTAAATAGCTCTGACTGTAACTGCTGAACAGATGCTGACAAAGCATCCAACTGAGTGGTCACAAATGGAAGAAAAAGAAAAAGTAAACAAATATATATGTATATAAGATATATAACAAACACTTAAACTAAAATAATCTAGATTTTATCTTTTTCTTATACTCAAAATATTAATGTAGAGCAATCCAGTAATGGTATAATTAATACAAAGTGACAATATATGACTATTAACTAATCAGTATTAAAAAAATTTAAATATTATGATTATGACATTTACTGATTTAGGATTATCTAAAACTTTATAATAAATGAAAATTGAAAAAATATGGATAACAGTTACAATATATTTGAAATTAACAAATGACAGAAAAGTGACAGTTTAAGCTATAAAATAATAATGCAGCAATATACAGATCTAAAAATTTAATAAGCCAGTTTATATTATATATCAATAAAAAATTATTTAAGTACAAATCATTGCATTTGATATAAAATGATAAGCATCACTGGGAAAAAATGAATCATATTATGAGTATGATAATTGATACACATATATATTTTTAGAATTTTTATATAACAATATATAACAATAGCAAATCAGATCCATCATTTTTAATTATGATAACTGATATTGTATTTTTTTGTAAATCTGCATTTTCTATTTGCTGTATTATGGTTAATTAATGTTTATTTTGTTCATCATCACTATTTTAATTTTGTTAAAATTAGGTTTCCTGAGTCAAGGCCATCAGAAGAGTATGCACGGTGATTTAATGAGGTGTGACCAAGTCAAGAAGGATTAGCATGGGGATGGCATCATTATTTACTAAGATGGAGAGCAACCACAGACAGGCAAAAGATGTCGTTGTGGAAGATGAGAACATGTTGTTATGAAATTAATGTTGAAAGACAACTATATAAATGAACATGAATGATAGAAGTTTTTTGTCAATTTGGAATCTGTGACGCTAATGCCACCTAGTTAGTGATTATGATTATTATAATTATTTAATCACCGATAACTAGTTACAAGAGTTGAGAAACTTAATTTACTAATTAATTTATAAAGCAACTTTAGGTAAGTTATTCATAGCTTAATTAATGAGCACTGTCCTAAGTATATGTCCTATATGGCCTCTTGCAACAAGTTACAACTATATTAATAGTTTGTATTCTGCTTGCTTTTTAAGACTTTTAAAAGTATAAGATTTGTATTCTGTATCTATTTTTTATAGTATTTATTCGCCCAAGGGAAAAAATCATAGTATTATATCTTAACAGTAAAAGAGTGTATTCAAAATAATTATATCGTTTTAAAAAAAGCCAAACAAAACAAAACCAAAAGTTTTCTTTTAGCTCAAGTTTTAAATAAATCAAACCGCTCTGACAAACCTTCGACATTGAAGTACCAGTATCGGATGGTCGAAATGCTCCACTTCCATCTTCCTGTGCAGTTTTAAGGAATCGAATTAGTTCAAAAAGAAGCGTTCGAAGAGAATTGACATTGATAGAAATAACTCCAGGCTTATCTGATGCTCCAAGTGAAGCATCTACCAGATCTTCGAGATTAGCCATCGTGGAGAACAACCATGAATGTTAGAACCCGCAGTTTTCCCCATGATGCTTATTGGCTACTTTGTCTCTATGGTAACGAAACAATTAGTGGCCTTATGCCGGATCGGCTGCAGTTAGAACAACTTTGGGGATTCCGCCTGTATATCAGAAATCGGGGCCAATTTTGTTTCTTATTTTTTAAAAATTTATTTGTGATGAGTAATGCATAAATCTCGAAGTTACTGGCAGTTACTGCCCGTTACCATTTACTGAAGGGTATGCCTAAGTCTCGAAGTTACTGCTTTTGTTACTCGCAGATCTAATCTCCGCGACATCTAGAACTGGGGGTAGTGTTCTTGGGTCACCTGACGCTTGTTGAGACAGAGCGAGACAGAGTTTGACTTTTGCTGAATTATGGCTTCAGTATATTGATCTATCCATAGTATGAACAACCTTATTTTGAGAGCAAGGCAATGACCAACTACACTAGATCACAGCTGTTGGCTGTTAGCCATATAATTGTTCAAAACATTTCTTCACGCCCATGAAATAAGCACATTTACAAATAGAATTGCCTTTGCTCTGAACTAACGAATAAAGCGTTTTATTATGTTTACAGTCAGCTTCAATTGCTTACTCATTGTTTTGAAGAAAACGGTATTAAATATTATTAACATTGACAAATAAAATATCTCTAAAAGCAATTATTTGTATATTTATTTGCGAAAAGAACATTTATTTGGCTATCAGTTACAAATGGATCGGTTGCAGGTGCTAATAAATGGCCTTCTCTGCCTTGAACGCTGTAGGTATCTGAGTAACAATGTAGATGACAATTTATCTGAATAGTGGTGTAGGTAATTTATCGATAGCATGATGAAGTAAAATTGCCTACCCTTGTCCGCCAAGAGTCGCAATAGCAACAATACCATTCCAGACTTAAAGAGATGTCGCAAATATATGTATCAGGCGATAGGACAAATAATTATGAAACTTCTGAGAGAGTATGGTAATAAAATAAAAGAACAAAGTACACAATTATATAACGAACATATGCTCGTTTCGTGACTACAGTGAGTTTGTCTTTTATTAAAGTTATTTTTTAATTAATTTCGTAAAGGTCTAATTCATTTATGTTAGTTTTTTCTTAAAATAATGACTGCATACCACTATACCAGTAGAAGGACATTTCAGTGTAGAAGAAATAATAATAAAATAAAAAATGTAAACATTAGAGTTCCATTTTAAGTGCTATGCACTTTTAATGTGTCATTTATTACAGTTTCAGTCTGTTGAGCACTATAATGACAATACAGGCTTGCATACTCTTATCATCATTCAAACATAACACTGTGATGGATAGCATTATCTGTCACATACTAACAAGCACAGGATAATCCACTCGAGTCATCAAAATAGTGGTCTGCTGACCACGTTTATTTCTTCAAGATCTTTTGTGAAGGAGGAAGGAAGAGAGGGCAGCCATAAAAGGCCACTGACAAAGTACTCTTCATTTCCATTCCACATATGTGCACAAAGACACACACCAAACACAAAGACACACCAAACATACTGACACACACCAAACACAAAGACACACACCAAACACACTGACACACACCAAACACACTGACACACACCAAACACACATACACACATCAAACATACAGTTTGCTTTGAGCATGTAAAACTGCTGCATATTAGTATTATCATAATAAATCATTAAATTTTTTCTTACGCATTTGTTTAATGCACACGACAAATGCTGGAACACAGCTGATTCCTGTTGTTGCAGGACCACTGTGTGTGACCAGGAGACTTTACCGCAGAAGGTGATATACTTCCTAAGGTCAAGTTGAAGGACGTACAATAACTTTACATGCCCAAATAGATTTCACTTTATGATCATACACATTTCATTGTACATATATTTATATAAAGCACAGCCTTTCAAGTCTTTTGTTAACAATTATTGACCAGTAGCAGTGATCTATTTCTGGGATGGCTTGTCTTCATTCCCTGTTGGCTTGCATTTTAACCCCAAAACTATAAACAGTCTCATTAACAGTAAAACAAAATGAGACACCCTTTGAATTCAACACATTTAAAGCCATTTCTTTCTCTAGTGATTTAATTCTTAAAGCCAATCAGAAGCAGGATTCCTTTCACAGTAAAACAAAACATGATACTCTATTTGATAAATGCCGCATGAATGCATTTTTCTCACTACTGATCTCATTCTTAAGACCAAGCTAAAACATCTAGGGCTGCATCATTAAAAGACATTTCTTTCTCAATGGATTTCATTCTTAAAACAAAGCCAAGGTATACAAAGTCATTCCATTTGAAGAATTTCTTTCTATACCTATTTCATTCTTAAGACATCCCATTTAGGACTGTCTGCCAATCTCATTCTTAAGACATTTGAGGACATCCCATTTAAGATCATCTCTCTCTCTCTCTCTCTCTCTCTCTCTCTCTCTCTCTCTCTCTCTCTCTCTCTCTCTCTCTCTCTCTCTCTCTCTCTCTCTCTCTCACTCAATCTCATTCTTAAGACCAAACCAAAACATTAGAGGTCACAGCATAAGAAGTCATTTCTACCTCTACAGTTATTCTTCAGAACAAACCGAGACATTTGGGATCACACTATAAGAAGTTATTTTTCACAGCAAACGAAGACATTTAGGGTCACAGAATAAGGAGTAATTTCTTTCTCAGGATCAAAGGTTTACAGTCAGGGTCACACCCACCCTGAATGCATAGTATTTAAAGATTTCTCGCTATCAAATAATGGTATCATGTACCCACTCTTTCACCATACGCTACATCCAAACCCATCCCCATGTTGATCCACACCTCTGGGCTGGAGGGTGGTCCAATTAGTATTCTATTTCAAACAGACCATTGTTTAACAGCACACGATGAATGTTTGAACTCCCATTAACGGGGAGACCATCACGACTGACCACAGAGGCAAAACGCACACGGCTCTCCTAGCATCAAAAGGTTACATGTGCTTCATATAAGCTATCATCCTTGATTGTCGGTAATTAATGAAGCAGACAACCATCTGTTTGTCTATTTATATTGCCGAAGGTATGTGGATTTGTTTATACATCTAAATATTATATTATGTTTTATACTTAACGCTAATCGTATTATCTTACCATTTATACGCCCTGCTTATGACGTTAGATTATATGATACTATGTGTAGAAGACCGGCACCTCATGTTCGATGCTGAATCTTCGACGACCGCTGAGCCACCAAGGCAACACCTGAACGAAGTGGACCATGAGCTAGAAGTACAGACCCACGATTGCTACCCACTCTAAAGACCCACTAGGACCCTAGACAACAACATCGGGTGGAATACTAAGTGAGCCGTACGATCAACACCTTCCATATGCTTCATCAGCAATATCTTGTATTAAAAGAATCACAGAGCTCAATTAAGAACTCTCTATCCCAATTATCTTTTCATACTCTTCATTATATATGTAACCGACAGTTCTATTTTTATTTTCCCCTTTAAAAATATATATATATATACTTGTTGATACTTAGATCATTGACGTTGACGTGGTCTAGTTACATACTCTACGTTGTTAGTATTTAATATATTCCTGGTTGTATGTATCGGTGTGTGTGTGTGTGTGTGTGTGTGTGTTCTGAGCTTTTATGTCATTCTTCAGTTCTGTCTTATCTATCTTCCTTCTTTCCAACACGTGCGACCAACCAGAAGGTGCGTTTGGAGGCTAACCTATGGTTACGGAAGGGCCAGGGAGGAGGAGAATTAACTTCTTGCCCCCCCCCCCCCCAACAACAACAACTGGTCACACTCTCTCTCTCATCAAAGCAGCACTGAATTAAGTCATGGCGACCAAAAATAGAACTGTAAAATTCACGTGATAACGTCAATCATTTCGCCAGTAAAACACCTATTTTTCTGACACAAGTTTTGTTCGACTTATCAACATGACTAAGGAGAGAGAGCATTTGGACACGTCCAATATGCGAACAAGCGATTCCTGGAGTAAGTCTTCTGGCTGCTTGCCGCGCGCAAAGTGGATTGTGGAAGAAATCTTTGCACAGAAAGAAATCAAGCAGATACTAGAAATACACCAGTGATAACAGTTTTAACTGCCTATATGTGTACCCGAGCATTGTTCGATTGTTGATTGGATTGTTGTGCAGTTTTGATTCGACGCCCAGGTGCTTAAGGGACGTTGACGTAATCAGGCCCTAAAAATAGAGTAAAAGAAAATTAGCGTGTGGCAATGACATGGACCACTCCGTTTAGTTTATTATTTATCGCCGTTTGCTATTTTATCACATCTTGCTGATTACTCCAATTGTATTTTAAACTAGAAAAAACACTTTTAAAAAATCAGTATTGAAAGCGTCTGATCCTAGTCTATCACAATTCGGACATTTATAAATTACATTCCAAAACAATGTATTTTGGGTTTGAGATCGAATAAGTTTCAAATATGTCATTGCTCTTAGCCACTTACAAAGCTAAAAGTTCAAATATGAGAACCGTTTACATGTCGTAATTAGTGTGTTTGTAAATGAAAGAGATACAAAGAATCAGTCAGACAAACAGTACATAACGACAGAAATTACTAAATGGGTCGCGCTGTATTTCGTCCACTATTTGCTGACGTATCAACCGTTTTTCCTAGTGAAAACAAAACATGTTTAGCGACATAATAGGACATATCAGTCGTTCTTCCTAGTAAAAACAAAACATAACGACATAATAGGACATATCAGTCGTTCTTCCTAGTGAAAACAAAACATGACATAATAGGACATATCAGTCGTTCTTCCTAGTGAAAACAAAACATGACGACATAATAGCACATATCAGTCGTTCTTCTTAGTAAAAACAAAACATAACGACATAATAGCACATATCAGTCGTTCTTCTTAGTGAAAACAAAACATGACGACATAATACGACATATCAGTCGTTCTTCTTAGTGAAAACAAAACATGACGACATAATAGGACATATCAGTCGTTCTTCTTAGTGAAAACAAAACATGTTTAACGACATAATAGGACATATCAGTCGTTCTTCTTAGTGAAAACAAAACATGACGACATAATAGGACATATCAGTCGTTCTTCCTAGTGAAAACAAAACATGACGACATAATAGCACATATCAGTCGTTCTTCTTAGTGAAAACAAAACATGACGACATAATAGCACATATCAGTCGTTCTTCTTAGTGAAAACAAAACATGACGACATAATACGACATATCAGTCGTTCTTCTTAGTGAAAACAAAACATGTTTAACGACATAATACGACAGTCCATAACAGTTTCGGCACACACACAAAAAATAGAAACAGTGTTGTAATAAACCTTAATTAGTATATCTCTTTCAAACTCTATAAATCTGAAAATGGCAGCTGCAAACCATTTCCTCATACTGAGAAGTTAGATCACATAGAAATCTCTCTGAAGTACAGTTTTAAAAAATAATAATAAATTAGTTATACCAGTCTTTGTTAATTATTCACTTATCAGTATTTCTTTTCTGTGCGAGAAATAAAAGGCGAACCTTTGGAACAACATGGCACTGGTTCTTCGTAGTCATTGATCTCGTAGTAAACCGATGAATCTCGCGAGATTTCCGGCATTTCCAAAGCTTCACCGGATTCTATTTTTAAAACAAACACACCAAAATCTAGATAAATACATAAATCGAAAATCAATGCACACCAAAAACTAGATAAATACTTGAACAAAAACTAAACGCACACCAAAATCTAGATAAATACATGAAGAAAAATGCACAACTTTTGTTTCTAGATAGGTGAAATTAAACAGCAAACAAAATGATGACTCAATCGAACATATTTAGGCCTATGCTTTCCCGCACACAATTAGCGTTCAATACACAAAAAATAAATAGTGTTAAATGGAATTAATGTTTACTTTATTTGATGATATATGCGTTAGCCACGTAATCAAAGACATATACTTTTAATCTACGTATCTATTTTTAGCTTTATTTAATGCTAATGTATTCAGGCGTTCTATATTTAGAGAACAGTGTATACCTACTCATTGAATTCTATTAATTTTTTGCTTCTGTATTCAGCTTTTCTTATATTTAGAAAACAGTGACTTCTCTTTAAGACTACTCGTTTATTTAAAATCATTGTATCCAAAAGTTGTATATTTAGACATAAGGGACTATATATGTTAATCTATTTAGTGTTTATTAATTCAGGAAGGCGTTCGATATAATTATAGAGATGTCTCAGGGATTGTAAATCTTTCATTCAGTGTTCATAACAAGATATCTATATACTTATTTATTCAGATTCCATGTGCTCAATTATATATTTAGACATCAGTGGTTATCTCTTATTTAAAGTTCATTTATTTAGACGTTTGATCAAATCTAGGCAAACCCGACCTTCGCTACTCCCTCCTCTTCCACATACAAATCGACAGGCAAATTTTACGTACTTTTAATGTGTGTGTGTGTGTGTGTGTGTGTGTGTGTGTGTGTGTGTGTGTGTGGGTGTGTGGGTGTGTGTGGGTGTGTGGGTGTGTGTGTGTGTGTGTGTGTACAGGCATTTGGTTTGAAGCATATTAATAGCTTCATTGAGTGTTACCTGAGTTTACTTCGCCCTCAAATAAATCGATTACTTTGGTTTCTTGGAGATGCGTAGAGTCTTCATATGATTCTCTATAAATAGAAATAATTTGCATATTAAAGGTAGGGAGGCATTTTTTGGTTCGCTCATCTCGTCCTTTTAAGAGACAAATGGTAACGGTTTTTTTTAAAAAGTAGACTAGAATGACCTTTTTGCACAACGTTTTGGGCAATAGTAAATGTGGGACAACCACACAACCGTTACTTTGTAACAAGCAATCAAGCTTATGGAGTTTTTGAAAAATAAATTTCCGGGAAATTATTAAACAAAATATTTGATGGCGTAATGGTGTGGAGATAGTTTAGTTTACACAACATATTTTTCATGCTTCGTCTTAAACAGTAACATTTCTTGAAAGAAGAAAACATTTCTATGATTAGCAGACTAGATCCAAAAACACAAATTGGCTTTATGTATTCTTTACAATAAGCGCTAATAGTAGACTAGATCCAAAAGCACAAAATGGCTTTATGTATTCTGTACAAAATGGGTTATTAGTAGACAAGATCCAAAAACACAAAATGGCTTTATGTATTCTGTACAATATGAGCTATTAGTAGACTAGATCCCAAAAGCACAAAATGGCTTTACGTATTCTATACAATATGAGCTATATGCTGAGGTGCATATGATATAGCCAATTCTTAACATAAAAATATTCGAACAGAGAATTTTTTTATATATAAAAGGAGAGAGTAACATGATGCAGCATTAAGAAGTTTTACCCCTCTCATTCTCGTGTGCACAGTCAACAATTACTGTGCGAAACAAGTATCCTGATGTCAAGTATCATTTTGCCTTAAATTATGCCATAATGATAAGTATCAAGTATACGATAGAAGTATCTTATGTCAAGTATTATTTTGTCCTTAATTTATACCATAATGATAAGGTCTAGAAAATCAGTGACAACTAGTGTGGTGAGTCAGCTCATACGCATCACTTGTTTAGTCCATGTACACCGACCTTCGTCATATGGTAAGCTAAGTAATGAAACTACGAACTAGAAGCGGAAGACATTTCTGAAACTTTTGTCTATTACTTTCTGAATGCCAAGATCTGAATAAACAAAGCTGTTGCCATTTCATAAAAGTCGTATTTGAGCTCAGACCATAATTACTTGAACCATTGTGCTCCATTATGAGGTGAGATGACATTTTTGTTTACATTTCATTGCTGTAATTTAAAAGCTGTTTTCTAAGTGTAAGATAGCATTTGTAGACTGTTATGTAATTTATTTGTAAACTTGTGGCGAAGTAAATGTGCCTATTCCTCTTTCTAAACTTAATAATTATATATTTGTTGCCCATGTTAACGTGACCCGACCTTGGGCATTCATAGTGATGATATTTTTGTCAGAGATTGAAGTAAACAACTCAGGTGGAGAATAGGCTAGAAATTTTGCTGATGCAATCCAAACCAGTTCCAAATGGATGAGTAGTTTTTCTAACTAATAGTCTCACACTTGTTCATAACAAATTCATCCAATCGGGATGGACTGAAAATTTCTTTGTTGAAGAAAGTCTATAATCTACTCACTTTGATTTGAATATAACTCAAGTTCAGTCATAAAGGTGGTTGCAAGTTGATTCTAGTGAAATCTATTCGAGAGCCAATATGGCGGAAATTTGTGGCCTGAGTTTGGTCTTGAGAATTCACGAAGGTTATTTTGAACATTCTTGTGGTGTGCTGAGTAGCATACATGAAAATTCTGGAACTTTCCTCCTGATGTGCTTGATAGTGCAAGGGAAATTCTGGACGATTCTCCATGGCATGCTTGGGATTCTGGAACAGTTGTGTGACGCGCCTAGAAGGAGCATGTGGGACCATCTCCTAAATGAGAAAGACTAATTTGTTGCAAAGCGGAACACGTGACAGCTGTCAACTTTGAAAAGGTTACGTACATTGAGTTTATTTATTTCTCTGAAACTCCACTCTCATTTCCGTGATGATATGACATCCATGAACTTGATTATATATTTATGTTAACTGACTGGTGGTGTTTATGCTAGGGTAAACTGAACGATTGTCTAGCATTAATCAACATCATCGTGAAGTGATATTAAATGCCAATGTTCTTTTGATTACATAGATATTTTGTATATTTGATTCTTGATTTAATACATTTTTGACATTCTTTCACATACTGATGACCATATGTGGGAGATAAGTGGGAGGATATGGGCTCGCTAAATAAAAGACGGATTTATCTTCTCCTTTATTAAGAAGCTTTCCACCTACGGAAATATTGTGTGGCGATAAATGTTTGTCTTTAATGTTGTGGAAGAGAGAAAACGTTTAAAGCGCCCGCATGTCCGCCAAGTGAGAGACGAGTGGTATCTTCTGGAGAATGATTAATAACATAAATGAATATTCTCAACACTTGTAATTAGCTATGGACAATTAAATAATAATAATAATAGTAATCATAACCAATAAATAGGTAGCGTTGGTGTTTGATGACTATTTCTATTTTCTCACGTACTAGTTTAGTAGGCAATCATCTTTCATGGAAGTTTGTTCCAGTACTGTCCACTGCTGCTGCATCTTATTTAGATATAGCTACTGGATAATATTTACGTATATTTTCGTTGTATTCATGTATCTACTTTAGAAGAATTAATAGTGTTATCTATGTGGGCAGTTCTGCTGTATAGTTCCAATTCACTTCATTGTTTCCCTTTCTAGTACAGGATGTGAGTCACTGCTGAACTGGTGTGTAAAAATGTAATTTATTCTGAGAATGTCTATATACAAGTAAAATGAATGTTATAAGACATGCATATAACTTGTGCTAGATGGTTTTATTTAATTTAATTAAATTATTATTTATAACCTCTGTGTTACGTAGGAATATGACAATGTGCAAGCCTGCTGTATCAGGTAATGTCATCACAACCTACTGAATGTACTTAGCTATTGAATAGAGCATTAAAAGCAAAAGATCTTAATGCGATACTTTAGCTACTGAACAAGTCTACCTCATCGTAAATCTACGTGTCAATCATTCAGCAATCCTGTCTACAGTGCATTCCCAAGATAATGCATCGCATTATCTATAATTTAAATAACTTAATATTATAAAAATAAATAGTGACAATATATGACTATAGTGGTGGGACCAAAATATTTACACTAGAATCTTGCACTAGATCCAAGATTAGTTCCATGCAGAATTGTAGCTGTAGACACACGGGATTCTCCCAAATACGAAGAGAAAATAATGAATACTACACAGTAATTCTTATCTTGGTCAATGTCTTTGCTTTTATTTTGTTTTAAAGAACAAAAACAAACTGAAGAAAAAATAAGACAAAAAAAACATGAACCAAAAGAAAAGAAAACAGTTGTTTTAAAAGTCTACTTAAAGAAACTAGTTTTAGGAGTAAAACTTGAAAGAAAATATTTCCTGCATTGGAAATACTATAAAGGCGAAAAATATTTACATACTGACCTTGAGAAGCTTACTTCTGGTCCTGTAAGAAAATGACACAGAGTATTAGGACATTTTGTTCTATTTTTAACTTCTTTGTAATGTGCTTCAAAAGATCTCAGAATGAAAATAAATGAGTATTCTGTAAACCAGATCATTGGTTGACTTAAACAGCCAATTATTTTTTCAGATTAACAGTTTCCATAATTTAAAAATTAGGCTAGAAAAAAAAATATGTTCTATATATTAATCCACGCGATGCATCTGTACAAGCGAATAAATATTTTGCAACACAGTAATATTACACCAAAATGGAACAGATGGAGAGATACATAGATACAGATCATTTCTACGTCACAAGAGATAGAAAAGCGAAGAGAGCATAGCATTTTTTAAATCACGCTCAGTAAGAGAAAAGACTAACACAGATATACTTTTAAATCACGCTCAGTAAGAGAAAAGACTAACACAGATATACATTTAAATCACGCTAAGTAAGAAAAAAAGACTAACACAGATATACATTTAAATCACGCTAAGTAAGAAAAAAGACTAACACAGATATACATTTAAATCACGCTCAATAAGAAAAAAAGACTAACACAGATATACATTTAAGTCACGCCTAAGCAGTAAAACTGAAGAACAGATGTCTAGATACATATATGGCATTTTTATTACATCGCACTAAACAATAGAAGTGATGGACATATCTCTAGATACATAATGTCATTGTTACATAGCACTACGCAATAGAAGTGATGAGGAGATGGATACGTAACGTCATTATTACATCACACTAAGCAATAGGAATGATGAGTTGAAATTTCGAAATATCATTGCTACATCGCACTAAGCAATAGAACTGAAGAACAGATTTCTAGATATATAAATCATTACTACATCGCAATAAACATAAAACAATACATAAGATCATTATTACTCTTCATTAAGCAATAGAATTGATGAACAGATCTTTCGATATATTTCCTCATTATTACAACGCACTATGCATTACAAGTGGTGAGCAGATTGATACTTAGCCTCATTATTACATCGAACAAAGCACTAGAAATGATGAACAGATATTTAGATACATAACGTCACTATTACATTGCACTAAGCAATAGAAATGATTAATAGATCTTTAGATATATAACCTCATTATTACATCGAACAAAGCATTAGAAATGATGAACAGATATTTAGATACATAACGTCACTATTACATTGCACTAAGCAATAGAAATGATTAATAGATCATTAGATTTACATGTTTAACGTCATTTTTACTTCGCACTAAGCAAAAGAACTGATTAACAGATCTTTAGATGTATAACGTCATTTTTACATCACACTAAGCCATAGAACTGATGAAGAGATAACTAGATATACAACCTCATTATTACATCGCACTATACTTTAGAATAAGACTATTTTTCTCGACTATTTATATTATTATTTTATACCACTGCGTCACCTGAATGAAAGAGGCAGATGCCTAGACTAATGTGTTCAAAGGTAGGTCTTGCAGCAGACAACAGAACAGATGAATACATCTATAGATTAAACAACAAGCAACCAAACAGATATATAGATCTTCAGAAACAGAAAGAACATATTTTTTACACAGCAAGCAACACAACAGATAAATAGGTCTAAAGATACTAAAAGAACATAATTTGTACATAGCAAACAGCAGCACAGATAAATAGGTCTAAAGATACAGAAACAATATAATTTTTACATAGCGAAAGCAACAGAACAGATAAATAGTTCTAAAGATACAGAAAGAACATACTTTTACACGGCAAGCAGCAGCACAGAAAAATAGGTCTAAAGAGACAGAAACAATATCATTTTTACATAGCAAAAGCAACAAAACAGAAAGAGCATCATTTTACATAGCAAAAACATAATTTTTGTATTTTACCTGTAATGAATACATCATACGATGGATTGTCGATTGACGAAGAGCCCAAGCCCCTAGCAGATGGTGAATTAGTTGATCTGTGAAGTAGAATGAAGACAGTATAACAATAGTTTTAAAACAAAGTAAAAAGTGAGTGGGGGCGGGAAGTACTGCACTATGACGAGAGATACTCTCTCCATTCTTAATTTATTTCCTTTAGAACTGACCACTATGGTGAAAACCAGAAGAAGAAAAAATGTTGTCGCCCCTCTATTATTAGTTTTTGAGAGGCCTCTACCTATCCTCTGCCCAGGATGTAAAGAGAGAGCTCAGGTGCTTTGACGGCTGTGCCTAGTGAATTAGTTCAGTACTGTAGGTCAAAACACATGTAACAGTGTGATAGGCCTACTTGTATTAAGCGTAACAGTATGGTTTGTAGTCTATACAAGTAATAGCTTTCACGTGTTAAAGTGACTCGTGAACTATTTCTGTGCATTGTCTTAGATTAAACAATCCTTGAAGGTTTCTTTTGATTCGGATTTTTCCTTCTAGAAAATCATAAATGAATAATGAAATTATTATTGTTTTTTCCCCCTACTTATTTTAGTGTTGAACTTTGCGTTTAAGTACGTGTTGAGTAATGTTAATATATGTAGGTCCATTTGACTTTAAGATGATAGAAATATAATGACCTTTAACCCATTTGTGAAGGTTGTTCTCAATTCCATGAATAATTCGGGGGGGGGGGGGGACTCAGCGCATGCATATTAGCTTTAAATCCATAATATGTGTAGGATAGCTTTGGATCCGCTTGTGTACAATACTCTTCAGACAAAATTCTGATTTTCCACTGAGACTGAGAGTTTTTGCCACACTTGACTGTTGATTATGGCGAACATCTGTTATGTACAAAGTACATCAATATACGCTGGAAAAAGGTGATAATGCTCCGGCTCCAATCTGTCCTTTGTTAAAAATGAGTACAATTTATGAGTACTCATAAAAATGAGTACAATTATGTAGAAACTGTCAACACTTTGCAAAACGTAACTCTTCCACAAATAAATAAATAAACAAATAAATAATGAAAAATTAAACCCACACATACTGACCTTTCAGATCTATGGACGTTGGTGTTGTTGTCTGCAAATAAAAATAATTCTCTAGATTTCATAATTGTATTAATTAAAAAAGGTCTAATGATAAAGAGATATACCACAAAATCACAACTAGACTTAATAAACATAGATTATCTTAGAGACAAAGAGACAGCATTACAAAATCACATCGAAATTTATTTAAATAACTGTTGAACAAAACAAATTAAATCTAGAGACAATACACAACCCAAATTGACGATAGCAAGATTTAGTGTAACAGTCATTTAAAGAGCAATTATTTTAACAAAATAACAACATACATTTAATTTTAAGATCCACAAATTCTGTATCATTACCTAAGCGAAATATCCGCCACTGACATCGCCAAAGGCACAAGATTAGCGTGACAGAGATCACTAACCCGCCAAGGACAATTCCAGCTGCGGACAAGATGGCGACAGTCAGGGGGATTCCTTGGTTTGGCCTGATGCTTGCCTCATCACTTGATGATGCTTCTGCGTGTGATGCTTAAAAATATTGAGGAAAAAAGTTAGGGTGTGGACATTTGAACTTTGTAACAATAACAGAAGCACTAATCAGAACTAACCTGGAGAACGGCAGGCCTTGAGTACATTTGCTTTAAAGACAGTTGCACTGTGAGATATAAAGCCATGGTGAAACCTCTGGTAATGGATTTTGAATACATCGTTTCAGATTATGTCTTTTTTCAATCTTCCTCAGTTTTACTTACATCACAACTCTTACTATTGTATAGTGAGCTGGTGTAAGTGCATGACGCTGTCTGAGCAAAAATGACACCTAGAAATCTACCAGGCACCAATTCAGTCATTCATTCTATTACAAATGGCACTAAATCTATTCCTTCCGATACATAAGTATAACATTTGCGCTTGCACTCTTCTCCGAAATCAGCAGAAATGGGAAGCAGACATAAAAACCAAATGAGACGAGTGTCTAAGTTCGACTCAACGCCAATACATGGACTCTACGAAGACGTAGGTCATTACGCAGGTCGTCGTCTTGGTACATGACTTAGTCCTAAGATAAGTGTAACATGAGGTAAGTATGCGACTGTCATAGCGTGATGTGACAAAATAAATTCATTTAAAAGATATTAGTAACCACGTGAATTCACCTTAACACAGTTCTGCTGAAATTACACTAGTACTAGTTTTTAAAGTAACAGAGAAAAACGACGACTTCCTATTTATGATTTAAAAAAAAAAAAAACGCATTCGTACATTGATTAGTGTGAACTCCGCATTGGGCATTAGCTGCATACTGCTGTGAAGAGCTACGAGTGACTAGTGAAATGAGAGCTTCATGCAGTTAAAAGTCTAAGAGAAACTCAATAACTTGCATGCAAGCGGTCCCCGTCTTCGGATAGTGCCCGATCTAGGAGGTGGGACAAGCCGTACTTGGTAGTAGTACTTAAAAGGCCGAGAACAAACCTTCTTCAAGTGTGTGTGAACAATAACGTCCACTTACGTCATCACCCTGACATGTGATTTTGTTGCGTGTACGCCAGCGTGCTCAGCAGTGAGGTCACAGCCAGAGTCATGGACAACTTCCAGCCCCGCCAACCATTCCCCCCTGCTCGCCACACTTCATTAAACTTGTTTGCCCATGTCAAAATCAACAAAATCGACTGAAACATGAAACAACTCGGCATTGATGGTCTTAGCAAGGAGGGCGACAGCCATTTTGTTTCCATTACTGAATATATATGTAATATCCCACTCTACCCCACTTTCTTCTGATGGTTAATTGTATTCATGTGGACGCCTAAATGCATCTTGTATATTTATTTAATTTGTACTTTGAGTAAATTCATGATAGTGAAAACCTACATACCATTTGCGTTGACAGTCCAAGGAGCGAGAAGGCACAAGTGGAGGCACACAAAAACAGTATGATGTAAATCTAAGTCCATGTTTCATGTTTTGTCCGGTTAAAAGGAAGAAGATAATGTGTGAAAGAGGAAGATAAACAAACTTTCGCCTTCTAAATGGTTTCAGTTTCGTACGTGTGACGCCAACGCCGCCTAGTAAATGGTTATGATATTTGTTATTAATTAATCACCCATAACTAACTATAAGTGTTATTAATATGTTATTAATAATTCTCCAGAAGACACCTCTCGTCTCTCTCACTTGGCGGATATGTGGGCACTATAAACGTTTTCTCTCTCCCACAACATTAAAGACAAACATTTACCGTCACACACTATTTCCATAGGCGGAAAACGTCTTACTAAAGGAGAATAAAGTAAACAGTCTCACTCACACATAAAGTACAGTCAGTTATCAGAATTATTGAACAAAGTAAGGTTGAAGGTATAAATTTAATGTATAGTATTAGATAATAATTGTGAAAAACTAAATAAGAGGTTGCCTGTTGTCCAAATGATATTACTTAACCATGAGGGTATAAGCTATCTATCTGCTGTGTGATAGTCTTTGGCAGTTAGTTGAAGCCACCTTATATGAAGTAGGTGACTGTGACATGTCTCTGGTCAAGTGACAGTGCAAAAATGATGTCCCCGACTCTTGGCTGGCCCATCATGTTGACTTGCTATAAATGATGGCTGTTAGGTCAATGAAGTTCAGTTTTCAGTTCCTTTTTGCATACACTTCCTGTCACAACATGAGTCAGTCACGGAGTTCCAGGGTGCCAATCTGCATGAGTCAATCACTCCTTGTTTAATACCAAGCCTAAACACATCTTCACACAAAGAATTTAGCTGGCTTACATTCAGATATGATAGTGCTAATTGAGATCTAAATTAACAAGTGGACATATAAGTTTCTGTCCACAATAGTTGTGTTACTAAGTCATTATTTAGACATAATAAGAGTGAATTAAAGATAATTAAACCTAAAGTAATGGTATTAGTAATAGATTAGATAGTTTCCAGACATCACTGTTTTAAGTGATGCACTCTGATCATTTATACACATATACAGTCACTGCTTACTATAATAACAAGAAATATAATAACAAGCAAGTTTTAACATATGTAATTAGACCAATTCATACTCCCCTTAATCAGCATGGTTATGTGCTATAAATGCATACAACGTGACCCGATCTGCTAATTATTGGCCCTTTCTTTGTCTAGGAGAACAGTGTGGCGTTTTGCTTTGTTTCTGGCATGTCTATTGCCAAATTGTGAGTTATATACTTTTCGGGAGTCCAGCTAGAAATTTAATTTTAATTAATTTTGTTTCACCCAAGGTGCCACACTGAAGCATTTCACTACTAAGCATTGGCTGGCAGTTATTTGAGGGGGTGGGGGGGAATGTATAGTGGAGACAGGTGGATTGGGAGAAATGGTCCTACACACACGAATCTTTGCTTGCAAGAAAATTTCGTAGGGCTATTTCAGCTCGTGACAGGAGACTGGTTTAATAAGACTGTGTGAGTGAAGACTGGTTTAATAAGACTGGTTTAATAAGACTGTGTGAGTGAAGACTGGATTAATAAGACTGTGTGAGTGAAGACTGGTTTAATAAGACTGTGTGAGTGAAGACTGGATTAATAAGACTGTGTGAGTGAAGACTGGTTTAATAAGACTAAGTGTGAGTGAAGACTGGTTTAATAAGACTAAGTGTGAGTGAAGACTGGATTAATAAGACTGTGTGAGTGAAGACTGGTTTAATAAGACTAAGTGTGAGTGAAGACTGGTTTAATAAGACTAAGTGTGAGTGAAGACTGGTTTAATAAGACTAAGCGTGAGTGAAGACTGGTTTAATAAGACTGTGTGAGTGAAGACTGGTTTAATAAGACTAAGCGTGAGTGAAGACTGGTTTAATAAGACATTGAGATAGGAAGGCCATTATGTGTATGTGCACGTGCGCGTGTGTGTGATGAAGGAAAAAGTAACATCCTAATCATAATGAATCATTCTTAACATGCATTAAGCTAATGGCCAGAATGATATCTAATGGTCAAGAGTTTATCATTTTTTTCTTTCTGGAGATGACTCGCCATGCATGACTGATCCTGCTTAGCACGCGAGACTTTGCCAATTGTTTTCCTGCAGCACCACTTTGCAATTATGTGGGGATGTTTACTTCTGTAAGACCGACCCTACAGCAAACCATATCTTCATATCCAAATCTTAGACAATAAAATCATTGTTTTGGGATAGGATTTATGTTATCCTTCACACGTCTCCAGTGAGTTCATCAAACAGTACCGATTTCAATGGGCTTAGTGATAAAGCTGTGTATCAGTAGGATAGAAGACTGTAAATAATCACTGATCATTATATCCTTTTAAGGGCAAACAAATCTCTCTGAGAGAGCAACACAGCTGCAGCACGGCAAAGAGCAGAACGAAAACGCGTCTGTACAAATGTACGAAAATGAACTGCATTTCCTGTCTGGACATTTACACACAATCCTGGATTGCACAATACCTTCTTCTACCCATCAAACATAGGGTGGATATGCAGACAGGGAAAACACCACCAAAAGCCACCTTCACCTTGGATAGACCCTAATGTGTAGACCACTAACAAAATAAATCCAGACTCAACAGTTCCAAACTAACAGATATTAGTCACTAGTCAGTCACCAGAAAGACAGAGACACAAAGACACAACGCAAGCACGGCTCAAATGATCCACCAGTCCTGGTAAAGGAAACAGCAGGGACCATCACTGAAAAAGATGACACATAAAATGGCAGATGAAGGGCATAAACTGAAATGTAAACAGAGAAATTAACTCAGCAACAAGAGCAAAAGTTTAAAGTGACTACAGAAATCAGTGACAACATGAAAAACATCACATTTCCAACAACAACCACAAGTACTAAAACAACAGAAAGACAGGCTGCCCAAATGTGTGTTAGTACTACACAAACTTCATTACATGACAACACACCAAAATCGTCACCACCACCCACACGGAAATCTGCAACAATCAGTAAGTTCCCACCAGCTTCCTATGGTGGCTCCACATACAAATCATACCAACAAAAATAGTCACCAAACAGAGGAAATGGAGCCTAAAAACACCCCCTAGAATAGATATCACTGGTAGTCTTCTCCAAAAATTAAAACTGTAAGCAAACTAATGATAATAATAAAAACAATAACTCTAAGCGAATTGTGTCAACATGGAGGTCAATGGTGACCTAAAGACAACAAGCAAAACATCAACACAATGCACTTTCCACTGGAAAGGAAGCCGATGGTGGAATGGTGGAACAACGCATACACTGGACCCAAGGTACCACGTGATCCATACCACTGACAGTTGCATCTAGGGTACAAACACTGCCAGTTTCAACCTTCAACCATAGCTCTACAAGTGCCCAACTGGAGATTTTGTAAAAGTTAAAAATTGTAAAAAAAGGAGGGAGGGGGAAAGAATAACACTTGCTATGGAAACCAGCATGAGTCCCCATCAGACAGTCCTGCAAACGTTGTTGAGAATTCTGATCATGATAATGCCTATAAAGATAGTGAAATACACACTCAAAAGGTATCATTGGCCACTTCTTCTATAAGTGGAACTTGGGCTACTGAGGCAGAAAACATGAAGACAGTCAGTCTTGGACTTGTTTATTTTTGAAAGTGAAATTCTTTATTTGTGTAATTGTTTTCTAATCTTTAACCACAACGATTTATGTTATATTTAGTAGTCGGATATATCATACTTATCATAGATATAATTTCATTGTGAGTGGGAGGAATCTATTTTTGGGTAACCAAAGAGATAGAGAAAAAAACATTCAAAATTCTCATTTTGAATTTTTTTTTTTATTTTATGCATGCTCAAACTCACTCAAACTATGAAAAGTATTTTTTTAAAAATAAAGCTAATGTAAAAATACTTTGTATAAAATAGTGGACAAAGGAAAACAAGTCATGGTCATGTAAAATATTTTATTTCACATGTCAGTCTGAACTGATGCAAATGACCACAGTCAAACCTACATGATATGCAACTGCATACAAAGGCATGTGTGTATTTACACTGAAAATTGTGAAATGATATACAAGAAAAGATAATTTTGGAAAAAATAAAATAACATTGAATATATATTTTTTCTTTGTATGAATCATACTTAATATGATTATCTAAGCTGGCTTATGAAAGATAACAAGGAAAAGTGAGTCACATTTTATGTGAAGAGATGCATGCGTCTATTTAAACTACTTTTTTTTCATTCTTTCTCTGCTGTCTTTCAGAGTTGTGTATAAGACAGTTTTCATGCACATTAAACAAACTATACAAAAACAATTTCCCTGACAAGTGACTGAGCATTGATTAAAAATTTGAGAATACAGATGTTTATTTTTATTGATTAAATGGATTTTTTGCTATTGAACACTTTTCTAAAATATGAATCTGTTAACTGTTAAATAAAAATTAAGTGGGATGGTAGCAGGGAGATGAATGGTCACTTAAGAACAAGTTCATCTCCAAAGTAAAATACCCCCCACCCCACCCATCCCCGTAAAAAAGGAAAAAAAAAATCATTGTAACAATCTTTAGAAATGCTCAGACTTGCTGCTGTTTTGAGATAATATTTCACTTAATAATTGAAACTGTCATGTTTAAACAATCAAATATTGTGAAATTACAAACTAAGTTATTAGAAATAATAAGCATAAAAATAAATTAAGAGCACAACCAAAAGAATCATATAATAACAGAATAATTAACACAATTATTTCACTCCAGATAAAAGACAAAAATGGAAACATGTGAATCAAACAAATAATAATGAAGGCAAACATAATTTTGTATACTAGTTTATGGTGGGCATTTAGGTTTAAAAAAAGTTATCGTTAGAAACTGTAAGTCATCACACCCACCTCAACCACACCAAAATAAATAAATAAACTAAATTAAAATAAAATTAAAGAATAAATAATTACATATTCATGTTAGTATCATGACTGGTTATTATCTTCATAATAAATACTAATCTTCTTTTTCTTCTTTTAATTATTATTATTTGGCGTGTTTAGTATACTCATTAAATTCTGATAATTGGATGAATAATTAATGTATAACAGAAATGGGTATTCCAGCACTTACTAACAAACATACACACTTTCACCAAACTGCACTCTCATAAGATATGTATTACAATCACATTATTAAACTTCAAGGTAGTAAACATGAAATATCTTCAATGCAATGAATAAATTAATCTACATATATTCTTCTGTTTTTTTAGTGCAATTAACACCTAAACAAATTTAACAAAAATAAAAATACAGGAAAAACTTATCATAAATTCAAAATAAAAGAAATAAAAATATCTTTTCATTGAGTTAGATTTTAAAAAATGATCCTAGACTTAAGTGTAAATACAAGTAAAAATGATTATTTTGTCTATGTAAACCAGATGGTACTATAATGAAATTCATATGTCAGTTTTGGACTAAAACTGCTAAATTAAAATTGGTTTATCAGACATAAACAGCAAAAAAATTTTCATTTAATGCTCTAAAGCATTTTATAAACATGCAAATATTAATTTAAAAAAATCAACCTAAGAATATTGGTAGTTGTTGATTCAGAGTGGAAAGATTAGTGTTTAAAGTGTTGAAAACATTGAAACCCTGTCAAAGAGTTTTGTAAATTAAAAGTGAATTCAAATAACAGAATATGATGTAAATTCAATTCCCCCTAAATTTGAAAAGGAAAGTGGGAAAACAATACAAATAAATGGGGAAATATGAGAACATACAAATTCTTTTGTGCCCAAGAACATAATTTTACAATATTAATAAAGAACCTTTTATTGTTTTCTTATTTTTAAATGACATAAATTAGTGCTCATAATAGGCAATGGTACTTTGAAAATGACCAATTTGTTATCATTTTCTTGTAGAGCACTTAATCATGACCTACATTATTCTGCATTTTAAGAAATTTTATGAATAACAAAACAAAAATGCACACATGCACAAACTCATTATGAAATACCTTGATTAACTAGGCTTTAAAAAAAAACAACAAACTTTAAAAATGCAAAAACAACCAACCTTATTAACATTACTATCAATGTACTGCTGCAAGAAACAGACTAGCAAAACAGTCTTTTCAAATCAACAATTTATATGAAGTTCACCATAAAACAGAATTGCTAAGTTCAACACAAAACAAAGAATATGCAATGTTCTTCACATAACAGACTAACAAGTTCAACACAAACAAATGATATGAAAATACTTCCCAGAATGAACAGAAAACCTCGCATTCTTCATGTAAAAAAAAAAACAACCCCACAAAAAACCCCAACACAAATAAACCCCAATGAAATGAAAATAAAAAATTAACCAAAACTAAAATAAATTTGCATTAGTAATGGTTTGTTCTAACTTATGGATTAACCCTGTGGATTCAAACAAGTAAATCAGATTACTATTGTGTATCTGTTGGGATAAAAATACTTAGTATGTAGGTGTTCCTATGTACCAAATATATAGTACGGGTGATTTTTTTTTTAGTAAAATAAATAAACTGTGCTCTTGTGCACCAAAATACTTAGTTAAACAGTATTTCTTGTACACCAAAATATTTAGTTAAACAGGTGTTCTTGTGCACAACAATACTTTGTTAAACGGGTTTTCTTGTGCACAACAATACTTAGTTAAACGAGTCTTCTTGTGCACAACAATACTTAGTTAAACGGGTCTTCTTGTGCACAACAATACTTAGTTAAACGGGTCTTCTTGTGCACAACAATACTTAGTTAAACAGGTCTTCTTGTGCACAACAATACTTAGTTAAATGGTTCTTCTTGTGCACAACAATACTTAGCTAAACGGGGTCTTCTTGTGCACAACAATACTTAGTTAAACGGGTGTTCTTATGTGCCAAAGTACACACTTACAAAAATCTTGGGCAGATAGTTTGCATTAAAAAAAATATATATATAATCAAAACTAATAAACCTGACTTAATAATTAAGATGAACAAAATATATCAGAACATTTGAATTAAGATATTAAATTATACATTGCATATATTAAAATGAAAAAAAGTACTTATATATAAGTAACCGTTTTGTGCATTTCATTTATACATTTTTGAAAAAAACTTAATTATTTTCTGTCATTCAAAAACATTTTTATTTCAGCTATAAATGCCATCTTCAGCTTTAAGATACAACCTACTTAAGCTGAAAATATATCAAAATAAGGTAAGCTCACATAATACTTTTAATGTTAACAGGTGTAACATAAAATGTTACAAATATTCAGAATTTAAGTTTATTTGATATATTATGATCAGATACAAAATGCTCATGTACTTCATTTGTTCATTTTAAAAGTATTTTAATGATTCAGAATTAACAGAACAGGTGAATAAACGTTTTAAACAACAGCATATCGTGTGCTTGGAAATGACTATGTAATGATTAGTATTGGGTTGTCTGTATAGAAATATTAATCAATGATTACATGAAATAAAAATATTTAGCATCATACTATAAATGTTTTACAATATGGATGTGGATGTACTGAATACACAAACAAGCAAATGAATAAACAGTCCTTCTTAAATTAATAATTACAACCTATCAGGCACATAAATACAGAAATAAATAAGTGAAAATAAAATAATGTACGGACTAGATGTCTATGATTGCATAAGTATTTGTTGCAGAATTGTTTATTCTTGTTTTTATTTGATACTTTTATTAGTTATTAGTTACACTTTTACCCATCATCTACAGCTGACCACAAAGTGGTAATGTCAAGACAGGTTTTTCTTCAACTCCTGTCACACTCATTTCACACATATGAAAACTGGCAACATTACTTTAATAATGTTTGTCAGTACTGTTTCAACACCACTTATGCAAAAACAAAACTTGGGTGAAATAAATAGGAAAAAGAAAGATATTTGTGTATTTAAATATATAATATATATATACACACACACATTCAATTAAGGAAAAACATAAATTAAAGAACCAAAGTCAAACTATTTAAAAGCAATTACACCATGTCAATCTGCAGTAAATATAGACTCCAGTTCCTTATTAAGAACTGAATTAGAAATGGATGAAAACAAAATAAAAATTAATAAAAAAAATACATGTACTACAATTGAAAACTAATAATTACAAAATGTAAAGTAAAAACAGCTTAATGCAATATAAAACTTTAGCAAATACTTATTTAGCACAAAATTCTGGTGAATGAATTATTGAGTATAACATTTCTGATGATCTAAAAACATTTACTGCTTCAATTTTTTTTCAATAGTTAAATAATATTTAATCTGAACACAGACGGTGTGTGCAGAGGCCAAAATATTTTTCTGTGATAAGTTTAATCAGTTGAATATTCTACTTTCAGTTTTGTCTCAATCCCATTCCAGAAGGGCAAATGATCAATGAAGCAAAGAGAGAATAGTTGACACAAATAATATTATTACTGGTAATAATAATAAATTATTATTAAATATATTTTAACACTTAAAGTACTGCAAATAAGAATTGATATGAATAAATGTTTGAAAGTAGAACTGAAAAACAACTGAGAATTTTACTGCTGCCTCAGACATTAAAAATTATTAAATTGTCAAGATGATATAATATGATCACCCAGATACGCTTTAGTCATTTGAGCTGTTAGATGCAGAGGACAAACAAAATGTCCCATGATGTAGCAATATTATTCAAAGTAAGGACTATGCAAATGAGAGGTCCTCCGATGTAATACATATGATATTCAGACAAACCTCACAAATGAGATGACTTTAATCAATTAAGTGAAACTCTGTTTCTCTAATAAGACTATGTAATAATTTCACCAAGGAGATACATTTCCATTCAAACCATCTGGAGCAAAAACAAAATAATGATTATATTTTTGTAATGTTGTATTATTTGGAGCAAATTCTCAAGGTTAGGCTTCATTGCTTATGCCAGCATAAGCTATCAGCGCATAAATGTTGATTCTGGAATATATCAAAGCACAGATATGTTTCTTACAAGAAAAGGAGAAAATAGAATACACTGGAAGTATAAAGCTAGTAAGATTTTTAAAACAAATTTTACTACTACATGATTAATGTAAATCAATTGGCCAATGAAGTTACAGACCTCATGCAGTATGAGATATTAAGATTTAAAGGTACTTTGTATACTAAAATATTAATCATGACTAGCATTACTTGAAACAAAACACCTTCACTCCTCTATATGACAGCCTAAATCATCTTGATTTTCTACAGATGTGAGGTGCACAGATGATGCATTCTTTTGTGCTGAACAAGGTATCACTAAAGTCTATCATGACTTATAGATTAATGAATGCATCCACAACCCAGAACTACCTATGTGGAAAAAAATAATTGTTACTTAATCACTAATCTGTAGGCAACAACATATTTAATGACTGAATTAAATCCACAATGCATGGGAGATAACATTTGTATTGGCTGTGTCTTACTTTATCTACTATCCACAGAGAGCCTGTATATCCTGCACACAACTATGATTTAAGGAAAAAGTAACTATGAAAGAAAGTTTGAAATTGGTATCTTCCCACTTTAGAAAGTGCTATAGTTATTAACTTGATTCTATTCAATAAACAAAATTATATGAACTCTCAGTGCTTAACAAAGTGCTTTTCAGTCTGGAACAATTACCTGTTTGGGTGAGCACTCCTATTCTGAGAATTTTAATAAATGCATTAATTTTGATTTTATAATATTTTATATAATAGTATACAATTTTAACTCTGAAAAGTGCTGAATGCTTGACCTTACCACTTTGCATTCAATTTATTGTTATTTTAAAAAAAATAGACTGTGAATTAAGTGAATTGTACTGATTAAATGGAATGTAGAATTAATTAATATACTATCTGACCTACTCAAGTACTTCTTCAGATTTCTAATCATATAATTTCTTATTCCCTTAAGAAAAAAATGCAATAATGACTGTGAGATGATAAAATGGGTGAAGCATATATAAATATTGATAAACATGAACTAGATTAGAAACTATCCTAGATTTTACTAATTTTAAAAACATTACAAAAGTGCTGTGGATAATTATGTCAAAGCTATAGAGATACAAAACTGAACCTTTTATACTTTTAAAATAAAGGTTTGGAGACTAAAGTCTGAAGATGGACAAAGGCATACAGCTAAAAGTATGAGAACTTGTAATATCTATACTGTCTGTCTATATTAGACTCTTGAAACATATTGACTCTGCACTGAAAGATCAGCTATACCAAAAATAACCCCAAACAAAGGGGTATATAGTTTTTGCTACAATAAAAACTAAGCATTAGTTTGTGGCTGCATTTAATCAGTTAATGGTATTTATTTTTGTGGTGCTTGGGCAGGATGATGCATCTAGCCAGTGATAGACTCGAGTATTGATTGAAGTGAGGGGAGGTGCAGTAAGATAATGTGCTTTAGAGCAAGACCATTTGCCATTTGTTTATATTAACTGTAACAAAAGGGGACATAGAGAAAGAGTCATAGATGTCTGTTGTTCAAGTCAGATTGGTGTTAATCTGTTATATGGAGTTAGGCAGCATGCTTTATCTTAGATAATCCACAGTATGGATGCTTAAATAACAAAGAGTGACCTTGATTTTGCCCAGAAATTTAAAGGAGTGTAAACTGATTGATTAAGCATTTTGCCCAGAAATTTAAAGGAGTGTAAACTGATTGATTAAGCATTTTGCCCAGAAATTTAAAAGGAGTGTAAACTGATTGATTAAGCATATATCTTAATGTTTGCTGACCATTTTCAATAGTCTGTGTCACTGAGTACTGAAATTCACAGTTCAGTAATTTTAAAAAGAACATGAACTTGTCCCACTTGAACATAAATATGGAGGAAAAAAATGAAACACAATCATCATGATATACATAACAGTACAGGAAAACTCACACACTCTGATATAATTTAATATTAGCTACATAGTGAATTATAATTATTTTAATGATTGTAATTTTTAAAAATTTAATAACAAGAAATGGCATAGTAACTGACCATTGGGCACAATAACAGCATAAACTGGACTACTGTTTTTGCATTTTAAAATATATACATTTACAATAACAAACACCACAATGATGAAAGAAAAAATATTTTTGAAAACCATATTTATGCACATTATAAATTTGCATCTTTTTGGTTAATGTGTGTGGCTCAACACTAATGCGTGCAAATAAACAAACAAACAAGCAAACACTGACAATAAAACAGATGGGAAGAAATAGGAGACGGAACTGAGGTTTCGGGGGTTTCTTTTGCATCATAAGTAAAATATTTATTTTAATATTTGAATGGGTTTGGATATAAAGCTGCAACGTATGACCTTTGAAGTGGGATCAAGGGAGACAAATTGCTGGCTTTCACTAAACATTTGCTTGGACCTTCGGTTACATTCTTTAAAGTTTTAGACCAGGGGTGCACAAACTCCGGCCCGCGGGCCATATCCGGCCCGCGAAGAGTTGCCGAGTGGCCCGCCATGTCAAACTAAAAAGTCAAATGTTTACTCATACACTGAGTGATTTGAAACCAAAGCAGCACCTCCTGACCCATTTTTCCAGGCGCTCCGTGCAGATGATGTCTGCCCGCTGACATATCACTCACAGAGGCAAGAGAAAAAAGCTATACCAAGATAGGCAGCAAACCCCACACATATATGCTTGCCTCTTCCTGTAATATGGTTGGTCAGTAGCTGTTAAGCCTTAGTGTCCGATCTACCACATTCTGTTGTTTATTTTGATTATATTTTTGTGACAAAATGGCAGCTAATCGTAAAAGAAAAGTTGACAAGGAAAACCGGCAGTTTAATGATGACTTGATAATGCACTTGTCCACACCAGCATACTTGGCAGCACATACTGCTGCAAACAGGCTTTCTCACAGATGAAACTGAACAAAAGCAACACCTGCGGTCAGCTGACTGATGATAATCTGGAAGCAATTTTGCATCTTTCAACGTCAAACATCAAGCCTGACATTTTGAAGCTTGCAGATGACATGCAGCACTATCCATCACACTGACTTTGTGAAAGTTGACATATCATAACATTTTTAGAATGAGTCTTAGTATACAACTTCTTTGTCATAATTATAGTCTTAATCATCATTTGTGTGTTCTTAGATGTAATGTTGCTTATATGGGACGATTTTGATCTTCACTTTTTTGTGGCCCCCGACGGTTTCGACAAGTCAGATTTTGGCCCCCGACTCAAAAAGTTTGTGCACCACTGTTTTAGACTAAAGCTGTCACATTTGCGACTTTGCGACCAGAGATAACTCTGCAGATCAATTCGGGTCCATTTAATACAGTGTTCTCCCTTCTAAACCGATTATATACAGTTACACGATCAACCACTCAGTCGGTACGCAAAAAATCGGCAGCTTTCGATAACCCCTTCATCCCAAATTTGTTGCAAACTTTTCTTTTCCATACCTCCCTTCCAATACGTAATTATATATATATTTTTTTTATTGATTTGTATTTATTATTTATTTGTAAAAAAAAAAAATTGTATTTATTGATCGTACCTATATGCATTCGTTTCCACCGTATTATTTACCGAATGATTACGAAACAATTTATCATATCAAACCAAAATACAATTCAAAGAAACCACGATCTGCCGTTTCCATTTTTTTTCCTTACATCATTATTAGATGACGCAAAATGGAGAGAAAAAGTTTAACGTTTACAGAGAAAATAATAAATTAAATAAAATTTAAAGTTCACAATGGACGTCACGTCACTCTTCGCGTACGTTAAAAAGAAAAATTTAAAAAATCTAAAAATGAATTAAATAAATAAACATGTGCATAATAAATTATGCTACACAGGTGAACTGTACAGTTTGCTGAACGCTTGCATTTGAACAGTCAACGCACCTTGAAACACAAACTGGATATGATGCAAACAACACAATCGATTACAACACACACGCAACGCATATCGTTCCATATATGACCTCCGAGAGAGACTTTTGAACTACATGACATCCAATTCAAAAGAGAAATGGTAGATTACCACAACAGACCACAAAGAGGCAGAAATTTTGATTTTTAAAATATCAGATATTCAACACGAGGCTTTATCACATTTTTTGAGGGAGTTATGGATGTGTTCGACTATTGTTCTTCTTTTAGCAGTTGCCTCGAAACAAAATAATTCAATTTATATGCTAAACGTATCAATAAATAGGGTGAGAAAGAACTATTTTGTTGTTGTTATAAGTTTGCTTAAAATAAAAAATTATAAATATATTTTAATATGGCGTCAAACAATAAGTGCATACTCTCGTTTGATTCCGGCAACGAGTAATACAGGTTTAATATGAATGCTTCCCTGATGATGCACGTTGTGAAATAACACATAATGACGAAGCTAACGTGTCTTGGCGAGTCATACCTTTAAAGAGTTGATACTGTGTGCACGTGTACCTTACATGTCAATATTGTACACTAGTGCGGTCTTTGTGTGGTTATGCACCTTGAGCATAATTGTGCCTTCGACTAAATATTCAGTGACGTCACTGTACACTTTAGTTAAAGGCGTCATAAGAAACACAATAGCCTTTTCTGACTGAGAATTCAGACGTTGACAGATAAGTTTCAAGGTGTTTTCCCTTTGTATAAACGATTTGGACGTAACGGCTTGGAAGGGCTAAGGTTCTGAAGCTTTTTAACACACACACACACACACACACACACACACACACACACACACACACACACACACACACTTACAAGATGCAGTAACTACCCTTCCCTACACCGAGTAACGCCCACGATTGTAATAGTTTTCACTTAAGCACAGCCACATCACTACTTTGCTGTGATGGATCGACGGGAACAAGCCGGGCAGAAGAAGAAACACATTTCTTGGAGAACCTCTCGATATCAAAACGAGCTTTAACAAACGTTACAAGGACAGCCATGGAAGTCCGCTCGTATCAGAAAATATAAATCAATGTCAAACAAAGGGTTCTTATTATTTTCCTGCCGTCTGTTGCTTCATTTTGCAGATGACTTGTCCATGAAAAGTAAACATTTCGCTCTGCTCACTTCGCTATTAGAAACTAGGGCGACTGCAGCGAAGTAGGTGCAACATTCACAGCTTAAAGTTTCTGAAGTAAGTAATCCAAGAGAACTTATCTTGCTTCCTAGCATAAAGGCAAACGCAGGATGGTAAATATGTTTAGTGCAATAAACACAGTATTAAGACTCTGGGATCATTTCCATTTTCTGTACAGTACGTAAACCAGGACAATATTTTATACTTCATTTCCTTAGAAATAATATGCTGACATTTAAAGCTGTTAATTTTGTTTGCACTTTGACTTCAATGGATTGAGTAAGCTAATTTAATATGTTGTTATGTTGACAAAGCCTTTTCAGAGAGAGAAGTAACTTTATAGTAAATTAAAAATAAGACATAATTTATTCCGTGCAGTAATATATTTTTTTCCTGGTGTATTATGATTTTGATGTTGTGATATTTTTATTGAAATTCATTCCTTTATAAACTTTTTTTTTTTTAAGAAAAACGGAGAAACTGTAAATGCAGTAGAAACAATTTAAAGTCCACGTAGTCTGCAGTTTGAAATATCTGACATTTGAAATGGACAGTACATATACTATGAAGGAATGCTTACATGTGATTTTAAATACAGTTCTTTCCCTTACAAGGGGACTTAAACATCGTGCATTTACTAGCGGAAATAAAATTAAAAAAAACAGACTCCACAACGAAATGAACATTTTACTTCTAAATGAGCGTTAAGAAGGCAAGTCGGCGAAAACTAAATACAACGAAAAGAAGATTTGAACATTCCATGAACATCTGTAGAACCTCTGGCGCTATCGTGCCCGTTCCACGCTGCATGGTGTATGTTAGTGCTCAGAAACAGAACTGGGCTTTTAAATGAAGTGTTTAGGGCACCAACTTGAGTTTACTGCACGTTTAATCTAACTACTGTCCGAATCTACACCCTAGCACATCAAGAGAGTGCAGTTACACATCAGTGAACACATAAAACATCGATAACGCGTTCTCCCAGATCGTTGCTGAACCTGAGAATGCTCCTGTTAGTTCGTGAAGGGTACTCTTATATTGCAATCGACACCATATTTCAAATATCCCCAGTTTACTCTCTTGCATGTAAGTTTTCTGGATAGTATTAGTTCAAAAGTATGGCCAATTAAAAAAAAAACAGAAAAGAAAATTTCTGTTATATTTTAGCCGAAATCAAATTATGGTCGACACATTTAAGCTAGTGTCTCACACGTCATAACTGACAAACAGCCTGAAATATTGATTCACATATCGGTTCCCCACCACCACTCCTCCAAATCCTTATTCAGATGAAAGATGATGGAAGAATGGATTGTTGTTTTTAATAATTTGTTTTAAATTCAAACAAGATGCACAGAAAGAAGGTCCCAGAGGAGAGGTCTGATGGCATTTAATGTTTGTATTCAGCCCAGCCATGCACAGGCCATCGCTTCTCATAAGGACACCGAGTCAAATCCCTAGAAGACTGTCGTTTTCAACAATCTTACATGCGATACAATGGGGTACTTATCACTCGTGGCGCGTAGAGAGTTGCTGTCAATGATTTCACATACAAAACGGAAATTATAATATAGTACACTGGTTATACAACGACACCTTCTCACAGGCGATGAAGAAATAACGGCTTTAGTGTATGTATATTTGTTTACTGAAATACAAACACTCCAAACGTATATCCAGTCTCACAACTTTGCACAACAGTGGACCCTTGTGTTGTAAGCCAACGTACAAAGACCTCACACAGATATACGGCACAATCACATGGGGGGACCAGTAGGAAGACCCGTTGATGAAGAAACATTTATTCCAGTTTTTGCACCATAGCCAGGTATTATATTCCAAGACAGTCCCGTGCGTGTAGAGGACACGTTTGGCTGTCTACAGTATTTAGAGGGAGTCCGCATCCACGCATAGTACAATTGTAACTTATTGCTTCATATACACGGTTTATGTTTGGATTTGCAACTGACAAGCTAACGAAGGTACACTCTAATTTGCCGCCCATGTAATTGATACTTCTATACGTCATCTCTAGCTTTGGTAGTTGTTATTTAGCTCACAGTTACTTCTATAAATCATCTCTAGCTTTGATAGTTGTTATTTAGCGCACAGTTACTTCTATACGTCATCTCTAGCTTTGGTTGTTGTTATTTAGCTCACAGTTACTTCTATACGTCATCTCTAGCTTTGGTTGTTGTTATTTAGCTCACAGTTACTTCTATACGTCATCTCTAGCTTTGGTTGTTGTTATTTAGCTCAAAGTAACTTCTATATGTCATCTCTAGCTTTGTTTGTTGCTATTTAGCTCAAAGTAACTTCTATACGTCATCTCTAGCTTTGTTTGTTGCTATATAGTTCACAGTTACTTCTATACGTCATCTCTAGCTTTGGTTGTTGTTATTTAGCTCACAGTTACTTTGTAGCTATTAGGACTTTAATTCTTGTATGAAAGTTGGCATTTTTAAGGATACTGATATTCGATTCTTTTACATTAAGAGAAAACATGATAGACGCGTGCAGCTAAAGTTATAGAAATGTTAATTAAAAACATCTGTTGCTAAACGTGAATGTTACATCTACAAATTGCACACACATTTGAAAACATTGTGATGTTGTAAATATTCAAATACTCTACGCTCCAACTATGGCAGAATTCATGACATTTCACATTGCATCTTCGAATAAGTTGAGGTACATCGAAGTCTGTTGTGAGTACATGGTTTGGCACTTTATTTTAAAATGATAATTTTATTTTCAGTCCTCTGCAATCCAAACTAGATTCCTCTGCGACGCAATGACGACATTGCAAAGTAATTACATTAGAGAAATGGTCTTTCACAGAAACTTTATTTCTAGGTCTTGATAGGAATCCAGTCTGAAACTTTGTCAGGAACAAACTCACTTCTCTATTCCTTGGCATTCAAAGTTGTTGTATTGTAATAGAAGTCATTTTGCTTGCACTGATGAAAATGAACACGCTAAACATCCGTTGCTAGCTTAGCGTTGCTGACGTCAAGACCAGGGTAATCCTTTGTCCGGAAACTGGTCATGCTGAAGCCAGTGCCGTACAGTGGCTCATACCTGTCAGCAGAAAAGAACAAGGCATTAATTATAATCACTGACTTGTACTCGTAAGTTAAACAGAACAAGTATTAATTACAGTCACTGACTTGTCGTCAGTAAGTAGAAAAGAACAAAGCATTAATTAAATCTCTGACTTGTACCTGTAATTTGGAAAGAACAAAGTTAATTAAAGTCAATGACTAGTACATGTAAGTGGAAAAGAACAAAGAATTAATTAAAACACTGACTTATACCTGTAAGTAGAAAGGAACAAGGCATTAATTATAAATGTTTTATACCTGTAAGTAGAAAAGAACAAGGCATTAATTACAAATGTCTTATACCTGTAAGTAGAAAAGAATAAGGCTATTATTACAATCACTGACTTATAAGTAGGAAAGAACAAGGCATTAATTATAATAAATGATTCATACTTGTAAGTTAGAAAACAATATGTTAATTACAGTCATTGTCTTGCACCTGTGAGAAAGCAAAAGCATTGTGTTAATTACAGTCATCGGTTTGAGAAGTCAATAACAATAATTTGTCAATTAATCATTGACTCGTACACGTAACCATTATAAAGTATTAATTACACACGTACGGTCACTGATTATACCTTTAGGCCAGAACAAGGAGAGTCATTGGCTCATTCCTATACCTAGGCAAGAGCAGTGTGTTCATTATGATCAGTGTTTCCCACCCGTAAATCAGAACAAGGTGAATTTTAAAGTTTTTGACTAAGACTTGTAAGCAAACAAGTGCTACGTGTTAACTTTACAGTCATTTGGCTAATACTTTAAATAGACAAAAACTACTTGCTAATTTTACAGTCAGTGGCTAATACTTGTATGCAGACAAAATCTACGTGTTAATTTTAGTCATTGGCTCGTGACTGTAAGCAAGACCAAGGTGCTAAATGCATAGCTCTAGAAAGAGATTGCAAAAATTTTGATTCATTCATCAACTCGAAGGTATCAGTAATCAAGAATGGGTTATTTATATAATTCTGGTTCAAAACCCATTGAACTAGTAAGAAATTATTTCTGACACACAAGTACTCATGTTTATGTGTGCAACAAGTGATAGACTGTATTACTTCAACAAAGTAAATTTAAATTAAAAATAAATAAATAAAAATATATAGGGGCAAAACAACAATCGTCAATGATAAATAAGACAACCTATGAAAATTGGATATCAATGATAAATAGAAAACCTATGAGAATTTGACGACAGTGATAAATAAGATAACCTAAGAGAACTGGATGTCAGTGATACAAAAAAATAACCAATGATAATTGGACGTCAGTGATAAATAAGATAATATAAAAGAATTGGACTGAATGATAAATAAAATAACGTATGAGAGAATACGACGTAAATAATATTTGTTTAGTTCTAACAACAGCAAAAACTCTGAATGACGTAGGTCTTGCAAGCATTCTACATACCGTTCTACTGGAGACATGGCGCGGGGTGCGTACTCTTCTGTAAAGGCGTGCGGTTCTCTGTAGGGCTCGCTGGGCTCCAGACAGCCATAGGCGTTGTTGTTGCCCGTGTGGTCCTAGGGAGACAGAAAATCCACAGAACGTGGTACTTTTTAGTAACCAAGACACATTTCGAAACAAACATGAAGAAATAAATATTTTGACTGATAATGATGCAATTTGTTATATTGATGTGGATGAAGACATGAAGAAATAAATATTTTGACTGAGGATGATGCAATTTGTTATATTGATGTGGATGAAGACATGAAGAAATGATTGGTCTGGCTGATGACGATGCAAAAGAAAACGAAACACGATATGAATATACACATTAGAGAGATATGAATGCTTGTGTTTGCGCTGTACTATGAATATACACATTAGAGAGATATGAATGCTTGTGTTTGCGCTGTACTATGAATATACACATTAGAGAGATATGAATGCTTGTGTTTGCGCTGTACTATGATTATGAAAAGATTGTGCAGTTTTTAAACTCCACGGAATACGCAGATTGGTAACAAAAAGAAATAAATGAAACCTAATATTCGAAAACGCAGACTGAAATTACCATAGCCTACTTTCGAAAATAAACTAGATTTATATTAATAAATTTACGCTGACAGTCTCGACCCTGTCCATTAAACCCGGACCTATAAGTAAGATAAAATAAAATAAACAATAAGGTCCTATTTGCACAGTAATCTTTTCTCAATCCAGTCCTTGGCTGAACGCACCACAAAATCGTCACCATACAGGCCATACAGCCCACAAAGAAAGCTTTCTGCCAGTACTGGCGCCAAGTTGCCCAGAATTTCCATTCACTCCTAAGCAGAAAAATTGAGGCTCTAGGCTGGAATTGGTGGCCTCCCTTTAGTTCTGTTTACCATTGACTTGATTACAGTCAATGGGGCCAGTTTGCACATCAAATGCTATTAGATGTACCCCAATATAAAACCGCTTTGATGTCTGAGTGTTAAATTGTCGTCTTTACAAACTGTGATGGGGATGGACACACATCATTTCTTTAGCATGGAATAATAATTACTTAATGTTGTGAGAGTTCATCCATAGCCGTCTGCATCAAGAAGCAAGTTATTTAAACAGAGACGCTTATTTATTGATGTGCGCTTGTATTCAGACAGTTGTCTGCTCTTGAGAGAGAGAGACGTAAGAAACTTAGTGAATACGGGTTCAACACTGTTCTTTCTGCATATTTTAGGACGGTCTTTTGGGTTGTGCAATTATGCTGTGTGTACGTTTAACCTCTTTTTGGATTATGCAGATTAAATGTGTGTAGGCAACCTTTTCAGGGACTGCAGGTTATTTCTAAGTGTATAATATTTTGGGGTGAGTAAAGTTATGCTTCTGTTAATTTGACCCTGATATACGTCTTTAGTTCATGTATACACTTGTCGAATTCGTGTGCTGTTCAACTCTTTTCTAGTATATTATTTACACTGTGTGTCTGACATTGGCAACACATATATAATTATTACATTTAGAAATATGGATAGGCAAATTTACTCCACCACAACATGCTACATAATTTTAAACAGAATAATATATTTTTGACAAAATACGTGCGACTTTGATAAACACTCCTACAGAAATACTGGGGAAACAAACGCAAAACCTCGAAGAAAACAATAAAAATTCAAACAAACAAACAAACAAACAAGCCTGCATGCAAAAAGCAATACATACAGATGGTATACACATCATGCAGCATTCACTCATACCCATACTACATACACATCATATCACACCGTCACACGCACACAATTTCCTCTCATATATTTATAATCAACACACACAACCTTACACTTATACTCACTTATATATACACAAACATTTCTCTCTAATTCACACTCGCACATATATACTGACTGGAACTCATTCATAAATTCTGGCGCAGTCAGACTTAGACACGCTCACTCTAACTCACATACGCATAGATGCACGTACATACAGACAGACACGCACAGGAGGACCACCACAGCCACCTCCCTAGCGAAAGTACACGATTTACTTACTTTATAATTCAGCTCGTCATAATCCGCTGAATAACGATAAAAATCTTTTTTATTATAATCCTGCCTCCACTGATCCATGAGGGTAGACGGGGAGTCAGCATCTTTCCGTTTTTTGTCGGTGCTGCTGTCGGTGTCTGTTGTAGAACCTGTAAAATGTGCAACTCGCCAATCTTCACATTGTAAAAGGGAGACAACCATACATAACCTCGCCTAGTATCACTCTGTAGAGGGGAGATTGTCTGAAAAGACCTCTTAATCTTCACATTGTAAAAGGGAGACAACCATACATAACCTCGCCTAGTATCACTCTACAGAGAGAGATTGTCTGAAAAAGACTTCGCTAAAACTCATATTTTAAAGGGGAAGCTGAGGGGGGGGGGGGGGAACCACAACAAGCAAAACCCAACCTAGGTAACTTTAGCCCATGAAGGGGAGATTATATTATAGCTTATTTTCATTTTGAAAAGAGGCTACAAGTATAACAACTCACCAACCTTTATTCTGTAAATGAAACTTTGTGAATCACCTCATCAATTATTTTTAAAAAAAATAAAAACTGAGACCCTACCACGCTAGTCTTCATATTGTAAAATGAAATTATACGTAATACCTCGCTCATTTGTACAGGGAAGCATATTGCAAATCAATACAAAGACTATGTCTAGAACGTATATCTTTTATTTTAAAATGAGTCTATCCGAACGCTTCGCTAATCTGACATAGTTCAGGGAAACTGTACTTAACAACTCGTCACTCGTCATGCTTGAAAGGACAACTATAAATTCTGACAATTTTCGTCTCCTCCAGGAAGAATGGAAGATTATAAGTTATATATCATTAATCATCACAAAGAAAGAAAGAAAGGAAGGAAGGAAGGAAGGAAGGAAGGAAGGAAAGGAAAGGAAAGAGAAGGAAAGGGAAGAAAGGGAAGAGAAGGAAGGAAGGAAGGAAAGGGAAGGGAAGAGAAAGAAAGGAAAGGAAAGGAAAGGAAAGGAAAGAAAGGGAAGAGAGAGAAGGAAGGAAGGAAGGAAAGAAAGGGAAGAGAAGGAAGGAAGGAAGGAAAAAGGAAGAGAAGAGAAGGAAAGGAAGGAAGGAAAGGAAAGAAAGAAAGAAAGAAAGAAAGAAAGAAAGAAAGAAAGAAAGAAAGAAAGAAAGAAAGAAGTGGCTCTACAGTTTAGGAAGCCAGGTTAGATACTTCAGTAAAGGGTGTAGGTGCAGTCACCGTAGGATTGATATAGACACATATATTTCTATCGAGGTGATAATACTGACTGAATAGGAGGGATGGGCTTCCACACTTTGTATTAAGTGTGATAAACCCAGGTCAAAAGAAAGCAAATCTGTTCTGATACTCAGAATCATGCTCTTAGTTACGAGAGCTCTTAGTTACGAGAGCTCGGCAACAAAATATCTGTTGTCTCTAACAGTAAAGCCACTTCTGGTGCAAGACTAACTAGACGTACCCAGAACACTTCCGCCATCTTCTCGTTTATATCGCTGGTACAGGACACACGCCAGGGCAATGATAAAAATAACCGCCACGCCTCCTACTGCTCCACCGATGATGTAGGGTAGTGGGGGGATAGCTAAATGGAGTGAGGGCGGGAGAAATGCAAATTAATGAAATTATTTGAATACTATTAAGCAGAATCAGCTGTTACATAAATTCAATTTAAAATTATTTTTATTGAAACCTGACTGAATGAATTTGAAGTAACAAGGAGATATATTAAACAGGGAAAAGTTTTAAAACAAAGTCCGCTTAACATTTGAGAAATAATATTCTATTCGCTTTGACAGTAATATCAGAACTTTCCTTTCGTTGAAAACTGAAGAAGGGAAAGGTTAGTAAAAGGTATAATTATAAAATTTTGCTAAGTATTTAACACAACTAGAAAATATATGATTCCCAAATTGGAACCATATTAACAAATCAAGCACATATTACCACCTACCACCAAAGAAATTGCAAAGTGTATTACTTAAAAAAAAATTAAAAAAGATACCCAAACAGATATAATACATCAAATAAAAGTAAAGGAAAAAAAGGCTTTATGAATACACATTCAACACACTTCATAAATAACACAAACATGCCATCACATAAGCATATATAATTACCAAATAAATAAATTAAAAACAAAATTCCTAAAAATAAATTTCTAACACCTACAACCACCATCACCACCACCACCATAAAAAACAAAAATAAAAAGAATAAAATAATAAGAAAATTAGGAAAGAAAAACTCAAAGACAAATGAACACAGATACAAGAACACAGACACATGAACACAGACATACGAACACAGACACACGAACACAGACAAACGAACACAGACACACGAACACAAGCGAACACAGATACACGAACACAGCCTCACGAACACAGACACACGAACACAGACACACGAACACAGACACACGAACACAGACAAAGGAACACAGACAAACGAACACACACACACGAACACAGACACACGAACACACACACACACACGAACACAGACAAACGAACACACACACACACACACACACACGAACACAGACACACTTATCTTACTTTTTTCGAGCAATACGAGAGTGGCGTTGTCCGCCCCGTAAGCGTTGGCCACATTGCAGTTGTATTTGCCAAAGTCTTCCCTCTGAACATTCAGAATGTGCAGAATGTTCGTCCGTCCGTACAGCAGGTCCTTTTCCTCGGACGAGAACCTTCCCGAACTGGCATAATCAATGACCTGGCCGTCCTTGAGCCACACCATTCGGTCAGGCTTGGGCACGGAGTGAACGATGCACTCTAGTTTGCCGTTTTCCCCGAGAGACGCAAATTGCTCTTTTTCACTCCGTATGGAGGGCTTGGCTAGCGAGTGACAGAGCAACAAACACATGGTAACAATGGAGTGAGAGAATATGAAAAAGAGTGGTAACTATATAGTGAGGGAGTATGAAAAAAGAGTGGTAACTATGTAGTGAGAGAGTATGAAAAAAGAGTGGTAACTATGGAGTGAGAGAGTATGATAAAGAGTAGTAACTATGGAGTGAGAGAGCATCAGAAGGAGTGGTAGCTATGGAGTAAAAGAGCGAACTGTGGAGTGAGAGAGCAAGAACATGGTAGCTGTGGAGTGAGAGAGAACAAGAGCGTGGTTGCTAGGAAATGACAGAGCGACAAGAACATGGTAACTATGAAATGAGAGAACAACAAAACTGTGTAACCATGCAGTGAGATATCTAGCATGCGCTTTATATTAACAGAAAAAGAGAGAAAAAAACCGTTACAAAATCATAAATATAGAAGGAAGGTAACGAATACTTAATTTCTACTGAAGGAGAACAACAGAAAACAGTGAGGAAAAACATAATTATTAGAGCAACAAATTTTTAACTACTAATAAAAAGAGCAAGAGTCAATGCATAACTCTAAATATGTCAAATTTGAAATTAGGTTACTGTGATCTCAGTAGGTTAAGAAAGACCAGTTCGAAAATAACAGAAAGACAAGTATAAAACCATCTATAGCAAAGAATCGCATTGAGAATAAAATTTAAATTGCTTCTATTAAAGCAATAGAAGTACAATCACATGTAGGAAATCAACAGAACTGATGACTATCTAAATATAAAAACCTGTACGAAAGCAATAGAATGATGACTATCGAAAAATAAACGTCTATACTAAAGCAACAGAAGGGATGACATTTTAAATATAAATACTTGTACGAAAGCAACTGATCGATGACTAGAATATTAATGCAGCACTGTCACCTGTTAATGATATACATACTGATACTCAAATCACAAAAAAATAAGATTTTAAACACCTTTAAATATGAAAGGTTGAGTGATAATCCGCTGTAGTAGGCTTATCTATACTCAACACATTCAAGTTCGACAATTCCATGTAGTCTATTAACACACATAAAACGCATTCTGAGGTTGTTGATAAAGTGCGCTATCTGGGTGTTATTCTAATATTATGTGTGTGCTGTGTTTGTTTACACACCCAACACACACACAGAAACACAAACATTCATATAAAAATCTGTCTGGATTTAAAATTTATATCCAAGTCTATCATGAAAAATTTAAGTTAAGCTCTATTAACGTGTACAATATAGCCGTGAACAAAGCAATGAACTTAAGTTTGAAAGAGACCAGCATAAGTGAACCTCTGTTCGGATGTTCTCCGAAAGGAGAGGTTAATAAATGATACCACCACTAATTGTATGGGAAAGGTCGTGACCCGTGAACTTATGAACGCAATAAGCCAACGCTCATCAAAAGAGCAACAAAAAAAAAACCCCGCCGAATGAACGACTTAACATTTCATTGCAAAAACCCAAAATGTCATCAGCGCCATTTTCTGTCAGTTGCAAGAGCAAGAAATGTTACAATCGACAAAACAAAGCGACAAGAAAACTTCCGCCACCTAGCTATCTTCCATGCACCAGACACGTGCCTCAGAGTCTCACCCTTACCACCACCCCGCTGCTTACCATTTTGCAGCAACAGAACCTCCCTGCTGGCGTCTGGGAAGCTAGAGCTGGACGCCGTGCAGACGTAGACGCCGAAGCTGCCTCGGTTGATGACGTCAATGCGGTAGAGGGATGACGTTGACAACGTCTGAGCAAACGAGCTACCCCTGTCTTTCCTCGTCCATATGATGTGGGGTGGAGGGTTTCCCTCGGCAACACAGCGAAGTTCTGCAGAGCGCCCGATGTCGGCCCCCACCACCTCTTCCATCTCCGTAATCTTGGGTCCGTCTGAAAATTGCAGTAAAGTGGCATTATAAAAAAGAGAGAAGATTTAAAAATTAAAGAAGTAAAATAACAATTTAAATAAAAGTAATTCACATATGAACCCTAATCCATAAACAACACCCCTCAGTACATGTCTCAGTAAAAATGGCATATTATGTATTTGCCACACCAGCCAAGCCGGAACGTCTCCTCTAAAAATATCATTTATGAAGGAAGTGACTCATTGAGAAATAAAAAGCATAAATAAGTGTTATAACTGTAGATAGCAAGACGCAAAGTGCGACCCAGTAAAATATGACAACTTCGGATAAAGAACACTGGGGAAAAAAGCGGTACATTTAAGGAAAATATCTGAAGTATTGCAGTATAGGGATGTCATTTTTTTCTACTATCATCCGGGTCTTTCAACGCATGCGCAGTTGAGTGGTAGGCAAAAAGCGTCTGGCCTAACACTTGTTGGTATTAGAATGTATAGTGAATCTTAGCTATCTTCCAGATCAATGTATAGTGAATCTTAGCTATCTTCCAGATCAATGTATAGTGAATCACAGCTATCTTCCAGATCAATGTATAGTGAATCACAGCTATCTTCCAGATAATTTACACTGAGCAACTCGATGCCAGATCAAAATTACGCTATGGGGGAAAAAAAAACGTACATTAGATCTCGATGGCAATAAAGTGGCACTACCTGATCCATACGGAATATCCTCTTTAGAATGGAATGGAGAGGTTGTTTATGAGTTTATATATAAGTCAATGACTACTTTTATGGTAATTAATTTTAACTTGCTGTAATTATCTTGAAAACTATAAGTGTTAAATATAGGTAGCTATAACTACAATAGCATTCTAATACAGTGTACTATAAACAATTTGCTATTAATATGTGGTACATAGTGTTAGTACCCCATCACTGTATTGTATGTACACCTATTAAAAATTAATATTTAGACCCATTGAATAAAATATATTTTAAATGTACTGGTCTAATACAAACTATAGTAATTAACAGCGATGTAAAAGTGTTTATTTTATTGAGTTATTTATCGGAGGAATTAATTTACAAACAATAATGAGTTTTGTTTCAATTTGATACTTGTTAGTGATCCAATTTAATAAGACATTTACAAGTAATGATTTAAAATTATTATTACTATTATAAAAAATATTACAAAGCGTTCATGACTGGTTGAGCATATTATAATCCTTCGACTATTATGAGTTTACAGTTTAACATGTCTATCTTCGATAAGTAGGTCAGTTAAATGGGTTATTAGTTTTGCAAGCAAATATCTATTTCATTCTCCTGTTGCTAAACGAAAGAATCGAATGTATGAACCTTTGCTAAAACGAATTTTACAATTAGTGCAAACCTGCTTGTTACCATAGTCTAAGTGATAAAGCTTTCACTGTGGTTTGATTTCCTTTTCCTTATCACAACAACAGCAGTCAATATGTCACGTGGTCTGTGACGTCGGAAAGTTACGTGCCTATACGCGCTATGCCCAGTTGTTTTTCAAAATGGGCCTAAAGGAAGTAGAAAAAATGTACATCCGATGTAAAAAGCATCCATTCACACTAGTTAACATTAAACTCATTTTGCTACTGATATAGCATGCAGCTAAACTTGGCAATGATGAGCAACAGTGATCGCCCTTGGCATCAACATCGTATTTAAATATGTCAAATCCGCTTAATTCAATCCAATCAACAAGAACCGTATCAGTAGAACAAATGCAAAACATCTGGTGCGGTAATATTTTCAAAAATCGCACATTGAGATATGGTTAGTGGGGGTCCTTTTCAGTTAAATTTAATATTCTTTCGGAGAGATTAAGTGCTCGCTGTTGCCTGGACACCAGGGAGTGTGAGAGATCAAAAGCGCCAAGTGCACGCCACGGTTCACTGGTTTGCAACGATAATTTATTCCAAAACTGTCTGCTTTATATTAATTTCCTAATTTTCAAAGACAGCTCGTGTACGTAAGCATAATATATCATTAAGTTATAATTACTGGCTAAAACGTCGATCAAAGCAATCTATTTAGTATGCTCTCTCTCTACACCACTCTCTACATATATATACAGTTCCACTACACGCATTATTTCATTTTGCCAAATAGCAATTGAAATATATAAAGATTTATTTAGTGCTGTTTAAACTGTCGAACATTGAAAAACATTACATTAATTTTTAAATACATAATTAACAAAATCATGATCAATAATTCAATTACACACACCTACATACACAAGCACAGACACACAAAGCAAGAAAACAACAGTGTTTTAAGAATCACATAGTGTCATTTTTCGAGATATGTATAATAAAGCTTTCTACAGCTATATAGATGCAAAGTGTCAACATAAATGATCTTACAGGGTCATCCAATAATTATGCATGAAATCATTATTTTAGAAGCAAATTATCACTTTAGCTGGAAATAAAACTGTACCCAAGAGAAACTAATGAAAAGCAGTCAATACAGCATTGCAAATTTTAAAACTGTAAATTAACTAAAGTGAACGAAAGTGTTCTAGTAACAAGAATGGAAAAGAGTCTGATTTTCTTCAACGTATGACGTCAGCATTTGCGTGCATTTATTCCTGCCATCACTCACATTCCACCCGAAGTGTCAGCTCTCTACGAGTACTGCCGACGCTGTTAGAGCCAATGCAGGACATGGTATCGCCATCATAGTCACGTGATATTGCCTGAACTACCAAAGTATTGGTTGTTTCTTCTTCCACCTGCTGGTTATTCCGGTACCATCTGGACGGAAGAGAGACAATAATGAGGAAAGTTTGGAAGCAATTACTGTAGAGAAAAACAGAAACCGATTTTCGACAATTGAATTGAACATATTCACGTCTGTGTAAATTTTAACTGGAAGCGCAAGTGTTGAATATTTGAATACAATGGGAATGCAGTTGACAAATGATTAGACAAACGAATACCATGTGATATTCAAAGTCTTAAAAAAAGCAACTCACGCACAAACTAAGACGGGTTGGCAAATAAAATAAGTATTATACACACACAATAATTTCTGCATGCAGATAACTTTATAAACGAGCTAAAACGGGTTGGCAAATAAAATAAGTATTACACACACACACACACACACACACACACACACACACACACACAATTTTCTGCATGCAGATAACTTTATAAACGAGGCAAAAGTTTTTCGTAAATATACCCTAACTTTAAACTTCAAGAAATTCATGCATGTAACTTTTAAAGCAAAATGGCAAGGCTTGTAAACAATGTCCATAGGTACCCTTTAAAACACGGGACAGAGTTTGCAAAACAGTATACATAGGTACCCTTTTAAAACACGGGACATAGTTTTCAAACAGTATACATAGGTACCCTTTTAAAACACGGGAACACATAGGTACCCTTTTAAAACACGGGACTTAGTTTGTAAACAGTATACATAGGTACCCTTTTAAAACACGGGGACGGAGTTTGCAAACAGTATACATAGGTACCCTTTTAAAACACGAGACGAAGTTTGCAAACAGTATACATAGGTACCTTTTTAAACAAGAGAACAAGGATCTAAAGCATTGCATGCACATACTTTTAAGGTTAAGGCTGTTAAACCTTGCATGTATATGATCTTGAAAACAAAGGTTAAGGCTGTCAAACCTTGCCTATATATGATCTTGAAAACAAAGGGTTAAGGCTATTAAGCCTTGCATATAAATGATCTTGAAAACACAGCTGAATCTCTTTTAAGAAGGCGTATAAATATTTCATGCAGGCTTTATACCCATTAACGAAGACATAGGCGCTTGACATAAATATTGCCCTAAAGCTACTTTTCATATTTTAAAGTAAACGCTTTAACAATAATATGTAACCTAGGTACAGGTCACGAACAGGGAAAGAGTGGTTCGCATGCAAAACTTGACTATTACACGTAAAGAATGAATTTCAACAGAGTAACAAAATACTCACTAACGAAAGTCAGCATTTTCAAACGAACAAACGATACTGACTACAAACGATAGTGACTACAAACGATACTGACTACAAACGATAGTGACTACAAACAATACTAACTACAAACGATAGTGACTACAAACAATACTAACTACAAACGATAGTGACTACAAACAATACTAACTACAAACGATACTGACTACAAACAATACTGACTACAAACGATACTGACTACAAACGATACTGACTACAAACGATACTGACTACAAACGATAGTGTCTACAAAAAGGAATTAAAATGACAATGATGATCAACCTCCATGTGATGTCTGTAGGATTGGCCACCCCGACACACTGTAGACGCACGTAGTCGTACTCGCGAATCGTCCGAGTAAGATTCATACCCATGGTTATTTCGGGTGCATCTGGACATCATACGATCGTAAATAAGTATCGTGAAGTGTCCAAATTAAATGATATAATACTCGAACAATATTGGTCAAAGCACACACACACACACACACACACACACACACACACACACACACACACACACACACACACACACACACACACACACACACACACACGCACACGCGCACGCGGTCAAATGTTCCTGCTAAACACTTAATATTGATCATAGAGAATGTAAAATATTCCTGCCTAACACTAATAATGATCATAGAGAATGTAAAATATTCCTGCCTAACACTAATAATGATCATAGAGAGTGTCAAATATTCCTGTACAACACTAATAATGATCATAGAGAATGTCAAATATTCCTGCCTAACACTAATAATGATCATAAAGTACTAAAAGTATTCCACAAAACGTGGAAAGTGACTTGTTCAGCTAAACACAGATATAAAGTGTGACACATGCCTGGCATTCCTGCTATATACACATAAAGAGTAGTAAATGACGTGTGTCCCTGTTAAGCCATCCACAATGAAGCTGGATGGTGACGAACAGTTTATAATCCTATCAAACACTTACACTGAACATCAAGAGTGGCAAATGTCCTAAACGGCTGCTCCATGAAGTCATTTATGGCCCGACATTCTATTCGCCGACCAGAGTCTTGTTTAGAGGCATTTATAGTCACCATACCAACTGTGTCCACGAATTTCTCCTCAGGTCTGGGGTGACTAAGACAGGAAAGTACAGAAGGAAAAATACTCACACATAACGACTACAAGTGAAGATGACTTCACCGTTAGTTTTCCACTAAATGATATATGAAGTGACATATTATATAATATATCATATCATTAAATAGCATGAAATTAAGTGACAAATATATGAACTCTGTATTATGTGTGTGCGTATACAAATGATATATGACGCTATTATCACTGTCAAACACTGTGTGCATATACAAATGATAAATAACGCTATTATCACTGTCAAACACACCTGCGAGAATAGACGTGGTCAGTTATTCGTTGGCTGTCCATGTACCAAGTTATGGTCGCAGCAGGCTTACCATTGTTGGCCCGACAGGTAATATTGGTTGGACGATGAAGAACAATTGGGATGGTTGGAGCACCATCAATGGTCGGCTTTTCTGGAGGAACTGAAATACGCAAAATATCAAAGGACTGTCTTTTTACAGGCCCTATCTTTTTATTGAAACATTTACTATTACTATTACTACTACCAACACCATCACTACGTCCACTATTACTACTATTACTAACACCACCACTATGTCCACTATTACTACTTCTACTACTACCAACACCATCACTACGTCCACTATTACTACTACTACCAACACCACCACTATGTCCACTATTACTATTACTACTACCAACACCATCACTACGTCCACTATTACTACTACTACCAACACCACCACTATGTCCACTATTACTACTTCTACTACTACCAACACCATCACTACGTCCACTATTACTACTACTACCAACACCACCACTATGTCCACTATTACTACTTCTACTACTACCAACACCATCACTACGTCCACTATTACTACTACTACCAACACCACCACTATGTCCACTACTACTACTGTCGAAATAAACTGCCAGGAACCCAACGAACTACTCCATTGCAGAAGAAGCAAAATGGCAATATCCTCCAGAAACAACCCTGGATCTCCCAGAGTCCTGGTATGATTCCGTGTCCAATGTTCAGATGGCAGAAGTGGTGAGAAAAGTTAACAACGACAACAACAATAATTTTAAACAGAGAGATGTACAGTTTATGCGAACAAAATTGACGGTTTTACTGATAGTTTGTTTTCACAGACGCATATTAACCAACAATAAAAATGAATAAATTCAAACAGAAGTACTAATAAAATTGTCATCTTTCGTAAATGGCATTTGACTAGCTTTCTGACGTAATCAGGCAAAGACTTCTGCAAGCTATCAATGCATTCTATCTTTCTATATGCAAGGGGATGTATGAAAGCCTGTCACAGTCTGATAAAAATGTCATGACTTGCTGACCCACTTGTTGTTTACTTCAAATATTGAGATTTGAAAACCCTTTGTTCAAGCTCTCTCCTACGAGAAGCTTCCAGAAGAGGTCAAGACGTTATGTAACTTTAGGCCCATTGTCTAGGTTCTAGAACCAACTACATGCCACGCGATCCGTCACGTGATATGCTTTATGCTTTCCTATAAATATCGGTAAACGCTTCTGCCCTTCACTGCGAGAAAACAACTAGCTATACACGAACCGACGTTAGCTACTCGGGTCATACGGCAGGCCGACGAGACAGATGAGAATAAGACACTTCGACTTCTCATAAGGTATCGTTTTATTTGATTGCATTCTGTATATTTTAACTATGTATGTACTTGTGCTATGTATTATATTATTTCGCTATATACTTGAGCACGGTTCGTGGAAATGACTGAAAACCTATAAGTTATGAAATATAAATTTATTGTAACTCTTTTCCATTGTAACTTTAATTTATATTGCTTTTAAATTCACTAAGAGCCAGAATGCCTGCGCTCGACATGAATTTCTCATGTAATTCAATTATTGCGTGTAATTTTTAATTGTAAATTGTGAAGGCTTTGCTGTTTGAATTACCCCTTTGTATGAACATTAATTTAACGTTGTAACTATTTTTATGATTCATACCTCATGCTGTTAAATGAAACATGCATGAGAAGATTACGTTTTCTAAATCTAAATTGTAAACGACACGAGGTCGAATTTCTAATTCAGAGCATTTAAACTGGAACTGCTTAAGTAGGAACATGTTAGCAGAGACTATATTGGGACACATTTGCTTTCCCCAGGTCGGCTTTCTTTTTTGTGCCTTTGTCTTTGTCCTGTGTTCCTTGTCTACATCCTTGAACTTGGACAAGTTGACTGTACAAGCTGGTTGAATTCTGACAAGAGAGTTCAATTATTCTGAGAGTCCACACCATTGTAAGCAGCGTCAAGAGTAGACGTATGCTGGTCTAAACTCAAGTTCACTAGCGACATAAAAGGACAATCCTCCCTGCATGCCATGTGCATCTACGCTAGAGTGACTACTGTGAGACAGACCGGTACGGACTGGAATAAAGAGACCAGGCGAATACAGACTTACAGCTGAGTATTCCTCAGTTGAATTCAAATTTCATAAGGAAACAATTGAGCATTTTTCCTCTCGAGAGACGATAAGCACATACGTGCATGAATTAAGAAATAGACTTTTCGCGCTCGTATTTGATTATTGTTAAACTGTTAAACTTTATTAAATCTTATTTTGAATTGTTAAACCTCTTCGTAGTTAATTTTTATGCATAATAGACCTATAGATTTCTTAGATTGGATGGGGGCGAATGAGCTGAATGACATAACGAATGCATATTAATTTAGAGGAATTTAACGACTCCAATCTAGCTAACGTACGCAATTTATCAGTTTGTAAAATTGTCGTCTGCACTACAAGACACACTTTTAAATTAGCCAAATGATAAGTTGAGCAACCAGTCTGCATAGGATATGAGAGAAGGAATTGATTATCTTTTAAAGTCCTTAATTATTCTAGGCAGGGTCTATAAATAAATACTGGAAACGTAACAAAGCCCTCCTTAATTCTGACGTGACACTGGACGAACTGTGAGATGAGCAGGATTTTTCAAAACTAAACTTGTGGGACCGACCAGCGTTTGATATGGTCCGCTTGTAACAGTTTGCAGTGCATGTGTCCTCAGCTGCATCGAGACTGGAAATTTCCAGGTTAAAGCGTGAGCAATGCCGCGTTGTTTTGGACACTTTGATGTGCTCTTTGGCACTTGACGCATCCCGAGTTGGCAGACTGGAAATTTTCACTACAGGGACTATCGCAAGACTGGAAATTCTACAGGGACTATCCTCATACCAGGAGACAGTACTTCATTTTCGTATGGTTTGGGAATCTACTATCAAAGGCTCCTCCAATTGTAGGAGACAGAACTTTATTTTGTATCGTTTGGGAATCTATAATCAAAGACTCCTCTTACAGCTGAAGACAAAATTTATTTTCGTATGGTGTTGGAATCTATAATCAAAGACTCCTCTCACTGCTGAAGACATAACTTTATTTTCGTATGGTTTTGGAAGGTACCGGCGAAGCGCACCAGGTATAAAAGAAACTTTAGCAGACAGGTAGGACATTACTAGGAACTTTGAATTCTTGACATCTTTGGAACACTTTATTATATGGAGAGTTTAGCATTATATTTATATAAATGTTCTTGAAATATTTGGAACACTTCAGCATTAGCATTTTTTGAGGAACTGTGTAGATGTTCTTCTCGTTGAGTTAGTTAGACTATATGATAGTGATTTTTGTATTTAGTGGGATGAGATTCTTATCCAATGCTGCTGTTTTACTTCCTATTAAGTTAGTTTAGTTACCATATACATGTTTCACTTCCTAGTAAGTTACCCTGTGTTGTTTTACTTCCTAATAAGTTACTCTGTGTTGTTTTACTTCATAGTAAGTTACCCTGTGTTGTTTCACTTCCTAGTAAGTTATCCTGTGTTGTTTTACTTCATAGTAAGTTACCCTGTGATTTACTTCATAGTAAGTTACCATGTACTGTTTTATTTCCTAGTAAGTTACCCTACGAATGAGGACATATTAAAATGTATCCCTCGGGTGAATGTTTTGAGCTGGCCGGCATTAATAATGTGGGATCGTTTTTTTCAAAATCTCCATTCCAAGTGCTTGTCAGTTTCGCTTTGTTTTAAGAATTTTAAATAAATATTCTGTTTTGTTTTCTAACTGTTTGTCCTTCATCCTGCAGTTGTTGTTGCTGCTGCTGATTGTGTGTGTGTGTGTGTGTGTGTGTGTGTGTGTGTGTGTGTGTGTGTGTGTGTAGACGTGTGTGTGTTTGTGTGTGTGGGTGGGTGATGTGCTAGGCGCGGAGATTCGTCTGACCCCCTGCATGCACCTATCTAATTGTCACGCTAAGACCATTGCATGCAGAATGGTCATAAACGTTTATCCTCAGATTATAAAGAAAATAAAGGAAAATGACCTAACAATCTCACTTCCCTTTCTTTAACCACTTGACACTAAGGAAGAACGACAACAAAATCCAAAGCAACCTCCAAATAAAACATAAAAAATAATAAAATAAAAAAAAAGACAAATACTCGAAAGAAAAAATAAAGACAAAATGCGCATTCTCACATACCGTTAGCAATAATACGAAGTGACATCAAAACTACGTTATACAAAAGACACCAGAACAGAGCAAATAGCACAAGGTCACATACCAAATAAACACAATAAAAATTATATCAATAATAAGTAAGTGTTAACAATTAATCTCACTCACTTATCCTGAGAAATCATTAGCATAAATCAACAAGCACGCTCTTCACCCCCTCCCCCAACATCCTCTTCGCTCATTCCTGAGTCATTCTCCTCTTAAGCATTAAACGCAATTTTCTCTCTCTCTCTCTTGAACACGCATCATCATCATCGTCGTCGTCGTCATCTTCATCACTATTGTCTTCATACATACATGAACTTATCATGATCCACTACTCACTGACGACGGTGACTGTGGCAGATCGACTACGTATTCCTTTTACAATGGAAGTAGCACCGGCCTGACATTGATACTCTCCGTCATCCTCAAGCTTCACGTCCATAATCTGCAGATTCCACTCACCTGGAACAAAAACACCAAGGCGCACACACACGCACACGCACGGACAAACACACACACACACAAATGCGACTCATTATAAGGTTTGAGTTATCGATTGCAAGGATATAATCATACTCGAATATGATGGTAAAGGATGTGTATTGCACAAGTTACTCTGCCTCTGTCATGGTAACACTCTTAGCTTACATGACTTTAATAAAGTATATGTCATTGATAAAGCCATTCGCAGCCGAAATATCTCACCTCGCCTCTTAAAGCGATAATTAAATATGAATTTGTCTGTCGTTGCACAGACTAATTTAGTAAGGCTTTCTTAGTTTGACTGGAGTCACAAAGACTAATTTAGTAAGGCTTGCTTAGTTTGACTTGAGTCACAAAGACTAATTTAGTACGGCTTGCTTAGTTTTATTGGAGTCACAAAGACTAATTTAGTACGGCTTGCTTAGTTTTACTGGAGTCACAAAGACTAATTTAGTAAGGCTTGCTTAGTTTGACTGGAGTCACAAAGACTAATTTAGTATGGCTTACGTAGTTTGACTGGAGTCACAAAACAGACTAATTTACGGCCTGCATAGTTTGGCTGACGTCTAATTTATTATTGCGTATGCTTACGTATGCTTACATTTGAATCAGAGAACAGTAAAGCACGCAAATTTCCCTTTTATGCGGAATGTAATGAGTCTCAAGCAGAGTTTATATTAAATATGGGTGTGCTAGAGGTTATATCTCTCTATTTCTGTTTACAAATCAGACGTTGCATGCATGAATCAAAACTGAGCTCTCTCTTGTAGGGGCTATGTACTGTCCACACACACACAATCTTTGCTATTGTGACCAGATGCTCGAGGGAATTTATGACCTAGGTGCGCATTAATTTATTGCAGACGCACACTTTATTATTGCGTGTGCACACTGATATGCGTGTACAAGGGTCGCGTGCTCAGGTGTTACTTCCTTTCCGCTTTTGCAGACTCACTGCGATGACCTTTGACCTGCCTGGAAGAAACTGACATTCTACACTACGTCCACTGAAATACAAAATAAAGCATGCACAGGCCGCACATATAGGCACGCGCACATGCGCAATGCTGATAAAGGCCTGCGTGAAATATAGCAATAACAGGTACTCAGCACTGAAGAAATTAATTATTAATTGCACGAACTATGCATTATATGTAACAATAAGATTTACCACCACCACCCCGTCTATTTCTTGATTTATGCAGGTCTCAGCTTAATGACGTAATAATAATGCGCGCTGAATTGAACTCAAAGAAATGACGTATCTACTTGAGAGAGAGAAGAAAAAAATCAGGTTGCCGGAAAACAATTCCCATTTTGGGGTCGAGGTATGGAAGCTAAATTTCTCCTTGAGTGCATATGCGCGCGCATAAGCGCACTCGCCTCACGCACACACATAAAAATATAACCGCATGCATACATAATCCCGCCTACATCAATCCATATATATTTAACCCATGGTAGTGTAAACTATGACATCATGAAGCATAGTTGATGAGTGGCATGTATACAGCGACTGAAAATGAATTGTATTCTATACGTACCCAAACAAAGTAAAATCATTTCAGTGTGTTATTCATTGTAGTTGTTAAGAGAGAATGACATAACACGCAAACAGCACAGAACTGACTAAACTCCCTACTTGTGTTGGGCCTACAAGTTTCTGTTTTAGAATTTGTCGAACATTTATGTGGGAAGAATCAGATAAACACGGCCATGCATTTTATAAATAAAATATAAAATTTGGAAGAAGTGTAAAAAGTAATTACGGTAACAGGAGAATAATTGCTAACGTTACTAATTTACCATTACAACATGCAATGTCAGGCTTTCAAGAGCACAGGTGATATTTCTTTAAAGGTCAAAAGTTCTCACTTTCAAATCAAGCTCCGAGACAGTGTGTGTGTGTGTGTGTGTGTGAGAGAGAGAGAGAGAGAGAGAGAGAGAGAGAGAGAGAGAGAGAGAGAGATGGAGAGAGATGAAATAAAGGTAAAGAGAGGTGAGAAAAGAGAAGAAGGTGGAAGAGAGAAATTAAAGCGTGGGGAAGGGGTGGGGTGGGTGAGAGAGGCAAGAGAGAAAGACATAATAAGGAGAACACAAGATACAAAAGCGAAGAGAGAGAGAGAGAGAGAGAGAGAGAGAGTGTCAAAAAAGAGAGACATAAAAAGACATTCACTGAGATATAAAGACAGGACGAGAGAGAGAGAGAGAGAGAGAGACAGAGAGAGAGGTCACGTTCTTTCTGCCTGTCTCTCTCTCATTCACACCACACTCACACACACACACACACATACTGACGGATGAAGAAAGTTGCTGGGCTCAGAGGCACACTTCACGTATGACCCTTACAGCCACGAGACAAGCGCGTGGCTCAAGACAGCAAGCTGGGAGAGTAAAGAAAGATGGTAGTACTACAAGACCGATTGGAAGCAATTCTGGAAGAGCAGACCCTAATCTTCCAATCTCCACATCTGTCCAAACTCGGCAAGATTGGCGTTCTGAAGGTGCACCAGCAACCTTCATTATCAACACTAGTCGCGCGTGCGGGAAGCGTTTTCATCTCGGTGTTTTTAAGCGTTATCGAGGGAACAGATGCACAGAACCTAGAATATAAGCAAGTACCTTTTAAAAAAAACAACAACAAAGCTTCATTAGTCTGAATGACAAAATTACTGTCTTGTGGACTCAACTCGTAAGGCAAATTGTGAAAGAAACACGTCCACTTAACGAATAAATTATCGCCGCCAAAAGAGGAAAATGCCCAGTAAACTTAAATACTCAATCTGTAAACAACCACTGAACTCTCATTTCCCCAGTAAATATATATAAATAGAAACAAAAGCAAACAACAATAAATAAAGAAATACCCACTGAACCCCAAGAGAAACAAAAAGCAAACAAAAAAAAAAAAAAGAAAGAAAGAAAACACCCACTGAACCCCAAGAGAAAAAAAAAGAAGAAGAGTAAAGAAGCATTAAATACCTAAATAAATAAACTCACAAATGGGACAAACAAAACCCCGCTATCTCACAAATCACAAACAACTTTTCGGGAACAGTCTATACACACCACTTGTATACATGTGTGTCTGACATGCTGCTCTGTTCACAGCTGTTGGCCGCTGTAATACATCACTCGAGTATCTTTTAAACTCGAGCCTTTCGTTTTAATTTTAAAACTTAAGTCTTGCATGCCACTTTAAAACTCAATCGATAACCGTGGAACTACTTTCTCTGGGAAGTAGAGAATGAAATGGAGGCGGAGCAATTACTTAGAACGATGGCAGTTAGTGGTTAGTTTTAAAACGAAGACGTTGGAACCTGCATAACTGATAGAATATTACTTCTGCTGGTTACTGTTTAGGGAGACATTTTATCTTTGTGGAACGTTGATAGGTTAAATGAGCATAATGGTGCTTTAATGATTTCTTTAATGCATGACATAGGTTACCAAAAAAAAAAAAAAAGAAACATATCCAATAATGACGAAACATATATCAAGAAAAACATTATTTAGTCGGTTATAAAACGATAAATTGAAGATGTCATAATTAGAAAATTGCATAAGAAATTATTAAAGATTGTACAGTTAAGAGCGGAATTTGCATACCCTGTTGGTGCAATATTGGTGCGGAGTTGTTTCTCTTCATCTTCATTCTTCTTTTTTTTTAAAAAGGACTTCTCAGAGCCACAGAGACCATTTATCTCCCTTATCAAAGAGCGATATGCATTCTAAGTGGAAGTGCGTTAAGAGGAGTCGAAAGTACGCATATAATAATAAAGGGAAATAACTTTCTATTATTACTGTATCCGTGATAATGAACTATTTGTACGTTTTATGCTAATGCAGTTATTATGTTTATTTCATTATTTACGATTTTATAGGTTCTAACAAAAACAGGCTATGTACAGGACTATAGCAGTCAGGCTGTTATACAATTTATGTAGAGAATGTTACACAGGTTGTGGAAAACAGGCTATGTACAGGACTATAGCAGTCAGGCTGTTATACAATTTAGGTAGAGAATGTTACACAGGTTGTGGAAAACAGGCTACGTACAGGACTATAGCAGTCAGGCTGTTATACAATTTATGTAGAGAATGTTACACAGGTTGTGGAAAACAGGCTACGTACAGGACTATAGCAGTCAGGCTGTTATACAATTTATGTAGAGAATGTTACACAGGTTGTGGAAAACAGGCTCTGTGCAAGTTTGTAGCAGTAAGGCTGTAATACAAGTGGTGGAAAACTGGCAATGTACAGGTTTGTATACAGTTTATGTAGTCTGATTCTTACACAGACTGTGGGAAACAATATATGTACAGGTTTTAGCAGTCAGGATGGTGTACAGTTTATGTACAGGTTTTAGCAGTCAGGATGGTGTACAGTTTATGTAGACAGATTTATCACACAGATTGACAGATTGTATTATACCATGCATTGTATGCTTTGCATTCATGCTATTTGGTAAATCAATATATTAATAACATTAATTTATTGGTACATAATTTTATTTTTTTCACTTTTTATTTCGAGGCAATTTCTGTTTTGTTCTTTACTGTTTATCTCGTGGCTCTCACGTCATCATACCACTCACTCCATCGCCCCACCCCACCCCCCGTCTTCTCAAGAAATGCATTCACGATCGCTATAGTGTAACATACATTCTGTAAATGGAATATTTGACGGACAAGACAAGAGTGGACACATACTAACGTATAAATTAAAAAGTAGACACTGTAAGAGATGAAAAAGAAGTGAAACAAGAAGAATAAAATGATGATGATGAGGAAAAGATGAATAAATCAGAATCTGGATACTTATTAATTTACAATTAAGTATATATTTGTAAAATCTGCGTGCTCTGAAGAGCTCATTACCCAGACGTACAGTTTTTTTCGGAAGACCAAGGGATTTTATTTGAATATAATTGTAAACATGCTCTGACTTCTCAGGCAGGTCGACTTAACTGCGTTGTACAGCTATCATTATATCAATGATATAATGTGTGTGTGTGTGCGTGCGCGCGCGTAGCGTGCACCATGTCTGATTTAAAAATAGAACGAAAATAACAGAAGCATACAAAGAAAATGAGCGAAATTTTCTTGACTTGAAATGATTGTTTTGTTTAACGAAGTCACGCCTCAGTTAAGCTACAGTTACATTTCTCAGTGGCCGAAGTGTATGGCAAGCACAGGAGGAAGGCAATCTTTGACGTCACGTCTTCCCTTGACTCGATCCCAAAAACATCCGAGCGGTATTTGCTACAGTCGAGTCTAATTAGTGACAGACATATCGGCTTATACATTAACTGCCTGAGATGTCCTTGAAAAGCAATGCAATGTCACTCTGCACCAGATTCGAGTTTATTTGCATTACTGCTATTTCTTCTAGAATAACATATTTTGATTTACGACACCCGGTATTCATACAGTTACAAGCCTCCACAACTGATGTACATTATATATTTGATACTCAGCATTCATGCAGTTACAAAAGCCTCCACAATTGATGTATACCTAAGTGTTTTTACGACACTCATGATTAATGCAGTTACAAAAGCCTCCACAATTGATGTATACGTAAATATTTTTACGACACTAGTGATTCATGCAGTTACAATTTTCTACAGCTGAGGTGTATCTATGTATTTTGTTGACACATTGGACTACAGTTTTCACTTAAGTCATAACAACAAAATCTCGATGGTTTTCAGACATCATTTAAATAGTTTAACGAATGTTGTCAGATATTATAACCGCCAAAATAAAATTAAAAAAAAAAGATAAATAAATATAATTTTAAAAAACAATTAGATTATCCTTGATATCAGACGTTCAATAAATCATTTAACTGTAACACGTTAAACATGCTCTTCATCGTTGTCAGACTTTAAATAACTCACTTATAATTAATTGTAAAATTTTAAGCAAGTTGTTTATGGCTATCAGAAGCTAAACAACATGTTTATTAAAACTTTTGTCAGATGACAAATAAATAATTTATAGTTAGTTTATAAAGTAAGTTTATAATGGGTTGTCATATTACATAACTTCTTTATAACTAGTTGACAGTCTTAAATAACTCATGTATAGCTGACAGACGTTGAGTAACTTCTTTAGAGCTGGTTGGTAACCTTAAATAACCCCATGTATAGCTGACTGTTAGACGTAAATAACTTTTTTAGAGCTGGTTGGCAACCTTAAATAACTCAGTTATAGCTGACAGACGTTGAGTAACTTCTTTAGATCTGGTTGGCAACCTTAAATAACCCCATGCACAGTTGGCTGTTAGACGTTAAATAACTTCTTTAGAGCTGGTTGGCAACCTTAAATAACCCCATGCACAGTTGGCTGTTAGACGTTAAATAACTTCTTTAGAGCTGGTTGGCAACCTTAAATAACCCCATGCACAGTTGGCTGTTAGACGTTAAATAACTTCTTTAGAGCTGGTTGGCAACCTTAAATAACTCCATGCACAGTTGGCTGTTAGACGTTAAATAACTCGTGTTTAGTTTACTCTTATTTTCGCATATACCACACAATTATATAACTAAGCATTTTCTAATAAATTATCTTGTTAGAGAAATCATATTTTGTCGAATGCAACTGCACTGATATAGAGCAGTCTCATTTGTTTTAGTATTTTGTTTCTGAGAATACTGCACGCGTGATGTTATTTTTTCATAGTTTGTAATATTGATGAACACAACAAAATTCCCTGATAAGATGAAGTCCCGTTAAAGATTTAAATGGAATGAATATTAGTTCAGTCCGCAAAAGAATCAAATCTATAATGAGGTTCAAGAGTCGATAACTGACATGCACCACAATTTTTGATTGAGTGTAGGGGTCGCTTCCGGTTTCCGCCGCTTTCGCGCATGCACCACAACAAATTTTCAACCGTTTTTCAATAATGCAAGTATTTGGTAAGATTGAGAAAAGTAAATCAGACTTGTAACGTAGAGGACATGCAGAATATTTTAATTTCTCCTTTGCTTTCAAACTGTCGAGTTTCATCACACGTTGAATCGTGATAAACAATAGATTAATTCATTGACTAATAGTGGTCGTAGAACAGTAGAACAAGAAATTAACAGTACTCTAAATTAACAGAACAGGACGCTAACACTGCTCGTAAAATAGTATTAATAGACTATCAGTGCTCGTAGAACAGTAGAACAAACAGTGCTCATAGAATAGGAGACTAACAGTGTTCATAGATTAAGTGACTAACAGTGCTCCTAGAATAAGAGAATAACAGTGCTCTTGGAATAGGAGACTAGCAGTGTTCGTAGAATAGTAGGACAGGAGACTAATAGGATTCGTAGAATATGAGACTAATAGTGCTCGTAGAACAGTAGAATAGGATACTACCAGTGCTCGTAGAACAGTAAGCCAGGAGACCGGCCACACGTAGGGTCATGTAGGTGTAATTTCATGGTGCAACAAACGTGAGATGTAGGAATGCAACTAACAAACAAGCATACAAGCGGACATGAGAAGAAAATGACAGATTAGCTCAACAATGTTTACCGATACTAAGTAGAATAAAATACATACATCCAGAAAGCAGTCTGAGTTCTTCTGAGAATGTCTGTTCGTAAACTGCTTCCAAAACACACAGTCATCTTTCATCAAACTGCCCATAAAATGGAGCGACGTAGCATCAAATTGCCCTCAGACAGACAGGCGATAGCAAAAACATGCGACAACTTTATCAGATTAATTGTTTGAACACATGCAAGTTGTTTTTTTTCTTCGTGTGGTAGGGTTATGGAGAAATACTATTTAACATCACGTTTGCCAGCTGCTGTTGAAAATTGTGCAACTCTAAAGGGAGTTTGCAATGATAGCTACGCCACGTCTTCCTGTTAGAAAAGGTCCGGACAATGATGATTAGTGCAGACCCCAAAACTCCCTACCTAGTCTGCGCGTGCAAGGCTGGTGGGGGTTGGGGTGGGGTGAAATGCTAGCCCGCAATCACTTCATGCTTTACTGAGTGACGTCAGTCATTTAATAAGGATGTGAGGCGCTGAATACTTACTCTGACCACACGTAAGCCTACATACAAGTGAAGGGGAAGTAACTCATTGAAGTTAGTTGCTTTTTCACTTTAAAAAAAAAATGAGACGCACGCACATACACACACACACACACACACACACACACACACACACACACACACACACACACACACACACAGACAAAATCAAAGGACAGATCACTATTCCGGTAAACACTGTTTAATATCTGACAGAAAGGCAAAGAACAGAAAATTTCAGTTCTTAAAAATTCCACCATTTAAATAATGTGCAATACAGAAGAACTAAATACAGATAAAACATACAGGCATACAGATCGGGCAGATAACAGGATCTTGGCCTCAGACCTATGCTTCAGTTATGTATGCAGATTATTGGCAGGTAATATAATGTTAATAGAATTTAATTATTATAAAATAACGAATTTAGCGTTATATTTGTTTAATTTAGTTAATTTAGTTTCGTTAAGTTTATTTTCATTGCAATACTTTGGATATTGGTTTAGTAACAGTTCGTGACAAATTTTTTGTATGCAATATCTTGACAATTTTTTTTGTATACAATATCTTTTGTATGTTAAAATATCTTTGTAAAGTTAGCATATTTGTTGTATCTCACAAATTTATAATTTCACACCTCGTGACTACTGATTTCACAGATGCAAAATGACAGAAGAGAATTTGTGGTCTGGAAAAAGAAGTGATATACGTCATATTTGTGGTCTGGAAAAAGAAATGATATACGTCATATTTGTGGTCTGGAAAAAGAAATGATATACGTCATTGGGAAAAGAAGTGATATACGTCATTGGAAAAAGAAGTGATATACGTCATATTTGTGGTCTGGAAAAAGAAGTAATATACGTCATATTTGAGGTCTGGAAAAAAGTTATATACGTCATGGATATGAGAACTAAAGATATAAGGATTTTATATAATTTGTCAAGAAAAACAAGAACAACACGTTTTTGCAGAGTTTCTCAGAGCAAATTTGCCCTGATTGCTGACTAACCATAGTTTACGCGAACTTTGAAAGAAACTGTATAAATAATTTTCGACTGAAAAGCATATGGAGCCTGATTTATCGATTGAGCCGATGACCTATGCATATAGACACTAAGCTCACAGTCGTGAGTGGTTAAACCCATTTACTGAATGAAGCCAGTCTGGAATCCCCCTCCACTTTGTGAGTCCCCCGTCCGCCCTGAACTTATCGGGTGAAGTGCGTGCAGGGGCAAAATTAATAAATTATTCGTGTACCGTCCGCGAAATCAGCGAGCAGTCACTCTGGGCGTTCAGAAGACGTGAAAATAAATCACGTATACATTTATTCATAATAAAGTAGAACGCTGCCTTTCGTGAAGCTAGGCGTATTAAATTTCAGTAGGCAACTTCAAAGACCACAACACCGCCCTGAAAGGCGAGCAAAAGGGAATACCGGCCTTCTGTGTGCTCGCGTGCGTTCGTGCAAATGTAAGAGAGAAGGTGTTGGGTTGTGAAATAATCGACTTGTCTCTGCTCCTCTAGTTGCCTTTGCATGCACACATGCACAAACCCATGACCGCATGAACACAATCGTGAGTAAGCATGCATACCTGCTTATCAGATTTCCCCGAAGCATCCTAGTGCTTCCGGTCTCAATTCAGGTGGAAATGGCTTCTGATTGCTCGAGTGCAAAGTCAGCTCTTGTTGCTAAGCTTCATAAAACATCCTAGCTCATTTGCTTGCACTCATAACGGCATTACGGGGAGCTGTATTTTACAGCCAGAAACTTTCGAAACTCTCCTCCTTTCATTTTTTTTTTAATTTAATTTTTCTTTTTAAGCTACCTCAGTTTCTTTTTGCTTTTTGACCTTTAAAAAAATTTATTATTATTTTTATTATCGTTCTTAGCTGATATGTCGACAGCTGTTCCTTGTTTATCACACGACGGCTGTTACGATTGTCGGCGCATGCGACATGAACGCTCTAAGGCCGCAAGATGCTGATGCGTTCGCTTTGGAATTTCGAGCTAACCTGACGTCATTTTAGCGTCCACTTCCTCATCTTCCAGTGTAATTATGGACACGCGCATGGCAGGTCATTTTCTCTTTCTCCTAAATTGCCTGTTACAAGGACACATCATCTGAAGGAGCTCACAGGGGGACTTCAAAATGTAAAATGAAATTGGAAGCAAATTGGAACCACAAAATCGAAAATGAATTTTAAAAAAAATATATGTATACGATCCCTTTCTCTCGCGCTCTGTGTCCAAAATCAAACAAAATATCTTCACTCGTCCGCGAAATCAACGAACATAAGGAGTGGCAGTTAGAGATGAATAAATAAACTAGTCGAGTTTCTCTGGCACTTAACATTCTGTAAATTTCCGCAGAAATGAAGAAGTCTAATTCAAGCATAGTACGTCTAACATTTTAGCCACTTCAGCTAGTCTGATACATAGCCAATAACAGTCTGACACATAGTCAAAAACAGTCCGAAACAGAGCCAAAATAGTCTAACACATAGTCAAAAACAGTCCGAAACAGAGCCAAAATAGTCTAACACATAATCAAAAACAGTCCGAAACAGAGCCAAAACAGTCTAACACATAATCTAAAACAGTCCGAAACAGAGCCAAAACAGTCTAACACAATCTAAAACAGTCCGAAACAGAGCCAAAACAGACTAGCACATAAACAAAAACAGTTCGAAACAGATCCGAACAGTCTGGCACATAAACAAAAACAGTCCGAAACAGAGCCGAACAGTCTGGCACCTAATCAAAAATGCAGTAGAAAATATAGACTACGGTTCTATTTGATGATCAGCAAAGATAAAGAGCCACAACAGATAATATGAGGTTATACTTCTATTGTTACCGTTCTGTGAAGGCACGAGGCGGTTCAGAGATAAGGCACCACTTCTTCACAGGAGGTCTAGTGTTCGAGCCTATGCCTTGTGTGTGTGTGTGTGTGTGTGTGTGTGTGTGTGTGTGTGTGTGTGTGTGTGTGTGTGTGTGTGTGTGTGTGTGTGTGTGTGTGTGTGTGTGTGTGTGTGTGTACAATGTAGGAACTTTGGTGACAAACCGCTACCTTATCATTTTAAATCTACTATGACAGTTTACATTTCCATTAACAAAGATCTTCAACATTATTCTCTCCCTTGAATATATGTGTATTTTAATACTTAGGCTATCTCTCCTGTGATACTCTGTCTTGTCATATATTTCCCGTCAGTCTAAGTCGATCTTTCCTTTGACTAATTTTTCCCCGAAAACTATATAAATGTATTTGACACCCATTATACTAAATAACTGGAAATATTCTCCATTTATACTATATATTTCAGCTTTGACACGCAGTCTGTATCATGACCGTTAGATTTTTGTTGTTAACTGTTATCTCTCCTCTACCACCCTTTCTCCACTCCCTCTGTATTTTCCCATGGAACTAAATTACTGTACTCTACACCTTTTCTCCACTCCCTCTGTATTTTCCCCATGGTACTAACTTATCGTACTCGATATCTTCTCTCTGTAACCATGGTGATTTGAACATGATTCTAACTCACCTTATTCAATTCTATAACCACTGTATTCTTTTCCATGGTACTCATCCACCTACCTCAGTATCTAGTCTCTATAATCACTCTATTTTTCCAATGATACCAGCTCATCTTATTTTACATTTTCTCTCTAAAACCACAGTATCTGTTCCATGGTAATTCACTCACCTTATTCTATATTTTCTATCTGTATTTTCCCCATCTTACTGTCTCTCACCTTAGTCTGTAATTAGCATTTCTCCCATGATACTAATTCTCTCATCTTAGTCTGTAATTAGCATTTCTCGCATGATACTAATTCTCTCACCTTAGTCTGTAATTAGCATTTCTCCCATGATACTAATTCTCTCATCTTAGTCTGTAATTAGCATTTCTCCCATGATACTAATTCTCTCACCTTAGTCTATGTCATCTCTCTATAGACACTACATTTCTCTCGTTATGACAGATACTATTTCAAATGACGCTAGATATCTCAGGCATGTATAACATCTTCATTAACACTAAACATCTCTTGTGGCATTCTCTCGTCTTATTTCTTGTGATACTTGTATCATTCTCCCTATTAATATCAAAGTTCTCCTATGACACTAAATCTCTCTCTATCTTTCCAATAACAACATTTCTCGTTACTCATATCATATCTCTCCTAAGTCTTTCTCTTAACTCCCTGCGCACTATTTTAGATAGATAGATAGGTAGGTAGACAGACAGACAGACAGATGGATGGATGGACAGATGGATTGATAGATACACAGATAGATAGATAGATAGAGAGAGAGATAGATAGATAGAGAGAGAGAGAGAGAGAGAGAGAGAGAGAGAGAGAGAGAGAGATGTTCCTTCAATAAGAACAAAAAATAATAGCTTATATCCATCTGCGAAATCAGCAATATTTTTGGAAGGTGACGTAAAACCTAATTGTTGACGGTGACCAAACATAAACGTTTAAGCATGATTAAGATGTCTTTCAGGGGTGGGGAACGTCCTCTACGCACCGCACGTGAATAAAAATATACACGTGTATAATAATTAACATAAATAATATTCTATTTTGGATTTTTTTAATTCGCTTTCATAGGTGAATATATACAGTAAATAGATTCCTAGACAGTTATGCATTCGAACTTAGAGAAAAAACTGCTTTTAAGAGCAAAACTTTTACAAATACAATTTCTGTTGGGAAAAGAGCTATACAAAAATTTAGCATGCATTTCATTATCGATAATTTTAATTCAATTCAATGTCTTTGATTTCTAATGCTTAATATAGTGATTTTGTTCGTTTAAAATTAATAAAATAAGCAGACTCCTTATGTTTGACTTTAACCCCGTAGAGTGTAAAGATTTAGCATCATAATGCAATTCAAAGAACTACTTTGTAAACTTATAAGACCTAGATACCACTCACCAACAGATGTGCTGCCTTGCGTTGTTTCCACCCCGATCATGGAGTATCTCGGGTAGCCGGGGAGTGTTCGTTCGACACCAAGAGCCACGCCATTCTGTGTCCATTGCACCAAGCCCACCCTGTCCGCGATGGTGCAGTTCAAGACGATGACACTTCGTTGCGTCACAGACACGTCACTGGGTTCGACGAGAAATCGCTGTCTTGCCGTTACTGAAACAAAACACATCAACAAAACTGTGCCAGAGTGAAACACGTATCCTTATTATTCACTTTTATAACAGTAAACAAGCATTTTCACTAGTTTTTTACCAAGGAGCCACAAGACTGATGACATGATGACGTCATATTACCAAGACGTCATGTGATTTACAAGAGCACTCGTTTCTGACCGAATCAGTCAGTGACTAACGTACTCTCGACTAAATTCTCCCCCCCCCCCCCCCCCCCCGCGAATTGGTTAGATCCGTCGGTAGGACTGTTCTTTAACTGCATACATTGTCGTTGGTTAGATCCGTCGGTAGGACTGTTCTTTAACTGCATACATTGTCGTTGGTTAGATCCGTCGGTAGGACTGTTCTTTAACTGCATACATTGTCGTTGGTTAGATCCGTCGGTAGGACTGTTCTTTAACTGCATACATTGTCGTTGGTTAGATCCGTCGGTAGGACTGTTCTTTAACTGCATACATTGTCGTTACCAGTATTTTGAACCAGATATGCGTTGGGAATATTTGAAAATAAATATTATACCAGAAAACTGGTATACATCTATACATCTATGCCAACTGGTTGCGTGAAGACAGTGCACAAATGTTTATTTATATATGCGTTCGCGTGTGGCGTTTGGTGTTGTACGCGTGCTTGAGTGCACTCTTGCAACGTTTACTGACGGTGTTAAGTTCTCATCATCGCGATTATAAATAAGACTTACTGACGGTGTTAAGTTCTCATCATCGCGATTATAAATAAGAGTTACTAACGGTGTTAAGTTCTCGACATCGCGATTATAAATAAGACTTACTGACGGTGTTAAGTTCTCATCATCGCGATTATAAATAAGAGTTACTAACGGTGTTAAGTTCTCGACATCGCGATTATAAATAAGCGTTACTGGTGGTGTTAAGTTCTCGACATAACAATTATAAATAAGCGTTACTGACGGCGTTAAGTTCTCGACATCACGATTATAAATAAGCCTTATGACGACATCACGATTACACACATTAAATGTTACTGATACAGCACAATCACAAGCGTCACTTTTGTGAAGGGAGAGCAGTGGCACTGGATTTGACAGCTCAAGACCACTCGTCAGCAGGACCTCTTTATGCTTTCTAGGATGACGGCCATTCACTTTGTTTGAATTCGATCTGACGTCCGCTTCCAGCTGTCGTTATTTTTGTAGAGGGACGCAAGCGCCGAGGTGTAAATTTGTCCTGGAAGACAGAGAGAGAGAGAGAGAGAGAGAGAGAGAGAGAGAGAGAGAGAGAGAGAGAGAGAGAGAGAGAGAGAGAGAGAGAGAGAGAGAGAGGAGAGAGAGAGAGAGAGAGAGTGCCACTGATGGAGAGAAGTAATGTCTGAGCGGAACTCTTAGTGTAATTTCCTGCGGTACAAATTTTGCCTGGCGTACTATTTCCAACTGTACAGTGAAAAATTATGTTTACCAAGCGCGACCTGTAGCACACGAGACACGATTTATCGTCTAATACGATGGATAAACTAACTACCGCATTGTTTTTAGTTGTTGTTGTTGTTTTTGTGTAAAAAAACTCAGTTAGGATTCTCAACGCAAATATTCACTCAGGTGTGTAAAAATTCATTTAGGATTCTACTTGCAAATATTCATTCAGTTGTGTAAAAATTCATTTAGGATTCTACGCACAAATATTCTCTCAGATGTGTAAAACTCATTAAAGATTCTACACATAAATAGTCACTCAGGTGTATAAAAACTCATTTAGGACTTTATACATAACTAATCACTCAGATGTTTAAAACTCATCTAAGACTCTACACACAAATTCAGATGTAAGCATCTCACTTAATTTAACAAGAAAAGTACAGAAAGTGTTGACGAGAAATGTCACTCTGGTACCGTGTGCTGATCTTACTGTGAATATTTTTTCTCTAACATTGTGAGGTGAACTAAATGCCAAGTAATTGTACTTTAACACTCTGAAGTGAACTAGCTACAGAGTAATTTCACTCTAACACTGTGACTTGAACTTGCTGTTAAGTGCTTTCACTCTAGTAATTTGATCTAACTATCGAGATGAAGCGAAGTAGTTATTAAGATTGTGAGGCGAACTAGCTGTTAAGTGCTTTCACTCTAGTAATTTGATCTAACTATCGAGATGAAGCGAAGTAGTTATTAAGATTGTGAGGCGAACTAGCGGTCGAGCAATTCTCAGTCAAAGACACTGAGAAGAAATAGCTATCGAGTTATCAAATCTAATATCGCGTGCTAAACTAGCTGTCAAGCACTTTCACTCCTTCACTGTGTGCTGGACTAAGTGTGAAGTATTGTTACTATGACACTGTGTGCTAGACATAGTGTGAAGTTACTATAACATTGTGTACTAGACTAAGTGTGAAGTATCGTTACTATGAAATTGTGTGCTGAAATCGAAGACAACTAATCTTACTGAAGATATATGATATTAGTGGTCGATTCGAAAACCCTCTAGCACTTGTTTGAACTAGTTGTCAAAAGCGCATGCAGATTAAGCAGCGAGTGTGTGTGAGAGTTATTGCACTTTGCAGAACGGGCTAGAGAAAACGTTAGGTTTTTGTTTATGGATGCATTCAATGCATAATATGAAAAACACATTAACGTGCAGCCAGAGTCTGATGTTTCACACGACACGGGGCAATCACCCATTTAACATTCTTCACTGTATGGAATTATTTCACAAGTACTGGCAGCACTAGAACAGGATTTATTTTCTGGAAGCGTGTTTTCAGTTATTCCTCGTACCAAACGATTTGGGTTTCTTAAATAAGTATATATATATATATATACACAAGTTTGGTCTCTTCAATAAATATCTAAATTTGCATTAGTGTTGTAGGATTTTCTTATCTCAATTCGGTTAATTAATCTCCTACACTCAAAGCAGAAAAGACAGCAGCACGTACACACACGGAATCAATACTTAAGACCTATTGCGTGCATGTTTGTGTTTGTGTGTGTGCATATATATAAGCGTGTGTTCGTGTGTAGCTTAAGGTCTATGTGACTTCGCAAATAACTATAGCGCGACATACATACAAGTCACACAGGTGTCGTCTACACAATTATCTTTGTTAACTATGCGACGTACAAACACGTGTCGTCTACACAATTATCTTTGTTAACTATGCGACGTACTTACACGTGTCGTCTACACAATTATCTTTGTTAACTATGCGACGTACAAACACGTGTCGTCTACACAATTATCTTTGTTAACTATGCGACGTACTTACACGTGTCGTCTACACAATTATCTTTGTTAACTATGCGACGTACATATTAAGTAATTTGCTATTATCTTCCCCCCCATTAAGTTCATAATAAGCAATGTTGAAGTACATAATTTAAAAATAAAACAGCAATGCAATATAAAAACTGGCAATCTCCAGCAATTCCATCCTGTCTTTAAAAAAAAAGAAATAGAAGAAAAAGATATGCTTTAAAAATTAACGTATCCAATTATGATTTACTCTTCGAGTTTATTTAAAATTTTACAAGAAGCCAAAATCATTCTAGGAGGGTTCAGTAAGTACACGGACGGTTTAAGCAAAAACACGAAGTGACGTGTGCAAAAAGCCGCACGGTGCCTAAGCTATTTGCAGTACATTTGTGAGAAATGCCAGTAGCTCTGGATATAAAAGGGGTTAAATGGGGATTCAATGACCCACTGATCTAGAAGAGGGGGTTAATCGGAACTCCTCCATCAGCTGAAGTATGCTGCAGAAGTCTGTTACTCGAGTATTTGAATTAGTGGTTTTAAGTTGAATGAGTCTTAATCAAGAGTTCCAGACGAGTTTTTCTGAACATTAAAGAGAAATGCGCACTTGAACTGAATGAAAACCGTCATCCAATCAAATTAAACGTTATTCCGGATAGAAATATTTTTTATATGTAAACAAAAGAACATTGCCATCAATTTTGCCTCAAACCACTTGACTCAGTAGCGTGAGAAATGAATGCTAACAATGGGCGAAAATTAATTGGCAGTCAACAGGTACACCTGAACTTAATGCACCTTGTAATGTACAGCTTCCTTCCATGCGAACAGTGACTGGACAAAGCAGTGCGAAATTCGTGTTGCGAGTCACGTGTTATTCATGGAGACTTTATAAGAAAACGTTACTTAAAATAGACACGGATGAATATATATCATATACCAATTAGTTTACTTTTTAATTGTTTATACGCCCATAACTACTCTAACCCTGTGAAAGCCGAAACGTTGACTCTTGTACGGCATTTTTGTTGGTTTGTATGTTCTGTATACAAATCTTTCCCTTTTTTTGTTGTATATTTTGTGTATAACAATCCATTTAAAAAATTCATTTTGCTCATTTCAATGGCTATAATAAATACTTTTTTCTCTCTTAAAAATAAGTACGCTGTGGATGAATCGTTTATTACGTATCCATTAGACAATAATACTCAAATGCTATATACGCTTCTTTAATAATTACTGAAAATAACCCATGTTTTAAGCAAAAGAAAATATTTCCTGAATTTCATTTAAACTCACGTTCAGACCAACTAACTAAATAAAATATATTTTTTTAAAACTGAAACTGTACAGAGAGCATGAGAAATATAACTGTCATCACATTAAAATTTTTTAAAATAACAGAAACTGAAAAAAATAGTTCAAACTCGTTAGTTGACTAGGAAGGTTTTCTGTGAATCAATAGCACTCATGAACATAACGCTGATTTTATGGGAGAAGGTCATACGGTGAAAGGGAATACAACATGTTGAGGTCACTGTCACTTAAAGTATGTGTATTTTACAATGGTGTAAGTCTGACCCGTTAGAAGCAATCGTAATCGCGGTCACAAATTATTTTAGCGTATTGAAATTAACTGCCATCTACAGTCAAAGTCAGCAACGCGTCTAGAAGAACTGCAACAAGTGACAAGCAAAATAAACAAAGAGACAAACAAATCTGCTGGGCCTACCCTGAAGATAGTAGACTTCGCCTCGCGTACGAGACCTGCCTTCCTCCCAGAAGAAGACGTTATCCATGGCCTTACTCACAACTCAATTGCTTTCGCGCTGTTTGTCGACTGGACACGGGGTCTCCAGACCTGTTTCAACTGTGGGTGGCCGTCAGCATGTTCAGTCGATTCCCGTGTGAGGAGGGAAGGGGGTTCCCAGGGCAAACTTGTTACATCAAAGTGTCATAGTGTTCCAGAATTAAAAAAGCACTTTCAGGATATTTTTCTGCTCATTCAGTGAGCCGCCATTTTAGCCACTGAGTGCAGTCTTTCAGTTTTGTTGTCACTGATGTATGCTTTTATACGTTTGAACGATGTTGCTTATTTACGACAGTTTTAGCGTTTTCCGAAATGTTCGCTTTGTCAAAGTTATTCAATCACTACTATGCATAAGCAATGCATCATTAATCACTAATATGTGTAGTTAGTTATCATTAATCACAAGTATGTGTAGTCAAGTTATCATTAATCACAAGTATGTGTAGTCAATTTATCATTAATCACAAGTATGTTTAGTAATCATTAATCACAAGTCTGTGTAATCAAAAGTTATCATTAATTACAAATATGTGTAATCAAGTTATCGTTAATCACTAGTATGCGTCTTCAAGTTATTATTAGCCTGTAGTATGAGTACTACGTTATTAGTAGTAGTAGTACGTGTACGTGACTTATTAGTAATCACTAAATATAGTATAGTCATGTTAATATTAACCAGTAGCATGTGCAGTTAATTTATTATTAATCAGTCGTGTGTTGGACAGCTGCTGTTAACCAGAACTATGGTTCAGCTTGACATTATGAATCAAGCAAGCTATTAATTAATTAACAGTAAGAGTAGTTATTTTATGTTAATCACTAGGACGAACAGTCAAGGTATTACTGATCACTGGTACATATGTAGTCATTATGAATGAGTAGTTCGCTTAGTTGTTATTTCTGAGAAGTTGTGTGGTTAAAAAGTGCAAGTTAATTTTCTTAAGATTTCACTCAGAAACTCTTGTCTATGCCAACAGAAACGACATTTGGTCCTCCAGTTATTCCGTCAAAGACAGAACCCGATGAGAGTAATGAAAGTATCACTATTCTCGGACGCCCTGAGTACCGAGTGCCATTTCATCACACTATAAAATCTCCAGGATTCCCAGACTCCGTACGTCCTGTCCTGCCTGTGTCCCATTGATGCGGCTTGTTCATTTGTGTTCTACTGCAACGAGTCTTCAGCACCGGGATGGCGAAATAACAGATCTCTGGTCACGCTTTATAACTAGTATGACTGCTGTAAAATATTTCCGGGCTAGCCTACTGCTAAGTTTTGTCGTCGCAGAGCCGTGTTGTCGCACAGCTTCTTTTAGAACTTTGGTACGTGTCAGCGGCTGCGCAGATCTACTTTGTCGGCCGTGAGCGAAACCATCAGCAGACGCAGGCCGGCGGTGTGCACAGTGGACCAGAATCTAAAGTGATTTAGATAATTTGTCAAGCGTTTTCGCTTTGTTTCTGTTTTCTTCTTGTTGCTTGTTCATTTATCTTCTTATTTATTTCCCCCCCTCCCCTCCTTCAATGTTATTATTTGAGCGTGTTTCCATTAAATGCTTGTCGTAATACATTTTTGAGCAAAGCTTTTGTGGGATGTTGTTTATATATGATGGAAAAACTTGTCTATATAATCTTTTCATATTTTGAAACTGTAATGGCAGCACATGAGAATGTCATTTCATAGCTAAAAAAAGTACTTAGAAAATATCATTTCAGATTCGAAAACAGTCCGGAACGAAGGTCGCAAGAACACTGACATTGATTTCTGCCATTACAAAATTTTATTTTATTTGTTTCGTCTTCTCCAGGACTGTATTAATGATATTACTTAAAATTTTATTTTATTTGTTTCGTCTTCTCCAGGACTGTATTAATGATATTACTTAAAAGCGACGTATATGAGATAATTTGTTTAGTTGATTCAGTTTTTTTCTTTTTAAACGTGCACTTTCAAGTAAAATACACTGCAAGCGTACATATAAATCGACATTTATTCTAATAATTAGCTAACTTTGTTATTCTGTTTCTCGAGAAAGGTCAAGAGACTTTATCTTCGCAATAAAACGTCGCCCTATAGCTAATATTTAGACTCACGTAAGTACAATAAAACGTCGCCCTAGAGGTAATATTTAGACTCACATAAGTACAATAAAACGTCGCCCTAGAGCTAATATTTAAACTCACGTAAGTACAATAAAACGTCGCCCTAGAGGTAATATTTAGACTCACGTAAGTACAATAAAACGTCGCCCTAGAGCTAATATTTAGACTCACGTAAGTGTAATGAATAGAAAACAGTTGTAGAGCGGCTCAAAGATTTTGATTTTTTTAAACACTATCTGACTCTCTAGGGCTTATAGGTCAGTTGTATATTAAGATTTGTTACCCATCGTTAGTTACATTATTGTCAGGGTATTATAGGTCAGCTGTATTAAGATTTGTTACTTATCGTTACATTATTGTCAGGTTCTTATAAGTCAACAGTATTAGAATTTGTAAGTCATCGTTAAATTATTGTCAAGGTTTGAAAAAAACCCCAGTAATACCTGGCTTAACATTGTCTTTATTTAGGCTTATATACTCGAGTATTTTGACCAAATGAGAAACAGTGTTTTTTTAAACGCAAATTATCATAGCAAGGCAGTAGGAGAGTATAAATGTATATGAGTGAGGGGGGTGAGTGAGTAGGTGAACGTGTCGCTGTTTGTCTAACTGTATACTAGCTCAAATCTGAAATCTGTTGGTCAATTAGGTCGTTCTTCTGGTCTCTATTTCATCGTTTCCGTCTTCTGCCTGTTGGTCACTGTCGACCTAGTAATGAAATAACTGGCCGTGTCTTTGAGCGTGCTGTGAAGCCACGTTAACGTGTACTACACGGAATACACATTTCTGAATTGCTTTGTACCGGGAGGAGTGTTACAAATGTGTACTTCTGATCAGTCTCAAGTTTGCTTCATGGCTCAGAATGTTTCGCTTTATTCAGTTTCTGTGAATGTTTTCAAACAAATCTCTACATTTAACCAGCTCTGCTGAGAAATTGTTCTAAACGGGAGAGTCTTTGCGCCATTTGTTCTCTTTTATTCCTGTAGTCTATATAGTCTTACAACCTACAAGTCTCTATTGTTTTACATTCTACTAATCTATATTGTCTTACAATCTGTAATATATATAGTCTTACAACCTACAAGTCTCTATTGTTTTACATTCTACTAATCTATATTGTCTTACAATCTGTAATATATATAGTCTTACAACCTACAAGTCTCTATTGTTTTACATTCTACTAATCTATATTGTCTTACAATCTGTAATATATATAGTCTTACAGCCTACACATCTATATTGTTTTACATTCTACTAATCTATATTGTCTTACAATCTGTAATATATATAGTCTTACACCTACAAGTCTATATTGTTCTACATTCTACTAATCTATACTGTCTTACAATTTAATAGTCCATATAGTCTCACAATCTCCTAGTCTTTATAGTCTACAATTTATTAGTCTGTATAGTCTTATAAACCATAGCTATAGCCTTACAATATACTTCTAAACTTGCATGATTTTGCAAACCTCAAGTGATCGTGACAAAGAGAGAGGGGGGAGGGGGAGGAGGAGAGAATTCGGATTAATATTTTTTTATTTATGCAGATCTATTTCTTTTAAAAAATACCTACACCACATTACATTCCCCACCCCCACCCCTAATAGGCCTACTAGAGTTACAAGTGGTAATACTAGTAAATTATTTTTTTCTGATTGCTTAAGAAAACATGTTTTTCAAATACCCATACCTAAAGAGTAAAGTTTAAAATATTACAAGACTGACAATGTATCACAACCTTATCGAGCGGAAAAAAGAGCTAAGGACCGAATGTTTTTTTTAAAAAAAATAATAATCACAAAACCCCAATCGTTATGACTAAAGAGCTTTCGTACTGCAAATGCCAGCAACATAGAATGCAAAGATTTATTTCAAGTCGACATTTTCAAAAATAACCAGAATGAAATTACTGCAGCAAGAGCTTAATTATGAATACTCTGGTACAACACAAGCTCGCGGAACCTGACGAACTCCTGCTATACAACCCTTTCGAGAAGATGCACAACGAGGCTTCAATTGTGAAATCAATACACATCCCCGCCTGTGTCTCGCAAACGCTCGACACTTTCTGGAACAGTACACGTGGACATGCTGGTACTCAAGAGTAAAGGTTGTTAATCCTTGAAATTTTATCATTGATTAAAATTTCGCGCGTGCAGACGGAACTTTCTCGAACTCAGAAGTCAATAATAACAGCATTTCTGTTTGAATCCCACTAAGCGAAGCAATGTAAACTGCGAAGCTTTGTTGTTTTACTGATTAAGATGGGCGAAATAAATTGGAAATAAAACTCCATTATGCTTGCAACTTCAGTAACAAAGAAAAGAATTAAAAAAAAATATTAAAACAAATTGAACCACAAAAGCACAAGATTTTCCCACGAATTGTGTATACACTAAAGTGAAGTTGATAATTGCCCAAATACAGTATAAACCTCAGATGAAATAAAGGAGATATTTTCTAATCTGTTCCGTTGTTTAAAACAAAATTATGTGGTTGATAATAAACCCATTCAAATTTTAAATTCACTACACTAAGACATCTTCCCTCCACTTGTTTGTTGTTTGCTATTGTTCGTACTAATATTCTAGTGAGTACAATTTACCACAGTAAGTCGATACAACTTACCACAATATCCCAGTCAGTACAACTTACCACAATATCCTAGTCAGTACAACTCACCATAATATCCTAGTCAGTACAACTCACCACAATATTCCAGTCAGTACAACTTACTACAATATCCTAGTCAGTACAACTCACCATAATATCCTAGTCAGTACAACTTACTACAATATCTTGTCAGTACAACTCACCACAATATCATAATCAGTACAACTCGCCATAATACCCTAGTCGGTACAACTCATCATAATACCTAGTCAGTACAACTCACCATAATATCCCACTCAGTACAACTCACCACAGTATCTTAGTAACCTCACCATAATACTCTAGTCGGCACAACTCACCAAAATACCCTAGTCAGTACAACTCACCATAATATCCTAGTCACTACAACTTACTAAAATATCTTTTCAGTACAACTCACCACAATATCCTAGTCAGTGCAACTCACCATAATATCCCACTCAGTACAACTCACCACAATATCTTAGTAACCTCACCATAATACTCTAGTCGGTACAACTCACCATAATACTCTAGTCGGTACAACTCACCATAATACCCTAGTCAGTACAACTCACCATAATATCCTAGTCACTACAACTTACTACAATATATTGTCAGTACAACTCACCATAATACTCTAGTCGGTACAACTCACCATAATATCCTAGTCAGTACAACTCACCATAATACTCTAGTCGGTACAACTCACCATAATACCAAAAGGTATACACAGAGCATTGAGCACACACAGCAAAAAGTATACACAGAGCATTGAGTACACACAACAAAGAGCATACACAGAGCATAGAGTACATACAACGAAGGGGACACAGAGCACTAAGTAGGCAAAACACACAGAACTAGGTATACACAACAAAGAAGACGTACACAGCATTGTGTACATATAACACAGAGTACATCCAGAGCACTGAGTAGACATAACAAAGAGGTCACAGAGAGCACTGAGTAGACATAACAAAGAGGTCACAAAGAGCACTGAGTAGACATAACAAAGAGGTCACAGAGAGCACTGAGTACATCCAGAGCACTGAGTAGACATAACAAAGAGGTCACACAGAGCACTGAGTAGACATAAGAGGTCACACAGAGCACTATGTACATCCAGAGCACTGAGTAGACATAACAACACTGTGTACATGTTATCACTAAGTACACGCTAACGCCGACTATTAGAAGTGCAGGTTTACATGTTAGCAACAAAACATCTTTGAATCCAGCCAGTAACATTTTTTGTTGTCCGAAGCTGTACTTTTATCTCGGAGATAAAAGGCGCAGACATTTGCACAGTATTATAGACTCAATGAAAAATGCCACTTTAGTATTAAAAATATAAAAGCGCTAAACCTGAAAGCTTGTAGATAACTTCGTCTGATCTCTCCAAGCTCAAACAACAGTGCAGCATTGCGCCTGATTAACCTCCAGACTAATATTAAGTTACACAAACGAGTTCAAAGGACTATCGAGATGTAAACAAATTGAATAACAGCAGTGCTGCATTCCGCCCTGTAACTTCCAGGCTGATACTTACGTCAAACAAATGATTTCAAAGGACTATCGAGAAATGACGTAAACAAATTGAATAACAGCAGTGCTGCATTCCGCCCTGTAACTTCCAGGCTGATATTACGTCAAACAAATGATTTCAAAGGACTATCGAGAAATGACGTAAACAAATTGAATAACAGCAGTGCTGCATTCCGCCCTGTAACCTCCAGGCTGATATTACGTCAAACAAATGATTTCAAAGGACTATCGAGAACTGACGTAAACAAATTGAATAACAGCCGTGCTGCAATACGCCAGTTTAACCTCCAGGCTGATATTACGTCAAACAAACGAGTTAAAAGGACTATCGAAAAATGACGTAAACAAACTGAATAACAGTCGTGCTGCAATGCGCCAGTTAACCTCCAGCAAGCCCACCATGGTGATCACAACATCGTCAAAAACCGCGTACACCTCGCGTCGTCTGGTGATCGCCTGGTAATCGTCTGGTAATAGACAAACACCGAGAGAATCAGATGACTGACTGTAAGTGGCGGAATGCCTAGCCCGTGGCGACATACGAAATTGAAAGGAAGAAAGGGTCAAAGTGTTTAGGGAAGCTATAGAGACATTATTTTACTTACTGAAGTGAAGAATAAATATTTTACTTACTGAAGACAGAATATTTTACTGACTGAAGATAGAATGCATGCTTGTCCTCCTCCAACTTAAAATGGTACACCATTCAAAGACTGAAGATAGAATAGTGCTGTGCTCCTGTAACTTAAATGCTATGTTATTAAAATACTGAAGATATGCTCCCATCTAGCTTAAATGTTAGATCATTCAAAAATATCTGGTCCATAATGAAAGTGCATTACAAAAGAGAGTGTTCAAGCAGCAGTTGGTAAGAAGAAAATCTACACTTCAAATCCAAAATGTTAATCTGCTTAATTGATATTTAATTCTCTTATCAGTCATCAATAAAAATATCCTATTGGAACAGCTCAGCAATGTCACCATCTTAAGTATATCATCCTTGTATAACTCATATACATTATCATCAGTATCACATCTATCATTATATAAATATTATTATTTAATATCTATCTATCTGACAGAGGAAATTTGCACCTCCCTATTTTAAAATTAAATCGTTATATGAACTGCTAAATTGTCACTGACCTGACCTCAAGTACTCCTTATGGTGTTAATTTGAAAGTGTCTGAGTTTGAAGTAAACAGCCTAAGGCAAGAATAGTCTAGATTCTCTGACCTAATGGAAACTGAAAGAGCAGTTTCCTATTATCCAATGATAATTAATCATTTATAAGAATGAGACTAGCCAATGGGCTGAGTTTAAGGAGTTCACTTGCTGTAGAGAATTTTACACCTTAATCACTTTTGAATTTGAAGGAAGAAGTCTGGCTTGAAGGCATTTGTTAGTTTGAGTGGTGAGTTTAATTGACTGATTGAGAGAGAATAGATTTTAGAACATTTCATGATTTTATTTTATATATTGTACTTGTGTTCATGTAGACATTTACTATGAGAATAAACAAGTACTACAAATGTTTGAACTAAGCTGCACCCGAGTGGTGTATTAATATGTGACATTGTTTGATACATTGTGTTTATTTTACCATGTGTGTGCATGGTGATAATGAATACTGTTGCAGGAATTGTAAGTTAGAGGATGGAATGTAAGATAGAGTGGAGTTATATTGTGATGAATGGGAAACTTAGGCTTGCTCATTACTTATATGTTACAGTAAACAAGCACCTTCTTTTGAATTTCGACTTTTGTCTCAAGTGTGGTGTCTCAAGTTCAAATTTCCAATTCCCAGCTACCCTTCACTTGTACACTGGTTGTGGCTTGAGTGATGGGGGAAATGTGTGTTGAAGTTGTGTAAGCATAAAGGAGTATGTTGTGCACTTTTGATGCATCAGGGCAAAATAAGCTGGGTACATTCTGGAGAATTCTGGTGCAGTGAAGTTACCAGAATTGCTGAAATCGTGTCCTGCATGAAGGAGTGACACCAGAGGAGACACATTCGAGAATATAACAGCCTGTCAAAGTTTCCAGTGGACATTGTAACATTGTTGAAAAGGAAATGAAAGACTGGGAGCTGACACTGTGATATTGTAGCAAAAGGTAGTGAAAGACTGTCAAGCAGTGCTTAATCCAGGTCATTTTAACTCTAAATAACTCCATTTCTATTCTCTGATAGGATTAACCTGCAATTTGTATTGACTCTATTGTTGAACTGTAATTATATTTATATTTTTATTATATATGTATATATGTATAGACATACTGTAAACAATAGTTATCCGGACATGGACTCATGGAATATTGTGTTTAGTTGTCTATTTCATTGTAATTGTCATATGTATATTTGATTTTTCTTTTAATAAATTTATTGACCTTCTTCTTATTGACCTTTTTACCTTCTTTCTTTGGAGAAGAAAGTGGGTGGATTGGGGCTCGCTAAAAATAGATTAAAGATGGATTTGTCTTCTCATTTAGTAAGACGTTTTCCACTCACGGAAACCTTATGTGACTGTAAATGTTGTTTGACGTTGTGGAATAGAGAAAACGTTTACAACGCCAAAATATCCGCCAAGTGAGAGACAAGTGATATCTGTTGGAGGATCAGTAATGAAATAAAAATTAATATTTTCATCACTTGAAATTAGATAAGAAAGATTAATTAATAATAATAATCATTTCATTAACTAAGTGGCGTGCTCGTGTCTCACATTATCTATCTATCTATCTATCTATCTATCTATCTATCTATCTATCTATCTATCTGCCTGCCTATCTATTTATCTATCTATCTATCTGTCTGTCTATCTATCTATCAGCCTGCCTGCCTATCTATTTATCTATCTATCTATCTATCTATCTATCTATGTATCTATCTATCTATCTGCCTGTCTGCCTATCTATTTATTTTTCTATCTATCTATCTATCTATCTATCTATCTATCTATCTATCTATCTATCTATCTATCTATCTATCTATCTATCTATCTGTACACACATATTTAATTACGCGTAAAAACAAATATCAACGCTACTGAATGTCAAATTAAAAGATTAATCGAAGACGATTGCCATCATTTTCCTATACAATATTACAAGTCACTGCTAGGAGCATAAATCTGGCGATTTAGCAAGAAGCAGATTATAAACATAACTACCCGCACAGTCTGGAGATGATAACCAACGGCTCGGAGCTTCAAAGAACGATTTTATTGATTAATATTCAAAAAGGGGGTCTATAATTTCATCTGGACCCCATGCTGCGTGGCAAGCCAGTGTTTCAATGAAAATATGAAATCCATATTTTAACTAGGGTTGTTGCTTGGTCGACCAGTGAGCGTTGTAAGATAATAATCGTGAAAGAGTGAATAGTCATCATGTACTGGACTTTTTTCTTAGCGGAGAAACACAAGGAACCCTCAGTGAATATCGAGAAAAACAAGGAAATGGTCACGCCAGTGCCACAAACGCACTGATTGCGAACGTGACACTGCTCAAAAGAAACAAAATGTTAACAAAATCAAATGACAATTTTCGTGTTTTCTACTGTGATCTAACAAATTATTTAATACCGGATACTTGTAGAGTAATACTTCTTGTTTTGCCTATAAGTTTCAAAGAAAAAAATTATTTCCTGCTGATCACTGCAATGAAAGCAAATACGTGTTTAAATTATATATATATATATGTGTGTGTGTGTGTGTGTGTGTGTGTGTGTGTGTGTGTGTGTGTGTGTGTGTGTGTGTGTGTGTGTGTGTGTGTTTGTGTGTGTGTGTGTGTGTGTGTGTGTTTGAATTAGATATATATATATATAGAGAGAGAGAGAATGCTTGAAACAAACTCCACCGTCTAAGTTTGACTGGATAATCATCAGTAACATGGTCACCAAAATCTTTGAGTACTAAGAATCCATGAGAGAAAGAAGATCTAAGTTGCAAAGAACTATCCTTAGTAACATGTTTAAAGAACTATCATTAGTAACATGTTTAAAGAACTATCCTTAGTAACATGTTTAAAGAACTATCCTTAGTAACATGTTTAAAGAACTATCCTTAGTAACATGTTTAAAGAACTATCTTTAGTAACATGTTTAAAGAACTATCCTTAGTAACATGTTTAAAGAACTATCCTTAGTAACATGTTTAAAGAACTATCTTTAGTAACATGTTTAAAGAACTATCCTTAGTAACATGTTTAAAGAACTATCCTTAGTAACATGTTTAAAGAACTATCTTTAGTAACATGTTTAAAGAACGTTTGAGTACTAGGAATCCATTGGACAAGGAAGATTTAAGTGGCAAACAACAATAGTGGTCAGTAACATGGACACATAAACATTGCGTACTAAGGATCCTATAGAAAAGTAGAAATAAGTTGCAAATAACAGTTGTCAGTAACATGGTCACAAAAACTTTTGAGTACTACAAAGAAAGTTGTAAAGAACAGTTGTAAGTGACATGGTCACAAAAACGTTTGAGTACAACAAAGAAAGTTGTAAAGGAAAGTCATCATAACATGGTCACAGAAAAATATTAGAAGAACCCAGGAAGAAAGTTGTTCTAAGATGAACTGGGCAGTCGCGATGACACGATGATACTAGTACAACACTAGAATATGAACCAGAAAGAAATAAACTCCAATTTGAATTAGACAACTGTCAATGATATGGTCACATAAATGCTTTCTTGAAAACACAGAAAGAAGGAAAGTCCAAACGGGACTGGACAATAGTTAGCAACATGATTGCACACACACACAAACACACACACACACACGCACGCACGCACGCACACACACACACACACACACACACACACACACACACACCTCTTTGGAAAAAACCCTGGAAGAAAAATATCTAAGTTGAATTGGACAATCGTCCCTCACAGGGTCACAAAATCGCTAAGAAGAAACACACATAGAGACAGCGAGAAGGCCCGGCCTTAAGGTCCAATACATCTGTACATGCAAAAAAAAAAAGTTTAATCAATCAATCAATCTCTCGACTGCCGGCCACGAATAACACGCATGTTCTCGACTCTGAGGCGTAATTACCCAGAATGGCAAATCAATCCGCTTATTTTGATCATATTATTTCTGCTAACCACTCGGAATGTCTTGTAAAGATGGGACATATCGAACAGCTAATTTGTTTATGTTGAGCCTCAACGCCCCCCATCTAACCCAACAGTTAGAAAGAAAAGTGCAGACCAAGACAAGTGAAGAAAACGTAATTTGCGAAACTAACAGTACATAGAAAGAGATAGAAGTAAAAGGAAAGAAAAGAAGCTTATACTGTTCCCACGTGACTACGCTAGGCGGTCAAGAGAAGTATACAAAGTAAGAACAAAGCTATCCGGCCCGTCAATCCTAATTAGTCCATTAAAACCACTAAGGGACGCTTGTTTACCATTTTTCCAGAGAAAACTATTCTCTGTAGTAGAAAATATCTTCATGGAAGTAAATGAATTAAACAGAAATAAGCATACATTTATCCACTAGAAAAAGGATCGAGAAAGGGTGTGGATGTGTGCAACTCAAATGGCTTTAATGTGAATACAATAGAGTTTTAGTAGTGCTTATTTCATGGTACGCCTTCATAAATACAGAGTGCTCTTGAGTACATTAGGTGTAATTACTGTGTGTATATATATATATGTGTGTGTGTGTGTGTGTGTGTGTGTGTGTGTGTGTGTGTGTGTGTGTGTGTGTTTTGCTTACACTCACCCCAGAAGCCGCAATAGACCTTTCATCTTCACGATGTTCTCAGTCTTGTGTGTGTGTGTGTCCATGTATTAAGTGTTTATATTCATCCCACTCTTGTTAACTCTTGCACGCACACGTGACCTTGCAAATGTAAGACTTAATACATCAAAAATAACAGACAGCGCTCTTCTTTCCATTGTTATGGATTCTGTATCGCAAAAATCCTTCCAATTGGAAAGAATATCCCTTTGTGCTTGACATCAGCCCCTCCAATCAGCGAACTATAGAAACCCAAATTAATTAGTTAGCATTCAAACAATCCTTACTTGCGACAACTGTATTTGCGCTGAAATGCAAGCATTTTAGTGCCTCTGTAACTCAGTGATCAATATTCTTATGTGTGAGAGCAGAACATAATTTTCATTAATGCACAGACCTTGCACGAGTTGACATAAAATTAAAATAAATCGCGTGCGTATTGATGGTCACATGACTATACTCGTAATCACACAAAGACATTATGCAACTCATCACTGTAATGCTAAAACAAAAGAGTAGAATCTCAGATCGAGGCTCTGCTCGGGTTGAGTGGGTGAGTCTTATTCAATACAACACACGCACACTATCCCAAAAATATCAAAATGCGAGTGATTTGCTCTTGGCATTGCAATTTTTTTTCACGGCCGACTAATTCCGCATTCAGGGTTGTCAAGTGTAAAAAGTATATTCTCTGGATGTGGCCCGCCACTACCATCGACTCCTCCCTCCACTACCCTCTCCACCAAGTAACAATAAACGTTTCCTCAGCAACTGTAAATCACTTGAGGCCTTGTGGAACATTTACTATTCATGTCATAGCCAGAATCGATATGAAGGGGCGGCAATTAATTATACTTTAAAAGGAAACTTTATAACCACAACAGCACAAAAAAAATGTATAGACGTGAATAACTACTAATGCTAAGTGTGATCGAGTGTGTTATCAATTTCTAAGTCTGCGTAAAACTAGCACTGGGAAAGACTTCACTGCCCTGTGCGCTATAATACATTATTATTATTATTCCTTTTTCAACGAATTCTGTTTTGACTGTCGGTTGTGATCCAAGGTCTCGAAATCTTACCAAGATTCTGGGAGATCCAAGGTTTCACAGAGAATGTGGGCACTTCCTAGAAGTGCTGCTTTGAGTAGTGAGTGAGTCTGTGGTTTCCAGGGAGTTTATTCACATAGCCTTCTGTCACGGCCGCCGTTGTTATTGTTGTCTGACTGTCGCTGGCCTCTCTCTCCTTCTCGGTCAAAGGGGGGGGGGGGGCGTCAGGTCAGATACCGTGATTTGCCAGGATCACATCGAACAGTCAGATGTTGATGACCATTCTCACACTCAGACACCACGAATAATCTTGTGGGGGATAAGATAACTTTATTCCGAGTGTGGGGTAAAATGTGAAAAGCCGCCATGTGTGTGTGTGTGTGAGCAGGCATGTGAATGTCGTGTGAGGGACGCACAGAACGAACAGACAAACAACCGCACCAACACACACTTTCAAAACGAAGAAAGGAAGCCCAACTCTTGAAAAAGAGTTTACAAAGAATTTAATTTAAAAAGAAAAACGGGCTTAACTTTCACACGGTGTTAGTCATTCACTCTGAAACGTCTACACCCGACATTCATGGGATGGGGAAAACAAGCGATGAAAAAAATGAAAGAAAGATGATGATGATGAATAAGCTAAAAATAAACAATAAAATAAAATAAAGTAATCAACGGTGATGACCGTCTCTACTACTGCCAGATTAGAGTGGCACAATACTTTGGGTGTAGCCCAATACAAAACACACTAGCGTTAATGACCGCTAAAATTATCTCACTTTAAAAATAAATGTTCTTATTAATAGCAATGTCAATAAATGTTTATAAAGAAAAAATGTTCAATAATGATAATGTTTATATTCTAACTATCCTACCTAGTAATGCACCTCTAAGAAAAGTTTTCCTACTTACTAGTTTTTGTAATATACTGGACTGTCGACGCACTGATGAACACACAAAAAAAAGTTACAGTTACTGACGTTTAAGGATGACACACTTGATGACGACGGAAACGCGGCAATTTTTGTCTCACGTTGTCTAACGCTGGGACACTCAGTTCTCAGCTGTAGAACCCAGGTGGCTGTCCTTGACAACAGTACAAATCATAGCTCACGGACACCTGTCTTCGACGATGGTTCCAAGATGTAGCTCATGGAGGCCTGTCTTCAGCAACAGTTCCAAGATGTAGCTCACGGAGGCCTGTCTACAGCGACAGTTCCAAATTGTAGCTCACGGAGGCCTGTCTTCGGCGACAGTTCCGAAATGTGAATGGCGTCGAATATTCTTGTCCTGACGCAGTTTCGGCCCCTCAGTACTTCGCTGATGGTCAACAACTGCCCAGGTTTTGAACCCATGTAGAATAACACAGACAATGCTCTACGTCTAATCCTATACTCTACATGGCGAATATTATCTTCTTTCCTCCCCGATTATGACGAAGAGGGAAAGATTTGTCCAGACTCAGTGTAAGCACTTAATCCAAAGCCACTACACCTCTCTGCAGTCCAGACTGACGCACACTGGTTTGAAATAGTTCTCCTCGATTCTTTTATACATACATAAACAAGACTCTCACAAGCAAGACTCGTACGTGTATTCCTACACTACAGACGCTAAGAAAGGTGCATTACTCTAGAGGTGCAAAACTTCCTAAAACATAGTCCCTAATGAAGTTTGTAATAAAATTACTAATAAAAACTAAACACATTTTCCCTAATAAAAATTATTAGTAAAAACTAGACACATTTTCCATACATTGTAAATATAGTTATCAAACAGCGAACACTAATAATTTATCTAATGTATTTTTATAAAAATGTTAAAACATGGACTTAGCAAAACTTGCTGGCCACGTACCTAAACAAAATAAGCAAGCGCCCTGACATTAATTGGAAAAACGGACTGCTTTCAGCACCCCTTATTTAACCTTTCACCCTACCCGTAGATGAACCCTGCGACATCCGTTTGGGTAGTTTGGGTCGCGCTTGGGGCAAGTGGAGACAATTCAGGGAGAAAAATAAATTTTCTGATTACCTCCTCACACCCCCTCCCTCTTTCCGTGACACCTTCCAACTCAGATGTTATGTTCCCCAAGACTCCTATCACTATAGGTATCACTTCTGCTTTTACATTCCACTGTCCCTGAATTTCTAATCTGAGGTTTTGGTATTTTTCTGTTTTTTTCTCTTTCTTTTGCTTTTAATTTTATGTTTCTATCACTTGGAACAGTGACACCAATGATTGATACTGTTCTGTTGGACTTATTGAGAACTACAATGGCTGGTCTTCGTGCAGAAATCTCTCCGTCTGTTCTTATCTCGAAGTCCCGCAGTATTTTTACTTCTTCTGTTTCCGTAACTGCTTCTGGTTGTGCATCCATGCTCTTTCTGGGGGGTTTTATGCCAAAGTTCTCAAATATATTTCTATGTATGTGTTTTGCCACTTCATTGTGTCGTTTGGTGTATTCTGTTCCAGCCAGAACCTGACATCCAGATAGTATATGTTCTGTTGTTTCCTCATTGGATTTGCAGAGTCTTCATTTGGAATCCTTCGAGATTTTCATGATTTTCGTTTTGTGTGATTTCTTGTTCAGTGCTTAATCTTGCGCAACTGTTACGAGTGCTTCTGTTTCAACTTTCAAACCTGCCTCTTTCAACCATTTGTACGTTGATTGTTTTGTTGATATTTCATCGGCTTGTCGTGCATACTGGTCATGGAGATGTTTTGGGCTCCAGGTATTTGCTAATGATTGCTTCGTTGTTTTCTTCCACGTTTCTTTGTTTCTGGGATTGGTATAGTCCACTTATCTTTACTGTTTCTATTAATGGCTCATCTGTGTTGTTATTCTAGAATCTAGATGTATTCCACAAGACCAATAACGTCTCATTCAATTATATGTTTGATTCCTTGAGACTTTGGCCTCCCATTTTCCGAGACACATTGGGGTGTAAGGCTTTATGTACTGTGAGTAGTTTTCTTGTTTTTCTGTCCAGTTCATTTATTTCATTTGTTGTCCAGTCTATGATACCTTCAGTGTAGCTGACTACAGGTATTGCGCATGCGTTAAGTGATCGTATTTTAAAGCCCAGTTAGCTTGGACTTCAGGACTTGTCTAACCCGTTTTTCATACTCTCTCTTAACTTTGGACTTTAGTTTGCAGCTGTTCACTATTTTTTAATTCTACAATACAAATGAGCTTATGGTGCATGATTGATCTTTTCTGGTACAGAAGCAGTTGTTCACTGATAATATCAACTGGATTTTGTTTTTGTCAGAGTTCATGCATCCTTTTTCTATATCCTCTTACTGTTAGTTGACTTTCATAATGAGAAGCCATTACTTGTATATTTTTCTCTTTAGTCCAATTCCTCCGAGTATTTTCTAATGTTCCAGCAGCAGCACATTCTTTTCTAGAACACCCTGAAACAGTATCTAGTGCATGTCTTGTTAATGTGGGTGAAATCTGATCCGTGCTAGAATCATTTTTTTCCTTCTCCATCATAAATCAGATGGGTGAAATTCGCGTAACAATAAAATAAATTGTGCCTGATCTGCTAGCTATCCATAAATTTGCACACAAAAAATCAGTATAAGTGGCGAATGAAAGATTAACAGTGAAGTTGATAATTGAAGTAACATATTGGGAAAAAATCATAAATAATATGTAATTAATCATTCAGTTGTAGCGAGCATTAGACATTAACGTTTAAAGTGTTAAGCTGTCACTGTCGTTCGGTCATTAGAGTTCGTAAAGATAATATGATTAAAATTGCGTCTGTTTAGGTCCTTCTTTGTCCTAGATCCCGTACAAGTCTTCTCCCCAAAGAAAGTGCTATTATATGGACATTAGCCTGTAAATCCTATTAGGCTTAGGTCATGAAGTAGTACACAGTATAATCAGCTCTGTCTGTCATATTAAGTAATTAGTTATTACAGCTTAGTGGGAGTGTCATGACAGCGTGGTATTCTACCAACCTACAGTGTGTTTTGTGCACAGATGTTAATGAGTACATGAACATGTTATTAAAGAGTTGTGCACAGATGTTAATGAGTACATAAACATGTTATTAAAGAGTTGTGCACAGATGTTAATGAGTACATGAACATGTTATTAAAGAGTTGTGCACAGATTTTAATGAGTATATGAACATGTTACTAAAGAGTTGTGCACAGATGTTAATGATTACATGAATATGTTATTAAAGAGTTGTGCACAGATGTTAATGAGTACATGAACATGTTATTAAAGAGTTGTGCACAGATGTTAATGAGTACATGAACATGTTATTAAAGAGTTGTGCACAGATGTTAATGAGTACATGAACATGTTACTAAAGAGTTGCGTTGGTTGTGCACACATATTAAAGGGTACTTGTTCCAAATGTACCCTGTGTGACGTGCAGATATATTGACGAGTACGCTGTGTGACGTACATATGTATTGACGAGTATTCTGTATGAGATACGTATATTGTCGAGTTCGCTGTGTGACGTGCAGATATACTGATGAGTACGATGTGTGACGTACATATATATTGACGAGTACGCTATGTGACGTACATACATATAATTATAGGCGTGTACTTGTTCCAAATGTACGCTGTGTGACGTGCAGATATATTGACGAGTACGCTGTGTGCCGTACAGATATATTGACGAGTACGGTGTGTGACGTGCAGATATATTGACAAGTACTTGCTTAAAAAGTGTCTAGGTCTTGTATAAACATTCAAATAATTTCTTGCTCGCCAAAATAAATTTTTATTAAAAGAATAAAATTGTTCATGGTCCAAATTAACCGTCTCTTGCTTCAAAAGCATAGTTATAATATATAAAATAATATTGTGAGTACATGTGTGCGTTCTGTAAATGCTCTTTGTTGTGTAGTGTGTGTGTGGTGTGTGTGTGTGTGTGTGTGTGTGTGTGTGTGTGTGTGTGTGTGTATGCATGTCCTTGATCAAGTACTTATTTGTTGCAGTTTAAAGCGCGATTACTAACATCTACAAAGTGTACCATTCAAGTAAGCAGTGTAAAAAAACACTACTTCCATATTTTCTATGATTAAATTAATACAGTGTATGCAAAACAAATTAAATATCCATATGACTACAGCATTACTCAAATGAACTTTTACAAAGAGACGATTTCCCGCATTTTCAGTTTGCTTCACACGCTTTTTAACACTGGTATAGATAGGTCAATATGTACCTGTCACCAAGATGTGAAGGCAATCACCTGTTGACGCTGGTGTGGATAAATCAATCTGTACCTGTCACCATGACGTGAAGGCAATCATTTGTTAATGCTGGTGTGGATAGATCAATCTGTGCCTGTCTCCATGGTGTGAAAGGAAACGCGCATTATCAAGAAACAACTGATTTCACTAATCTCTGTAAAAGACACCGCATTTGGAGAAGAAAATAATGAAGTGGAAAATTTGTGAACCAACTGTTCACCATTAGATAAGTATTCTGTGCAGAATAGTTGAAAGAACAAGGTAAAAGTACAATAAAATTCTAGTTTTCAGTTCAAACACACAAACCACGGACATTTTAAGTCATCGATTTATTACATGATGATGTAAATGGATCATAAAAATAAACTCATGACTTTGGAGACATTTGATAGATTAATTACTTTGGTGAAGTTTAAAAAAAAATAATGGCTTAAGTGACTTTAAATAGAACATTTGATAGACCAATTACTTTGGTGAAGTTTTAAAAAAAATAATGGTTTAAGTGACTTAAAATAGAACATTGAGCACGAAGACAATAGTCGTGGTGGAATTTAGTTCCAAGGCAACAAAAGCCACGATACAGTTCCGTAAACCAAAAATCGCTTGGATCCGAATTCATTTTTCACAATCACAACCACTTCCTACAAATCCTGTGTTGCACAGTGCAACCCTTCGAATTGCTTATTCAGCTAAACGCATGGACTTCTATGGCTCCCAGAACGACCCTTCATGCTAGGGAGCAACTTTCGTAATCAAAACTATTCCTCTGCCTATTTGGGGGTCTTTGTCTCTTCCTCTCATACACGCGTACATACATACATACATACATATAAAAGTATACACACGAACAAAAGTATTTTGCGGTAAGGCTACTATTGCTGTTAGAAAGAAGCAGATTGTTCTAGTGTACCCGGTATCTTTACACTATATCTATTTCAAAACTTGAATACAGTTCTTGAAGTAATACCGGTATCTTTACACTATATCTATTTCAAAACTTGAATACAGTTCTTGAAGTAATACCGGTATCTTTACACTCTATCTATTTCAAAACTTGAATACAGTTCTTGAAGTAATACCGGTATCTTTACACTCTATCTATTTCAAAACTTGAATACAGTTCTTGAAGTAATACCGGTATCTTTACACTCTATCTATTTCAAAACTTGAATACAGTTCTTGAAGTAATACCGGTATCTTTACACTATATCTATTTCAAAACTTGAATACAGTTCTTGAAGTAATACCGGTATCTTTACACTCTATCTATTTCAAAACTTGAATACAGTTCTTGAAGTAATACCGGTATCTTTACACTCTATCTATTTCAAAACTTGAATACAGTTCTTGAAGTAATACCGGTATCTTTACACTCTATCTATTTCAAAACTTGAATACAGTTCTTGAAGTAATACCGGTATCTTTACACTCTATCTATTTCAAAACTTGAATACAGTTCTTGAAGTAATACCGGTATCTTTACACTCTATCTATTTCAAAACTTGAATACAGTTCTTGAAGTAATACCGGTATCTTTACACTATATCTATTTCAAAACTTGAATACAGTTCTTGAAGTAATACCGGAATGCGCCTTGGACTTTGATAGGTTGTACACGTGTGACCTTCGAGAGCCTTGGACTTCGGTAGGTTGTACACGTGTGACCTTCGAGAGCCTTGGAGGGTGCTTTTATTAACACACAGGCAAAGTTTACAGCATGTCACGTATAAATGAAAACTTCGACACTAAATTAACATTCACAAACCGGCGGACAAATAAACAATCGAGAATAAAATCTCAGTCAAGTTGAAAGACTGATGACTTCAGATTTCAATGACGCTTGAAACAACAAGGATATAGATAAATCCACCACGCACGCACGCACGCACGCACGCACGCACGCACACACACGGCGGTCTTTTTGCTGCTTGCAAACAGTCACACGTCCCAGACGTGAAGGCCGGCCGACCTGGCGATAAGCAGCGCCAAGTCCTTTGCCCTGAAACAACACGAGTAGCAGAGGAAGAGAACGAGAAACGAACAGTAATACCTCTTCCCCACCCTTCCCACTCTTATTGAAAATCCTTCAGCTTTCACCCCCCCTCCTCTCCGGAGACTCCACCCCGAGAGGAGGAAAGTTCCATCGGCATGACTGGGTGCAGTGTCGCGAAAGACGGCGGAGCACTGTATCATCCCATGAGTTAAAGTCATTTGATTGCGCGTTGTCTGTAATGGGAGATGTCAAAAAACTGTCAGATGCACGCTCGCTGTTATTATTCACCGGCTTTGGAAAATGGAAAATATAATGCACAAAAATGCTTCACTAGCTGGTGAGATGTTTGGCTATTGAGGTGCAGAATAGATAGATAGACAGATACGAGTGAATGAAAGGAAAAGTGAGAGAGAAAGTACGAAAAATATCAGTGGAGAAAATCTCCATAAAGAACTATCGGAGAAAAGTCACAGATTATTTTTGATATAAAATACCGTAATATGTATTTAGGCGCATATAAGTGTAAGGTGTTAAACTATTCATGAACAGCTAATGAGGCAGGCAGTGGTGCAGACAATAGAGGTCACTCCTCACTCAAGAGGTGTGTGACCTGAATCCTACTCAGGGGTGAATAATGTATGCATGTGTGCGTGCGTGAGTGAGGGCACATGTTGTGTTTATATTCCGCATTTATGCATTCTAATTCATGCATTTAATTCAAAATTTTATTTATACTTTTTATATGCTTTCTTGCATGCAAGTCATAGAAACATACCTGTGGCTGTGGTTTGGTAGAATTCGTATAATCAAACACGGAACTGACTATCAGAAAATTAAGACATGCAAAAAAAAGAAGCTTTTAAAGTGAAATCTGCAAATCCATGCACACCAGCATAGGAGTGACTCCGAGAGACGTATTTCAGACTGACGCGTAGCGGTCTACATACCCCTCAGACACCAAAGACAGATACCAGTAAAATTAGAAGTCCTCCACACCCAATACCCACCCACACACAAAACACACACATACACATGCAAAAGCAAGAATGTATTATACACGTGCGTAAATAAATGCACCAGACTCACGAAAAAAACGCGGCGTGGTACTGGTGTCTTTCTTTGTCTCAGTAAACAAAGCTCTTTGGAGAATTACTGCCACACGAAGTCAAAGAATTTATTTCCATCAACAAGTCTTTGAATACTACGCATTCTCTTCAAGAAGTCGTTACCTATCAGGTAAAAATGGAGTGAACAGCCCCTTACAGCCAGTTAAGCAAAGTACCTTCAGCTGAAGGTTGCACGAAAAATTACAAGACTTGACAGTCTGAAGAAATCACGTCAACCAAACAACTAGCAATAGGGCAAGGATACCAGAAAGATTAAAATGGGAGATAACTGTGGGGTTGTGTATAACTGACCGTATATAGTATATAGTAGAGAGAGAGAGAGAGGGGGGGGGTATCTATGAGCATTATTCCGCTACTCCAACAGACAACCATTATATATATTTTTAAGAGTTTCATTCTTCCTACAAACAAAGCAGCAAACTACATGCAAAGAGAAGCAAACTTTTTCGCTGACTGCAACTCAATCTGCACGCTAATACGACAAATTCTAAGATGAGGGGGGTGGGGAGGGAGTGCACAGACATACTGCGGACTTGACACTGAAAACTGTTTAGTTTAAGACAAGGGCTTGGCACGGAGAACCAAAAGATACAATCCAGCCTGTAGAAGAACTGGGGTGGGGGTGGAGGTGGACAGATTTGGGTCAGGCTGCATAGGTGAGGTGGAAAGAAGAAGGGTGTGTCAGAGGAAAGGAATGACACAAACACTCCCGGGGACTTAAAACACCTGAAAAAACTTGCCAACTAGGCACACCGGTTGGACTTACTTTGCAGCAAAGTTAAAGGAGTTTACAAGAAAACAAGGGAACGAATGTCCCCCATTGTCTTTCTTTCAGTTTAATAATATTCTTTTTCTCTGAAGTTGCGGTAGTGCGGTTGCTGGTGGGACGCTGTGTTCCGGTGCATGAATCTGTTCTATGTATGTGCATCTGACAAACGTCATCTTTATCTGACGCAAAGAAGCAAGCACTAATCAGAATTTTTTACTAAGTTCACTAACCTGAAATTCTTCTGTCATCAATGCACTGACAGGAATCCAAAGAAAGACAAGGTAAGCAAAGCCTGCCACTATATCACGTGTGTGTGTGGTACACCCAGGCTCTCAGATAAAAAAATTAAAATAAAGGAAACACCGAAAGAGAAACGATTTCAGTGTATGTGTGTGTGTGTGGGGGGGGGGGAGGGAATGCCGACAACGGTACCTTCTCAAGATAGCGCGACGTTATAAAAAAAAAATTTACAAAGAAGAAAAATCGGGCGTAGGTAACAGACGAGAAAACGAAGACGATGTAAGCACAGAGGTCTGTTTCGCTAACAAGGAAGATAATGACAATAGATAACTCCTGCAACTGTTGAACAAAGAAACTTTCACTTGTGGTCTTTGTCAGCAGGCAAGGGAGAGAAGCGGAGAGTAGTTTGGGAGCCATGGGGGGAGCCAAACACTTTCTAAGTAGTCAGCCAGTTGTGCCATTTACACTCAATCGTTTCATGCAGTACAAGACAGATTAAAAAGGGAGATTTAAAAAAAAAAGTATAACCGTCATGTGTTGGCCCACTTCTCACGTTTTATTAAAAGATAAAATCATTTTAATTCAGAATAATATTTCAAGTCTAATAATAATAAATTAATAATAAAAGTTGTGACTTTGTCATTTTAAATTCTTATAAACAGTTTCTAACTGGAAGTTCTGACACTTTAATCAAACTTAATGTCGAACTTCCCAGATCACTGGTTATGTAATTGTTAACCTAACTTATCCCCTGCTCTCCAACTGTCTGGTTTGCACAAGGCCATTGTGCCAGAGCGAGTGAATTCTCATCCCTTGACCAGTGTCCACTTAGACTGAAGACTAGATATGTGAACAGAGTAAACAAATCACTGTCAACAGCTGGTAGAATGCATAAATAGGCGAATTTTGGAACATTAAATTGGACTGCTTTCAAGCCACTGACAGTACCGTACTTCCTATAGTAAAATAATTATAAGTCTGAAGACTTGTTTGTTGGATAATTTTCACTGGATTTATAATTCAGATTCATGCCAGTAACAGTTAGCAATCATAGTTTCTCTAGCTGTTGTTATTATTAAAACTAATATATTTTTCTCTACAGCTTATTTAGACACTTATTGTTCATATATTATTTGTATTAAGGTTTGAGCGAGAGAGTATGTGAGAGCAATGTTGTCTCTCTAAAACTGTCTGAATGAGTGTGAGTGACATGGTTCAGTAGCACAATTATAAACGATGTATAAAAGGGGAGGGGGGGACCTTATTGTTCTTCCCCAGTCTCACAAATTATTACAGATTTCAGCTAATGGAAAGGCCGCTTGCTCGTCTGTCTTCTCTTAACTTTGTACATTGATGACCAAGCTGAAAGGAAATCAAGTCTGTATTCCCTGGTCTGTATCTACATCATGTCTGTATTCCCTGGTCTGTATCTACATCATGTCTGTATTCCCTGGTCTATATCTACATCATGTCTGTATTCCCTGGTCTGTATCTACATCATGTCTGTATTCCCTGGTCTGTATCTACATCATATCTGTATTCCCTGGTCTGTTCTACATCATGTCTATATTCCCTGGTCTGTATCTACATCATGTCTGTATTCCCTGGTCTATATCTACATCATGTCTGTATTCCCTGGTCTGTATCTACATCATGTCTGTATTCCCTGGTCTGTATCTACATCATGTCTGTATTCCCTGGTCTATATCTACATCATGTCTGTATTCCCTGGTCTATATCTACATTAGGTCTGTATTCCCTGGTCTGTATCTACATCAAGTGCCAAACTCACGTACTTCATTCAAGGATCGAGGAGACATCACTAATGCTGTCTTCAGGCTGACTGACTGATTCTCCTCAGATCCAGCTAAGTAGAAAATACAAGAGACTCTCCAAATATATTGCCATTATCCAAATATTGCCTTAAGCCATTCATTGTAGAGATGTATTTTAATTTTATTAGAACATTTATTTCACCATTTCCCTTTTGTTTAACTTTATATCTTTATTAAACTTGCTTAAACTTTTGAATTTCAATTCTCTTTGTGTATCATCCCATTACATCGTATGTGTACTAGTGATAGGGATAGCCTCCCCTACAAAGTCTGGGGGCTCCAAGTTAGTTATTAATTTTATGTGTTTACCCTGGGATTAGACGGTTTATGGTACGTCATCTTTCTTGGCTGTCCTTGCGTCAGTTTGATTAATTATTTGTGCAATGTGTGGGGTTCGCTTCCAGAAGTGGGTAGGGAAATAAATAACCAATTTTTCATTTTTATCATCTTTCTCTCCTCCTATATCCTCACATAATTAATAATCCACCACAATAACTACAGAGAATATAAACACAAGTATTCCTGTACGATGAAAATTCATTAAAGAAATATAATAACAAGGCATGATTGCCAGCGTTACATTAGAACAGTGTATAACTAGCTATGTCAATTGTCAGTGCTACATTACTAAGTGGTTAGATGAGTATAACACTTCGGCAAAAGTTGATTGAAAAATAAAATCAGCCTAAGTATGTAGTTGGAGATAAGTTACAACACGCACACACACACAAACACACACACACCACACACACACACACACACACACACACACCACACACACACACACATACACACACACACACACGCACGCACACACACACACACACACACACACATGCGTGCATGTACGCACATTAAAAGGAAGATAAGACAGACTGTGATCAAAGCATATAAAAGTATATAAGTATATAAAAGTATTTAAGTATATAAAAGTATATATAAGTATATAAAACAAAAACGAAGCGTTACTAGAAAAGTAAATAAAGTAGTTTACAATGAATACAATGTATATTTAACTGGACAAGCACGTTGCTATGTACCCAGAATGTACCTAGATAACTCAAATACAACTTAAGAGATGTGTATTTTATAGCTGCATAGATGTAGGTGTAATGAATGCTTTAAACATGCGAAGGTTGTGTGGGAGACGAAAGGAACTTAAATGATTAGCAAGATGATTAAGATGTTAAATGCGGGCAGATGCAGGTAACTCACCTGATGCACTCAGAAGCAGAAGACTAATAATGAGAGACCAGAACTGTGTCTGCAGCTTTCTCCAAGACAATGCAGTCGGCGATAATGATAATGACCTCGGTAAGGGAGGTAACTTTGTTAATTGTAATCTGTTTCCATGCAGTCCACAGAGAGTGCAATTGTTTTCCACAGCCATGATGATTTCAACCTCTGTAGCATTAAAAAAAAACAAAAAAACCCTCATTAAATTAAGTGAGAAAATTCACGCTAAATTAATTAATTTAAAAATTAAAACAATGAATAATATACCTACACAAACTGTACTAGTCTTGCACTCAGTTAACAACAACTAATCATTCGCACTTCAAAACTGTTTTCTGTCCAAATGTGATAATAATAATAATATATGTAACGCACAACCCACTTATAAGAAGTTGATATAATAGGTGGGTATAAATTGTACTTTGCACGAAATTCTTGCAAAGATATGTAAAAAATATGCCTTAAATAATAATGTATACAATAGATTTATATATCATTGTTTTGCCTGTCGTAGATATCAACATCGAACTCAACTTATCAAGTTTGCACATGACGTACTATGTGTGTAAATGTCTCAGTGGTTCCGGGTATAATACTGTGTTATTCTAGCACATGACGTACTATGTGTGTAAATGTCTCAGTGGTTCCGGGTATAATACTGTGTTATTCTAGCACATGACGTACTATGTGTGTAAATGTCTCAGTGGTTCCGGGTATAATACTGTGTTATTCTAGCACATGACGTACTATGTGTGTAAATGTCTCAGTGGTTCCGGGTATAATACTGTGTTATTCTAGCAGTCACATAGTTTGATTATAAAGCATGGGTTTTTTTTTTAATCACTAATACATAAAAATGATTTGATAGTTAGCTCTTATATAATGAGGTAAAACGTTCATTAATATTTTTTCAATTCTGCGTGCTTCACATGGACACCAGGGCACGTGCATATGAATGCATGCAGCGCTTAGATTATTGTTCATAATAATTTTTTTTAAAGAAAACCCCACGCAACAAATACTGGTTCCTTTTTCTTTTTCTCATTTTTTCCCCTTGAAAACTGACAGCAAAAGTAAAATTTTCGAAAGGCTGATTAGTGCCTCCGGAAAGGAAATGTTCTTTCCCTTGCGGTCACACGATTGTGTCCAAAATGAGAATTTGCAAAAGGAAAATAATAGGTTGCTGCTGCTGATCTCCCTTGAATAGGTATTTAAATTTTATGCAGGGTGTGATTTCAAAGAGCGGCGGAGTTTTAAGCAGCATTACAGATGAAATGATAACTTACTGAAAGCAGCCACAGAGTTAGAATATATTTCTAAGCACAGCTTGGCCCAATTTAAGATTTACTATAACAGTCCGTACGCGGAAACTGCTTGATCGAGAAACTTGTGTGTGCATGTAGGTAGGTGAATGGGGGGGGAAAAAACATATTTGAAGTCACATGATGTGATTTTTCACTGAAAAATTAACTTTGTATTTAGAAAACAGCAAATGATTTTACACATATATTGTTTGTATGCGATATTGTCCTTCGTCAGATTGCAATAGAAGATTTTTGAACTACAGTCTTTCTCCACACAAGTAAGAGTAGATAACGCTTTTCTAGCCGAGTAATCGCACACTAGCGCCTGAATGTTCATGGACAAGACTTAGGCCGCCATTTGCTGTGCTCTTCCCAGAATGATGACAACCACTGAAATTTGCTGTGCACTGCCCAGAATGATGACAACCACTGAAATTTGCTGTGCATTGCCCATAATGATGACAACCATTGAAATTTGCTGTGCATTGCCCATAATGATGACAACCATTGAAATTTGCTGTGCACTGCCCAGAATGATGACAACCATTGAAATGTAAGTTTTACAGATTAAATCGACCTTACATAAACAGCAACACACAAACATAGTACATATATTAAATGGATACCTGGGTCAGAGTACAAGTTTATTAAAAGGTTAAAGTACAAAATTGATGTATAATTAAGATTGTACGATTTTATAGTTGCATTTTCATCAATCGCAATTACAACGAACCATTTATTTCACTCAGTATTTTCTACTATCATGTATTGATATATGTGTGCTGTGCCTGAAATTGATTTTAAAAGATGCGACTCCTGTACCAAAGCAAGCATTCAAAGACCAAGATGAAGATTCAAAAGCAGTAAATCTCATTTTGTGGTGCAACGAACGTTTAGGAATTCGACTTCTAAAGTCAAGAAAGATAACTCTTTACTATATATTGCCCTTTCCGGAAGCTGTATTTAACGTGCAGTCTTTGTTCTCGTTGTAAATTTGAACACGTCGCCACTAATCGCACGCTCCAATAAGAAGTCACCATTAAAAAAAAAAAAAACGGCTTTACTTTACCCCACCCATCCCCACGTCCCGCCACCCCACCTTAAAGCTTCAAATTACACTTTCAAAGTCAGTCTACTGAACTTGACGCGGTCTTTCGTGTCGGGGAACAAACCTTAAACGTAAACAAGCTTAAGCAGAGCGCAAATTATTCAGGGAGTCTGACAAGTTGTTAACATGAAACAATGTCCAGAGAAAGAGCCAACAGAGTTCCTATTTCCAGTCTGCAAAAATGTTGGTCTCCACCGATGTTACGAAGTGTTAGTTTACAGAAAGATTTTAAACGAAAAGTCTTTGAAGATATTTTTTTTTAATTAGACTTCCGCATTATAAGAGTTTCAAATCGACTTCCACATTCAAGAGTGTCAAATCTACTTCCGCCTTCCAAGAATTTCAAATATACTTCCGCATTCCAATAGTTTCAAATCGACTTCCGCACTCTAATAGCTTCAAATCGACTTCCGCATTCCAATAGTTTCAAATCGACTTCCGCACTCTAATAGCTTCAAATCGACTTCCGCATTCCAATAGTTTCAAATCGACTTCCGCACTCTAATAGCTTCAAATCAACTTCCGCATTCCAATAGTTTCAAATCGACTTCCGCATTCCAATAGTTTCAATTCGACTTCCGCATTCTAATAGCTTCAAATCGACTTCCGCATTCCAAGAGTTTAAATCGCATTCTAAGTGTTTCAAATATACTTCCGCATTCCAAGAGTCTCAGTGTTCAGATAAATGCACACTTATAATGTGTTCCATTTACTGCTTATCAGGCTGCTTTAGACGCAGTTTAATAAAATAGCTTGTGTTTGACTAATATCATTTATGTGCCCGTCACTTTTATTCAGTCGCAAGGGACAGGAGTCAACAGTTTTGATACAGTTGTCACACTGATTCGATTGGTATCATTATTGCAACTTTGGCTTATTACATCTTTCACTGACTGATAGGAACAATGATTCATCATTGACGTATTAAAGAATTCTGATTTGACGTGCAATTTGGTTTTGATTAACACGGGGTCCATTGGGCACCTTAGGTCCAGAGACTTTGGTACTCAAGCAATTATAGAAAATGGAGGTTAGGAAGACTTTACAAAACAAGAGAGAGAGTTCATGATCCTGAAACTAATCTACATTTCTTAAACTGTAAATTTAAGGTTTTTGTTTGACATCTTATTTTACAGTGACAGGAGAAAATTAATGTAAATAGTTCTCCTTGAAATCAAAGTAATAAGTTTTTGTTTGACATCTTATTTTACAGTGACAGGAGAAAATTAATGTAAATAGTTCTTGAGATCAAAGTAATAAGTTTTTGTTTGACATCTTATTTTACAGTGACAGGAGAAAATTAATGTAAAGAGTTCTCCTTGAGATCAAAGTAATAGCATATGAATTTCACAAATCTTTGACGTAATTGCTGCTTTAAAAAAAAAACTCTACTAATATTAATCCTAATCTAAACAGAAAGGAAAAAAGACACACACACCCTGAACCCCAAGGCCATAATATAACATACATCTCCAAGCATGCAGCAAAACAGTTCTGAGATCTCAGCTGTCTTGACTTTGATGCCTTCTTCCCATCACCACCACACCCCCTACTTTTATTTTTAGAATGAAACTGAAGAGTTAAAAAACAAGTAGTGCTGGCTTCAGAGTGGAAGAACTTGGGAGTTATCTTCCTTAGAAAATCGGTGGCGCCCCTTCTGTAACAAGCGATGTGAGACGTGCGCGTGAGACAGTTTAGTTACAGTCCAGGTATTGGTTGTAACCGAAAACTGAGCTTGTTAAGATAAACAAACGTTGCTCGTCCAAAGGAAAATACGATCCTTAAAAGTTTCAATCTTGGAACAATGCTGAGAATAATTAGCAAGGTGCGATTGTGAAGATCAAGGAGGTCAAATTTTGCAATGTTTGCATGAAGAATGAGGACAGCTTAAATTTCTATATAAGTCGCTGACAGAGTAAACAAATTGAGATACAACAAATATTTTGGCTAAGGAAACTGGGCCAGAAGGTGAGAAAACTAGCAAAGGGTATATGACTACTTTTAAGTGGATCTTTAATTTTTTAAAGTATGATCAGTTGCTTGTGTGTGTGTGTGTGTGTGTGTGTGTGTGTTGCTGTTTTTCCTTTTTATTCATATTTTTCTCCTAATTTAGTTTCTTTTAAAAAAAATAGTGATATATTCAGAAATAAGATTTTTAATAAATTTAGACAGAAATTCTTGACTACAAAAGCGAAAGAGATTTAATGAGATTAAATCAGAGAGTTATAAAACAAACGTGATATAATAATATAAAAAACAAAATAATATAATAAAAGAAGTGAAACCTTTAGTAGTTTCATTTAGATTATACCGTCCAACAAACGTACGAATACAAGCAATCTGTGTATTCTTCTATGCAAACATCACACAAACTGACCATGGGTTTATCAGTGATCACCTAAGTAGTGTACCAAAAAAAAACGCACACACGCATACAGAAAGCAAAGAAGAGAAAGAGAGGGCGGGGACTACTCATTGTGTGAACGGGGACGCTCAAATATTGTACTGCTACATAATATCCGTTTTAATATTTTTTTTTTCTTTTAGGATGTGACAACATGTTTATTCAGTTGGACACACGTCAAGAACACTAACTATCTAAAAGGGCTGGTAAGTTAGGAATTAATCCAGTGGGGTAAGTAAATAAACAAACATTGATTATCTAGATGGGCAGGTTAATCACAAACAATGATTATCTAGATAGACAGGTTAATCACAAACCTTGATTATCTAAATGGGCAGGTAAATCACAAGCATTGATTATTAAATGAGCTGGTTAATCACAATTACTGATTATCTAAATGGGCAGGTTAATCACAAGCATTTGATTACTAGATGGACAGGTTAATCACAAACATTGATTATTCAGATTGACCGGTTCATCACAGATAAGGGTAATCCAAGTGAATAAGTAAGTCACAAGAATTCTTTTCCAGCTGGACAAGTAGCAAGAAAGATTATCCAAATGAACAAGCAAGTCACAAGAATGATTATTAAGTTGAACAAGTAAGTCACTAGAATCCAATCGAACAAGTAAAAGTCGCAAAACAGCTGAACAAGTCACAAGAATGCTTATCCAGTTAAACAAATATGTCACGAGAATGCTTATCCAGTTATAGGAAAGTAAAAAAAAACAAAACACCCAATGATTATCCAGCTGAGAAAGCCGCATAAACGAGCAGACGACGCGTGTGTTGGCGCATGAGTACATAAAGAGAGGAGATAGGCAGACAGACAAGCACGTCACGTGGGCAGGTGTCTATCAGACAATACAGCCGGGTGCGTTTACATTAGCTTGAACTTGAGTTAGCGCGCACGTGCGCCCCGAAAACCTAAAGTGCAGGCTGCCTTTAATTCGGGAGTGCCATATGTGTGTGAGTATGTGAGAGCACGAGTATGGTAGTGAATGTGTTTGTGTACGTGCATGCTATGAAAGTTCAGCGCTCAGTTTCCTCAGTAGCTCGTTATTATTGATTAGTCAGTTGAACGGCACTGACTCTCCTCTCCTATCTCAGTCCATACCTGGCTGGACCTAACACATTTTAATATTAGGACTCGGAGCCTTAAATAGGGAAACGGCCTAAAGAAGTGAAATGACTCCATACTTTATCTACAGTCCATGCGTGCTGTAGTCTAAATCTCTATAGACTATATCATTACTTTTTGTGCCAGGCAGTCTGTAGTCTAAATCTCTATAGACTATATCATTATTTTTTGTGCCAGGCAGACTGTAGTCTAAATCTCTATAGACTGTCATTATACTTTTTGTGCTAAGCAGGCTGTAGTCTAAATCTCTATAGACTGTCATTATACTTTTTGTGCTAAGCAGACTGAACATTATCTTAAATTTATTCGAAGTAAACCCTTCACAGTGCGTGTCTTATATTGATGTAGTCGTTATACATCATTCAAACTATATGTAATTTGTCAAGATTAATTTCGTTATTAATTCAAAAAATAATGGTAATATTCTCAGATGGCAAACATTTTTTAGCGTTATCATCTATCGTCGTCAGTGTGTGTGTGTGTGTCAATGTCAGGTTTAATTTAATTTGATAATTCTCTTGCTATTCTTATTTTTTTAAATATTGATCAGATAATAATGTTTTAAATAAAATTAATTTCAGGTGAATAATTCGGAACAGTTATACAAACACGCCACTTTTGCTAACTGTCGAATCTATCATTAAAATTTAAAAATTTAGTTGTAAACGAAATGATAGAGAATGACTACAGAAATGATAGAGAATGGCTAAAGAAATGATAGAGAATGGCTAAAGAAATGATAGAGAATGACTAAAGAAATAGAGAATGGCTAAAGAAATGATAGAGAATGACTAAAGAAATGATAGAGAATGACTAAAGAAATGATAGAGAATGACTGAAGAAATGATAAAGAATGACTAAAGAAATGATAGAGAATGACTAAAGAAATGATAGAGAATGACTGAAGAAATGATAAAGAATGACTAAAGAAATGATAGAGAATGACTAAAGAAATGATAGAGAATGACTGAAGAAATGATAAAGAATGACTAAAGAAATGATAGAGAATGACTAAAGAAATGATAGAGAATGACTAAAGAAATGATAAAGAATGACTGAAGAAATGATAAAGAATGACTAAAGAAATGATAGAGAATGACTAAAGAAATGATAGAGAATGACTAAAGAAATGATAGAGAATGACTAAAGAAATGATAGAGAATGACTGAAGAAATGATAAAGAATGAACTGTCAGTTAAAAAATATTAAGAACACGAAAAAGCAACAGAACAACAAAATAAACAAACTGCACAACTGCTTATTTAGTGGGAAACAAATGAACTGCTTCGTGGACTGATCTGGAACGCAAATCTACGCCAAGAGTTATCTATCTCCACGACAAACTCCGCGTGCACTAGTATGGCCTTGCGCGAACCATGTATCAGACTTGGTATTCCGGCAGGCAAGAAGAGAACGCCATGAGACAGCTTGACGAGGGCTTCAGGTCTGGGCACTGACGGCATCTCTTTCGACACAATGATCTGTCAAAACCCTTTAAGGCGTAAGACCATGATCAGAACAGAACGAATGCATAAAATACAGATTTTGCAACCAAAACAACAGAACTTTCCAAACCCCACAAGTAAATCACAAAATCAAGGAATTAGTAGCAAGTGAATATAACGCTGTAATTGTCTAACGAAGAGAGTACGGTCTTTCGTTACATACTGACTCTCAGATCCCAGGCAGGCGAATGTATATTGGCAAATTATAATATATAGCACTGTGAAACCAGCCGAGGTCGATGATTGGGGGATTTCCGCAACCAGTTCGTGTTAACTTCTTGTTGCAATTTGTAAACAGCTTTCTCACTTCCCTCCTTCCCCCTCCCATCTCTTTCTATCATTGTTTGTGTTGATTATAATGAACCTCCTCCCGTCTCGCGGCATATATAAGCGTGCTTACGTCACTGAAATACTTTGAACACAAGAACATGCGTATACCTACCAAAGTTTTACAGAAAATAAGTAGCAAAAAAACATGAGTATACCTACCAACGTTTTACAGACAATAAGTAGCAAAAAAACATGAGTATACCTACCAACGTTTTACAGACAATAAGTAGCAACAAAAACATGAGTATACCTATTAACGTTTTACAGAAAATAAGTAGCAACAAAAAATAATCTACTGCAAGTATCATTCTATTGCCTCCTCTTGTGCAGCAGTCTAATTTTGTGTACATTTTACTAAAGAAAGTTTAAACTTAACACAAAGCAAACTTTTCTGCAAAGGGGATTTAAAATATTGAGGTCATCAATGGCAATTGGAATCGTGATGTATCACCAATGATCAATGGAATGCAATAGTGTCACAGTGGAATGCTTACTTATCACCAGTGATCAATAATGGATTGCAGAATTATCACTAATGCAATGCTGAAGTATCATCACCGAGTATAAGACGGCAAGGTATTACCTACTCAGTGCTGAATTATCATCGATGGTATGCAGAAGTATCACCAGCAATCAATGGTATGCAGAAGTATCACCAGCAATCAATGGAATGCTGTCTTATCATCAATGGTAATCGTTGGTATGCGGAGGCATCACTAATATAATTATTAATATAATATAATTGATTATAATCAATGGAATGCTGTAGTGTCACCTACGGAATGATGTCATATCAACAACCGTAATCTATGGTATGCGAAAATATCACCAATAATAAATGGAATGCTTAAGTGTCATCAACTGTAATCTCTGGTATGCGGAAGTATCACCAATAATAAATGGAATGCTTAAGTGTCATCAACGGTAATCTCTGGTATGCGAAAATATCACCAATAATAAATGAAATGCTTAAGTGTCATCAACGGTAATCTCTGGTATGCGAAAATATCACCAATAATAAATGGAATGCTTAAGTGTCATCAACTGTAATCTCTGGTATGCGGAAGTATCACCAATAATCAATGGTATGCTGGAGTATCAGCTGAAGAATTACTAAAGGAATGTTTGAAGTCTCACCGAAGTTGAAGTGATCAGTGGCATGCTGAAATGTGAATGAAGTGATGGGGAACCACTAAAGGACGATGCTGATGTAATCTCCATGGAATGCTAAAACACGACGAAAAGAAGTGTATCTTCTGATAACCATGTAAAACACAAATAACCCCATTTGCTCAAGAATTCATTACATTCTAATACATGCATATATTAGGTATATTTAATGAAATACAGATAATCGTACGTGTGGTTAAGTATTATATGTGTGTGTGTGCGTGCGTGCGTGCGTGCGTGCGTGTGTGTGTGCGTGCATGCGTGTGTCATGCATTGCTGAAGCATCACAAAAGAAAAATGTTTATGTATCATGAAATGGAATTCTGAAACATCTCTAAAGAAATCCTAAAGTGCATATAAAAGAATCATGACAATATTTATATTATATATATATAAAAATTAAAAAAAAGGTGGCACCATTGAAAACTACTACGAGTAGAAGTTACTGTATATCTGCTTTATCGGAGTTCCAACACACCCATTCCATACACATTTCTGAGACATATAATTCTACTTTCGGGCGGGTCATGCTTTAAGGCTTGAAATCTCATCCATGCACCTGAAGCAGGAAATCTAAGACCTCATAATCTATCGCCAGGCCGGCACCTCGTATACACTCAAACCATCCGCCACGCGCCAAGGCAGGCCAGTGTTTGGTACGTTTACGACAATTGCAAAGAGATATATGACGTTCTGGGGACAAGGCCAGTGCACAAATTGTTCGATACTTAAGAATTAATGATTGCTTTAGAAAAACTTAAACAATTAGCATCAGCAGAATAAAGGATAGATGCACAAACAGTTTCGATTATAAAGAGTTAATAATGCTGTGACAGGACCTACGTAAATAAGAGCAGAAGGGTTTTTTAAAAAAATACTCTCCAACGTCTTATGCAATGTTGTAAACAGATTTTGTGGGTGGCTGGTTAGGCAGACGAAGCTAACAACTGTCTGCGACAAAATTCTCACCGCGTCTACAGATATGAGTTAAAGACTTCGGCATCAGCATCTCACTGTTGGCGATCCGCCGTGAATATATTATTATTAACAGTGCTAGACGGACGGACTGACAGACGGACAGACAGACAGGCACACGTTTAAAGAAAGAACTTTCAATGAAAAACAAAATCACAGCATCTATTTACTGTATATACAAATTTTAACAATTTCCAACAGTCCTTTTCATTGAAAGAAAACACGCACTCACACAAACACACACACACACACACACACACACACACACACACACACAAAAGCCTGAATGCTTTTTATGCGACATGTACGCCAAGTGAATTGAAAGTAAGTAGTCCTACATTATTACAACGTGAACTGAACGGCGCGCTGGCTGATGAAATGTAGCATGAAAGGGCCGTGCTTTTTCACCTGCAAACGACGCTCTACGTCAGTCGACTTACAGACAACTGCACCAACTGACTCTCCGGCAAACTCAATCTCGGCAATCAGTCTGTCAGCTTCATTGACGGTGCCAATTACAGGTGAAAGAATGCACGCAACTCTCATGTGGCATCCTATGAAGACTGATTAGTAGAGTAAAGAAAAAAATACCATGAAAAGGAGACTAGCAAGCAAGCAGCTAGCCATGAAAGTTAAACAACCATACGACAGAAACAGGGGAAGAGATTTAAATGTTACAATTTTAACTTTTCGTAAACATATTTTAAACAACTTTTTTAATTATTCACTTTATTGAATCTGGACATAATGAGGACAGAAGTTAATCGGCGTAAGGCAATCAACAAATTATTACTCTGTGTGGAGAACATCAGCTTACCGTATAGTTGCTTTAAAACTATTTTTATGATCTGCAAGTGAGCACCACTTATTCACTTCAGCTGTCAAATATAGATTCGACGGTTGCAGGACTGTCATCAAACACGATCGTGATAATCATCGTCATAATCATCAACGCCACCCTCCTCCTCCTCCACATCATCATTATTATTAAACTCTTGTAGTATTTTCGTAGTCTACCAGCTGGTCCCGGTTTTCTTAATCCTATCAGGATTGAGGGGGGTCCTTAAGATAAGATGGTGGGCGCTGCTGGCTTCAGGAGTGGGCCAACTGTGGATCTCCGACTTCTTTCTTTAAGGTCTGACGTAAGGCCTGGCGTAAGGCATCCGAACGTAATCATGACTATTGGCAACCCTTCCTCTTTTCCGCGTACAAACTTGTTATTTCTAATCCAATGTCCGGGTACTATTCGATTTTCTTTCTGATTCTGTGTTCATCTGGTTGTTTTGTTTTCAAGTTCCTGTCACGTTGGAACATCACTGTCGATTATAGTCGCTGGCATGTTGTTCTTGTAAATAGCTACGTTGCTTGGTTTTCGGGAGGGATGGGGTGGGCGGATTACACCATCTGCTCGTTCCAGAGCAATTTCTTTGACTTGGTCTGTTTCAGGATTACTTCCGCACATTTCGTCAATGATTGTCTTTGATTCTCTGCTTCCCTTAGTACTCAGAACGTTCACGTATAGGACCCTGGTTGCCTCAGTGCGATCTAAGATCTAGTCTGTTCCATATAACACACGTGTAAGATTCTAGCTGTCTAGGTGCGATCTAAGATCTAGCTTGTTCTATATAACATACGTGTAAGATTCTGGCTGCCTCAGTGCGATCTAAGATCTATCCTGTTCCACATAACTCTCACGCGTAAGATTCTGGCTGCCTCACTGCGATCTAAGATCTAGCATGTTCCATAGAATGCTCAAGAGAAAGACTCCTGCCGCCTCAGTGAGATTTAAAGGCCTCCGAACATGATAAGACATTTGTTTCATAAGGTTGTTATGATTGAATAATAACAATATTTCTCAAATAAAAACTTAAATAGCAATCATGATTGATTAAAAGTCTGAAATAACCATCTTTCTCAAATAACAACTTAAAAAGCAATCATGATTGAATAATCGTTTGAAATGGCCAACTTTCTCAAATAACGAACTTAATTAAATAGCGATCATGATTGAATATTCGTCTGAAATAGTAGTCTTTCTCAAATAACGGACTTAAATAGCAATCATGAATGAGTGATAATTTGAATTAATGGTTATGACTGAATGATACACTGAAATAGAGGCTTTGCGCACTTCTTGAACGATGAATTTCAAGACTGACTTTAATTGTTTTGTGAAATTTTAATCTTTTCTTAATGTATTAAAAGATCAACTATTTTTCAACGTCATTGTTACAGTTCCTCTCAACACTGAGGCATACTTCATTTTTGCTTTTAGAAATCGTGGAAAGCGCGCGAGTGCGAGGATTCGGTGCGTGACGTCACAAAAATAGCACTAAAATGAAAAATACATAAAGTTAACTCGAGTTATGTTAAATCGGAGTGAGCAAGAACACTCCGCAATGTATTCATGTAATGTACACACAAACAAATGACATTAAAATAAGAATACATTTCAGATCGAGGTATGTAAAATTGGAGTGTGCGAGAACAGTCCACTGTGTTATTCATGTGATGTACACACACACACAAAAATAAAATAAAAATAAAATTATATAATGTTAATTCGAGTTATGTGAAATCAGGGTGTGCGAGACAGTCTATGTTATATACTCTTGTGACGTACACACAAAAGATATAGCAGTAAAATAAAAATGTATAATGTTAACTCGAGTTATGTGAAATTGGAGTGTGCGAGAACAGTCTACACAATGTTACACAGGTCTATTCTTGTGACGTACACACAAAAGATATAACAGTAAAATAAAAATAAATAATGTGTTAACTTATGTGAAATTGGAGTGTGCGAGAACAGTCCACAATGTTTTATATTCTTGTGACGTATATGAAAGTCATTTGGTGGGTATTGTGGTCATTGAGTGTCAGCCACAAAACACTTCACAAGAATCACGATCGCTAAGTTACGATGAATTTGGAAAAACATATTGCAAGATCATTTTTTTTAGCACTATCAAGAGGTTGACAAAAGTTAATGATAACGAAATAAAGTGAAATATTGGGAAAAGTGCAAGTGCACCTGCTTGATAAAGGGGAAGGTTGTGTATGAGTGTGTATGGGAGGGATGGGGTATGTGTATTTACTATGTCAAATCAAAGCATCCATAAAATCTATGGACCTTCAATCAAGCAATCAGTACAAAAAACATTGCATCTCCTCAAGCAATCAGCATAAAATCAATTATCTTCTATCACGTAATCAGCAAGCAAATGATGAATTCTCATCATGCAATCACCATAAAAACAATTACCTCTCGTTACGCGATCAGTACAAACGGAGACTTCTCGTCAGGCACTCGACACGCTTTTATTACGCAATAAACACAAAAGCGCGAGCTATCAACAGAAAATCACGAGCTTTCATTGCGCAATTAACATAATCACGAATTCTCAATACACAATCAACACAATACACGAACTCTCAATACACAATCAACACAATACACGAGCTTTCATTACGCAATCAACACAATACACGAATTCTCAATACGCAATCAACACAATACACGAATTCTCAATACACAATCAACACAATACACGAATTCTCATTACGCAATCAACACAATCACGAGCTTTTATTATGCAGTCAATCCAAAACACGAACACTCGTTACGCAATCAACATAAAGCACGAGCTTTCATTACGCAGTCAACACAAAACACGAGCTTTCATTATGCAATCAACACAAAACACGAGCTTTCATTATGCAATCAACACAAAAACCAGTGATCTCTCATCTCGTCATCAGCTAATTGTAAAGATGACCACACGTTCTCGCTTAATTCTTTCTTCAGGCTTGTGTCGATGATTTGTGTAGCCACTGTTTTATCACAGCTCAGTTGAAGAGCCGAATCGACACTATTCAAGCGACGGGTTATGCGACAGTTGCTGGTTATCCAACGACATATTGTTGGGGTGTGTGGACTGCCATAACGGACGAGAAGATAAAACAGCTAAGTGGACAGCTGGTGATCTCTTAAATCACAACTGTGTGTTGTGTTATGATTCCATACAAACTTTAAAGACAAATAGGTAGTCCTATGACTTTCGTATTCGAATTTTGATATATGGACTTAGCATTTGTTAATTGTTAAATTTATTAAATTCTTATTTGTTATCTAATTACAGAAGTTGGATAATTATTGCAAGGAAGACCAATTAAGAACTGAGTTGGGGGCTGAGTCTAAAGATGAATGTTTTGAATGCATAATTAGTTGTGATTGGATAACATACCTAATTCGTCCATTATTACACAGGTTTGCCTGTCACTAAAATTAATATCTAAACCAAGAGAGTTAATTTAGGACACTGAAGGGTGAATGTGGCAACCAGTCTGTCGTCAGCATAGGTGAAGGTTGGAAATTAATAATCTTTAGATCCTCATGCTGAGACAGGGTCTCTAAATAAATACTGGTATGTAACATTCTTACTCCACCACATTTCTCTATTTGTATTACCCTCATTCTGACTTCAGTACTTTTATAAGACATACAACAAAAGTAAGTGTGTGTGAAACAAGTATCTGCTAAAGCAGATAATAATAACTCCATCTCTTTCTACTTAACCCCACTCACTCTCCAGTTTACCAGGTGGAAAAAGAGAGAGAAGACATAGAGTGCCTTATGTTCGATTATGTCTGTCAGTACGTTAGGGTTATCCGAAGTCGTCCGTTGTTTTTGCAGCGCAGCGATTCCAGACGGTGACAAATAAACAGCGTTACTGTCTCACGTGATTTCGCGCTGCAGGGCGATTCTTGTACGACAGTAAAGTACCATTGGCGGTGTCTGCCCACCCAAAGAAAATGTGCTCGCCAGAACTGTGTCGAGAATGGCGGTGTCTGCCCACCCGAAGAAAATGTGCTCGCCAGAACTGTGTCGGGTACTTTACTGTCGTACAAGAATCGCCCTGCAGCGCGAAATCACGTGAGACAGTAACGCTGTTTATTTGTCACCATTTAATTTTATATTTATATTGTTGTTTTTTTTTTACCCGGGTAGAACACAGACCATGTTTGAGCGTTTAATTGTGGTCGCGCGTGCAGAAGACAAGTGCCGCACTAACGATCGCCCCCGCTGGAGGGAAGGATACACGAGTAATATGGCACGCCAATAATAAGCCTGCAAAAGAACACTATGAACGGCACGCCAATAATAATCCTGCAAAAGAACACTCTGAACGGCACGCCAATAATAAGCCTGCAAAAGAACACTATGAACGGCACGCCAATAATAATCCTGCAAAAGAACACTCTGAACGGCACGCCAATAATAAGCCTGCAAAAGAACACTATGAACGGCACGCCAATAATAAGCCTGCAAAAGAACACTATGAAAGTTAGCAACGAGCTATGATGAGTGTGTTGTCTTTTTGGGGTGAAGTAGAAATCAGCGGGTGAATGAAATAGTTCTAACTGCTTAGGACTTGACTTGGTCGCATTCTATATAAAATTATGGGTAGAAGATGGTGTGGTTGCATTCTATCTATGCGTTGGACTCGACTTGGTCGCATTCTATCACAATCACTGTACACGAACTACAAAGCTTGATTCACCAGTAGTAAAGTCCTGCTGAATGTAAGATTGGTTTAGATTGGTAGAAGCCTAGCTCTACGGCAGTCAATGCCTGCACGTAATTCTATCCAAGAGCACCATCACAAATAGTAAATTTACCAATCAGGAACACAATCACAAATAGTAAATTTGACACTCAGGAGCACAATCACAAACAGTAAATTTGACACTCAGGAACACAATCACAAATAGTAAATTTGCCACTCAGGAGCACAATCACAAACAGTAAATTTGACACTCAGGAGCACAATCACTAATAGTAAATTTGACACTCAGGAGCACAATCGCAAATAGTAAATTCACCAATCAAGAGAACCATCACAAAATAGATCATTTGCTAGAGTACAATCACTAAATAGATCATTTGCTAGACAAACAGTACTTTTGCCATACCTTGATATGTGCGCGCTAAGATCATACGTAAAATCAGACGTGAAGATGACGCATAATTAAGTCTGTAATTGTTGCATAACAAAGAAACAAAGAAACCGACATACTGGATTACGATCGTATGTATAAACCATACGTCTGGTTTGTGTACTATGACAACAAGTGCATACTGACTGATTGATTTCTGCACTAGATGAACGGTTAATCACTTTGATCTGTGTGGCTGCAGCACTTCAGTGCTAGGCTTGTCTGCGTCACGCCCTTAAAGACCAAGTGAAATGGAATCTGGGTTAGGCAAAGATAAGAATAAATCCCTATGAAATAAGTAATTCACATTCTTAGAATCAAGAATGCAAAATTTAAACTTTCAGAGATTTGTATAAATGCATTTAACTTGGTATTGAAAGTCAATATTTCTGAAAGAAATCAGAACTCCCGTTCATTTGGGCGACTGAAACCACACCCATCTCTACCCATACTCCTGATCCAATCAAATTCAAATCCATAACTTTCTTGCACCTTCCAACCTACATTCTGTCAGCACACATGCGACCTATCCAAAAACAAGTTCACGATTACATTTGCATAACACCTAACCAAAGTCAAAACCAAGATTCCAGATTTAATGTTTACGCCGATGCACTATTGCTTATAGGTCAGGATTTCAGTATTCTATTGGACAATAACAACAGCCCTACCTTGCAGCTACTACTCAGTCAACAGATTAATTTCTCCCTTCACCCTTGAGGATGATTAATTATTAATAATAATCATAAATTATTAAATAGCTGGCATTTGGCACCACAATAACACTTACAAAACTAAAATAGCTTTCGTCATTCATAAAAAAAATCATACATAACTCATTTTAATAATAGTTAGAAATATGTTTATGAACTTAATGATGACAACACAACATATGGCTGTAGTATAGTTACTTTATATTATCAGACAAATAACTTACCAGACATGGTCATCATCAGTCACTGTTTCTTCGGTATCTCTAACATCATTAGAAATGGTATTCGAACTACTATCAGATGAACTTTTCACTGTCATCAGCACGAATTGAATCGGTATACCAGAGAAAAATACATTGGCGGCCATTTGACCCCATATCTGACATCACTTCTGCTTGTTTTTACCGCAAGGGCTTGGGGATTGTGTATCTTAGTAATGGGGCAAATCTCGTTCACACACTGTTTGACCTAGATTCCATTTCACTCGCTTTAGTTTAAGAAATTTACCACTTTCCAACAGAAACAACAGACGGCTTAAATTAGCGTCTTGGGTCAACAGTTTACTGACATGTATACTGCTACTGAACTCGGTACCAATATCTTACTGCTGTTCTTGGTACCAATATCTTACTGCTGTTCTTGGTGCCAATATCTTACTGCTGTTCTTGGTGCCAATATCTTACTGCTGTTCTTGGTGCCAATATCTTACTGCTGTTCTTGGTGCCATTACTGCTGTTCTTGGTGCCAATATCTTACTGCTGTTCTTGGTGCCAATATCTTACTGCTGTTCTTGGTGCTAATATATTATTGCTGTTCTTGGGGCCATTACTGCTGTTTTTGGTGACAATATCTTACTGCTGTTCTTGGTGCTAATATATTATTGCTGTTCTTGGGGCCAATATATTACTGCTGTTCTTGGTGCCATTACTGCTGTTCTTGGTGCCAATATCTTACTGCTGTTCTTGGTGCCACTATCTTACTGCTGTTCTTGGTGCCAATATCTTACTGCTGTTCTTGGGGCCAATATATTACTGCTGTTCTTGGTGCCAATATAGTGCTATTGTAAATGGTACCAATATAATATTACTGCACGTAACAATATACTGCTATTATACTTGGTCACAATATACTGACACAAGTAGCACAGATTTCAACTTTCTACGTCATTTGCATTGCGATATATATTCAGACTCACCTCTCAAAACTAAACTTTCTTTATTATAGTTATACTTACTTCTCTCTATATTAATACTGCTAGTGTACTAGTAAAGAATTCACTAAGAGGTGCTTTGTAACCGAGTATCTTACTTTTATTCACTAAAAGAAAAATAATAAATAGAACAGTTCACACAACTAGATCAGGCACCAACTATCGAACCTGCATTTCGATCGAACAATTTCATGGATGTTCGAGTGAGATCTGTGGGGACCTTTACAGACCTCTACAGCTAAAAACTATTGTAAACTCGCGACTTTAAATCATCTCTGTAAAAATCGGTGGTCGAATAACTGAACGAGCGCCACAGTTGTTAAATAACTCACGTCTACCCTGACAGACCCTGACAGATCCTTATCTATTTACTATACTCATGGGAAGTTACTGAAAGGTTTCAGGAGGTGGAAAAAGGTTTGTGTGGTCTGTAAGGCATAAGGTTCAAGCTTCACTACAACTGCTGCACTTCGTCATGACGAGATATCCTCCTGTTGGTGGGGGTGGAGTGGAAGAAATAGAGGCGAGTAGGAGGAATGGGGGAGGGAAGGGCATGTATGGAAGGGAGGGAGAAGTAAGTGAGAAAAAGCAAGAAACGTGGGCGCTAAGACCATTCGTACGGATGTCAAGAAAACATAACTCGCTGTATAGAAATAGAACGCGTTTAATATTTAAAAACAATATATAATAAAATGCTCTTTGAAATCGAGCTAAACATGATCCATAATATTTAACCACTTACAAGATCTTGAACTTTACAGAACACAATTCAACTGACGACATTTAAAAAAATAAAATCCCCACACAAATGATTACTTAACCGATCTCTCTGTTGATTTTTTTTTTTAAGAAAGAAGGGGGGGAAATGCCGTTTCTCGGTTATGTTAGCAGACTACAATATACACATGGTCTCAAACAATTAAGAAAGACAATTTCACAGACACCAATAAATTACGAAAGCATTTTCTCGGAACTCGGCTGGAACAGAAAAAGGTCTAGACATTCCTTCTTGTTCTGGCATTTTGAAACAAATAAGAAATTTGTCATCTTCTGAGATCTTTGCATCAGCAACTATATGAACAGCAACCAGCGTCACATGAAGGTGTATGCGTGGTGTTTCAGGTGGGTTGGAGTGGGGTCGGGAAAAATCTATTTATTAAGTTCTTCTCCACACCTGAAAAAAAGACATTTTCAAAAGCAATTAAGTCTTTCGCTATTGCTTTTAAACTTGCCTTGGTGCCAGAGTTTTAAGTGCTTGATCGGAAAAATGAGACACACGTGACGTTCATCAAATGCCAAAACTATTCTGCCAATGACAGTTTCCAGCAAGACAGCAGCATGCCGCAAAACACCACAATGGAGAATAATAAGTGCTTATTTAGATATGAGTAGGGATTGCAAACTCGAGAAAGTTCCAATCGTTAATTTATTAGGGCTAAAAAAAAATAATAATAATAATGAAACCACTAAAGATAAAATAAGTGCGTCACATGAAACAAGCTTTTTATGTGCGTCTTAATTCTGATAAATACATTTTTATGGAGCTGACTATATACGTTTTCGTCGCGTGACTTTATGCGTATTCACGGCGTTGAGAATATACGTATTCATGACGTTGGCTATTTACGTTTTCAAGGCGTTGGCTATTTATGTTTTCAAGGCGTTGGCTATTTACGTTTTCATGACGTTGGCTATTTACGTTTTCATGACGTTGGCTATTTACGTTTTCAAGGCGTTGGCTATTTACGTTTTCAAGGCGTTGAATAGCTATATTTTCGTGGTGTTATCTATATAAGTATTCATATCTTCTTTGCTATAACTTAACGAAAGATTCTTCCATGACAAAAAAATTCTACATAATTAAAATCCTTTGTTCCTCTCTGACTTTCTACATAATTAAAATCATTTGTTCCTCTCTGACTTTCTATACAATTAAAATCCTTTGTTCCTCTCCGACTTTCTATATAATTAAAATCTTTGTTCCTGACTTTCTATACAATTAAAATCCTTTGTTCCTCTCTGACTTTCTACATAATTAAAATCCTTTGTTCCTCTCCGACTTTCTCAATATATAGATTTTCCAATTTATTTTATTATTTTATTTTACTGAATCATCTTTATCTACCTCAATAAATGTAATCTGTTTATGGCTACATATAGTGTATTTTATTTTACTGAATCATCTTTATCTACCTCAATAAATGTAATCTGTTTATGGCTACATATAGTGTATTGTACTGGAGAGATCAACTATGATTTTAGAATTTAATTGATGGAAACAGAATTTCAAATTACGCGCGGGCGGGAGCAAGTTTAATAAATTATTCACATTTGCAGAATATAATTTTCATTTAAATTTTTTTTTAATGAAATCATATCTTTCTGGTCATATTGAACTGTATTATTTTAAATACATTTTCCAAATTTATCTTTTGGGCTACACCTATATCTTATCTCATTACATTTGGGCTACACCTATATCTTATCTCATTTTACATTTGGTAATGTCATCACCTAATCTTTGGGCTACACCTATATCTTATCTCATTTTACATTTGGTAATGTCATCACCTAATCTTTGGGCTACACCTATATCTTATCTCACTACATTTGGTAATTTCATCACCTAATCTAAGCTTGGTAATTAGCGACTGATTACATCTAGCACTGACATTTTATTGTGATTTAGATTGTGGCTTGAGGCATAGTCATAACTCGACGCCCTGTAGCTAATAATACATACACTTCACTCCACTTTCAGTATGTTTATTCAACATAACCATTACTTCATGATATGTGGAATTTTAATCTATTGCGTGGTTTCTTTTAAAAAAAAAATACTCCCGGAGAACGTGTCTGAGTTTTCATTAACTTTTGTACCAGTGTGTGCTGGATTCCACGTTATTCTAACTTAATACATTTTTCTAATAATAATAGAATTCATCTACTGTCACTGTTATAAAGTTTTATACTTTATATCTCACCTATTGTCACTGTTATTTTAAACTCTACCTGTACAATGCATGACATGCATACAAGTACCATCTAACATCTACCATCCATCAGAAGCGTTTACCAAGTTCTACATACACAATGCATGACAAAAAATTGTACCACATCTTGAGGTCACGTTTTACTAAGCTCTACAAGCACAATGCATGACAAAAAATTGTACCACATCTTGAGGTCACGTTTTACTAAGCTCTACAAGCACAATGCATGACAAAAAATTGTACCACATCTTGAGGTCACGTTTTACTAAGCTCTACAAGCACAATGCATGAAAGAAAAATGTACCTCATCTCGAGGTCACGTTTACAGACTCCTATATGCACAATGCGTGACAGTAAAATGTACGACCTCTTGAAGTCACGTTCACAGAGCTGACCCGTATACCAAAGACAGTTACATACCATGGGATAGTCTCATCCATCGGACGTGAGTTTCTGATAACGTGACGTGAGATGATAACTGACATTAATCAATATCGTAAGCGAAAGAACTGGAGTCAGGAAGTAGCACGCAAGTCTTTAATAAGAAACTATCATCATGCAGAGTTCGACCTCCCCCACCTCCCCCGGTCAAGGCAAGCTGTGTACAGTGAGGATGACGCTCTCGCTCTCTCTCTCTCTCTCTCTCTCTCTCTCTCTCTCTCTCTCTCTCTTCCCATTTCTTTGAGGTCAAGGGTAAGTGTTCTTATTCTCTCTAGAACAACACGCACACACACACACACACACACACACACACACTCTCTCTCTCTCTCTCTCTCTCTCTCTCTCTCTCTCTCTCTCATCATATTGTTTTTAATTTTATCTTCTCCAAGTTAACTCCACGTTAGAGTTTTCGAAATTTACTACTTATTTGGAAGGATTAAAACTAAACGTTTCGCATAATAACGCAAGGAAATGTACATCATATAAATAAGTAATATCGCACTTAAATATAAACCTGCGTCATTGATCTTTAAACATTTTATTTTAAAGATTTGTTTTGATTTTTGAAATGTGGATACAGTGTGTTTAAAACCATTATATAAATTATTGTATTATTCTACACACTTTAATATTTTTTAAAATGGAATACAAGATGTCTAAGAAAATGTAAAGAAAATAAGAGTCGCGACATAAACCTGCCTATAAATATAATACTGTGTACTTATCGATCATGCTCACTTTATAGAGCACTTTGGTTGTGTCGTCAGACTATGTAAAACTGTTTGCAAAATCTGTCAATTCTAGAAGCTGAATTCTGAATGAATATTCCAGTCATTAAATGTAAGAGTAAAATAATTTCCTCTTAGTAAGTAGAAACATTTGGAAAAAAAATAATAAAAAATACCAGTTTATTTTCTCTGGAGGAAGGCCAGTCATTTTCTATTTTAAAGTTCGTTAATTTAGATTGTCTGCTGTTATCTGCCTAATGCTTTAACATACGCGCTTCTCTCCCTTGTGCTATTATCTCTGAATTGAGTGTTAAAAATAGCTCATTGTGCTGTTTGCCACGCACTCATACACACTCTCTGTATCAAGCCGGCAAACTAATGCCAGACAAGGCAGACTTTAAAAGGGTATACACTATACAGGAAAGTGTGACGTGTTTGGGGTTAGGGGGCAGACATTAAAAGGGTATACAGCAAAGTGTAACGTGTTTGGGGTTAGGGGTCGGACTGGAGTGATTAGTAGTAAAAGCGAGAAAGAGCATGTCTTAATTATTTTTGTTTGTTTCTATTTATTAACACTTACTTGACCCCCCAATCGAGGATTTGTTCTTAAAATCAAGTTTTCTTTAGGATCCCGTGGCTTGCACGTGAAATTCAAAACAATCTCTCACAGAACTTTTTTCAGACCGACAAAGAACATAGATTTACATTTTCTTTTTTTTTTTTTTTTTAAAGGAAGTGTGATGTTGAGAAAACTTCCAAAACTACTTCGATTTACGAGAAATCGTATTCAATTTATTATATTTTTTAAATTATCGCATTTTCCCAACATTGTTTAGTCCACTTCATGAATGTAATACCAGCGTAGGATGCGTTCTCCATTAATAGCTGGATTTTTATTTCAGCCATTATATTAGCCAACACCCAATTGTTGGAGTGCATTTCAAGGACTTCCATTGTTATTTCGTGTAGACGTTACCTACCTGTGACGTCAACATACTAAACATCAGCATTCAATCACATTTTCACGTCACTTGTGTTGAATCACCATGATTACATGTGATTTGTGATGACTCACTATGCCTACGTGTGATTTGTGATGAGTCGCTATGCCTACATGTGATTTATGATAAGTCACCATGCCTACTTGTGATTTGTGATGAGTAATCATGCCCAAACATATTCTTGTTAATGAATTATCATGATCACATGTATATAATGTAAGGAATTATCATGCACACATGTATAATGTAAGGAATTATCATGCCCACACGTACAATGTAAGGAATTATCATGCCCACATGTATAATGTAAGGAATTATCATGCACACATGTATAATGTAAAGAATTATCTTGCTCACATGTACAATGTAAGGAATTGTAATGCCCACATGTATAATGTAAGGAATTATCATGCACACATGTATAATGTAAGGAATTATCTTGCTCACATGTACAATATAAGGAATTATCATGCCCGCATGTATAATGTAAGGAATTATCATGCACACATGTATAATGTAAGGAATTATCTTGCTCACATGTACAATGTAAGGAATTGTAATGCCCACATGTATAATGTAAGGAATTATCATGCACACATGTATAATATAAGAAATTGTCATGCCCACATGTACATTGTAAGAAATTGTAATGCCCACATGTACAATGTAAGGAATTATCATGCCCACATGTACAATGTAAGGAATTATCATGCCCATATCATGCATGGACGCATTGATAAAGGCCACACAAATTTTAATGGAATTAATCATATTTTAGTTGATATCGCTGTATCTGTGCTAGATACTCCAAGTATTAAATGGAAATAACAAGATATAATTTTCAAGGTGTATATGTTAAAAAATAATATATATAAAATACATATTAAATGAGCAATGTGAAAATCAATTTTTTAAATCTTCGGTTTATATGTATACAGTCCAACTAAATCGCATGCCTAAGGTTTTGATAACTAGATCTTATCAAAATGGTCAATTAGAGATGAATTAAAAATGAAGTGTGTGTGTGTGTGTGTGTGTGTGTGTGGGGTGTGTGTGTGTGTGTGTGTGTGTGTGTGTGTGTGTGTGTGTGTGTGTGTGTGTGTGTGTGTGTGTCGCGATTCACTGACTGGAAGATCATTCATTGCATGTAGTTGTTAACTTGTAAAGTGAGACCAACAACGCCAAGTTTTAATGATTTCTGCTTAAATGGTCTTTTGTTACACCACTTTCCGTGATTTAATCAAAGACACAAATAATGTAGCGGAAGTTTGTCAACAAAAAAATAATATTGTGAAATCTAAATTAGAAAGAAAGAAAGAAAGAAAGAAAGAAAGAAAGAAAGAAAGAAAGAAAGAAAGAAAGAAAGAAAGAAAGAAAGAAAGAAAGAAAGAAAGAAAGAAAGAAAGAAAGAAAGAAAGAATACTCTCTCTCATTCTAGTTTTTGTGACTTTTGAGAAAGATTGCTCTCTCCACAATTAAGTTCTCTTGCATTTTCAGAACGCAGTGTACCATGAAGCAAGTTTTACGTCGCTCCGGAAGCTGAACATCACGACCGCTTTCTATAGGCTTTGATCTACGCTATACCATTGGATGAAAAACCGCGGTACCAAAGTTTCAATGCCTTCGATTGGCTGCCCGATCAATGGATTTAAAACTAGCAGAGGCAAGGACGTGATTTTCGTAATAAAGCTGAAGGAAATAAAGATGTAACGAACCGTTATGGGCGAGAAACAAAACTCGGAGAGGTATATATTTTACATGGCTTTGTCGACTAATCTTCATAAGCTTGTTTACATTGGTGAACTTCTGCTTTGTACGGGTATAACAGGCTAGTAAAATGAAAATCTAGATAAATAAGTATGAATCCCCCTATCCCAAACACACACACACACACACACACACACACATACACACACACACACACACACACACACACACACACACACACACACGCACACACAAATTAGTCAGACCATTTCAAACAATGTTGGAGGTCTATTTAATTTTAACTTGGAAAAATACTTAGGTATTTTCATTTCTGTGTCGTTTGCAAATATAGCAATTAACAATCAGCATTAAAAAGAAAAAAACAGAAAAAAAAAAGGGGGGGGGGGGCTTGGAGGAACAATTCCCATAGCAATCTGTATGCTATATAATATTGTGACAGAGTAAGTTTGCCTATCCCTATTTTAACATTTAACTATTATATAAATTGTTGGATTGTCAGAGTGACCCGACCTTGGGCACTCCTTACGATGATATTTTTGTAAGTATCTGAGTTGAAGTAAACACCTGAGTTGATAATAAGCTAGAAATTGCTGATGTAGTGCAAAAATAATATATAAGAAATAGCAATGTTATATAATATAAATGTCATATAACAAAACTAGTAAACTAGCAGTAAGTGTTTATAAAGGTGGTATGAATTGTTATATACAGGAGGGTAATAGTTATCGAACTGAAAGTGTTTTACAATGAAGCAAATCAACTAATATATTATAGATTATCTAGAAAAATAAACAAATATGGACATACACACACGCACACACACATTTAACACACATTGAGATACATGAGGAGTATACATGACCTTGTAGAGTTCACCTCGTGCTTCTGTGTTCCTGCCACTTAGACACGTCAGTGAAGTACCGGTTATCTCGGAAATATAAGCATCAGTCTGATGGATATCAACTTCAAATTTATTAAGGAACATCTAAACACCGCCCCAGTCAGCTCTGTTCCTAGATATATTTTATACTATACTCACGTTCACTTAATTCACAATGCAACCACCACCACCCCTCCCTTTCTTTTTCTTTCTAATGACGCAAGCAAAAGAAGAAAAAATACAATTCAGAAAGTGCACTGCTTTCCTGTCGATTTTGCCGCTTCGTTTCAGATTATTTATTTTATCAAAATATGCTTTACAGCTTTCCGAAAAGAAAAAACTCTCAGAACCGGAAGATTTTTACAATTAACACTTCCACTTGGTAACAACATTCCGACTTACATATGTTCATTTTTTCTGGGATCATTCTCTATCTTTCTCTCTTACATACACGTTCTCTCCCACCATCTCTCCCTCCCTCCCTCTTTCGCTCGTGTTCTTGTCAGTCTGCGCTCTGGGTTCTATCAAAATAGCAACAAAAAAAAAAAAAAAAAAAAAAAAACAGAAAGAAACCTTGCAATAATCTTGACCAGTCGTGCATGTCAATCAATAAGAGCTTTGTTGATTTTGTTTTTGGCTTTTTTTGCGAAGGCACAATTGTTACGTATGGGGAATTACGTCATATCACGTCATATCTAAAGATGGCGAATGCAATGAGTTCGGCGCTCTGCTTGCAGGCTAACCATGTCGTGTACAGGACATCACTAAAAGAAAACTCAGCCATAATGACAAATAAGGACAAATTTTGCGAGCCAAATGTTAAGCAATTCTAAACTGTCCGATAATAATAAATATAATGTCGTACAAAAGAGCATCTTATTCTTGGTTCATTTCGTCATACGAGCAAATGAAAGCACTCCTCTCATCGATACACATGGAATAATTTTGTGAATACATATCAAACGTCACATAAACAGGTCATCAAAATGTACGTATCCATCAAGCAAAACAAAGTCATCACACTGCTTACATATGTCATCTAACACTAAAAACACATTAAACTGAATATGTATGTACGCCATGAAAAGCTGCCATTTATCCAGACTGTAAACACACGTCATCAATCACTACAAACTAATGAAACTGCATACATGAGTTAACGAGAGCTACAAACTTATCAGACTGAACATACATGCCATTAAACTCTCTACGCGTGTCACTAGTGCTACAAGCTCATTGGGCTGTGCACACGTCATTAGTTGCTACAAGTCAGTCTTTCACCTTACAAATACATCAAACTGTATACATACGTCATCAAACACTGCAAGCTCCTCAGACTGTACACACGCGTGTTCATACACTTTAAATTCAGTGAACAGCACACATACGCCATCAAACGCAACAAACTCTTCTATCTGTAAGCATACATCATCAAACGCTGTAGAGTTGTCGAACTGCATGCATACATCATCAAACGCTGTGGACTTGAACTGCATGCATACACTATTAAACGCTACCCACTTCTCGTTCTGTATACATACGAACTCATCCAAATATACATGTATGTATCCAAATGTATGTTGTTACACTACAAACTCGTCGAACAGTATAAATAGGTCTTCAAATGTTACAAATTCATCGTGCAAACACGTAAAAACACTTTTCAAACATTTCATCAAAATGTGCAAACTCATCATTAATTTCATTTTAAACCGAACTATTGGATTTCGCTTGAGTTTCTGCATGATTAATTTGGAGGCGGTTTTCCCATTTCTTTCTCATTCACCTTCATACGCTTCGTTGGCATGTTCAAAGGTCGACAATTTTTTTGTAATTCTGCAGAAAATACCGATTTCCGTGGTAACTGTAACTTCTTTTTCAGAATTATGAGCTTAAACACAGAAAAATTACTAGACAAGATTACGATCTTTGCAAAATAAAAAGCAAATAAACCTGAAATAGGTACGTGCGTGCTGTTATAGCCATTGCATTATTTGTCTTTATTTTTTAATATACAAGGGACATAAATCTTTAAAATGAATGATAGTAGAGACGAAATATTATGATACTTCATTTAATGGTCAATATTGAATGAAAATGCCATACAAAATTTAAGTTAAAAAAATAACAATTCACATAACTGATGACATCTAATGACACAAACATTAAATATAATGACAATTAGAATTTAATGAAAATATATGACACACATAATATTAAAGAAAACATAATGAAATACAGAAATTTAGGGGAATAAGCTGATACATGAGCATTATAAGAACTGTATTGACGTATTATGTTGAGAAATGTTATTCCAGGACGTAGATAAGACATATACATTTAAATAAAATGTACACAAAAATATATACTAACAGTTTTTTTTTAAAGTGTAAAACTAGACATACTGGAGATAAATAAATTACAGCTATCTATAGAAAATTTAACTAGTTAAATATGACAATCGAAATTTTGCCACAAAAACACTATTTTAAAAAATGTTTCCCCAGCATTTTCCTGTTTGTGAATTTCACCTGTGCCTTAACAATTCAACGATTATTTTTTTCATTTAATTTCGCTTCTTTCTCCTTTGCCTTTCTCGTTTTTGTTTTTGTTTTTCACGAAAGGAATCAACTTCATTCCAACTATTCTTTTTCCCACTTTTTCCATGTGTTTTACAGTTTAGTCGAACGACGCTTGGAATATGCAGGTCAAGGTCATACAATGGTATGATAGGTAAAACTAACGCGGACATATCTGCCGTTATTTTAAAATAAACAGTCCGAAATTGCCAAGCAGCCGCCAATCACAAAATCACCCCTCCACACATGCACACACGATGAAACACAAGCAATCACTCGAGAAAGAAAAATCTTTCAAATAATGAATCAAAGCCCTTGACCTCAAGACGACCCGGAATGAAGAAAGCGGGAAAGCTTATGACGACGTAGGTGTCCGAAAGAAGCCCCACAAATCACAGAAAATCTTTCTAACGACCTTGAGATGTGATTGGCAAACTATAAATAGTCCAGTGATGCTTGCTGAACTTCCACCTCACTAAAAGTAGGACTTTAAAACTTCTTTCTCAGCATTTTGTGCTTTAACTGCAGAGAGAACGACAAACATGGGTTAGTCGGACTCAAACCCTCTTTCTTTGCATTTGTGTCTGGGCTGCACAGTAATGTCACAAAGAAAGACTTCGGGTTAAGTTCGACTTTAACTCTCTTTCTTAACATTTGTGCCTGGGCTGCACAGTGATGTCACAAAGAAAGACTTCGGGTTAAGTCGGACTTTAACTCTCTTTCTAAACATGTGTGCCTGGGCTGCACAGTCCCGTCATTACGACAAACTATGGGTTATGTAACTGATTTTCCTTCTGTACATTGCATCTTTGAAACAGATTTCAGGGTTTAAAAAAAATGAAACTGACTTAAAGTTTCCCAAAAAAAATTAAACAAACTTCAGGGTTAAAATAATGAAACTGACTTCATCTTTAAAAACTGAAAGTGACTTCTGCCTTTTACCTCAGTCACGTCACTGAGGACTGACAAGAGCTGTTTTACTCTCCGACAATGATGCTCCAAACTGTCACGTTATTAGTTGTCAAGTATGAGGTCTGATTAAAAAGGAAAGTAGGATATTCCATTAAATAATATCAATAATGCAAAAAATATGTGCATTATTAAATAAAATGTACAATGCAATATACGTTTACGTCGAAATGAATGTGCTCTATACCTTTTCACGTATATTTGACATTACACTTAGAAAATTAAACACACGCGCACAAACAAAACAAACAAACGAACAATACCGAATTATTTTGGTGAGAACGACTGTCCTCTTCGGAGATAGTCTTTCTACATAAAATTCGCATTCACGAAAGTGTCTGGTGGTAAGTTTTTAATTAGCGCGTGACATTTTGTTGTCAGTTTCTTGCGTTCATCACGCTCTATCTTATCCCTTACCAATTATGTTTCTTTCTGTTTCTTAAAGAACTTCTCTCTCTCTCTCTCTCACTCATTCACTTTCACACACGCAATACACAGCTATACTAAATAAAATATGTGCCAGTTTGGGAATAACAAACGTCACACAAAAGAAAACTATTCGCTGCGTGAGCCATTGTGTTGGTTATTTGACTGGAGGTAAAGAAAGGAGGGTTTCGTGTTTTGTTTTGCTATTTGTTTAATTTTGTGGGAGCAGTTGCTATTTCTTTAGGTCACAGTTACATCCACCTCGAAAATGAAGAAAAACATAAAAACAAAACAACAAATCCTAACGAAATAGCACTCAAAATCAAATGGCAGAAGTTTGGAGCTGACGGCCTCCATTTACAATTTTACAATGTGGAGGTATCGTAGCCAGAGGATGTCAAAGTTCATGCACCACAAGAAAATGAGAGACAACTCTTTTAGTGCCTTTCTTTCTTCTCTTTCTAAAGCAACTGAAACTCATCCATATTTAATATGGATATTAACAAAAGACAGAAACAGAAAGAAAAGAAACAGATAATAGTGCCAGTCATATTTTTCACGAGACTAATAAATCGGCTAAGCTGCTATACGACTGAAACGATAACACTGTTCAAACAAAAATACAAATAATTCATTCAGTAAGGAGCCCTGAGAAATTCTATGAGCCAATTAGTTCCGTGAAATGAAGACCAGGTGAACAAAACGTTTACAAGTGTGCCAAGGGGAACCGATCCTGACACAAGGAATCGGCACAAGTGCTTTAGCAGATGACTGCTGCTTTATCTTCAGTCAAAGCTAACCTACTTGCAACGATCTGTCTATTTTCGACTGACGACCGTTGAATGTCACGAAGTGCACATCCAATCCGCTACCAGTGACTGGCGCCGAGGCATATAACCGGATGTGACGTTTCTGCCTGATCCTCGCTGCCATCCACGTAGAAATGACCTTGCAATCAGTCGGCGTGTTGCCCAGCACGTGAACGCAATATCATAAATACAGTAGTTAACGGACGTATGAAGGTATGCGCTGGCACGACAGGAAGACCCCAGACTTTGGAATGCGCTGACACAAGGAGACAGACTTTGGTATGCGCTGACACGGAGAGTAGACTTAAGGAAACTGACAGGTAATTCCTAATTGCAAAAGATTTAGTCATTACCCGCAGAAAAGAGAATTAGTAGATTAACATAACATAGTTTTATATTTACCGAAAGGAACTATAACCAAGGGTACTTTGAGTGTGAGGGCGTACAGCCGTTCCCGGTCCGTTTAAGGAAACGAAATGCGAATTATAGTTTAAGTGGAACGCAGATCAGTAACGGAAAACTGAGATTAAACTCCAAACGCTGTATATAGCAGGATTTTTATTTGTTTGTACAACAGTAACTGCAGCATATATTATTTATCTAGATACACCCTTCAAGACATATGATCAAGCTCAAAACTGTTCATATTTTACAGCTCGGAACTAACGGTGCTTTCTCTGTGTATACAACTGCTCAGAAAAAGAAAAAAACCAAACAATTCTCAAAGCTGAAGTGCAGAGAAAGTCAGTCCCCCCTCTCTCTCTCTCTCTCTCTCTCTCTCTCTCTCTCTCTCTCTCTCTCTCTCTCTCGCTCACTTTATATATATCCTTCAAAGAGATCGCACCGGGCCAATCAAATTGTAGCACGGAGCTAATAATACATGCACTTGTATCATCCCAACAAGACGATTTTCAAACTAAATTTCTGAAAATATGTATAGCAGATAAAAACTTTTAATTTATGGTGAATAAAACATATCGTGGAAATATTTTCAGCAATGATCCTTTGCTATCCAAGACGACAAGCGGCGTTATCTAAACTGAGGTTCACAACATACAGAAATTTTCTTTCTAATATTTTTTTTTTTAGAAATGACTTTTGAAAAATAAAAATAAAATATCGACTGTTTGTTTTGTCAACATTGCTAATGGAATGTTTCGTTTTGGTATTATAAGGAAAGTGTTTGAAGTCTCTTCGAATCACGTGACTAACCCAGCGTGTTAGATGAAACCTTTTCACAAAATTTCGTGCGGCAGTCTGTTAGTGATATTTATACTTCTTTTTTATTATTTCCTTTTTCAAAGCGCTGTTTGCTGTTTTCCAATGTTTAAGAAATCGAACTCCAGGGAAGCAACTCTACAGATATTCCTATGCATGTCGAATCCAGTCTTTGAAGTAGGAATGGCAGCTCTTAGTAAAAGATATAATTAAATTCTCATAAGGAGTAATTTTCACAAGAAGTAAAATTTTCACGTCATTTTGTGAATATTCTGCTTAGTCGCCCTTTAATTTTTAGTACCACCTGCAAATAACTATTAAACTTAGTTTGGTCCTTGGTTTCGATTTAATTTCTTGCATGGACACTTTATGTGTGTGAATAATTTTGATGTTGCGTACTAAGTCTCACACTGCTGACGTATAATTAAAATGTGTATTTAATATTTTTAAGTGACACTCGATCATAACGATAATAATAGTGCTGACTTAAATGATAACATATTCCTATAGCAGCTACACGGTTACGTATAAAATAAATATCAGAGCTCTTTATATAAACTCTTCAAAGACAGTTACGTATAAAATAAATATCAGAGCTCTTTATATAAACTCTTCAAAGACAGTTACGTATAAAATAAATATCAGAGCTCTTTATATAAACTATTCAAAGACATTTTCTTTAACCTACAAGATTAAACAACAAAACAAATGGACGAATCCACACACAAAAGAATGACACTAGAAAAAATAAATCTATTTACAAAAAGAAACATAAATGAAATAGATTTACGCGTAGAATAAACAACGACACAAAGGGAGATAATACTTTAGTAATCTTCTTGTTAGTATAAAATGATGTATGAAAGCGCCTTTGAAAATGACCGTGGGACGCGTTGGGTCGCATTACTTGTGCTAGTGAAAATGGTGTCTTGAAAGCGCCTTTGAAAATGACCGTGGGACGCATGGGTCTTAATGCTTTTGCTGGTGAAAAAGATGTCTTGAAAGACCTTTTGAAAATGACCGAGAACCCCTAGGTCTCAGCTCAGAAAGCAGCATAGCCAAGGTACCTGGGTCATGGTAATTAAATTAAACTTTACTGCGTCACTTATTCATAGCCTTTGGACTGTGGAAAATAGAGATTATGTAATAATTTATTCTCACGTATCTCTCATAATCACTTATTAAATCATGTTACTGTTGGCTCTCTGTTGTTAAAGGATCTATGATTTGCTTTTGGGGGAACTAAGAGTGGTTTAAACGAAGGATTATGGGAACTTTAGAAATACCAGATATCCGGACCATTAGTAAGGTGAGACCGAAACTCAAACCTCAAAGCATCTCAGTTCATTTTCTTGGCAGCAACTGCAGCTTTAAAAGGTCCTGCACGTTATGGTGCACAATGAAAAGTTTATAAACGATTGCTTACGAACATGTATCATGTGCAAATAATTAATACTCGAAGCGCTACAGAGAGATATTTTATGCTGATAGAAAAAAATTATTGCTGGTCAAATTAACTCCTGAGAATAGTTTTATTTTAGTACAAACTTTTTTCGTCTGTACAATGAATGTGCAATGTGTGTGGCGACCTAAGTTTCCACCTACGTCATTCGATGTCTGCGAACGTGTAAATAAATTCGTGCAGCAGGGCGTCTGGCATTTAGGCGAAGGAACGTATTGTTCCATGCTGGTCTGTGAGCGATGAGCAGACTGACTTCTCCGAATTCTTTCTTTCTTTAAAGGCACAATGCTGACCAAAAATGGACACGTCTTCAAGAATATATTCAATTCAATTACTTTACCAAACATTTCGTATGTAATTAGTTGGCATCCAAAGTGCCAGGATTGTCAAGCAAATTTGGTAATTATACATTTGAATCACAGTCTTAAATTCTTTTCATAAAAATATGACCAGATAAGGTAAAAGTAAGTTAAATTCTGAAGAGTTCCAACTGTACCTATATTTTCCATGCTAGATAAACGTAATTATACAAGTGAAGAATCATTACGATGCACAGTAAGGATAAGATTTTACTAAACTCCGATTATTTAACATTCGCCTACACAGTGCAACATGGAATATGGAAGTATTTTATCTTGCGAATTCTATGATATACACATATTCATGAGTGATGTGTTTGATGGTCGTTGTGCGTACGTCTTTACAACAGGTGACGAATTCAAAAATAGATCTTCGACTAACCACAGTTATGGTTACAGTTCAGCTGAGATAGTGAGAAGGAAACACAATCTCTCATTCTAGACCTGGTCATCCGAGTGTTTTGGCACTTAAGGCAAACTCTAAACGGCGACAGATACAAACATAAGAATCTTAAAATGAAAAGGTATGCATGCAGTAATCATCACAAATAGTGACAGGGTGAAATGAAAAAAAGTATGCGGTAATCATCGCCAACACCGAACGAGTGACGTAAGAGTAATGAAATGAGTATATAACCAGCCAGGAAATCACCGCAAACACCGAACGAGTGACGTTAGAGTCATGAAATGAATAAACAACCAGCCAGGAAATCACCGCAAACAAATTCTCTTGTCAGTTCTATTTGCTAGTGAACATGTTCGTGTGATTGAGACACCGCTTTTGAATCATTGCTCAGTTTTAAGTTAAAACGAACCGCGTGAAAGTGGCATGTATACAAATGGTATAAATGCAAAATAACTTAATACATGTAAATTTAAACCTATGTTACATAGTGTTTGCTATTTATTATTTATTATAATGGGGTGGTGGGGTTCTAAATAAATTGCATACCAACAATAGGCATCAAAATAGGTATATATGTTGGGAAGTTTTGAATGCATACATTTGTAATCTGTTTGCCTTCTTTTTACAGTAAATATTCCTATGTTGAACGGATTTTTTAGTTTAATAACTATTCTTTCGTGGAGAAAAGTATATGCTTAAGAAACTCATCTTCAGTAAATCTAAGGTATCAATATCGAGCCACTAGATATCTTAAACTGAATGATATTAGCCCTAAAGACGTATGTATCCTTGCTCCACTGAATGATATTAGCCCTAAAGACGTATGTATCCTTGCTCCACTGAATGATATTAGCCTCAAAGACGTATGTATCCTTGCTCCACTGAATGGGAGCACACCTATACTTTGGAAAACCTAAGACGATCAAAGGAAACGGTCTGATGTCTACTCTCTTGGAGCTCTGTTAAGCAAAAAGAGTACTGCCTGACATTTTCGGTTTGGTTCGTGTTTACCTAATGCTTTGATGAAAGAACGATTTCCTGTCGTGTTGCGAAACGCTAGGAACACTTTCTCGCTGAACACATGTCCAAATCTCGAAAGCAGAGTTGTCTCACAAGAGCTGTCTCACTCAGAGTTGTCTTACACCTTTCGCACACGTATGCTCAAAATCCTCATTGCATATGCAACAGGTGAACTCTGACAATTCGTAAGCGTTGTTTCCTGCAGCTACGTGTATATTGTGATTTCAGTCTCTCTCACGCGCACGCACACACACACATACATACACGCACGCACGCATATACAAACACAGTATTCATTGCAGAAGTTTTCATATCTTCCTCTCCTATTTACTTTTCTAATACAAAAGGCCTTCTCTTTCGAAATTGTAGTCCATAAATCTTTTAACTTTTCTCATTATGATCAGTGATGTACTTTTCTCATTGTGATCAGTGATATACTTTGTTTTTCGTGTATTTGTACATTACTGTATTTTTCTGTTTCTTTTGTGCTCATCAAGTTTCAGACTACACGTCATCTTGGTTAAATTTTAAAATGTGTTTCCTTTGCTTCTCTCTCTCTCTCTCTCTCTCTCTCTCTCTCTCTCTCTCTCTCTCTCTCTCTCTCTCTCTCTCTCTCTCTTCCTTCCTCCCTTCTTCTCTCCCCATGACATGTATACTATACCGATTAATATATTATAATATATTAACACTAATCTTGGTGCACAGACCCAGAGCTAGTGTAGACGTACATCACAAACAGGCCACTTTGCCTAGCGGCTCAGAAACCTGCGATCAGTTAAGTCGTTTAATCGGAAATTAAGGTGCACTAATTAGATGCACGTGTGCAGATGACTAATTAGGAAAAAAGTAACCAAGCACTTTTCCCTGATGTGTTTGGCACAGACGCCGTGAACATTATCTGATTTCATTCATCTAAGTTTGGAAAGGCAGGCTTTTGGCACGCATTTGACTGTGGAAACCGGTCTGCAGGGTATAGTGTTCAACCTTTTACAGATTAAATCGAAAGTTATTCGTAAATATTAAAACACGCTAAAATAAACACGTTTTTGCCCGGCTATACATACTTATATGCAGTAATGAAGAACACACACACACACACACACACACACACACACACACACACACACACACACTTACAAGCACAAAAACATATGCATGTACACATGTAAATACACATAAGAATGCAAACACTTCCACTCAGTCCTCACATGCAGTAAAATATAAATGTACACAGATAGACAGACATATTTACAGATATTACAAAGTGAAGAGCAGAGGAAGAGAAAACATTCAAATGCTTGCTATTTGCAAGACACGAATTTGAGAATGGCACAAAGCTAATCATGAGGACTGAACAAAAGAAAATATTCGAATATTTGCTATATTTATAACATGATCCCAGGCTGGCTCTAAGTTCATTAAGAAGAATGAACAAGAGAAGAAAAAAGAGAACACTAAGTTGCTTGGTAGTCGTACGTCACGATTGTGAGATTGGTTCAAAGTTAACTGAGGAGCAGAAGAGTTGTGAGACTGGCTCAAAGTTAACTGAGGAGCAGAAGAGTTCGCTAAAGTGTAGAAGTGTTGTAAAATATCAACACGGAAAACATATCCAAAACTATGGGGAATGTCATTAACTGAAACAAAGAAAATGACGGCATTTTCTGGCAATATAAACGCATTTTAAAGACTGAATAAAAGACATTGTTCATCCCCGGCGAGCACCCATAGCAAACTACAACTGCTGATAGTAATGGTTTTATAGCAATTAAGGATAGCCTTTAAAAAAAAAAGTCCCTGTACTTAATAATGCCTGTCTCTCAAACTTTACGTTCAACTAAACACGGTATGTGAAGTTGCGGTGTACTTTCGAGTACAGAAGACGGAATCCTGTCATGTCTGGGATGTGTGTCATAAAGTATCCTGTCATGTCTGGGATGTGTGTCATAAAGTATCCTGTCGTGTGTGGGCTGGGTGTCATAAAGTATCCTGTCGTGTGTGGGCTGGGTGTCATAAAGTATCCTGTCTTATAACGTTTCATGTCATGTCTAGAATGGGTATCATAAAGCATCAAGACATGTCTGTTGTGGGTGTCATGAAGTATCAGGACATGTTTGGCTAGGTATCATAAAGTAATAATACATATCTCTGCTAGATGTCGCGAAGTATCATGTCATGTCTGGACTGGGTGTTATGATGTATCATGTTATATCTTTGATGGGTGTAATGAAGTATCAGGTCACGTCTGGACTGGGTGTCATGATGTATAGTTGTATACAAACATGAATATGAATATAAACTGAAGATTAATAATAATAAATTTAATTTATGCAGAAATCTTTACTAATGTTTTCTAAAAACTTCATCCTTGTCACGTGATCTCCAAGCCAAAAGTTAGCCGAGCAGATGTAAACTTTTAAAATTAAGCTTAGTATTCTTATTCAGATTTGTTTAAGTGGTAAGTTTTGAAAAAGAGCGGGAAATTGGTTTGGAGCGCGAATTATTTAGATGTGGTTTCGGTGGTCATAAAATTACAGTGACAGTTACAAAACCTTAAAGGACATCACATGAATTCTTTTGTTGGCAGGTTCCGATCGGAATCCGTGGATAAACTCCACTCACGGTCACCTGCGGTTAGTAGGGTCACAATAAAAAGAAATTACAAAAAAAAAAGTATTAAAAAAAAATAGACAGAGCTCGCACATGAAAAGAGGGCTGGCTTGCGAAGAATGACCGTTCACTCTGGATGCCTGGGTGCCACTTGCCGGAAAACGTCTATAACTTGCCCCCTAAGGAATGCTGGAGTACAAGTGCCTCCGTCCAACTATTTGACATATTATTTGCATTCTTTTAAACTCGCCTCTCACACCTGATTTCCAACCTCCGCTCTCGCGTTGCTCGCCACACTTCAGCCATCAGACATGCTTCCATAGATTTTGAACAGAGGGTCTTGGTCATAGTCGACAGCCTCCTGGCTCAAGGAACGTTATGTCGACCGTGCGGGCGTAGCGAATAATTTTCACAAAAGCACTCACAGTTCGGCGCAAAAGTCACCAACAAAGGAAGCGCTCAGAAGCCAACAAATTCCATAATGTGTCAATATGCGGAGTCCTGTTTGGCTCTAAAGTAGATTGATCTTTGACCTCAGTCCAATAATAGCGAAATGACAAACAACAGCAGACAGACAGAGAGACAGAGATGACGTAGTTCCTAAATCGCAGAAATGAATTGAAACCAGCATTTAATAAAAGAAAAGTTGCTTAAACTTATACTTCATACAAATCGTCACGAAATACTAAAAGGGAAAATTTACCTACTTAATTCTTTGTCTTTGTTACGTTTCCAGTATTTATTTAAAGACCCTGTTTAGAATAATTAAAGACTTTAAATATAATTAATTCTTTCTCTCATATTCTACACAGACTGGTTGCTCAATTTATTATCTGACTAATTAAAAGTGTGTCTTGTAGTTCAGACGACAAATTTACAGACTAACAAACTGCGAACTTTAGCTAGATTAAAAACCGTTAAATCCCTCTAAATTAATATGCATTCATTTCAACATCCTGCTCATCCGCCCCCATTTAATCTAAGAAGAAATCTATTGGTCTATCGTGCATATAAATCAACTACTAAGAGGTATTAACAAAGAAAATAAGATTTAATAAAGTTAACAAATCAACAATGATCAAATGCGAACGCGAATAGTCTCTCACTCTGTCTTTACGCGCATATGCCTGATTTTTGTCAATCTAAATTGCCAGAACAGTTCCTTTGAGATCTGTACACGTGGTTTGCACTTAGCTTTATTCTTGTATCAGCCTGGTCTCAACACTCAGTCATGCCGGTCCGTTCTCACAGTTCACTTTTAGCGACGCACGTGGTGCATGAGGAATAGTGTCCCCCTGTTAGTGGCTAGGAACTGGAATTTTAGTGGCTTGACCCTCAGAGTGGAATTCCTCCATAGAATTCGACCAGCTTACCAATAAGCTAAAGCAGGTGAGGCATGGGTAAAACACGAACCACGAACCGACCTGTTGATGTAACGTGCTTGGATATAATTCTCAACCTAACACGTCCCACTTAGGCATGGCTCAGTTAAATGCGCTGAATAAAGAGTTTTCGACCTCGCGTCGCTTACAATTAGATTTAGAAAGAATATAATCGTCTCACATGTGTTCCATTTAACAGTCATGACGTATGAAGCAATAAAATAGATACAACGTTAAATTAATGTTCATACAAAGGGTAATTCAAACCAACAGAGCGCTTCACAATTTACAATTAAAATTACACGCAATAATTGAATTACATGAAGAATTCATATCGAGCGCAGCATTCTGGCTCTTAGTGAATTAAACAATATAAATTAAAGTACAGAAATGGAAAAAGGGTTACAATAAATTTATATTCCGTAACTTATAGGTTTTCAGCTATTTCTCTGAACCATGCTCAAGCATATATGGAAATCATATAATACATAGCACAAATACATACTTAAACAATATATAGGCAAATACTATTAAATAAATGATACCTTTTGAGAGAAGTCGAAGGGTACCTTGATTCTCTATGGCTGCCGGCTGCCTCTCACGACCCGAGTTTAGCTGATGGAAAAAGCTAAAATGTGCTCGAAGTGAGGGAACGGAAGCGTGTAGGCACATATATAGAAAGGTATATTGCGTATCACGTGACTGTTCGCGAAGCATGTAGTTGGTTCGAGAACTGGACAATGGTCCTAAAGTTACATAACATCTTGACCTGTTCTAGAAGCACCTAGAAGAAGGAAGCTTTGAACAAAGGGGCCAAGGGTTTCAAATATTCGAATTTGAAGTAAACAAGGCAAGTGGGTCATCAGGTCGGACATTTTTATCAGACATGTGACACCCCCTTGCTTTTGAGGCGTTTATCTTACCAAAGATAAAATGCCTCCTACAAATTATGTATGATAAAATGTAGAAGTCCACAATGAAGAAAAAAATTTACAATTAAAAAATTTCGACATAACCAGAAATAATGTAACGCGGCAGAGAAATCAACTCTAGATTAACGGCACTCTCATACAATATTTCTCACTTCAGAAATCAAGAAAAATGATTTAAGAAAAATCAAATAAAAAAATGATTTAAGAAAAGGTCCAGTCTAACTGAATAGACATCCATCCAATGGAATAACATGTTCTGAAATTCTCACTATCTGTCCCAATAATCAATAGTTCACACACAACCTAGTTTGATCTAACCAGATTATTCAGAATAGAAATCCAACATCAACCAATTCCACTGAATACGTATCCAACAATAGTGTGATCAAAAATTGACTTCCAATGAACAACACTATCAATATGCAGGTTATGAAAAGTTCCAGATATTGATTTCCTGTATCAACCGAATATCAGAGTTTATGAATTACCAACTCAATGAACTATCTATCAGTCTACCTGTCATATTCAGAGTTACAACACTAACACAACTCAATCAGTGTCATAGCTAGTCCCAAGTTTTTATGAAATGTCCAACATATTTACAATAACAACCACCAACTACGGTACAACAAGAAAATAATGAAAATTCAAAAGAAGGTTCGATCATCATTTCTACTGCTGCACTATCCTGCCTAGCACAATCTTCGTAGTTCTGTCCCAATCCCAATACACGTCATCGTCCATGTGTGTCAACATGTCTACGGCATGACAACTGTATTCTTTCTTTCTTACTCTGTTCGTCAGAATGTCACTGTGAGGTGCAATATATTGCATGTCAAGTTTAAACTTTTCATTTCTCGTCCGGTAAGTACGTCCTTGAAGTGTTTTATCTCTTTCAAAACTCCCCAAAGTACTTGTCAAGTTTAAAATGTTTCTGGCAGTGTCAGTTTCTGTATGACTGGCCTCTACCCTGTCTAACAGTTTCAAACTTCTCGATACGTTTTGTATCATGTCAGTGTCACTGTGGCCTTGACCATGCGAAGTCTGAATTTCAAATCTATCGCTCTTGGCCTTGTCACTGAGCTCACGCAAATGGAAATTTGCTCTCTTGGTGTTTCGTGCATTTGTAGTTACGTCATTGTGTACACATTGAACGTCTCTAGTTCGCATGCACTCAACGTCTTTCGTCGGAATGGCGTCAGATCTACTATGGGTCCATTTCGCATCTAGTCTAACGTCATAGGTTTGCAAATGTGCTCTGTCGTGGCTACCAGTCTCTCTGAAGTATCTGAATTGCAACATTAGCTTCTCCTCTAAATCTGGAGGTTCCGTTCTCCTGATCTTATCATAGACTGAAGTGAAATGCCTCATCCCACTAGTCGCTTTCTGTTTTAACCCATTCACAACTAGGTGTTCGACTGTTATGTCTGTCAATTTGTCTCTCTCCTTGACAACATAAGTCTGTGTCTCTTTTGTGACTCTAGAATTGTCTAACTCTCCATTCGAGTATTCTCTAGTCACTGTGTGGTCAGACTCACTTGCTAGCAAGTCAGATTCCCGTGATTGTATGAACAAGGGTTCTGTCCTAAACTCTCCAAGAGTTACTGATTGTCTCCCCTGGACCATACCGTTTATTGAACCAACATAGCCTGTCTCCACTGACTCAGTTAATTCAATATGTCTTCTCATCAGGTCGTCAGAATCTATGATGGAAATTCTGTCAGTTTCAGTCACTAACTGGCAGTGAATGTTACCTGTCTCTATTACACTGAATAACATCACTATGTCTACTCTCTGTGTGTTGTAGGCTACACTCCCACTGTTTCCTCTATCATAATTCTTTGCATCTGATGTCAGTAACAGCCCTGATGTCTCACCTGTTCTGATTATCGGTCTGTCACTCCGGTTTTCATTGTCTATCGATCTAGTTCTGTCACTCATTTGTACTGTGTCTTTGATCAACCAAGGATTACACTCCGTACTTATCGTCAGTGAATCAAGGAACATATCAGTTAATGAAACCCCCTCCTCCTTACTTCCACTTGTCTCAGTTTTTGGTACGTACTCATGACATTCCTTTATCTCAACAGGTGAGTCAATAAAGGTAGTCCATGTACCGTGGCTTCTGTCTACGTCACTAATTCCATTAAGTGATTTATCTGCAGACAGTTCTGCCATGTCTCCGACAACTGCGTGCATACACGTCAGTACACATGCATTATCGTTGACCGTCTCTAATATCCCTATATTAGATTTCGTCCCTGTACAGTTTTCGACCATATCTTCTTCCATGTCACGTCTGGAAAAGAACTCTGTCTCAGCTCTGACAACTGTCATGTCATCTGAAGTAAATGAATTTATCTTAGGCGCATTGTCTCTGTCTGTAATGCTACCTATGCTGTCATCTGGATCAAATACTTCTGTTTCCCTGGCTGTCAATGTGTTAGCACTCGAAACCTCGCATAACGCAATAATCTTGTGTTCTAAAATTACGTCATGACTCACGTCAATCATCGGAGATCGAGATCTACCGATGTCAGTCTCAGTCTTCGTAGCGAGCACATTCTCATGACCCTCTCTTAAACTAACAGTTAGGTCAGTAAACTCAGTCGATATGTCACTGCCCTTTGACGATACACAACTGATAGAACCCGTTTCTATCTTCTCATGCATATTTGTCCTGTCAGAAAAATCAGTCGCTGTGTTGCTAGAAGTTTCATCACACCTTAACGGTACACAACCGATAGAATCTGCCTCTATCTTATCATGCGCATTCAGTCCGTCAACCGAGGTGTCACACGTACACGGCGGTGTATGTGTTTGTCCAAATTCTACACGTGTTATTAAGTCCTTAACAACAGTGTCTTTTCTTGTCTCTGTTTCAAGATCAAGCTTTGGTGCGCTAACTGTTTCTGTAAACTGGTTAGCATGTTGAACTGTAATGGTTTTGTCAAAACGTTTGTTTTTGTTTTCAATCAAACTGTCTAATTCGTCTGCTGTGCTTGGTAGCGCGACTAATTTCTGTGTGTCAGTCTCCACGCTCGCGGTGTTTGACCTCGGCAAGTCAAAGTTCACGGCCTGACCTTCCTGTCGTAATTTGTCAACAGTACCGTCACCATCCCCAACAATTTTAGACTCTGTTTCGATTTCTGTCCACAACCATTCTAATTCTAGACTTTCTTTCCTTTCCATAAGCCTTAGCTTCTCTTTCTTCAACTTTCTAATTTCGAACGTTAGGTCTCGTATTTCGGCCTCCATTTCCCCTTTGAATCGGAAATCTTTATCACACAACTGTTTTGCTCGTGAGCTTATTGAAGATCTAATTTCTTCCCTGTGTTCTACTTCCTTTTCATTGAGTGCTAGCAAGATGAAAATACGTAGCTGTTCACCTCTATATTCTAGTGATATGCCTATCCCCTGTTCGCGTTTTAGAATCTCCATGAGCTGTAAGCTCCCTATCCGTTCATCGACCCTTAGATCTATCAAAGTCGTAAGGTGATCATCTTCTATCTCTATCCGTTCCATCGCTCGTTCGTGTTCCTCTCTCCTCTTTTCGCGTTCCTCTCTCCTGTCTAGTTCAGTTCTCACGAAGTTCATTAACTCGTCTTCCGTTCGGTATCCGATCAAGGAACCTATCTCTCTCAGACTCGCAATAGTCTGTTCGAGATCCGAAGTGTCCATCTTATTTATTTAGCGCGTCTGGCTACAATAAATATCTCTCGTGATTGTGTATCTAACCGTAGGCGATAAAACTCCGCTTTTATCCCACAATAACTTTTAGGCTACGACCTTACAAAAATTATTGAATTTATTCAGAACACCTTCCGAAATAAATTACGCGTTGGTTACACGTTCACCTGCTCTAGATCCATTTTACTGTCTTAGCTCGCTGGCTACAATAAAAATGTATCTCGTGAATTGTGTGTTTTAACCGTCGGCGATAACTCCGCTTATCCCGAAAATAACTTTTAGGCTACAACCTTACAAAAATTATTTAATTTACTCAGAACACCTTCCGAAATAAATTACGCGTTAACTCTTACACGTTTCACCTGCTTGTCACAGTGTCTGCTGTTCCAAGACTTTCGTAATGTCACGGCTCCTACCATACAACATTACACATTATACTTAGCACCCTAAATATAATAGTCCGAAGTCTGTTACTACCGATAACTCTCCTAGCTGGCGGTATAACACGTTCGACTTCTCACAATGAAGTATCCAGTAACACAATACTAAATAAATCATTCAACTTAATCAATGCTATGCTTAACTACGCTTAAACATACTACATTAATTAAAACGTACACTACTCTGCAAAAGAATACATGCACATGTCACAACAAAAGCAGAGAAAATCAGTGATACAAAAATCAAAAGAACAATTGGCAATTCTGTTCGTTCGTTCGTTTCTAGGTTTATGATACGCCCTATGTATAAAAAATGTTACAAGTTACAATTTAATACATATCAATCCCGCTGACGAGGCACCACTTGTTACGTTTCCAGTATTTATTTAAAGACCCTGTTTAGAATAATTAAAGACTTTAAATATAATTAATTCTTTCTCTCATATTCTACACAGACTGGTTGCTCAATTTATTATCTGACTAATTAAAAGTGTGTCTTGTAGTTCAGACGACAAATTTACAGACTAACAAACTGCGAACTTTAGCTAGATTAAAAACCGTTAAATCCCTCTAAATTAATATGCATTCATTTCAACATCCTGCTCATCCGCCCCCATTTAATCTAAGAAGAAATCTATTGGTCTATCGTGCATATAAATCAACTACTAAGAGGTATTAACAAAGAAAATAAGATTTAATAAAGTTAACAAATCAACAATGATCAAATGCGAACGCGAATAGTCTCTCACTCTGTCTTTACGCGCATATGCCTGATTTTTGTCAATCTAAATTGCCAGAACAGTTCCTTTGAGATCTGTACACGTGGTTTGCACTTAGCTTTATTCTTGTATCAGCCTGGTCTCAACACTCAGTCATGCCGGTCCGTTCTCACAGTTCACTTTTAGCGACGCACGTGGTGCATGAGGAATAGTGTCCCCCTGTTAGTGGCTAGGAACTGGAATTTTAGTGGCTTGACCCTCAGAGTGGAATTCCTCCATAGAATTCGACCAGCTTACCAATAAGCTAAAGCAGGTGAGGCATGGGTAAAACACGAACCACGAACCGACCTGTTGATGTAACGTGCTTGGATATAATTCTCAACCTAACACGTCCCACTTAGGCATGGCTCAGTTAAATGCGCTGAATAAAGAGTTTTCGACCTCGCGTCGCTTACAATTAGATTTAGAAAGAATATAATCGTCTCACATGTGTTCCATTTAACAGTCATGACGTATGAAGCAATAAAATAGATACAACGTTAAATTAATGTTCATACAAAGGGTAATTCAAACCAACAGAGCGCTTCACAATTTACAATTAAAATTACACGCAATAATTGAATTACATGAAGAATTCATATCGAGCGCAGCATTCTGGCTCTTAGTGAATTAAACAATATAAATTAAAGTACAGAAATGGAAAAAGGGTTACAATAAATTTATATTCCGTAACTTATAGGTTTTCAGCTATTTCTCTGAACCATGCTCAAGCATATATGGAAATCATATAATACATAGCACAAATACATACTTAAACAATATATAGGCAAATACTATTAAATAAATGATACCTTTTGAGAGAAGTCGAAGGGTACCTTGATTCTCTATGGCTGCCGGCTGCCTCTCACGACCCGAGTTTAGCTGATGGAAAAAGCTAAAATGTGCTCGAAGTGAGGGAACGGAAGCGTGTGGGCACATATATAGAAAGGTATATTGCGTATCACGTGACTGTTCGCGAAGCATGTAGTTGGTTCGAGAACTGGACAATGGTCCTAAAGTTACATAACATCTTGACCTGTTCTAGAAGCACCTAGAAGAAGGAAGCTTTGAACAAAGGGGCCAAGGGTTTCAAATATTCGAATTTGAAGTAAACAAGGCAAGTGGGTCATCAGGTCGGACATTTTTATCAGACATGTGACAGTCTTGCACAAGTCAAAATATTCGAAATGGTCTTGACATCACTTGAGCTAACTTAACACATTTAATCATTCAAGAAATAATATTAATTTTTGACGTTTTGCATGCGTCGAAATATTCGCAGTGGTCTTGACGTCAACTGAGCAAACTTAACACATTTAATCATTCAAGAAATAATATTAATTTTTGATGTTTTGCATGCGTCGAAATATTCGCAGTGGTCTTGACGTCAACTGAGCAAACTTTACACATTTAATCATTCAAGAAACAGTACCTAAACACCTAAAATGGGTCCAAGGGAAATTTTGATATTGCATTGTAGCAATGACTGTCGACTGCTTCAAAAGAGATTACACTTCTCGTGTAGGCCAACGGAGTTCTTACTTACTTTATTTTTAAACGTAAAAAACAACAAAAACAACGAAATATTCAAGCATCACTTTGCAAATATCGCAGATTCATTGAAATGTCTTGTGTTTCTAGACTTTGTACATAATGCACGACCAGGGACATTTCTGTCGATTCCCTACACAACCTTGCAACATTAAAACTTTTCATCTTTTAATTTACAAGTGTACATCGTCTTGATATCGTTCCCATCTCTGTCTCTCTCCTTTAGTTTCCAGTACATGGAATCGACAGATTTAAATTTAAACGCACCTATGCAAATATTTTCTAAGAGTAGTGCCTTTAATTATGACAGATTCGGTACACAGTTATTGATCACTCAGGTTTCATAAATTTTATTTGTAAGACTTGGCAATTAAAACATTAGGATCAGGAAATACGCATACCAGCACAACAAGAAGTCACCACAAGGGCAAACGAAATACGGTTGAACATAGAGTGTTATTTACATCTTTCTTTCCGTTGCTACCCGCTTTACCCAAAATATTTTGTTCGCAGTAATTCCCACCATAAGTGAAGTTGCTCCCCTCCCCCAATTCCTGGTAAGTCTCAGATTAAGCATATGTTCCAATTTTCAAGTCGAGTGAGTCTTCTCTGGGAAAATCTTACAAGACCTTTTATTTTCTAAACATGTGGGATTCTGTAAAAATTCCAAACATACTGCTTCAATTAAATTATTGATAAATTATGTCTATAAAATGTCGAATTATTATAAAAATCTTTTCTGCCAAATACTAAAATGTGCTTTTAAAATGTCTTTGAAGCAGATAGACGAAATCAAGCATCGACCATAAACTACAATTCTAAATCAAACAATGGAATTCAAGTATTATATTTTTGTTTAAAAGTACAAATTTCCTCTTTCATTTTGTCAAATAGAACACTGAATTTGTGTGACAGAAAGTGACTCAAGGAGACTGGAGCAATGTAAGATGATAATAATGTAGTGTTATAAATTTCAAAGGGGGAGCGATGAAAACTCTTAGTGTTACGATGTATCATGCAATATTCGGGTCACGTATTATTAAGTTATAAAATCATGCCCAGGATGTGTATAAAGAAGTATCAAGTCATACCTGGAACAGCGTCAGGGAGTTTAATATCATGCCTAGACATCGTGTTACGAACTTTTATATCATGCGTAGGCCAGGTGTTGCGAGATTTCATATCATGTGTAGGCCAGATGTTAAGAAATTGTAAATCATGCGTAGACTAGGTGTTACGAAATTTATTGTCATCCATAGGCCAGGCGTTACGATATTTAATATTATGCGTAGGCCAAATTTCATGCCGTGACCTTGTGTCATGAAGCACCAGGTTATTTCCCGGGAACAGCGGTTTGACGAGCTGAAAGTCAGCAATTAATTGCAAAATGAACGCAATCATTAATTCTATACATTTGAGGGACAAACACAGATAATATGAGATCTTTTTATTTCTAAACAAACACTTCTTTTTCTTGAATAAAATAATTTATTCATTGTAATGTGTGTGTGTGTGTGTGTGTGTGTGTGTGTGTGTGTGTGTGTGTGTGTGTGTGTGTGTGTGTGTGTGTGTGTGTGTGTGTGTGTGTGTGTGTGTGTGTGTGTGTGTGTGTGTGTGTGGTCGCCAATGTTTACTGACTACGTTAAGTTTCACATTTCACGATGCACCTCGTGAAGCCATTTCATGACCTACACGAGATGGCAACTGAAAAGTGACCTACTTTGAAGCGAAAAATCAGTCACCTCTATTACATACACGAGATGTCAAGTTAAACTGAAAAGTGACCTACTTATAAGCGAAAGATCATTCACCTATCTTACACTGTTCTTGCAATGATAATTATATCTTGTAATGCAACTTGTCCGAGTCCCTGATGTAGTGCACTCAGACTACTGGCTACTAAGAGGTAGTCAGTGAAGACTGTAAAGTGTAAACAGTTAGCCAGTGAAAACAGAACAGACAGTCTTCACTCTCTATCTGTTCACAGTCCTCACTATCTATCTGTTCTCCGTCTTCGCTGGCTACCTTGATAGTGAGGACTGTGAACAGATAGAGAGTGAAGACTGAGAGCAGAAAGGCAGTGAGGACTGTGAACAGATAGAGAGTGAAGATTGAGAGCAGAAAGGCAGTGAGGACTGTGAACAGATAGACAGTGAAGAATAAAAAGTAGCCAGCGATGATGGCTGTGGGCAGATAGTGAACAGTGAAGACTTAGAACAGGTACTCTGTGAAAACTTTGGAAAAGTGGAGTAAATGATCAGTTCTTGTACCTCTGAGAATAATCCTAGCTGCTGTGCTTTGAACGTAATCTCTTTAAATGAAATAAATAAATGTATGTGTGTGTATGTGTTTGGTTGTGTCCCTGTACGTGAGTGGACAAAATTTATGCACATAAGACAGTTAGCAATGAGCTGAACTATACGAATATTATTTGATCTTTACTTATACATATGATATATATATATATATGCTAAACAGTATATTCAACCGATAAAAGTAGATAGCAATGGCAATATTACAAATTACTAGAAAATACTTATTTTTAACGAAACCCTAAACATTAATATTAATTACATGGTGCACTGACACACGACGGTGACAGATCTATGTTTGTGTAAATTTTCTTCAGCATCAAGTCTACAGTCTAGAAGACGAATGTCCCGAGCAGCAAGTCTGTGTCACCGTGACACTGTTGTCTGCTGTAAACCTTATCACTTTGCAGAACTTTAAGTTGTGTTGAGCTTGTTTTCCTTCATTTTTTTCTCTCTCTCGCTAACTTTGTATCTGACTTTCTTGCTCTGAAAAGCAGAAATCTTCAACATATGAAGAACTTAATACATTCGTTGACAATGTAAAATAATATTGATTCGGTTTGGGCTTTGTTGACTCTGTGTGATATATACTATATTTTCACACAAGGCGTGCATATTTATAATGGATGAACATACTTCAGTACTGCTAACTAGACTACAGACTACATAACTGTAAGGTTGTAGGGATTTGCATTTAACGAACAAACTCTTTTGTCAAAGAGAATTGCTAACGTGTTTCGTGTTCGAGCAAAGTCTAAACTATCCAAAAATAGTAAAATAAACAACTAAAAACTACTTATACAGGCAACAAAAATAAACAAAGATACAACAACCAGTCATCTGACCCACAGGACAATTACCTTGATGGAATTTCTCACTCGTATCGAATTCAAAATAGCGAAGCCTCTCGACAGAAGTATAATGACGTCACATTTGGGCTCTTGATCACACTATTCAGCTACAGTGCCTCAAGCTGTTGTGTTTTGAACGTAGTGAAGGTATTTATTTCACAAGACAAAGGTGTAGTAGGCCTGACAAACGAGACTAATACTAGCCCAATGGACAAGGAAGTGAACACACAAAGCTTTGACCTTAGAAACATTCTAACAATAGTCCAATGGACAAGGAAGTGAACACACAAAGCTTTACCTAGTATCACCTGTGACCTGAGAAACAGTCTAACAATAGTCTAATGAACAAGGAAGTGAACACACAAAGCTTTACCTAGTATCACCTGTGACCTGAGAAACAGTCTAACAATAGTCCAATGAACAAGGAAGTGAATACACAAAAGTTTACGTAGTATCACCTGTGACCAAAAAGGGTTAATATTGTTTATTCGTTTCAGCTCAAGTATGTTGTTCTAGAAAATCAGGTGTTGCCTTTCGAATAATATATTGTTTTATTTTATTTTCTCAAATAGCATTAAGTTGTCGTTATTGAAATATTCCTAGTACCAACATTCTGTATGTTTGTAATTGTTTGTTAATGTGCAGATTTGTATGTGTGTAAATATAGTTATTATGTATTTTAAAGTATGACTCAATTGACGCTGTTACCAGGACTTCAATTTAAATCAGATTGGTTGTGAACACTCACAAATGCCACAATTCAATGTGAACATCCTCTTCATATTTATTACTTAGCAGTTAAGTCTTGGGTCTTTGAACGAAAGTTTATTTTGTACTTTAAAGCATAAGAAAAGAAATAAACAAGTATCATATATGTGTGTGTTGTTATTTCTTTAAATCTGAATGTCTTTCTGGAACTTCTGTTAGAAATAAGCACGAGTCGTTACAATTCCCCCACGTAATATTACTGACTATTGCTGGCATCAGTTGTCTTACATGTCACAATATATATATAAACAGTTTAAAAAAAAAAAAAACCACTAAACAATTCAAAAGTTTTAACCTCTAGAGGCCCTACCGTTCAGAAGCAGACCTAACACAAAGCGTTGAAAGTCTGGAATTGCATTCAAAGTGAGAAACAGAACAAATTGCAAGGTCTCAAAATGAAATGAAAATAGAAGCACACGTAAAAATAAAATAGGAACCCGAATTATGGAATAAAGAAACTTTTTTTTAAAGAAACCCTAGCAGGAAAGATTGCGGTAGTTACACAATCCCTCAAATAATTGGAATTGCATGAGGTAAAGTAGAAAACATAATTATCAAACGATCAACTGACTGCAAGAACGAAAGTGCTCCCAGGTTGCCTGGTTCACTTTCAACTCCACTTCTAGCCCGTGTTCACAGACACCACTGGCCAGTAGAAACCATGCCAAACGTGACATCGTGACACGTCCGTAGCATAGTGCATGACACTATACACCACTGGCCAGTAGAAACAATGCCAAACGTCAAATCGTGACACAATCGTAACGCAGTGCACACTTATATGCGTCACATTACACACCACTGCATGCGGCAGCGTGCCATTGCGGCAGTATCCAGCTGGAGGCAGAAGACTCTCACAGACGTACAAAGAAAACAATACAGCATTGAGCAAAATAACAAGGGCCTGACTGTTGCCTCTTCCTTTCTTCCCCTACTGTTGCCTTTTGCCTGACATGAGTACATAACGGTCACATGTTCTGGAGTTTTAGCTTTGTTCTGCGTGCACGCGCATGTGCTTGTGCATGCGTGTGCATGTGTTTACAAAGGAAAAGGACAAATCTTATCAAAATAGGATGATCCCAGCAATGTCGGGAGGAGTAACTGAACCAAACATCAAGTTTGCCCTCCCCCTATTTATGTCGGTCGTCTTCTCTGTTTTAAATCTGTTGTTCCGTACCTCCTGGTGGTAGAAGATATTTCTTGAAGAAACAGGTACGGGGACAGAGCACGCGGAGGGCTGTATAAATTCGGTTAGCTCAAGAACAATCTGCTCAGGCTCTGCGGAGATTTATTGCAAACCTGGAAGAATGAATGTAAACATCTGTCGTGAGAGGCGAGTTCTTTAATATCGAAGGAACAAACAGTCATCAGATAGTCTTGCAACCCTGCCCTCATCAGCATTCTCCCACCGCCTCTCGTTTCTTTCCGTTAGCTAGAATATTACAACAACAAAACCAACAAAAAAAAAACAAAAAAAAAAACACGAAACAATTTTGTGAGGAAAAAAATTACATAAAACTGTACTATTTCAAAATTATTACCCTAACTAAATAAACAATAGTGTCAGCCCCTTCACGATTTATTTATTTGCTCATTCTCCCACCTTCGTTGGAGATGAATCCACGCCAGTCACACACACACACACAAACAAACAAAGGATAAATCCCTATAAGGAAAGAAATAGCTTAAGCTTGTTTCCCTTCTTCTATCCTTTGTCACTTGTTTTAATTTTTGGTTTCATTGCGTCATCTGCAATAGCAGATACAAGTGAGAGAAAAATAAATAGAATTGCTTTTATGAGTAACTGTTCCAACGGAGACGGGGTGGCCGGGTTTATATAGAGCTCGACTCGACAAAGCGTTAGTACAACAAGCGAGCCCATGGACAACTTGAAGGTGTAAAGGTTGTGATATTTTGCTGCACCCCTACCCACCCCTCACCTTACAAAACTGCACATGTGCAATGCTTAGAACGGGGGAGGGGGGACCGCAAGGAGGAGGACAGCGTGTGCGTCAGTCTGGGTAGTTTTGGCATGGAGGTGACTGGGATGAGATTCTGCAGGGGGGTGGGTGTTCGATGTTTGGCTCACAATGCGGTGTACGTTACCACTTGACATTTCCAGTCCTCTTGCCTCTTCATGCAGTTGTGAAGAAAACATAAATGAAACCTCTAAGACGATGTCGATCAACCTAATACACTCCCCACCCCTTCTCAGCAAGATAAAAGAATGGTTAGAGCCGGATACTACACATGGCTATATTACTATTTACGCTTAAATACTCACTCCGAGAGAGCAATGGAATAGATCATAAGAATCTTTTAAAGAGAGAGAGAAAGAAAATATATTTAATTTATTTAATCCTCTGAAATAATGGCGAAATAGCAAAAGTGCTCCTTAACTTCTTGTTAGCGCAAAATGACTGCTTCTCAAATAGAACTCATCGCCGAGTCTTGTATCAGTAAACTGAAACCTACTCACGCACTGTATTACTGCAGAGACGGCAGCGCCACTTTGCCGCGTTTTTCACAACACCTACTCGAGATTGGTACTACAAGAGACGAGATGAAATCGTTCAGTTATTCGCCCTTGCATACTGTCATCTGGTACTAAGTGGAAATCAGTGCTGGGAAAGTTGAAAACAATTGCAGGGATATGCAAAATGTTCTATTGCGTTCACTTACTTTGGCAGAAGGCAGAAGACTTTTAAAGTGATCACAAATACTTGTGGAAGAGAATGGTGAATCCGGAATTTGGGAAAATCGATTTATCGAGTAGTCTGCCATATTATAAAAAGTAGGAATGCAGGCTTCGCTATTTAAAGCCAAGGTATATGTAATATAATGTACAAGTGGACATGCCACTTATACTTAGTAATATGTTATGTATTTTTGACGTAGAAGTTAATTGTGTTAATAAATTAAATGCTATCTATCTATCTATCTATCTACCTACCTACCTATCTATCTATCTAAATATCAGATAAATAGATACAGAAGTAGGTAAGAGATGTCAGTAAACGCGAACACAGTATAAAATGTTTTGGAAAAAAAAATGAAAAGAGGATTCATCGGTTTTGACTGATTGGTTCAAATCAAAGTTAATGAAAAATTAACGTGTCAAAGCGCGACAACTGCTGTGCACAGAATATTGAACAAGAGCTTAATGGAGACCTCCAACATGAATTATCACCTATGGTATGTGTGTGTGTGTGTGTGTGTATGTGTGTGTCTATGTGTGTGTGTGTGTCTATGTATGTGCGTGTCTATGTGTGTGTGTGTGTGTGTGCGCGTATCTATGTGCTGCATGGTATGCACATGTAAGTGTGTGTGTGTGTGTGTGTGTGTGTGTGTGTGTGTGTGTGTGTGTGGGCGCGCGTGTCTATGTGCTGCATGGTATGCACATGTTAGTGTGTGTGTGTCCAAATAGATATATCTCAATATCGCTAGTATTGTCCTATTACCAACTTTTGACATCATCAACATTTAAAAAAATGAAGAAAGAAAAGTGTTTTCCTAAGAGTTAGTGAGTTAGTTAATAGAATGTCGAGAAGTTTCCCTCTCCCCCTAAACTCCTGTCACTGTCAGCAGTGGATAGTTTCTGTGCTAGGCAGTTCTTTTCCGGTGAGTGACCTTTCTGTATTGACAATATTTACAGGTAATGATAAATTGGTAGTCTTCGCCTTGACATATTATATCTCTCTCCCTCCTTCCCTCCCCTAGAAAGGTTTGGAGCACATACCCTTGGTAAACACGGCCAGTTGAATGCTATTGGATGGGTCAGCGCATGTTAAGACTAGTGAGTAGTGATAATAAATATTACATGCATACAGTGAGCTCTCTGTTTACGCAATGTATGTATTCCCAGACCTTCACAGAAGCGAAAGTTAAATAATGGAGCAGGATTTTCCAAACGAAATACACACAGACACTCACACACACACACACACACACACACACACACGCACGCACGCACGCACGCACGCACGCACGCACGCACGCACATGGGATATCACAATGTTGAAACCCAGAAGCACTTAAATTGACTTCCGTTCAGCACAACAACAACGACAGGATTTAAAACGGAGAAATCTTAATCTTGTTTCACTCTCAGGTCTACCTCTTGGATATCTCGAGTCATGTAGCTTCAAGTCTGGCTTGCAATTATTTTTTTTTTAAATCTTAAATGTTAGGTCGCATAAAATTTGAATTCGCCTATATAAAACTAGCATGTACAGAGAACTCACTTATTTCTATTGGACATAAACAGAAAGGCTGCAACTGCTTCAGTTCTCCTGATCTGAGGTAAATGATGTACTTTGAACTTTATCATTGCTTCAATTTTAAACTATTGTTTAACTTGCAAGAAGGCTTAACTTGTGTATACAATTAGTTTGTAAAGTGTTTCCACTTGCTCACATATTACATTAATGTATGGTCCTTCATTACAATATGTTTCGCTGTTCTGTCTACTACCATAACTGCTTTCTGTTGGGCATTATTCCTGATATTTACTAGTATTTTTCTTATGTTCATTTGTTATTTATTATTATCTGTGTTAAGTTCAGTTACTTGTCTACACTCAGCAAATTTTTATTATTATTTGTGTTTAGTACAGTTACCTGTCTACACGTGTCGAGGCGTGACTAAGTGTCAATTGGGGGCGAGCCTGTATCAGTCTATCGATCTGCCTGGTTAGACCAATACGTTACGTGTTTGAGCTACAGGTTTGAGTGCGGCACACGTCACCAACATTTTCAGTCGTATTCATCCATACATATAAACATTACACTAACATATTTGTGTCGGACTTTGGACATATCCCTCCACTTCTGATGCCAATTCACCTATCAAGCCGGGTGGGGGATGGGGGGGGGGGCAAGAGAGAGAAAGAGGGAGTTGAGCCATGCTCAGATGAGCTCCGCTGAAGCATGCTTTCCTTATTTACGTCTGTGAGTCATCAGCGCCTAATCGAATTCAACAGCTGACCGTCTGCATCCTAGCCCGTCAGTCCAAGAAAGGGCCAAGGACAAGACAGCTAGGAGTAAATTAAGTCACCTCGTCAAATTGTCCTAAAGTGAATGACACTCTAGGCAAGTCAGCGACAGGGCGGGTGGCGGTCAAGAGCACATAACTGTAATCATTTTACGAACCTAATTCCAGAGCACGTACATCTGTGATATTAAATCAGCGGCTAGACCAGGCCAGTAGCAAAACCTTCCTCTGCTTTTTCTTACTACTAAGACCAATATGTGTGACGAATGGCCTGTCTGATGTATAAATGCACTGTCCCTTTGATGTATAAACAAATTGTCCCTTTTTATGTATTATCGCACTAATCTTTTGATGTATAAATGCACTGTCCCTTTGATGTATAAACGCACTTTCCCTTTGATGTATAAATGCACTCTCCCTTTCATGTATAAATGCACTCTCCCTTTCATGTATAAATGCACTGTCCCTTTGATGTATAAACGCACTTTCCCTTTGATGTATAAATGCACTCTCCCTTTCATGTATAAATGCACTGTCCCTTTGATGTATAAATGCACTGTCCCTTTGATGTATAAATAAACTGTCCCTTTGAAGCATAAATGCGCAATCCTTTGATGTATAAATGCACTGTCCTTTTGATGTATAAATAAACTGTCCCTTTGAAGCATAAATGCGCAATCCTTTGATGTATAAATGTACTGTCCCTTTGATGTATAAATGTATTGTCCCTTTGATATATAAATAAACTGTCCCTTTGGTGTATAAGTAAACTGACCAGCGCTTAACAAAATCGCTGATATAAATTGATAAGTGTTTGACTACATATAAACCTTCGATGTTTAAATAAAGCAATTTCTAAAATATATCTTTGCGAATTAAGAGTTTTTCATGTATTCGATTTGCTTTTTGTTTTTACGTGTGCACTCAGTTGTAAACGTGTAGCCCTCTCTCAGTCACGCAAGTCTAAACAGTAAGCGATATTTCATTTCAGTGCAGCCTAGCGCACACGTGTTTGCTAAACGACTGATTTCTTCGGCCAGCGACATCTGGCGGTGGCAGAATCAAACGCACGAGAAATAAACGTTATATCAACGACTGTAATGATGAAACTTAGGCCTGGTCAATTATTGTTTACGGTTACGATGATATCACTGGTTGCTTTTAAAAGTTAAAATTAAATCACATTCGTTAAAAATGTTGCATGAAAAATTACACTGAAAAATAAAGCTGCTTTGAAGAAACTCACCTCAATTAGTCGTTTGTTTGAAAAACTATATGAAAGATGATCAGCTCTGCCGGAGACTATTTGCTGGTGTGTGAAGTATTAATAAGCTTGAATTAAAGATACGTAATATAGCTCAAAGCGATCCTGCGATAGTGAATTAAATATTCAAACGACGTGAAGATATATTCAAGTATGCACTTAAAAGTTGATACGTACATTAAAGCTGCTAAAATTGTATGCACTTTACATTAAAGCTGCTAAAATTGTATGCACTTTACATTAAATCTGCTAAAACTGTATGCAGTCTAAATTAAAGACGGGGAAAATGTTAAGAGTCATTTTGTTGCCCTTTCCTGACTGTCTCAGGAATTTTAAAATTAATAACTATTTTTTAAAAAAAATAATGGTATTGAACTATTTTATAACAACGGTATAAATTCTGAAATATGATATTTGAAAATTCTGTCAGAAAGATCGTATATTATTTTGTTTCTCTAGGGAAGAAGTGACTGGTACAAGAACGCATAATTAGATTCTCACCTGTCCTACTGTCAACAGTACGAAGATAGACACACTTTAAAGGTTTCCCCTAATTTTCCCTTTGATAATGACTCATCAAAAAGAGCTTGCCTATTTTTTTTCGCACTCAAGATACCTTCGTGCCTTGTGTTTACCTGAGATATACTTCACTTCGATCGCTTGCACAGATACTATCGCCGCGCGATGCTCGCAACAGATAACCTAACAAGCGAAGGGAAGTAAGTCTTACCAGTCCCAAGACGCGTAAGGTAAAAACTCGTGAAGCTCTACAAGGCTCGCTAAGACTACTTGTCAAAACATATTTTTGTGCCAAAGCTACTATGGATAAGCCAGGCGCCAGCTCCCTCCAGCACAACTTTGGCCGATACCAGCCAATCACGAAAAACAGATGGGAATGCTGGATAGGAAAAAAACATATATATCTGGTTTACCCTGCGATGCAAACAAAAACCATGCACATAATGACCACCCCACCCCATTTAGACTACTAAGCATGTTTCAAAGCAGTGTTTTCATTCAAAACTGAATTTCCAGTAAGGAACCACCCCCACTATCACCCCGGAATTAAAGAGAATTGGGAGAGAAGGCAAGTGACTGGGCATGTTTGTTTTTGTTTTTGTTTGAAAAATAACTTCCATGAGTGGATTTTGTTTCATTGCTATGGAAATTATAGTTCTGACACAAAACATACGCTGACCCACAACATTTATTTTCTAGCGTAATCATTCGTTTTCAGCAAGTCGTGACGTCACAAACACACATACAGCAGGTTCTGGTGAATTAGTATACTCATCAATTTGCACACGCACTTTAAAAAAAAACAAACTGTGATGAAGTAAAAAAAAAAATTAGTAAAATAAACGTGATCAAAACGAGATTGGCGGTAGCGCAAATGGGCAGGTCATTCGCTGCTCAGTGGCTACTCAGGTTCGATCCTGATTAGAGTACAAAAACGTTCGGTTCATTTGTAACCGTTTCCCAAGCTCAAAATAGTGTCGTATGTAAAGTCTGTCAGATAGGACGATAAACTGGATAACGTGTGTAGCAGCCGTACTAAAATAAAATTTAAAAAATAAAAATGTCCTTGTATGCAGTTACAAGTCGTAGAGAAGTAATCCGCTGGCCTCCGCCCGAGAAGGTTCTTCCTGAAAAGCAACTAGCCTCTAATTCAACTTTCACAACTTCTCTCTATGCACCCATCACACTAACGCTATATCTCACAACTTCTCTCTATGAACCCATCACACTAACGCTATATCTCACAACTTCTCTCTATGCACCCATCACACTAACACTATATCTCACCCTTAAAGAATACACATCTCTTTCTCTCTCAGGGCTTGCGCTCGTCTGCAAAATCAGAGGGTTTGGAGAGGACACGCACAATCAAACACCGTTACCAAGGCAACGCTGATTGAGATATAGCAAACATTTTAGATGCAGCAGGATTAATTTTGTTTCTACTCCAAATCGTCACCTGAGCACAGATTAGCTATTAGTTCGAAACTAATATTCTTGACTCAAGTTTCTTTTCCGTTTGGGACATATATACATGTTCTTGTTCACATTTGACTAAACATTGCTTAGCACGCTGCAATGAACAATGAACAAATGAACAAATGAACAAACACGTTCTATTTGCTGTCGCTCATCATCGGGTCTTTTGGCTACATGGACCTGTAAATGACTACTTTCTCTCTGCACAAGTCAACTAATTTATTATTTAGACATTTGAAGGGCAAATCTAAAATAGGAGATTGAGAGGCAGAGAGAAAGAGAGGGAGAGGTGAAGGCGATGAAAAATGAGAGAGTGAGAGAGAGAGAGAGAGAGGAGAGAGGGCTGATCGATGTTGAAAATACATATACTACGATACAGTGAGAGGCGTAGACAAAGAGAGCTGACACACAAAAAGACAGGCTACAACAATAAAAATAAGAGACAGCAAAAGCAAAAGAAAAGAAACGACAAACACAGAGAAAGGCAAAGAAAGTGATAAACTGGAAATAGAGAATCAGATATAAAGAGATAAATAAACTGACAAACATAGACAAAGAGAGACAGATGATGAGAAAAAGCAAAACGGATGGAGTCAGAAACAAAACTAAAAGGAAAAAGACAAAGAGATGGTGGACGTAAACAAAGAGAGAGACAGATCAAGAGAAGGAGAAAGACAAAGAGATGGTGGACGTAAACAAAGAGAGAGACAGATCAAGAGAAGGAGAAAGACAAAGAGATGGTGGACGTAAACAAAGAGACAGACAGATCAAGAGAAGGAGAAAGACAAAGAGATGGTAAACAGATCAAGAGAAAGAGAAAGACAAAGAGATGGTGGACGTAAACAGATCAAGAGAAGGAGAAAGACAAAGAGATGGTGGATGTAAACAGATCAAGAGAAGGAGAAAGACAAAGAGATGGTGGACGTAAACAGATCAAGAGAAGGAGAAAGACAAAGAGATGGTGGACGTAAACAGATCAAGAGAAGGAGAAAGACAAAGAGATTGTGGACGTAAACAAAGAGACAGACTGATCAAGAGAAGCGAGAAAATGAGAATAGAAAGTCGATAGTCATAGAAAGATGGCATATGGACAAAGAGACATACAAGGTCATATAGAGAGAAAGAAACAAGGACATAGTGCTTGAGACAAGAGACAGAGATGACAAAACAGACAAAGAGGTAGAGGCAAAGACAGACGACATAATTCATGTTAAGACAAAGAGAAAGAAAGATGCAAGAGATAGAAAAAGATACGACAAACAGACAGACATACAGAATCAAATCAAAACGAGCGAGAAAAAGAAACGGCGGAGGGGAGGGTGCAGACGAGAGATAGAGAGTGGAAGAAGGAAATACAGGCAAACAAATTGTCAAATAATATTGAGAGAAATATGGTAATGAAGAAATAACTTAGCATGATATACATTTAAATATATTTATTCATCTGTGCGTTTTATTTATATTTCAATATGTTTGCGAGGGTGGTGGGGGTCTTCGGTTTAGAAGACTCATAGTTACAAAGACTACAAACTACGCTTAGTTACTCAAGCGAATTTCCCGACAACCGCACACGCCCTTACTGGATTGTTTATGTTTAGATTTAAGGAATTTTCTATTTTGTAGTCCACACAGCATTGTGCTCTTCTACGCAATATGTTCAGGTGATTGCGAGCAAGTGAAATGAGCGTAAGCATAACTAGATTAATTGAAGTCAACCATCAGGACTTGGGTCACAAGTTACAGAAGATTATGCGGTCGCGAAATGCACAGTTCTTGTCTTTTTTTTTTTTTTAAATAAATAAAATCCAAAATTGCCACACTCTTAATCAACAGATTAATTTGCGCACAGTGGTATGCCAACCACAAACATTTTGAAGAGCATCGATGTGTATTTATGTGACCATCTCCCACCCCCACCAATATCGCAATGCCAAACTCATCAGAAAACTCCAGAATGGGTCCAATCTTGAATTAGTCCTTTTCCCTTTCCCTTCCTTTTTAATTGTGAACACAAACATACTGGTGATAGTACGACTTTACGACTGGCTCTGGCACATGAATGGTGTGGCCGATCTCACTCCCTGGCTGGCGGTGACAATTTGTGGTCATTGGTTCCGCATTGAGTTATCCTTCCCTTGGGGATGGATGACCGTCTGACTGCTTCCTTCCTTCGTTACAAAAGTGAAAATTCGCAAGTGACACGCATTTTACTTTAAGATACTAAGGATATAGACTATTTCAACAGTTGTTACAGGCTCAGTTCTGTATCCAATGCAAATTATCTACTTATATTATTCTAAAATACTGATGATATCGATTAATTCAACAGGTGCTACTGGCTAACTTCACTATAATGTATCCAATGCAAGTGTTCAATTTCAGAACTACAGTAGAAAATTCGCCATGAATCTAAAGACGTGTTTCTAAAACACTGATTAAATAATGGTTTTGATTAGACAAATAAACAAAAAAAAAACCCCATATTACAGTAAAGCAATCTAAAAAATGAATGTTATGTACACTGTTGACAGCTACATACAACTTTAATTTAATTTTTAAAAAAACTTTCAATATCTACTAGAAAACAGAACCCCATATTAAAGTCATCTAATTGAATAGTATGTGTCACTGCTGACATCTGCATACAACAATATTTACTAGAAAACAATCTCAAATGTGATCGTTCTAATGATGAAACGAGTTTCAAAAAGAAAAACAAACAACAAAAATAGAAACAGTTTTTTATTTTGTGGGGGACAACACGCTATTGTTCGTGCTGGTATCGATAGGTAACTTCCTCCATCTCCAGAGCTTGCGTAGACCTTTCGTTTAAGAGTTCTCGGCCCTGGTTAACACTGGAGGGACCGCTCAATATTGAAGACAACCCTTCTCTCCCTGCCAAGCGTATCAGATACGGCGTTATTATATCTTTTCTTCTACCTGCCTCAAACACAGGTTTTCCTTATACGTATAATAGCAGATTTATATTAGTTGAAATGTTTTAAAATGAAATCAAAACAGAAGAGTTAGTTTACTATTAGATATTGTACATATACCTGTTTAATAAAGAAAATATCAAACAGCTATATGAATACAGATCAAAATTATACTAAAATATAATTGTCAATATACAGTTTGTCCTGCTTTGTATAAAACACACTTACATGTATTGTCTCCCTTTAAAATATATCTTTAAAATATGTCTTCCTCATATTAACTTTTCTTTTCTCTCATTCTTCTGTGTATATCTTCGTGTGTGTGTGTGTGTGTGTGTGTGTGTGTGTGTGTGTGTGTGTGTGTGTGTGCGCGCGCGCGCGCGCGCGTACTTCTAGCTTATTTTTCTGAGTCCACTTTCTTCGGCTTATCACTGTTAACATTTGATACTCTTTCTCTTACCGCCATAACCACACGCCTCAGACCTCATGACCAATTTTAGTCTGAATACAACAGACACAGACTTTCTCAAACCGCTATAACCACACGCCTCAGACCTTGTGACATCTGAATACAACAGTCACAGATTTTTCCAACCAACAACTCGCAGGTGAAGACTACTGTATGAAGCAACCACTTTGAGTTGTGTTTCGTCTGTACATCACACACACACACACTCTCTCTCTCTCTCTCTCTCTCACACACACACACACACTCACTCTCTCTCTCACACACACACTCTCTCTCTCTCTCTCTCTCTCTCTCTCTCTCTCTCACACACACACACACACATACACCACCCTCGTGCTCTCCGAAAGCAGTGACCTCCGGGTGAACTCGTAACTGACCTCCCCAACTGGAGACGGCTTACAGTGCCTTTCACTGACCTGCTGTTGACACGCACTGCAAGGGACTGATAACACCAGTCTGTGTGACGTGTACGCATATCACAAAGAAACCTAGACTCTCTCACTGCCTATGACGTCACGTTTTTTTGTTGCCACGCATTGCAAGGGACACCAGTCTGTGTGACAAAGAAACCGAGACTATCTCGCTAGATATATGACGTCATGTTTCTTACTTTCTTGAAATACACTCACAATGCAATAGTGAACGGAATTGTTATTAATTGTAGCAAGCAAAGATACTGATGGTGTGATAAAAGATGACGATGAAAATGAAATAAGTATACTGAGGGATATGTAATTATACTGTGAACTATAAGCTATTATTACTAAACATAAAATGAATTAAAACTCATTTTGTCACTATGAGTAACCAAAGTACTGTTTTTATATGTGTCTTTATGTTTGAGTTATTTTAATTTACAGTCGCATATAAAATCAATCATTAACTCTTATTTCTGAAATATATTATGCTTGACTTCTTAATTATTGCAAACTGCCAATAGTTCCTTCCCTGTTGCTATACATTAACCATTAAAAACTTAATGCTACAGTTTGTATGAATACCTTAGTTGTTTCTTATGTGTATATATATATAAACATTTTTCTCTTGCTGATAAAGAATTAACAACTGAAATATTAACAACTAAAGCAATCGTTCATACGAATCTCGCTCTTAACATTACGTTGTAAGGAACGAAAAGAGATATAAAATATTTATTCCCCACCCCATTTAATACTGTACTTATCCTGAAGTCACTTTGCCCTATCACACACACACACACACACACACACACACACACACACACACACACACACGCACACACACGCATACACAAATGCAGGTTAAAGGTTGTTTACTCCTTTCACTCAAGATCGGCCGGGGCTTAAAGAGATTCATTAAAAGCTTTGCCCAGGATTTTGCTGAATGTCTGTACCAGATTTATGGAAGTTTGCTTCTCCCGTGATTGGCTGTGACCTAGATACTGTACCACAGTTACTAAAGGTCACTTAATTCCCTCCAACGGAAAACTAGCACCGCCTCTGCTTCAAACGCTAACAATGATTCTAACCGCCTCAATTATCTCGGGCCAATATCAACACTGTTTTGCTGAAATATTGGAAATCTCATTGTCTTGTATTATGGCAAAAATCAAATAACATATTTTGTGGCTAACCGAGATTTTGCCAGAAGTAAATTCTGCTTCCTCGGCTATGCTATTGCTTTCGTTGATATGACGTCATCTGTCTGTTGCAAAGAACACAAGTTATGTATGAGTTATGCAAATCACTAACACATCACCATTAGCTCTGAAAATCTATGAGAAGACTGCAGTAAATAGAAACAACTACTTGTTTTGATTTGTAACTTTTTGCCCCTACTTTAATTAAAAAATACTTTCAGTTGTCGAAACAAATGTCTGCATTTGAAGAAATTGCGCAATCTCAATGCCATGACCAAAAAAATTTAGTACGTATGACGCCCCAAAGAAATGTTTACACGCCTAGTCACAGATCAAATCATCCAGATCTATGAGATACTGAGTACTCCCCAAACAAAATTCATCATGCAAAGGCTGTTGAAGTTTGTTCGTTTATTTAAAAATATCATTGAAAGTAAATAAAACGAAAGTGTCTCAGGATATTTTACAAACTCATTATCCGTCGAAATTTTTGGTTTCGTTTTAATCATAAAGTTGTCTATTCTACTGACGCGCACTGTTCGCGCAAACAATTCGTGTTTTCTGCATACTACCACGTCAAGACTAATCTTTGTCTAGTCAGACTAGAATTGGTGTAACCTAACTAAACACATGCATACTCAGACTAGAATTGGTGTAACTTAATTAAACACATGCATACTCACGCACATCCACAGACACACATTTATGCATACAGTTATGCGAAGTATGATTGACAGTGATAATAAAATAATAAAGGGAGAGAGTATATTGGAAAGAGTGAGAGGGGCCTTCGCAGACGTAGACCGAGTGGATAGAGAGTAAGAGAGAAAATGAGGGCCGACCGAGAGATGGAAAGAGTAGGATGGGCAGATAGATCGAACGGCTGACATGGAGAAAGCAGAGAGGAAGAAAGAGAGGGAGGCAGAAAGTGAGGGAGGCAAAAAGAGAGGGAGGAGCAGACAGCGAAGGACTGGGCAATAGCACTTGCGATTCTGTACAAAGAAAGCTAGAAGCTTCCGCAGACAGATGATGACAATTTCATTGAACTCAATGCTACGTGAACATCATGTGCGTCATGGCTCGACAGCCAGTCACGGTGGAATCGCTAGTCTAAAAACTCATCATTGATCTCTGGCATCACGAGTATATATCTATAATGGTAAACTTGCACTCATTAATCGCACGTGTCAGACCTGTGCATCTTTGGCGTCCAGTGAGTCTGGCTCTCATCTCGTGCTGCTCGCGTGACATCCTGGCAAGCCGAGACAAGCAGCAATAAAGGAGAGACTTCCAAACGAAAATGATAAAATTATGCCGTTATCAATTCCTTTGACTGAGAGATTGCCGCTGAAGGAGAAGTTCCTCGGCAGATAAGTTATCTTTCCTTACAACTCTGAAGCAGCGAGATGAACAAACCAGCCATGCAGAACCAGAAGATTTTAAGAGCTTTATTGTGAATCCGGCCAGCCTATATGGGACATAAAAAATGTGCAGAATATATTTAGATCTGATGATCTTGCTACATTTACGGTACCTAGTTCCCGACTAGATGACGTCACAAAATAGTAATATGTTGCATAAAGCTGAGACTAAGATTACTGGGGATGGATGGGTGTCACCCTTGATAATGTACAAAACATACAACTCGGTAGCAACTAGATAAAGTCGCTAACTTCTATCCAAAAGGTTTTGGGTTTAAATCCTCGTTTGGTTAATGCTCTCTCTCTCTCTCTTCACCTCAGTGGCTCATGTAATAAGAACAATAATGAATGTTAATTTTTGAAGGAACTAAGATTATTTGCAGTCATTACGGTGGCAAAAATGATACGTAGAAACATATGTGAGAACTATGGCATAAAATTCCCAGAAAGAGCGTTGATGCACCCACCACAATCAGTCATCAAAACAGAAGTCAAAATACTGTGGGACTTCGAGATAAGAACAGATCGACTGATTCATGCGCGAAGACCAAGCATTGTAGTTCTCAATACGTCCAACAGAACAGCAACAATCAAGTGATAGAAACATACAAACAAAAGAAAAAGAAAAAAATTTAAAAATACCAGAATCTCAGATTAGAAGTCCAGAGTCTGGAATGTAAAAAGCAGAAGTGATACCTGTAGTGTTAGGAGCATTGGGAAACAACATCTGTGTTGGAAAGCTATCTGAATAAATTACCTGGAATCCACAGACTCGCCCCTCCCCATCTACTTAACGCAGCACTCCTCGGAAGTACCCACATTCTCCGAGAAAACCTCTTGGATTTCCCCAGAATCTTGTTTAAGATTCTGAAACCTTGGTTCACAACCGACAGTCAACAGAAGTCGTGGGGAAAAAAATGACAGTTCCAGAGAGCGCCCCTGTAAAAATTGCACAAACTGGGGCACCTCGCGTCAAAGGCAGACAGCGCCCTAGTTAAAAAAAAAAAATAGCACAAAATGGGGCAGCGTCGCGTCATGTGAACGTATGTTATCAAGCAACACCCGGGTAAAAATAACACAAACTGGGGCACGTCGCGTCATGCTATCAAGGCAGACAGCGCCCCGGTAAAAATAACACAAACTGGACTACTACTCCCATCTGGACAAGATCTGGTAGTGCTGGTGGTGGAACGGGGGAGAAAGGAGGGCTGCACATTAAACAGGCGCTAGTGGAAGAACGGAAGCATGATCTGATGAATACTATTAACCATAAGAATACTCACAAGACAACCTGGTTTTAATTAAACTGGTGCCATGCTATTAATGTACGGATATTAACAACACAATCTGATGCAATTATGATGGTTTAATGCCATTAAATTTACGAACGCTAACAAGACAACTTGATTATAATTATGCTGATTTAATGGATACTTACAAGAAAAAATAGTGTAGAGATACTTACAAGATTGTAGATTATAAATATGCTGATTTAATGCCATCATTTTAAAGAATACTTTCAAGACAATTTCATTGTAATTATGCTGGCTTCATGCCATCATTTTTAAGAATCTTTCAAGAAAATTTCATTTTAATTATGCTGGTTTCATGCCATCATTTTTAAGAATACTTTCAAGACAATTTGTTTGTAATTATGCTGGTTTCATGCCATTAAATGTATGAATACTTACAAGACATCTTGATTGTAACTGTGCTGGTTTCATTCCAAAACAAACTGGTTTAAAGATTCTGGTTTAATGTAACAGATTTTGTTGATAATGCTTATTTAATACTTATAAAGCAAGTAATTTTAATGAAATTGGTTTAATATAATAATTATGAAAGAAGACATATATATATATATATATAATAGGCAAAATAAAAGCAAGCACTATTTTTTAAACTTTGTGTAAAAAGCAAAAAAGTCGGTATTTTTCCTGCATTGTAAATTGAAAACTGTATCAGAACTCTAGAGACACATATACCAAAAACGTTCAGCATTTTCAAAAACGTTCAGCACTTTCAAAAACGTTCAGCATTTTCAAGAACGTTCAGCACTTTCAAAAACGTTCAGCATTTTCAAGAACGTATGCATCTATTTATTCGTATTTCTTTTTGTACTCTTTCATTAATGAGTAAAACAGGGGCCGGAATACAATATGAAACGGCACATGCCCTCGTCAAACACAATCAACCCTTCTGGAAAGCGAAAGTGCGAAATTAAAAAAAAAAAAAATACACAGCGAGGAAAACGAACAACAATAATAAATCGAATTAAAAAAAGAGGAGAGGGTCGTTGTTGTGGTTTTTAATTTAATTTTTATTTTTGGCAGATATGATGATTTCTTCTGTTGTTAGTTGCTACTTTTGCAGAATATGCTTCAGTAAATGAATGTTGTAATCTTAGTATGGATCTCATGGATTCCTAGATTCCGGCATCTCCAGAGCCGAGATGTACAAGGGGCAACAACTCCTTGGGCTCATTTTCTCACGTGAAAGAATGCTCTTCTAATTTGAATAGGGTGCGTGTGTATTTATAGATTTATTTCATACGTGGTGTATTTATAGATTTATTTCATACGTGTGTATTTATAGATTTATTTCATATGTGTGTATTTATAGATTTATTTCATATGTGTGTATTTATAGATTTATTTCATACGTGTGTATTTATAGATTTATTTCATATGTGTGTATTTATAGATTTATTTCATACGTGTGTATTTATAGATTTATTTCATATGTGTGTATTTATAGATTTATTTCATACGTGTGTATTTATAGATTTATTTCAGTTTAACTTTGCATTAAAATTCAAATTAATATATATTAATTGTACACACGCGCATGCACATACACATACACACAAACACGCACATATACTCGCAAATACACATATGCATACACACTCACACAAACATACACGCACATATACACATACATACACACATACACATACATGCACACACTCATACACATACAAACGCACACAAACAAACACAAACACACACACACAAACACATGATAAAGAATAGGAAAAGGTGAGATTTCTACGTCCACTAGCTCAGGCCTGAAAATGAAAAAAAAGTCCCACTAGCCTTTGGCTAGTAACTTTAAAATTTTACTAGCCAAACTAAAAATTTTACTAGCCAAACTAAAATTTTTACTAGCCAATTTAATTTTTTTCTAGACAATCAAAATAGCCTAACATAACAAGTGTGTGTGTGGGGGGGGTTCTCATCGCGGGATTGATATGTATTAAATGGAATTTTTTATACATAGGGCGTATCATATCTTTAGAAAACGACACAGAGAAAGTTTTGCCAATATTCTTTTGATTCAGATTCATTAGAAAGTATTTATCTTTGCTTTTTCATTGTATTATTTATGCATGTATTCTTTTGCAGAGTATTATGTATACTTAATTTGTTAACATATAGCATTGTATTTTTAGTTGGAGCTAGATACATGAATGTTAACTGTTGATGATTTATTTAGTATTGTGTTACTGAATATTCATTGTGAGAAGTCGACGTGTTATACCGCCAGCTAGGAGAGTTATAGGTAGTAACAGACTTCGAAATATTATATTTAGGGTGCTAAGTATAATGTTGTAATGTTGTATGGTTGGAGCCGTGACATTACGAAAGCCTTGGAGACACAGACTGTAGCCAAGCAAGTGAAACGTGTGACTTATTTAGGACGGAGCTCTGAATAAATTAAATAATTTTTGTAAGATTATGTTACATGTCCAGTATTTATTTAAAGACCCTGCTTAGGAATTTTACAGAACTTTAATTTAATTAGATAAATTAATTTCTCTCCTTTCCCTAAACAGACTGGTTGCTTTAGCTAGTTTTTCAAACGTTTTTAAATATGCTTCTATTTGATCTTTGTGTTCATCAAAAGGAACCATATTTAATCTGGGAATGAAATGTTCAATCCTACTCTGGTTGTGTTCGTCACTCGAATGTGAACTACCACTGCTTCTCCTGTTATGACTACGATCATGCATTTCTAATCATTTCATCTCCATCGCGTGGTCGCGTTCTTTCTGTTTCTCATCCGCTTCTAACCGTTTCGCTTCGTTTTCGGCGGCTATCCGTTTCGCTTCGTTTTCGGCTTCAATCCGTTTCAATTCGCGATTCGCTGCGCGCTCTTCCCTCCCTCTCTCCGCTAGCTCAGTCTTGATGTAGTTTGTCAACTCATCACCTTGCCGATCGCTTCATTGTTGATCTTTGTACAGGAAATGAAGAGTGAAAATTTGGGGACTTCCGGGTTAAGTAAAAATACGGATATGAAAATTTACAAACCCATAGTTGTTCACAAAAAAGTTCATTTTAGTGCACTCGCAGTTGGCGACTAAAGTTTTTTTTTTAGTCGCCAATTTTTTTTTTCACTAGCCATGGCGACTAAATTAGTCGCCATTTTCAGGCCTGCACTAGCTTATGCATTAGTGTAATCACTTAAGACAGAAATCCAGTAGTCAAATGTGACGTGAACTTTACGTGACAGCGTAATCACTTGAGACAGAAATCCGGCAGTCAAGTGAGACGCGAACTTCACGTGTCAGTATAATCACTTAAAAGAGAAATCCGGCAGTCAAGTGTGACTATATGCGGTATGTCCGTGAAACTAGCCTCATTGTAGAGATTGACTGCCATCACGTCAACATGCCTGCCTGGCTGACTGAATGCCATCACGTCAACACGCCTGACTGACTGACTGAATGCCATCACGCCAACACGCCTGCCTGACTGACTGAATGCCATCACGCCAACACGCCTGACTGACTGACTGAATGCTAACACGCCTGACTGACTGACTGCCTTTCTGCCAACATACCTGCCTACTGCCTAAATGTCTGATTGCCTGCAACATGTTCCCTGACTGCCTGCAAATATGCTTGCCTGCCCGACTTGGTAAATACTCACTACATTCAAGCACTTGCTCATGATTGCAGATGAACGTAAAATCGTATCCAATACGTACAAATTAATATTACTGTCAAGAAGATAGTGTCAAGTTCTGTCATGTATGACTGATATTACTAAAAAATGAAAATTGAAGGGTACTAAACAGTGAAAACAACAAAGGCAGAAAGCATTAAGATGTCTAAAAATAAGAAATTGGAATGACAAAGTGTCATTAACATTCGGCTAAGCTATTTTATCATTAACAAATGTTACTTTATATATTAAAGAAATAAGTATGAACAAAATCTCGCTTCGCACAAATTCACTCTCGAATATTAAGATCTCTCTTACTTCGTTTCATGAGCGGTGTATGTGTATTTTTAGCTCCTGTTCGTCTAGGTTAGCCGGCTAAGCACCTGCTGAATATTCCCCCCCCCCCCCCCATATGTTCAAAGTGATATAACAAGTGAGAACGAATATTAATTTTAATTTCTGGAGTTTCCGTTTCAATGTCTAAGTCTGAAATTATCTTTGAATATATCATATTGAATTTTCTTTAGAAAGACATTTAACTTTTAAAATAAACAACGGAAAATGGCAAGCTAGTTACAGACAACTTTATCACCGCCTACTAAAATCCCACACGTGTCCTAGAAAGAGGAGCAATTATTTATCTAAGAAATCCCTTAAAGTTCAATTGGACCAAAGGAAACCGCCAGCACTAAGACTGCTTTCTTGGAGCGATCAATCACAGCCAATATTTAGATTTCCAACAGGCGTCCAACGATCTTGCTTGGGACCAACCCGGATTTCTGGATTACAACTGTTACCATTTAAATTTCAAAATTTTTACAAAGCAATATTAATAATCAGATAAGCAAGCTAAAATGAACTAGTTTTTCGGAATCTAAATTAAGATGCTTGTGCTCAGAATCTAAATTAAGACGCTTGTGTTCAGAATCTAAATTAAGACGCTTGTGTTCAGAATCTAAATTAAGACGCTTGTGTTCAGAATCTTAATTAAGATGCTTTTGCTCTGTGCAAGTCCAATAAATACAATGATGTTGTGCAAACACTTTATTTTAAAAAAAAATAAGCTACATGTATTGATATTAGAAATATTGAGACACATACAATGTGGAATAAATCTAAAACTTTTTAATCCGTCTTTTGCGGTAATATGTATGTGACGTGTTCACTAATAAGAGAAGGCACTTATTTTTAATTCAATTTATATTGACACATCCACGATGTAAAAAGGTATTTAAAACTAGTGTTAAACTATTAGCTTAATCACCATATCCTCTATGGTTGGATCTCTTTTAATAAACTTAGCTTAATCACCATATTTTGTATGTTTGGATCTCTTTTAATAAACTTAACTTACTCACCACATACTGTATGCTTGGGTCTCTTTTAATAAACTTAGAAAATGACGGTAGAGATGGAGAAATAACAGGGAAATTTAGCAACGCCTGTTCTGATTTTGTCACGCTGGTGATGATTATGGGGGAAAAAAGTCTATACCATTAGTGTGATAATATATTAAACAAATTATGTAATTTTAACAAATTTTCATATTATTAATTTTTTCTCTTATATAAGGGTTTTCCCCAGTCTTACGCCTCCATTGAGAGACATCTGTTAGGGATTAAGCTAGAGTTGACGAAATGCCTGTTTACCTAGTTTGGGGAAATTGGGTTAGATCATAGGTGAAGGTCGCACCAAAAATCGGATACTAACTATCCATGCACCAGTCATTTGTTTTCCGGTAATGACTTAGTGCTAAGTTGTGAACTGACCTTTCCCTCATTCATAAAACCACCTGAATGAGCGGGTCACGCCAGATGCTACACCCATTTACACAGGAAAATAGAGAACGTCCAGGACCACACGAAAACACCTAGTGGTAATACCTTGATTTATCTCCAAAATCAAAATCCTTTTGTAATCTATTATATATATATTTTATATTGTGAAGGTATGTAGAATATATTCTTGTGAATTTTATTGCTGTTAAGATAATGCATTTTTCTACAGAGCTAAGTGGCACAGTGATATTACATTTGTAAATGTGGTGAGAACTCGGTGTATGTAATTGTTTACTGTTGATTAATTGCTATCACAGAAGAGTTAACATGCGCTGTGTGATCACTAGCTAAAATTGTATTACGAGCAACTATGGAGTAAGGAAAATATATATTTGTAAAGATTTACATATTTGAATTTCCAGGTAATATAAATTGTGAATTAGTGGAAATTGTAAAGAATGATTAATGCTGCTGCTATAAGGCCCACAAAAGTCATTATTGTCACCCAAAGCTATAATGTAAATAACTATGTATTGCAGCAGGTCTCAGTTCTACCTCACAACTCAGATCCTAATTGCCAGCTGTTCCTTGACACAGAAGTCCAACTTGCTAAAGTGTGGAGTCCGGGAGCCATAACATAGCTTGTCGGACCTTGAGGGTTGCCAAGGGTCATGGAGGTCAGCATGCATCAGTGGATGACAACAACACGTGCTTCATGCAGATAAGTCCAAAGGGACAACCAAGATAAAATTTCCATGGTGTGGCTAACTAAAGACTTTCTGGGTCGCACGTTAATCTGCTGTACTCACAGAAATCAATTCGTTAATTTTTCTTGTTTCAATCTAAATTTATTGTTATTAAATTTTATTGTTAAATTTTTGTAAACTGTTATCTCTCTATGTTATTACATGAGTGTATGTAATCGACCAATGGAATACAACTGATTGGGGGTTAGAGCCAGGAATAACAGATAAAGAATCAATAATCATTAATCTATAAATACAAGGGAGATAATGTTATCAGTCGCAAGAAATCAACTAGCTTATCCGACTAAATGTCATGAGCAATCATGAGATTGGGGCATTTGAAGGGAGATAAGTTAGGCAAGTCCAGCTGTCGCTAATGTTGAGGATTATCCTATAAATTAATGATTAATGCCTAAATTAAGACAGGGTCGTAAAATGGAAACTGGACATGTGACAGAGAGCAAAATAACAACAACAAAAAATACACTGGTGCAATGATACCACAGTCTGTTATAAAACGGAGGAAAGATAGAATAGCATATCCAAGTTTACAGAAAAGTTTTGTAAATGGCATTGTACGTTTCCGATGATTGTCGAATAATTCCGAACAAAAGGGCTCCCTAACCTTTCTGCACCAATCTCTATTCTGTGATGCAAGTTAGTTGACTAGAACAAACAACGACAACAAAATGAACTCTGATAGCTAAAATGGGGGGGGGGGAGGTTGGGTAGGTGGAATCATGCATTTGATATAGATAAATGTTGGTGAGACTACGAGTTCCTGCATACATGCAGAGTGAAGATGAGGGTTCTACTAAGTCAAGCAGAATCACCCTTGACCTTTTTCATTTATAGACGTTTGTTAGAATATCGGCGATACATGCACAAAAATGATATATTTTAAACAACAACGTGCTAATACTCTTGAAAGAGGTGCTCACCTGGCGGTTTCAGCATAGCTTAACTCAGAAACAGTACCTTGCACTCTCACCTCATGACACATACAGCGTGACCTCGCAAATTTATCACGTGTACGCTGCGCGAGCCCCAAGAACATTACTCAGTGCAGGCAAACAGATGCAGTTGCTTAGGAAATTCAGTCTCTTGTGAATCAGGCTACTTCATTAGGACATCTGCCGGAATATTTCTTCAAGTTAAAGAAAACTTAAAATATGGATTGCTCTAGAAAGATATACAAATTGTAAAAAAATTAATCGGGGGCTGGGGAGAACTGTTTAAGAGGGAGGGTTGAGGAAAAGGAGAACCGCATTCTTTACAAAAGTGTGACACAAAGATTATACAATGAGATCATACATTTAACGAGCCAGCAAACACATACACTCGGATGAGCATGATAACTGGAGTTTAGTAAACAAGGGCTTTCGTTTCGATGGATTTCAAAAGTAAAACGTTAACATGAAAAAAAACAACAACAAAAAAAACCCACGTAAAACACACTAGGCAAAGTGTAAGACTATGATTATGCGAGTGTACATATATGTATGCGAGAGGGGCTTATGCATGCGAGTAGGACTACACTTTGATTAAACTATGTGAGAAAGAATGCAATTTCTATGAAATATTCGGACAATATGTATGCGAATTTGTTAATATTAATATTGTGTGTGTGTGTGTGTTTGCGCGTGCCTCTGTGTTTGCATGTACGACTTTGTCTCCTAATATAAATGTGTGTGTGTGTGTGTGTGTGTGTGTGTGTGTGTGTGTGTGTGTGTGTGTGTGTGTGTGTGTGTGTGTGTGTGTGTGTGTGTGTGGTATGGGTGTGTGTTTGGTTGTGTCCCTGTACGTGAGTGAGAATGGACAAAATTTTTGCACATAAGACTGTGAGCAATGAACTGAACTATATGAACATTATTTGATCATTACTTACACATACAATAGGCCTATATATATATATGCTAATCAGTATATTCAACCAATAAAAATACATAGCAATAGCAATATTACAAATTACTAGAAAATACTTATTTTTAACGAAACCCTAAACATTAATATTAATTACATGGTGCATTGACACACGACGGTGAAAGATCTATGTTTGTGTAAATTTTCTTCAGCATCAAGTCTACAGTCTAGAAGACGAATGTCCCGAGCAGCAAGTCTGTGTCACCGTGACACTGTTGTCTGCTGTAAACCTTATCACTTTGCAGAACTTTAAGTTGTGTTGAGCTTGTTTTCCTTCTTTTTTTTCTTTCTCTCTCGCTTGAACGTTGTATCTGACTTTCTTGCTCTGAGAAGCAGAAATCTTCAACATATGAAGAACTTAATACATTCGTTGACAATGTAAAATAATATTGATTCGGTTTGGGCTTTGTTGACTATGTGTAATAGAGTGATATATACTATATTTTCACATAAGGCGTGCATATTTATAACGGATGAACATACTTCAATACTGCTAACTAGACTACAGACTACATAGCTGTAAGTTGTAGGGATTTGCATTTAACGAACATACTTATTTAGTACTGCTAACTAGACTACAGACTATATAACTGTAAGGTTGTAGGGATTTGTATTTAACGAACATACTTCTTTAGTACTGCTAACTAGACTACAGACTATATAACTGTAAGGTTGTAGGAATTTGTATTTAACGAACATACCTATTTAGTACTGCTAACTAGACTACAGACTATATAACTGTAAGGTTGTAGGGATTTGTATTTAACGAACAAACTTCTTTAGACTGCTAACTAGACTACAGACTATATAACTGTAAGGTTGTAGGGATTTGTATTTAACGAACATACTTCTTTAGTACTGCTAACTAGACTACAGACTATATAACTGTAAGGTTGTAGGGATTTGTATTTAACGAACATACTTCTTTAGTACTGCTAACTAGACTACAGACTATATAACTGTAAGGTTGTAGGGATTTGTATTTAACGAACAAACTTCTTTAGTACTGCTAACTAGACTACAGACTACATAACTGTAAGGTTGTAGGGATTTGTATTTAACGAACAAACTTCTTTAGTACTGCTAACTAGACTACAGACTATATAACTGTAAAGTTGTAGGGATTTGTATTTAACGAACATACTTATTTAGTACTGCTAACTAGACTACAAACTATATAACTGTAAGGTTGTAGGGATTTGTATTTAACGAACATACTTCTTTAGTACTGCTAACTAGACCACAGACTACATAACTGTAAGGTTGTAGGGATTTGTATTTAACGAACATACTTCTTTAGTACTGCTAACTAGACCACAGACTACATAACTGTAAGGTTGTAGGGATTTGTATTTAACGAACAAACTATTTTGTCAAAGAGAATGCTAACGTGTTTCGTGTTCGAGCAAAGTCTAAACTATCCAAAAATAGTATAAATAGACACCCCACTACTTATACAGGCAACAAAATAAAAAATAATTAAAGAGACAGCAACCAGTTATCTGACCGACATGACAATTAATTTGATGGAATTTCTCACCCGTATCGAATTCAAAATAGCAAAGCCTCTCAACAGAAGTATAATACGTCATATTTGTGCTTTCAGTCAGAGTGAGTATTCACCAACAGTGCGTCAAGCTAACCGAAGTAAACACAATCACATTATTAAATGATGACCCGAGTGATCAAGCGCACACGTCTGGTTCTTCCGATCATACAAACTTACTCTAGGCTCGTCATCATACAAACTTACTCTAGGCTCGTCATCATACAAACTTACTCTAGGCTCGTCATCATACAAACTTACTCTAGGCTCGTCATCATACAAACTTACTCTAGGCTCGTCATCATACAAACTTACTCTAGGCTCGTCATCATACAGACTTACTCTAGGCTCGTCATCATACAGACTTACTCTAAGCTCGTCATCATACAAACTTACTCTAAGCTCGTCATCATACAAACTTACTCTAAGCTCGTCATCATACAAACTTACTCTAGGCTCGTCATCATACAAACTTACTCTAAGCTCGTCATCGTACAAACTTACTCTAAGCTCGTCATCATACAAACTTACTTTAAGCTCGTCATCATACAAACTTACTCTAAGCTCGTCATCATACAAACGACACCCGAAATGTCTAGGAAGACTGGTCATCCTGGATCAAATGGGAAAGAACATAATTAGTTGGAACCATTTATGCTAAGTTTGGGTCCGTGTTTGTGTGTGTGTGTGTGTGTGTGTGTGTGTGTGTGTGTGTGTGTGTGTGTGTGTGTGTGTGTGTGTGTGTTATTGTACCGTACATTTTGTTCAAAATTTCTTTCGCTAAAGCTGTTAAGTTGTTAAGTTAATGGAGAGAGGCAGAATCCTCTCCATTAACGTAGTACGTGTGTAATTGTTCCCACAGTCACAGACAGCAAAATAACAACACATTGGAGCAAAGAAAGTGCTTAATAAACTTATGTCATTGTTAGTCTAGTAAAAACAAACTGTAGCAAAGAAAGTGCTTAATAAACTTATGTCATTGTTAGTCTGATAATGCTAATGCTCTGACAGTAGGAATTTAGCTTTAATGTTAAAGTTGAAATTAAGCACCCAAGAAGAAAGTGTCACGCTATTAATTTTTCTGTTTTAAAATAAACCTAAGATTAAAGAAATTACTGAACCATAAACTATGTGCTAAAAGCATTTCAGAAAAAAAACAACAACAAAATTTGGCAGGTACTTGTATGTCATCGAGATAATAGACGTTGTCTGTGTCAGTGTTTAACATATCGAATCTCTTTATCTGTGAATGTCAGCAATAAACAAATTATGGCAACAAACTACAGAAATATTCTGTGCTGAAAATGAAAACGTTTTAATGGTCGAATAATAATAATAATGTTTATTACAGTCAATAACGACCAATCGTTGATTTGAATTAGATATTTTTCATCCGCACCATTAAAATACATTACAATAATTCTTTGGAAAGCGGGTTTGTTTGTTTTTTAAGGCAGGCTATTCAAATTCCAAAAACATGAGGAAATGCATGAAAGATGAGTGCGACTTCGAAGAATCGCTCACAAAATAACTCAATAATGTTTCTTCCAAAACAGCTCTGCATTTCTTACTTTGTCAGTGATTAATTTATAGTTTATAAAAGTGTTTTATAATCGAGTGACAAATAAAGCAACACGGAGCTTGCTAGTAAATGTGCTGATTTGTATACAAGTGATAAAACAAGCTACTAAATATGCTGATACGTATACACGTGATAAAACAAGCTACTAAATATGCTGATACGTATACACGTGATAAAACAAGCTACTAAATATGCTGATACGTATACACGTGATAAAACAAGCTACTAAATATGCTGATACGTATACACGTGATAAAACAAGCTACTAAATATGCTGATACGTATACACGTGATAAAACAAGCTACTAAATATGCTGATACGTATACACGTGATAAAACAAGCTACTAAATATGCTGATACGTATACACGTGATAAAACAAGCTACTAAATATGCTGATACGTATACACGTGATAAAACAAGCTACTAAATATGCTGATACGTATACACGTGATAAAACAAGCTACTAAATATGCTGATACGTATACACGCACAACCGCAATACGATTTACTGTGCGCTGCAATGCGCAAAGCATTATTGTTATTACAGCATCAACCAGCAGCGCATGCGCAAAGCTGGGTCATTACGTACATTGCGCGTGGGAAAGAAATATGGTGGAAGCGAAAATTAAATGAGACTTTTTTCCGGTCAAAAGAGCGAAAGAATACGCTATTATTTTTCTAACATTTGTTTCCTAGTACTGTGCTGAATGCTGCCTTCAGTAGTTGCCGATTTCGCTAGAAAAGTATAACCATTCTTGAAAAAGTCATTGAATGAAATATTTGGCGAACGTGTTTTAATATGCCTTAGAGTTGTTTAAAATAAAATTTGAACAGGTGACAAACCTTTATTCATTAGAACACATCCATTTATAGTTTGTAAGCCTTTCTTTATACTTTTATAAATGTTTATCTCCTAATTTTGATTGATAGTGATTTACATGAATGATCGTGATTGATAACCCTGGGAAAAAAAACAAACTAAATAAAGCATCACATATCGAGGAAACCACAGATATTCCCCATTGCATTGCCCCACATAAAGTACATGTATATCTGTTTCTCATCCATAATGTAAACAGTGAATCACACATCGAGGAAACCTGAGATTTTCCCATTGGATTGTTTTGTCTCGCTGAAAATTGTTCTCTTTGTAATACATAACGTGAACAATAAGGATGAGAAGTTCCAGTGTATACTTCAGTAATAATATTTATCCCTTTCAGGTGTTCAGTCTCTCAAATATCGGTAAGAAAATTCACTAAAAATAGTGTCAAATATGATTACACCTAAAATTCATCATAACGAAAACAGCAAGTGTAACATAAGAATTATACATATATACACTAATCGAGAAAGCAAGAGTAAATAAACTAGAGTATATATATATATATATATATATATATATATATATATATATATATATATATATATATACTAATCAAAACAGCAAGAGTAAAAAATGTATATATATCTACTAATCAAAGCAGCAAGAGTAAAAAATATTTATAATACATTCATACTAATCAAAACAACAAGAGTAATATATATATATATACTATTCATTCTTAGAAGATTATATGCAATAAAAATTCGTGGATATAATCAACTACGAAGAGGCTTTTGTGCTGACCGAACAGTTGGCCCGTGATATCTCTGAGCATTTCAATTGGGGCACATATTATCAATAACATTTCTGCTAGTTCTAAGATGATATATACATTTCAATTGGGGCACATATTGTCAATAACATTTCTGCTAGTTCTAAGATGATATATGCATTATAACGTTAATAGTTCGAAAATTTAATCCAAAACGTTTACCATCTGAATAGGCACGAGCAAAACACTATGTAGGCTATATCTAATAATAATAAGTTTTTTCTTGCCTGTTTCTGCAGGGCAAACGTCTGTCACACTTAGACTGTGAAAGACGGCACGCGTTTTCAATTAGTACATTTCTCCCTGATTAATTTGATCTGCGGGGCTAGTGATAGCCCCTGGCATTTCTGGACGAGGAGGGTATTAAGCCCTGTAGTCCTATCCCCCCTCGGAGAGAGATTACATATTCTGGTCAATTAAGTACTGCTACGAACTTCTTGCTCATCTGTATCATTTTACTTCCTAAGTACTCGGAGTCCGCGAACATGATTTAATTATTTATTTCCAGTTCCATAAACCTGCAAACAATCACATCGAAAAGAAAGGGGCTGGAGGGATGTGGCTGGGTGGTGGTGATGTGGAGTGATCATTAGGAATTAAAACGCTGAAAAGCTTAACTGATATCAAACTATGCTAAAATGAGTTAATAGTTAGTCAACAGTGCACAAAATAATCAATTCAAATCCGTATCAACTAGAGCCACCGAACGAGGGCTGAGAAAATACATTTAGAGGACACGACATGTATTTTCATTTCAGTTCTTTCGATATACAAACTTAGCAGACACTTGGCCGAAATGCCAATCTGATGAACTACGCAGATAAAAAAAAAAATAACCCACACATTTAAATCGTAAATTCTGCTCCCCGTTTTTTTTATTTTGGTAATAAATGATAGGTTTATTTATAGTACAAAAGATTGAATTCTACCTTTCTAAAGTACTACTTATCCGGATCGCAAAAAGATAAATAAAACTCGGAAATGATAGTATGTTGATAAAAGTTATAAAAATTATATTGACATCAAATGTTATCTCATTAGTTTGTTTCCACGCACTGATGCCTTGTGTCTACGAAGTGGTTTACTGAACGGTGCTTGTTCACTGGAGAAAGTCAGTTTGATTCACATGAGGGAGTCATCACGCCCCCCACCCCTACGACCACATCCCTAACATTATTGCTCATTAATATAATCATTGTTTACTTTCAAACAAATAAAAAAAAATGTTTATTACACATTCTGACAATCGACACAGCGCTGTTTATGAGATGTGTGGAGAATTAACAGTTTATTGTACACAAAACTTTGGATGGTTCAATTTGCTGAATATCATGTACTTTACATTTAAAAAAGCCGCCCTGTTAAAGAGATATAAATCTGAATGCTTCTGTGGCGGTGTAAATTTGCCTGTCCCTATCATTTAACTTAATTATTATATAGTTCGTTAAAGGTCAACGTGATTGTGACCTTCGGGTGCCGCGCATGACGACATTTCTGTGAGTACCTAAGTTAAAATAACAACTCAGGTGAAGAATATGCTAGAACTTGCTGATGTAATCCAAACCAGTCAAGAATGGATGGGTAATTTTTTAATAGTTTATAGGTTTACACAAAACGAATTAACCAAAAGATAGAGACGGAAACTTATCTGTAAAAGAAAGTTATATATTCTAATCAATTTGATTTTAGTAACTCAAGTCTGGTCATGAAGACGATCGTTAGATATTCATTTCATAAATTGTAATAAATTGTTATTATCATACATTGTAATAAATTGTTATTATCAAACATTGTAATAAATTGTTATTATCATACATTGTAATAAATTGTTATTATCAAACATTGTAATAAATTGTTATTATCATACATTGTAATAAATTGTTATTATCATACATTGTAATAAATTGTTATTATCATACATTGATTCATTTTAAAGTCACCATTGCTACTTCTTATTGATCTTGAAACTGACAGTATGTATGGTGATTACTTGGTGGCTCTTTACCATGCCACGTGACTGACTTGACATTCATGTTCATGTCTGGCTATTGTGTTGGGCTTTTATATAGACTCTTTACCATGCCACGTGACTGACTTGACATTCATGTGCATGCCTGGCTATTGTGTTGGGCTTTTATATAGACTCTTTAATATGCCATATAAGCAGACTAGACATTCTTGTGCCTCTGAGACTGATTGAGTTGGGATTTTAGTGACTCTTTAACATGCCAGGTATATTAACTGTGATTAATTAACTTGACTGTCATGTGTACCTGAGGCTGAATATTTTGTAATTACCTGGATATTATAACATCTTCAAACTTTTCTCCTACTCCATGGGTACATGCACACTCCCTGCCATAGATAGATAGATAAATAGATAGATAGATGTAGAAAAAGAGATAGATATATAGATGGATAGTTGGATGGATGGATGGGTGGGTAGATAGATAGATAGATAGATAAACGGATAGATGAATAGTTGCATGGATGGATGGGTGGATAGATGGTTGGGTGGATAGATAGAAAGAAAGAAAGATAGATAGATAGATAGATAGATAGATAGATAGATAGATAGATAGATAGATAGATAGATAGATAGATAGATAGATAGATAGATAGATAGACAGATAGATAGATAGATAATGTAATCCCCTAAAGTGGTCAGAGTGAAGAAACAGAATCGTATATTCCAATTCTAGTTGTTCCGTTTGCAAATGTATAACATTTTCGTAATTCGAGTGGACAGTGAGTGAAAGATTCGATAAAAATGTACATTTAAAATGTTTCATGGTTCAAAATTCATACATTATCCATTTTTTTCTTTAATCGCAAATGGACTTATATTAAGTGTAAAATAACTACACTAGAAGTACCTCTCAGAACTGCTATTTTTAGATGCAAGAGTGACTTTCTAGCACTCTTTTGAAAAATAAGTAGCTGGCGAATGGATAGTCACTTGCAAAGCGTGTTGATATGATAAATGACAAATTCGAGGTCCCGCAAGCAGAGAAACAAGAGACTATTACATTATAGAAATCATATGGTGTTATCTATACATTATAGAAATCATATGGTGTTATCTATACATTATAGAAATCACATATTTGCTGGTCGGTTTGGTATAGCATCTAAATAACGTACTTCCGTTCATGCGATAAATGTTCACATTAAATTTCATATTTTCTATCGGCATGGCGAACATATATCTGTATACATACTACCCATGTGTTTAACGTGTATATTCGTGACAGGGGTCATGCGGCACTGCTCGACGCTGTGCGAGTGTCACCCACCGACTCTTGGAGTTTCCTGTTCTAGCAGTAACCGCCTAAAGGTGTGTATTCTTCAGAAAACATCACCAAGGGTAACATTTCTCAGTTTCCTGTAGCCCGGTTGCAACAATGATAGATGGATATCCTCTATCCTCAGATGTACGCCGCAAGCTTACTATCTCTCGACAAACCACATATCTCTACGTCACGAAAACTAAATCTATCCTTGAGCTCTATGCCGCAAGCTTACGATCTCTCGACAAACCACATATCTCTACGTCACGAAAACTAAATCTATCCTTGAGCTGTTCGCCGCAAGCTTACGATCTCTCGACAAACCACATATCTCTAAGTCACGAAAACTAAATCTATCCTTGAGCTGTTCGCCGCAAGCTTACGATCTCTCGACAAACCACATCTCTACGTCACGAAAACTAAATCTATCCTTGAGCTGTTCGCCGCAAGCTTACGATCTCTCGCCCAAACCACATATCTCTACGTCACGAAAACTAAGTCTATGGCGCTCTCATACTTAACAGAGCGAGATGTTCGACAGTCGTGAAAAACTGTCTTCACGCATGACTAGATTGTGAGTACTGGCTGTGCGATGGTCGTTCTTTCTGTGTCATGACGTCAGCGGGTTTTTGAAGAGACAGTTAAATTCAATAAAAATAATGACAAAATGTTCGCCATCTCTTTGATTATCGCCAAACTGTAAATCAGTTGTGTTCAACTGTAAATCTTTTCCTTTTCTCGTTTGGTTTTTATTCGTCCACTGTCTTCCTGTTTAGTTTCTAATGCCATGTTATTCTCTGTGTCCCATATTTCTTTTGTTTCCAGTGGCATTCGGTGCTCTCAGTTTCTTCACAAACATTGCAAAGATTTATGAATTCCATCCCGGAAATTAAGGCAGCTAGCTATAATGTGAAGAAACAAAATAACAATATTTCTCAAACAAAGATTAACGATATTTAACATTTTGATGAAAAGAGAATCATTGATATTACTGATTTCAAAATCTGTCCGTATCTGTTTGTTTTGACCATAAATGAGCTAGTCAAATACTTTATGTATCTACAAGAAAAGTTTGGACCATAAATGAGCCAGTCAAATACTCTATGTATCTACAAGAAAAGTTTGGACCATAAATGAGCCATTCAAATAATGTGTGCATTTACAACAAAAGTTTGGACCATAAATGAGCCAGTCAAATAATTTATGTATCTACAGCAAAAGTTTGGACCATAAATAAGCCAATCAAATAATTTATGTATCTACAGCAACAGGTTTGGCAACCTGGCACGGACGGAGATTTGGGGAAGCCAGACAATTAAATTTTCGTTTATCCTAAACTGATTATGTGCATGTACACAGCTAAGAACCACATTTTTATTGCAAGTATAAATAGTAGGTACACAGTTTTACACTGCTGCATTGCTGATGCATAGTTTTGCATAGTTTAACTCTTGTATAACCTCACACAGTTGGTGCATTGGTTTGCATAGTTTAACTCTTGTATAACCTCACACAGTTGGTGCATTGGTTTGCATAGAATTGCACTGCGTTCGCCACTCTGATGCATAGTTGCACATTGACTAGTTAATTCCTGCAAATGCTCTTGTAAGTGCAAAGATTTGTGTTGTGTGTGTGTGTGTGTGTGTGTGTGTGTGTGTGTGTGTGTGTGTGTGTGTGTGTGTGTGTGTGTGTGTGTGTGTGTGAACTGTGCTAAGATAGCTTACTTGTAAAACAATTGAAGGAGAAAGACGCGAGTTTCATAATATCCGAGGATTTCCACGTGATGGCTTGGTTGCTTTAATTAAATATGAGAATGAAAGAAAAAAGTAAATTAGCAAATGCTAAACTTAAACTTACCAAAAAAAAAAGAAAGAAATGATTAGATATGACCTAAAGATTACAGAAGTTGTGCTGAAGGCTAGTTTAAAGCTCAAAGACAGAAAATAACAGCAAAACGTGTTAGGCATGAAATGACTCTTAGAGAAAATTAGATAGAGCTTAGAGAAAAAGAAATGAAGCTTAGCAAATTAAGCTTGATCACACACAATGAATGAACCACGAGACATGACATTGGAATGTTAAAACTAAAAGGTAATCAAATCTTCAAATTAATAACCATATCAACCGAGTTTTTATTGTACATTTATATGATGCGAAAGAAATCAGTTATCCATTCTCAGAAAGGTTTAAGTCTTACACAATAGAATAAATGTTTGATGGCAGTTGACCAATACATCTTTCAGTTGCTTTTGCATGACAAAGTACTTGGTGTATAATTGAATGAAAACATATGGTGTCAAGGTTTATGTCACTTTGAAACAAGTGTTAGTTCTGAAATATGTATTATTTGCTTTGTGATTGAATAAGATCACAGACTAGTTAAGAGTTTTGTCATTTGAACCTCTGTATGAGAGCCTGGTTGGATGACTGATGAAAATTCTGAAGTAAATATGGACATGTGACCTTACTATTGATAAAATTTCTTAAACAATTATGGACATGTGATCTTAATACTGATGAAAATTCTTAAACACGTGTGACCTTACTACTGATGAAAATTCTGAAACAGTTACGGATATGGGACCTTACGATTGATAAAAATTCTGAAATAGTTATAGACATGTGACTTTACTACTAATGAAATCGATATGATGTAGAGCTAAAACAACTTGATGCTGGTGCGCAGGTCCTTAATTCTCCTACCACAGAATTACAAGTTGCAGATGATTTGTAGTGAACTGTTCAAAATATGTGAGTAGAGCTATCATGCTCGTACTTGACATAAAGTCAAGGTCATCTCAAGCAAACATACCAAAGAAGTACAGAGAATGTGAAACTTCTGGTGATGAATAGCACCTAGTGAAGACCCTGATAGCAATTGTGGTGTGACCCCTGTGACCTCCAAGCACAATGGTGGATTCGTGCTTCACTCAGACTGCATTTCTCACTCTGGGTTTTAGATTTGAGGCTGTAGCAAATATTGTATTTTAGATTTTGGAGGGTTGCATTTCTCACTCTGGGTTTTAGATTTGAGGCTGTAGCAAATATTGTATTTTAGATTTTGGAGGGTTGCATTATGCTGTGTAGTCAGCTCTTACTTTGCTATGCCTAACCCATCTTCTTCTCACATAGACAGCTCTACGTCACACAGTCCAGGGTCAGCAGAGGTACCAATTTTTTCATTCACACCCAAGACAGCAAAACTCATAATATATATACAAAGAAGCACTAAATCAGCATTTATAAATTAACAAAATGATATAGTTAACTATATATATATTCTTCTGACATTTATGTCAGTGGCGACATGGGCAAAAACTGGTAATTAATAACTGTAGAGATTATATTCCCTAAATGTATTATAACTTTTAGCATAAGAAAGGACACTGCAGTCCTGTGTGTTTTGCCTTGTCCCTAGACCACAATTGTGCGTTCTTTGGTGATCAAACCACAATTATACCTGAAAATAATAGTTTTTATTAAATAAATAGCACTTTTATTTACTTCTTTGCGGTAGTGGTTTGATGGAACATCTAGTTACGTGCTATCTGTCCAAGGGAAAAGGGAAGTAATCAATTTACAACTCACTTAGTACTCATATATGTACATATCTAGATATTGGATCTCTTAGATAATGTTCACTTCCTTCCCCCTGCTAGAAGACTAATTTGATTAGTTGGTTGATAGGTGGGGAAAACATTATGTGTACATCTAGCATTGACCTACATATACCAACAACACGACATGAATCATTTGATAAATATCTATGCCAATTTCTCAAGTTTTTCTGTCAGTTTTAGATGTATGCTGAGTAACAACTTTGTTATGGTATATGTCTATCAAAGAGATTTCCATTAACCGTTTTCTATCTATCTATCTATCTATCTATCAACCGTTTTATACATATACATCTATCTATCAACCGTTTTATACATCTCTCTCTCTCTCTCTCTCTCTCTCTCTCTCTCTCTCTCTCTCTCTCTCTCTCTCTCTCTCTCCGTTTGTCCGTCTCTGTATCTCTAGTTGCCACCTTTAACCTTATTAAACTTGCGAAAACGAGACACTATTTTAGCCATCTTCAACCAAATCGAGAGAAATGACTAATGGACACATAACGTACACAAGCCAAACCTGAAACCACGTGATTGTGTGGGTTAATTGAGTGTATCTGTCGCACACGGATAACAATCTAGCAAGGACACACTCGGAGATTTCGTACACGTGTCCGATTCCACTGTCTCACACTACAGGAAACATTCTAGAAGTTTTCATTTCCGTAACGTGTGGTCCGTTTGTTGTCACTCTTAATGGCACCAATTAGTTATATTGTTTGGCCTCACCATACGGCGTGCTTCACGCTTCCTTTAATTACGATTATTCACTCCACCCTTCCCCACTCCGCCTTCTCTCCTTTTTGCTCTCTCTCTCTCTCTCTCTCTCTCTCTCTCTCTCTCTCTCTCTCTCTCTCTCTCTCTCTCCTCCGCAGGTTTTCATTTTATTTTCTTCTCATCATTTAAAAAAAAAAAGAAAAAAACAAACAACAGTATCGCTTCCCCATATCTTACAATTCTATTAAGCCGTTTTTGTTCTCTATCACTCCTATCTCTATTAGTTTTCCAAAGCAACGAGATATTTAGCCAAACCTTCTATAAATACTATTACTAGAGTTATCTCCCTTTGCCTACGTGCGGGCCTCTTGGGTTTCGTTTTTTGTTCGTTAACGTTGCCTGCGGGAATACAGTCACAAGGAAAGAAATTGGTGTGTTTGACGGTGTCCCTACTTTGTAGTTTGTCAGACCCCATAAGAAGACACCCTAAGAAAAAAGCATATGCAATTGTGCCTCCCCAACAAAAACTAAATAAAAGAAATATTGAATAGGGGAATTTCAGTTAACTGATTTCACGGCTTTAAATAATGTGTCACTGATATCTGTAGCAATCTTTAGCTGGCACATATTTTCTCTAGAGATGTCTCGTGCTCCTTAGTTGTCTGTCAGCTTTCAAAAATCTGCAGAAATCAACTCATGATCTGCAACGTTTCTGCAGTTTATCCAGACGAAGGGATTGTGCCTCATAGAAAGAGTGGAGAGAGAGAAGAGACTGAAAACAAGATAAGAGAAACCAACAACCTCTCAATGAAAGATCTGGTTCTGAAAATTAAAATAATGAACTTGCCTTACGGTTTAACAATATTCATTACAAGAGCAATCTCAGTTCTTTCCCCTTTTTATCTCCAGGCAGTATAGTATGATCCTCTCAGAATCCTGCAACCGTGTTGCACGATTTTGGTATTGTTTGTTGAAAATTGTTGCACGATTTAGGTATTGTTTGTTGAAAATGAATATATAATTCAGGCTCTGTAAGTTCGGTGTCCAGTGTTTTCCAATTTTTGAACTATCTGGGTCCAGTTTTCATTTACACCCAACTTTACACACACACACGCACATACACTTGCATTTTAGGATACTGTGTCTCCATTTTATTGCCGTTTGGATCACAAGAATCCGTATTATTTGTTTCTAGAGTTTGATTGATTGAGTGTAGGGGGCGCTTCCGGCTTCCGCCGCTTTCGCGCTGTGTTCTAGAGTTTGGCTTTCTGGTTACTGTTTTATCTGCAAAATACAAGTATTCAATTGGCTGTTTCAAATGTATGCAAAGTACAAGTATTCAATTGGCTGTTTCAAATGTATGCAAAGTACAAGTATTCAATTGGCTGTTTCAAAAGTATGCAAAGTACAAGTATTCAAATGGCTGTTTCAAACATCTGCATACAACAAGCATTCAAGATATTGTTTGAATGCCCCTTTAGTACAAGTGTGATAAAAACTATACACTGACAAACCTTATTGTATGACGTTTTCAAAAAGAGATTTAGTACTGGCGTAGCATCGAAAAATTTCCCTGCTCTCTCTCCCCACCACCCCCCAACCCCCAAATCAAGGACAATGGATGTTTCAGTCAGTGAAACAAATCTGATCCGCCCCTATTTGGCGGGGTAGTGTGTTGGGGAACTTCAGTATTGAGCGGTCCACTTAGTGCGGTCGGGACCCCGGAAATATGGTGAGTTGAACCAAGTCCCTCTAGACTCTAGATCTAGAAGTAGAGCTATCCAAGGCCGAATACGTCACATCGCAAGATGAAAGGCAAACTCGGAGAGGAAGGAAGCTAACGTAACCCCCCACCACCACCCCTCTCAATCGCGCGGTCCACACTGCATCGTGAGGTAAGACTACACACTTTCTTGTTTTGATTTAAAAAAAATAAATTTAAAACTATTTCCTAAGTGTAAAAGTATTTTTATTTTTTCCCCACGATCTATTATGTTTGTTATTGTATCCATTACTGCTTAACTGAGGCGTTTTTTTTTAAAAAGCTACTTCATAGTACGAATTTGTCTACTCTTAATCAAATTCTATTATGTGTATGCAATAGGCCCCTATATAACTACTCAGCTTGTAATTTTAATAAATGATAAAATGGTTTGTGGATTATGCTCTGACAATATATACGTACAAGTACATGTATTGTTGTCTCTAGCTAACACTACGTACAAGTACATGTATTGTTGTCTCTAGCTAACACTACGTACAAGTACGTGTATTGTTGTCTCTAACTAACACTACGTACAAGTACGTGTATTGTTGTCTCTAGGTAATATTAAAAGACATCTGCATAGAGTTTGTGCTAGATAATTTATAACGTCACTGTGTTCTGAGTGCAGCAACTGAATACAGCATCAAAAGTGCATACTACTTAAATTGAGATTGACTTTTTAAAATTTTTTTTTAGTTGGGTAACTTTCTACTGTAATTCAAGTTTGCTCAGTTCGGGAGGAAACTAACTGCCTGCTACGTTCCAAACTTGTGTTGTTATGTTGGTTGCCAGTCTCCTAAACCTAGCTGTCAGTCAGTCAACAGTCATCTTCAGTCCGTAATCATTTCTGGGAAGACACTCTATTTGACTACAGTGGGTTTAGAGTTATCTTCCCCGAGTGCGAGTGGGGTAAATGTAGCACACTAAACCAACATTTATATTTACATTCACCCAGACATACATCATAACAAGTACTCAGGATCGTGGAACAATGTCTGATCACAAAAAGAAACCACAAAAGAAAATGAGCATCCTGGACCTTTTTGCAATGCCTGCATAATAAAACACTCAGAACCTTGTTTCAGTATCTTCACAGTACTAGCACTCAGAACCCTGTTTCAATACCTTCACAGTATCAGCAGCCAAGATTCAGTATCAATGTCTGCACACAACAAGCACTAAGAATCATGTTTCAGTGGTTGCACAAAATCTCTGAATCCTGCTTCAATGGCAGTACTGAATACGAAGAGTTTGCAAAATAAAAATTAAAAATGTATCAGATTACCACTGTATTATAACTCTATTAATCACTTACTCTCCACCCACCTAACCCCACTCCTTTAAAAAAAAAAAATCTGCAAAATAACAGCGTTATTATAAACAGGTTCCGCACACTAGCGTGCGAGTGTAGGCTCGAGTGTAAACAAACACGACTGATTTGTAAAAAGAGTGTTCGGCACTCGACCTTTTATGAGATAGCACAAGTGAGAATTATACTTAAAACTTCTCAGTGTCTGTCTCTATTCCGTCCTCACTCCATCTCCCTCGCTTGTCTTACGACATTAAAATTAAGCCGTCCCTTGATTGTTGGGGTGCTTTGTGAAAGTTGAGTGGTGTGTTTACCGACAAGATCTACACACACCAGTCTCACCACTAACTCAATATCATATATTTTTTATATCCTCTGACAGTCCACAGAGCAAGACTGGTTACAGTGCAGAGTGACCGTGCGCGGGGGTTGCTGACAGGCGGGCTGGAAAATGCAATCTAGCTCGGTGGTCTTCGTCGGCGTCTGTCATTGGACAGGAATGGATCTGACAGGGAAACCATTACGGCGATGACGCAAATGCCAAAAGTTCGTAATCATCTCTACAATAAGGGTGTGATGTATGGCCTGTAATATTATCTGCCCGGATATGCATTATATTTGATTATATGCAGGGCTCTCTGTACGTTTTTTTTTCCCCTTTCTCCAGGCACTGACATGGATTCCATGCGGTAGCTATGCAATTCAAACTTCAGCATACACCGATGACCAGAATGAATATTCAACATTTACTTCCAATGTTATCTGCTGATTTCGAGCACCATCGTATTAGTTTGAGTATAATTCGATTCAGAGGGAAAACTATTAAAATTAGGTGAAGGAAAAAGACACGAACTCATTAAAAAGTAAAGCATTTTATTTGAAATTATATTACATTTAACAAGGAAAAATACCAATCACGCTTATATTAACGAAGACAGCTTGACAGCTATCATCACTACACAAGCTAAATATTCTACTGCGAGCAGAGCATTCGTGAAAGGAATATTGCTAAGCATATATTGCCTTATAAAAGTATATCTATTTGATGTGCACGTCATAAGTCATATTGTTTACCATATAAAAGTAAATCTACTAGATATGCACGTCAAACTAGAACATTCCTTGGCCTAAAAAAAGTACTCTTAGAAGTGCACGTCATAACAATTACACTGTCCGGCCTAGAAAAGAAAAGTAAATCTATTAGAAGTGCACGTCATAACAATTACACTGTCCGGCCTAGAAAAGTGAATCTATTAAAAGTGGACGTCATAACAATTACACTGTCCGTCCTAGAAAAGAAAAGTAAATCTATTAAAAGTGCACGTCATAACAATTACACTGTCCGGCCTAGAAAAGTGAATCTATTAAAAGTGCACGTCATAACAATTACACTGTCCGTCCTAGAAAAGAAAAGTAAATCTAATAGAAGTGCATGTAATGTGTATAAGAAGACCCTCATGATGCAAACACCCCTTACGCAAAGAGACACCATACACAGCAAAATAGCAGAATATTCAAAACAAGAAGTCAATAATGACCGCAACAACTAAATACACTAACACGTGAATTATATCAACAAAAAATGAAAGACACAAGCCTTAGAAATAATTATAATTAATAAACCTACAGGGCACGTCCAATTTGAGTTCGTTTAACGGTGAACAGGCGGAACAGCACACAACATTAAAGTAGGTCTGAACCAAAAATAGCAAATCCACAAAATAAACCAGTACACATAACACTCAAAATTCACCCAGATTGACAAATGCAAAGAGCCAAGAAGTCTCGCCCACAGCGACCATTAATGCGAAATAAGAGGACAAGTGTACTAGGATCTATAACTAAGACCAAACGAGTGATCCAGTCAATAAGAAAGACCTAACGTAGTCATGATATTCAAAAGATCAGGCCCACAGCAGAGAACAAACCCGTTGTGACCTGTAAAGATCGGCTGCATGAGGTACACGAATTTCGCCTGATTGTTATAGTTATAGTTGATAGTTATTAATATTGTTAAATTTAGACCAAAATTACCATCTTTGACGAAGAAGGGGATACTGAACAATTTAAATATTAAACAATTAATTTCAACTAACTATTAGTAAAGTCATAAACTTGTATTTTATTTTCTAATTAATCGTGAGCGAAAGACTTAACGCAACAAAGTGTGAATGTATGTTATTGGCTAAAACAGAGTTTGTCACTAGAAAGATACTTGATTGTAAAACAGTAAGTATAGTAGATAGTGTAATTGTTATGCAGGGGTTCCGTAAGACCTGAAATTTAAGAGTTCCTCCAGGGTAAAAAATGGTTGAGAAAGGCTGGGCTAGTGAGAAGACCAAAACAACATTCCGTTAATCATATAAGTACATTCTGTTAAAATGATATAAGTACATTCAGTTAATGACTTAATTTTCTTATTTTTTATGTACATGTGCAGGGTTTGAAATATCTATTAGATTTTAATAATACCGTACAGCTTTATGACCACATACCACGTGTTTTACAGATCAAAACAAACTACATCATTTCGTCTGAAAGCTCATGCTGCAGTTTTATACAAAACTTTGCAAGAGTCGCTACCAGGTTTTGTAAGGCACTGTTGTTTTACAAACAACTGATATTAGTTTAAATATGACCTTTTACCAGCAACTAGTTTAAACTTTTAAGACCATAGCCTGAGCCGAAGACTTGACTATTACATAAACAGTACAGCAGAACGAAGACCTTAGTTACATGTACTAACAGCTCAGTATATTAAATCACGTTTCAAAAGTCCAAAAGTACTAAGTACTGGATGGTGTTGTCTTCCATTGTACATATTTAAAAAAATGTCAGTCTGCACAAGTTCTGCATGTTGAATTTCTTGCGCACAATTATCAGCATGTGTTGTGGTTTTATCCACTGGAAATCCAAATCACAGAATTCACATTATGTTATTTGTAAAATATTTTGTTTTGAATTACTTATATTAATGTACTATAAAGTTTAGTAAGGTACACAGTGTTAACAGCAAATATTAAAGGGTTAAGACATAGCACCATGACATGCATATACTTGCTTTTCTTTTCCCTTGCTTGCTAGATTGTGATTTAATTCTTAATGTTCTTTTCCTTTGCTTGCTAGATTGTGATTTCATTCTTACTGTTCTTTTCCCTTCCTTGCTAGATTGTGATTTCACTCTTAATGTACGTAAATATGTCTTTCAGTGGTTCACTTTAAAATCTTATGAAAGTGTCCACTCTCGCACGCTCTCACTCTCACGCACATACACTCGAGCGCATACATACACACACTTTCACATACACACGAAGAGAGGCTTTCATTGGTTAATTATTGAATAGATATTGCATTCATTTAAAGGAAGTGCACTTTTAAATATTGATCATGCTGATCAGTGTGTGTGTGTGTGTGTGTGTGTGTGTGTGTGTGTGTGGAGGGAGAGAGATTAAAAGAGAGACAGATATCACCACTCCACCCATACTCAGTTTTTCTTTTGTTGTTAAACGAGGTTTTCCTCCCACTGCGCTCCCCGCTTCTTGTCAGCAATCAGATACGTAGCTTTCCTCCCCAACACTGACCAATACAGTCACCGTGGCTTCAGGCCATCATGTCTAGCTTTATCTCACCTCTTGGAAACAATCAGTTCCCTGTTCTACTGAGAATGTGAGAGAAATCTTCAGCCACCTCTAAATTCTGGAACCGGCCTGACGAAACACAACTCTGATAGTCTCTCCTGACAAAACACAACCCTGCCAGTCTCTCCTGACAAAACACAACCCTGTCAGTTTCTCCTGACAAACCACAACCCTGTCAATCCTTCTTTACAGACCACAACTCGATCTGCGAAAGCACAAATTTTGGACCAAATCAACATAAAGGATCCTTAGATCAGTTCCAAGTGTCAGTCTGCGTAATCTGCACTTCTTTAACGCGAACGTAAGTACGAATCAATCACTAAATCAAATTTTAAAGACGAATAGATTTTTGTTAAAAATTTGGATTAAATGTAGTCTCAGAAACTAGTACAATCCATGTTTACTGTACAAATAAAATTATATAGCTTGTTGTGACATTAATGTCGCCAGTACTATCGAATGACGTGACATTAAAATAGCATTTTTCTTCCTGTCTGAAGACTGACCGTCTCAAGGATCAACGGAACGCTTACAGAGTAGGGACATTTTCATCTGTTAAATGCAGGACCAAAATCACCCCTTTCTAATCTTGTTAAAGCATCGATCGGGTTAATGACGATAGCCTTTGCTGTTCTACAACAAGAGGGAGACAACATATTGATTTTTTGTCTTTCAAGCCTGACAATTTGCAGTTAAGTTCAATAACCTCTGATCCATTCCAAACAAACGCTGGATTGTGACAGATCTTCTCAATCAAACTAAAATTTTAAAATCTAGCAATGGCGTAACAAATTCTGAAGGTTACTCGAGTGTTTTCATAATTATCATTTACTTCTAATTTATGCCGTGGCATTAGTGATTGCAGCTGCGCATTCTGCAAATATCTATAAATAAATTAAATATTACTGTGCAACATATAGGCGCATGGTTTTATGTTGATTAGGTTAATTGCATGTCAAATTACAGAAAAGTGTCATTATTTAAGTATTGGGGGTCGTTAATAGTTGGACGAAAACGAGCTTAGTCTCTTCACCATTACTTGTCCTAGTTTTGTCCTAGCTTTGTCCTAGTCTTGTTTTAGTCTTGTCTTAGTCTTGTCCTAGTCTTGTCCTAGCTTTGTTCTAGTCTTGTTTTAGTCTTGTCTTAGCCTTGTCTTAGTCTTGTTCTAGTCTTGTCCTAGCTTTGTTCTAGTCTTATTTTAGTCTTGTCTTAGCCTTGTCTTAGTCTTGTCCTAGCTTTGTTCTAGTCTTGTTTTAGTCTTGTCCTAGCCTTGTCTTAGCCTTGTCCTAGTCTTGTCCTAGCTTTGTTCTAGTCTTGTTTTAGTCTTGTCTTAGCCTTGTCTTAGTCTTGTCCTAGCTTTGTTCGAGTCTTGTTTTAGCCTTGTCTTAGCCTTGTCTTAGTCTTGTCCTAGCCTTTTCTTAGTCTTGTCCTAGCCTTGTCTTAGCCTTGTCTTAGTCTTGTCCTAGCTTTGTTCTAGTCTTGTTTTAGCCTTGTCTTAGCCTTGTCTTAGTCTTGTCCTAGCCTTTTCTTAGTCTTGTCCTAGCCTTGTCTTAGCCTTGTCCTAGTCTTGTCCTAGCTTTGTTCTAGTCTTGTTTTAGTCTTGTCTTAGCCTTGTCTTAGTCTTGTCCTAGCCTTTTCTTAGTCTTGTCCTAGCCTTGTCTTAGTCTTGTTCTAGTCTTGTCCTAGCCTTGTCTTAGTCTTGTCCTAGTCTTGTCCTAGCCTTGTTCTAGTCTTGTCTCAGTCTTGTTCTAGTCTTGTCCTAGCCTTGTTCTAGTCTTGTTCTAGCCTTGTCTTAATATTGTTCTAGTCTTGTCCTAGCCTTGTCTTAGTCTTGTTCTAGTCTTGTCAAGTCTTGTCCTAGCCTTGTCTTAGTCTTGTCCTAGTCTTGTTCTAGTCTTGTCCTAGACTTGTCTTAGTCTTGTCCTAGACTTGTCCTAGCCTTGTTCTAGTCTTATCCTAGCTTTGTCTTAGCCTTGTATGATTTAGTCAATTTCCATGTCTATGGGTCTACACCACGCGTACCTCCATTTCTTGAGAACAGTTGTTTCACCAACGCTTCGACAAAGAAAATGTCATTTATTTCATTGCTTGTGCGCGCGCGTTTAATATAGATAATCAACGTCTTTGCAATCACATCAGAATTCAAACTGACATATGAACGTTTAAATGCATCTGACACATGTTCCGGATTTATACGATATATAATTTACTTGAGCAACGTAATGCTATTCGGCCCCTGTTTTATTCTTGCTAGGCTTTCACATTCAGACCTCGCTCAACCAATGCATTGAGTTTAATTCACTCCATAACAGTGTTCTGAAAACCACGCACTCGTTTTGGTTCGGGTTTGTTGTTATTGTTTTTTTTTTTTTTTATCTTTTGTGTTCACATTTTATTTTAAAAACATTTTAATCAGAATATGTTTATCGAAATTAACTTCTTTGTTAAATGCCAAGCCTTCAACGATCAAACTAGTAATTGCTGCCTACTCAAGAATTCCATCTATAGCGACTCAAAATAAAAATACTGAAATGAAGTATTAAAGGGTAGCTATTTTTTTAAAAATCAATATTAAAAATAGAAAATTGCAAGAACAGCAGTAACAACAAAAACACACGCGACTGATTACAAGCAGTAAAGTCTATGCCACTGCATCGGAGAAAATGATTACTCCCTAAACTTTGCAACTTTTTCCATTCCATTTTATTGTTGCCACAAGGGAAAGAATCTAACAATCATGCCGTTTTCTAGCCGTGCAAGTTCTTCACGTCACATAACTCAGAACCACGTCACGAAAATGATGACGCCTCGCAGGCGCGGATAAGGTACCAACAGGTAATATTCTAAATCACCTCTCACACGTACAAAGGATGCCTGTACCGCCAGTTGGAAACCATTTCACAGAGCTCTAAGAGTGAGTCATTCGTTAAACACATTCTCGACAGTGTTCTGGTGCCTTGGCAGCCTCCCTGTGCGGCCTTGGGGGAGAAAAAGATTAGAGGGAATATCAACCGGCTGGGGAATTGCAACCTTTAGGGGCTTTAGTCTTGGACGACACGTGTTCATACTTTTAGAGCTTGGAAACGTGCAGATTATAATGGACACAATGTATCAATGTCATTAACTTTCTTTCCTTCATGTTGTACATCCCATTGTGTCAGTAACACGATGTCTGTATATTGCTATAGTGCTTGCTGTCAAAGTTTAGACAACACTGCTGTTACTGCTTGCTGTCAAAGTTTAGACAACACTGCTGTTACTGCTTGCTGTCAAAATTTAGACAACATTGATGTTACTGCTTGCTGTCAAAGTTTAGACATAGACAACACTGCTGTTACTGCTTGCTGTCAAAGTTTAGACAACACTGCTGTTACTGCTTGCTGTCAACATTTAGACAAAACTGTTCTTACTGTTTGCTGACAGGTTTAGCAACACTGTTTTACTGCTTGCTGTCAAAGTTTTGATGACACTGTGTGATGAATTTGAACTAGACCTTTAAAGGTGCACATACCAAATTCAGACATAAAACATGGTTGGCTTCTTTCTGCTTCTGCGAATTTCAGTGTGGTGAGACAATGTAAAACTTCATTCGATTTGATTTGTTATGTAATACTTTGTAATTTTCATTTAATAAAAGTGATGTGATATTCACGCCTTGTAAGCTTCTCTATAATAAAAGCGATGTAATGTGTTATGTGTGCGTAAAGTAGTGATGCGTTATGTGTGCGTAAAGTAGTGATGTTTATGTGTGCGTAAAGTAGTGATGTGTTATGTGTGCGTAAAGTAGTGATGTGTTATGTGTGTGTAAAGTAGTGATGTGTTATGTGTGCGTAAAGTAGTGATGTGTTATGTGTGAGTAAAGTAGTGATGTGTTATGTGTGCGTAAAGTAGTGATGTGTTATGTGTGCTTAAAGTAGTGATGTGTTATGTGCTCTTAAAGTTTTGATGTGTTATGTGCTCTTAAAGTAGTGTTGTGTTATGTGCTCTTAAAGCAGTGATGTGTTATGTGCTTTTAAAATAGTGATGTGTTATGTGCTCTTAAAGTAGTGATGTGTTATGTGCTTTTAAAGTAGTGATGTGTTATGTGCTTTTAAAGTAGTGATGTGTTATGTGCTTTTAAAGTAGTGAAGAATCAAAACGATCCCGCCTTTTACAACTTAACCCTAAAATTCGCTGCAAAATAACAAAGCAAGCAAAACTGGAAAAATCCTATTCCTTTTCGCATTGTCTCTTTCACTGAGTGACTTGAACATAAATTCAAAAGTAAATATATTTTAAAAACAAAAATAAACTCGATTTAATTTTAAACTGGAAAGGAGTCAGTTAAATATTAAACATGCCAATCTTTTCTTCAAGCCTATGTTCCTAAACAGCCTTAACACCCATTTCTTAATTATTTACAATATACTTAGATTATACATTATCAACTAAGACAGAACCGATTAGGAGACAGACCACGTGTTTATATTACTAAGTGTATTCAATCTGTCTCTCTCTCTTCCGATCTCTTTGTCTGTCTCATGGAAAAAAAATAGCTAACCATTGTTTGCTTGAAAAGTTAATTCCATGATCTCACATATGTTTTGGTGAAAACATTTTACAATTTTTAAATGGTATGTTTCAAAATGAATGTATACTAAAATTCTTGAATTATATAATAAGTGGGCGTCCGCGTAATCATCACAAGTTCATTCCTCCTTTTTGAACAAGATCACAAACCATCTCTGTCAATGTCTCTCTCTCTCTCGATCCCACTCCTTTGTGAACAAGATCACAAATCACATCTGTCAATGTCTCTCTCTCTCTCGATCCCACTCACTCCTTTTGGTTTGTGTCTCTTTCTCTGTCTTTGTTTCTCGATATTTGTTTTTTCTTTTCTCTCTCAGTTTTCTCTCTCAGTTTTCTCTCTCAGTTTTCTCTCTCAGTTCAACCTCTGCTCGTCTGTCTACAAAATTCATTGTGACTTACTTTTTGCCTTTCTGTCTGTATGTTTGTCTGTCTACAAAATTCATTCTGACTTACTTTTTGCCTTTCTGTCTGTATGTTTGCCTGTCTTGATCTCTACATTTCTCATTTTGACTCACATTTTGTGTCTGTCTCTCTATCGCTTTAGTCTGACTTACTTTCTGCCTACTTATCTGTCTCTCGGTCTTTGTCTCTCTTTTGCTCTGCATCTCTCTCTCTCTTCCTCATTCTGTCTGATCTCTCTCTCTCTCTCTACGGATGTTTCAATTTATTTGTTTTATTCTTTTTTCAGTTCTCTCTCTCATTCTCCCTGTTTTTCGCTTTCTCTGACTCTATCTCTTATTGCAGTCTCTTTCAAGCACATACACAAACACAATCACGCATTTGCATAAACATTTTTTTATAATCATACAGTGCACTTAAAAATATTGTATAAGACTAAGAGTGCATTTCTACTACGTTTAATGCCAAATAGAGTGAACGCATTTCTGTGTATATTTCACACCAAATGGACAATCATTTCTTACCTGAACGCATTTCTGTGAACAATTAATGCCAAAAGAACAAATGTCTCTTACCTGAGTGCAGTTTAATTATACGTCCTATTTCACCATCAGTTAAATAAGATTACATCCCTTCACGAGCTGGTAAATCCTCAGCAACTCAAACTTCCTCCCAGATCTGAAAGACATAAAGGGTTGATTATTTTACTAACACTCTTTCGGTATATTTGTTTGCATATGTAGTGTTTGTTAACCTTCAAATGTTTCGTTTTGTTCGAATGTGTTGTTCAGTTTCTGGTTCACTATGTCGCCTGTATGTACAATGACGTAAGCTATTTAAATTTAATATTTAAAAAAAATCAATGACATTTATAAATATATATTGCGTGAATTTGCGTCAATATTTCGTACTGACGGATTTTGTGACTGCGCATGCGTACTTATTCCATGTGCACTTCTTATTATTCCATGGGTATTAAGGGGTTATCTGGATCTGACAAATTACACGTTTATCTTCAAGTACATTTTCATTCACTGTGCTCTGAAGGGCATGGTAGAGGACGTGATTCAATATTTTAAATTACAAATTGACGTAGCAAGTACTGTATTTCAGTTCTACGTGATTCAATATTATTAAATTAAAATTTGACATAACAAGTACTGTATTTCAGTTCTACGTGATTCAATATTATTAAATTAAAATTTGACATAACAAGTACTTTATTTCAGTTCTACGTGATTTTATTAAATTAAAAATTGACGTAACAAGTACTGTATTTCAGTTCTACGTGATTTTATTAAATTAAAAAATGACGTAACAAGTACTGTATTTCAGTTCTACGTGATTTATTAAATTAAAAATTGACATAAGTACTGTATTGCAGTTCTACGCGATTCAATATTATTAAATTAAAAATTGATATTACAATAACAAGACTGTATCTCAGTTCTACGAGTTACATTATATAAATTATGCTGCTGGGTAAAAGCTTGTACAAATTACAGTTTTATCTGAATAAACGCAAGCCAGTGTTGGGTCGTTCTGACCAGAACAAATAGATGACCAGAAAATCAGGTCAGATCAAAACGCTCATGAACAATTCACCTGGAACAATTTACTATTTCAAGTATACATTATCATTCCAGGACTCAATTAATAAACCGCTATTTTAGGATTCAAGTATACTTTGCTAGTCCAGGACTAAAGTATACATTGACAGTCCAGAACTCAAGTATATGTTGCTATTATAGGACTAAAATATGCATTGATAGTCCAGTGCTCAAGTATACATTGATAGTCCAGGACTCAAGTATATATTGCTATTATAGGACTCAAGTATGCATTCATTGATAGTCCAGGACTCAAGTATATATTGCTATGAAAGGACTCAAGTATGCATTCATTGATAGTCCAGGACTCAAGTATACATTGCTAGTCCAGGACACAAGAAGACACTGCTATCCCAAGACTCAAATGGTGCACTAGATTAATGAAGATTGTAATTTTATCCCCAAGTGTTAGGCGGTGAATCAGAACCCGTGCATGCGCTAGGAGTGCATGAGTCATTCAGTACTTTCGCACTTGAGCAATTATTAGCGCAACACCTCGTTCTGTAGGCGACGACCTTGCTCAGGGACTGGCTCCTAGGATGTGTGAAGGCCTGTTACGTCACTTCCATGCCAGTCGTGTCACTAGCATTTCTTCACGTAAAAACAGCGCTCCGTGATCTACAAGTGCATTTGAGTGAACTAATCACCGCATGTGGGTGAACAAATAACTGAATGTGAATGAAATAATGACTTAACTGAATGTGAGGGAAATAATGACTTAACTGAATGTGAGGGAAATAATGACTTAACTGAATGTGAGTGAAATAATGACTCCATTTCACTGAGTTGATGAATACGAGTATATGGTGTAATGTCTATATGTGAATGAAGTAATGACTGAGTGAAGATATTACGTCATTTCACTAAGACGACTGCACAAAAGTTGATGGTATTGCATGAAAATGAAATTATGCTTGTTTGTGAGTGAACAGATGACACGCCAATGAATGACTATAACTTAGTGAACTGATGACACGCCAATGAATTGATGACTATAATTTTGTGAACTGATGACACGCCAATGAAGTGATGACTATAATTTTGTGAACTGATGACACATCAGTGAACCTGACGACCATGTTAGTGGTCTGGTCTCTACCTGTTTGCAGACTGATGATTGCATGCTAATGAATTGGTGATTACATGTTTATAAACTGGTGACTATCTGTTACTGAACTGGTGACTTAATGTTAGGGAAGTGATGACACGTTAATAAAGTGGCGATTGCATATTAATGAATTTATATTATGTCAACAAAATGGTGACTATATATTAATGTACTGGTGATTGCATGCTAATGAACTGGTAACTACATTTTAGTGATCTGATAGCAGCATACCAGTGAACTGGTGGTGACATATTAGTGAACTGGTGAATATATATTAGTGAAGTGAGGTTAAGCAGGTGACTATATTTCAGTGAACAAGTGTTATGTTAGTGAAATGGTAACTACATATTAGTTGAACCGATCACTGTGAAAACATGCTAGTGAACTGGTTACTACATATTAGTTGAACTGATCACTGCTGCAAGCCAGTGAACAAGTGACTGCATATTAGTGACGGCAGGCCAGTACACAGGTGACTGACTACATGCTAGTGAACTTGTAAGTACGAGAGAATGATTTGGTGAATGCACATGAGTGAACTGGTGACTCAACGTGAGTGAACTCAATGCGAGAGAACTAATGACAGTATCCGCCAAGTAAACTGCTCAAGACACCAGCTCTTTAGTGTGTTTACACTTTCACTCTAAAAGAGTTACGAGAGTTTGCATGAAATCCGGAGATTGCAGCCAGCAAAAATAGCACGGGCTCACAGCCTTCCCATTCATGCGTCATCAAGATCTTTAGACACATTGCTACAACACGCGGCCGAAAATTGTCAGAAGCATGCAAGCACTTAGGTAAAAAACGAGGCTCCATTTACCACACAACACTTTAGAACATAAAAAAAAATCCCAACAGAAGAAAACAACTCCACGCGAGTTGCCAAATATGCAATCCTAAAGCTGCGAACATGGATGAAATTCATTAAAATATTTATCAAACAAAGCCCAGTTATTCTCACTCATGCAAAATAACATTCAACAGTCGCGGTATTGAAAAGAAAAGTCCAGGTGTACACTAATTATTTATTTCTGTCCAATTTTACTTTCTTTACTGGGCAGATCAAAGTATCCCCTTCGCAAGTTTTGTCTCAAGCAGGCCACCATACATATGAATTTAAGAATTTTTAAAAATAAATATATAACACAAAAGGTATACTTTCTCCAAATGAATTTTGGAGACTCCAGGTAATGTTGTAACTTCTTACTTTCACGTTTCTGCAAGGTTAGTTCACAATCAATGTTACCTTTAGCAAATAGCAATTTCATATCCAGAGGATCAGTTGTCACTCTATCCAGCCAAATGCAATCTTCTATAAGGACTTAAGTATATTATACTGTTACACTCAGGCTATATAACATATTAGCTCTGTTTAAGATAACGAAGAAAGAATTAACAAATGCGATTTTAATAGGTGAAATATATACTTCAGCTCTCATGGTTTGTTTAATCCTTAGTGACTAAAGATTTTAGACAACAAAAATAAGGTCTAAATCAAACGTGACAGATATTTACTGTTAAAGAATTTAGTGATCAAACTAATGTATATGTGCCTATCTTATTTCTAAATTAATAATACAAAATAATATTACAAATTAATAATAATTTTTATATACACGCAATCAAAGCTTACGTTTGTTTTATTTTGTTGCTTTTTTTCCCAAATGAATCATGTTCAATATACAATTCCACTCAGAATTAATTTTTCTTACCTTCTACATATGGACTGTTCTGCTTTTGTTGCTAGGTAAATAAACGAATTTAGAAAATAAAATAATAATTCTAGCCAAACTTATAACAGGCAACTCAACAAAATTGAAGTTAAGATGCCTTTTATAAATTTTCTTGAACTTATTTCAACCTAGATTAACTAAATACGTTCCTATTTTCAAAGAAAATGAGTCCTTTAATTTACTTTCAACCTAAAATCATCAATTACTGTCTTATTTGTAACTTATTAAATTCGTTACGTTTCACCTAAATTCATCAATTACTGTCTTATGTAACTTAAATTCGTTACTTACACCTAAATTCATCAATTGCTTCTACCTATCATCCTAAAATCATTACTTACTTTCTAAACTGTAATATATAAATTCATCAACAACTCTTTTCCACTTCCAACCTACATTCATCATGTACTTTCTCACTTTCAACCCGTATTCATCAATAGCGGCCTGCGTAACTACTGTGTATTGCTTTTAAAAAAAATTCTATTACTTCGTGCACTTTCATGAATATATAATGCACAGCTTTCATTTTTACACATGACATAACGTTAAGTGACATACTCACATTATATTTCAGCCATATGTTTCCCGCGGCCCGCACGTATTTAGCCGATTTATCCAATCAAAACCAATTTCACAACAAACACTAGGTCACACATCTTGGCGCACTTTATCCATGGTGAGATCCGTTGTGGTTCGTCCGATATCGAAATTTAATCTCTCATGGAAACTGTACTTGGATTATTCCACATCCTTGAATCCACTGCTTAAATAAACTAAAATATATACGTTTTAAAAAATTAAGAATTGCAAGTCTAAGATGTATATTTAGGGGGGGAGGGAGAATATTATGAACAACGATCGCTTTTTCCCTTTCTTCCGGAATTGCACGTTGGCTGCAGGTAGAACGCTTCAGTTGGGCCAAACTTTAAGCCGCACGGATGCACGAAACACACCTTTGTACAAGGTAAGCCATTACACAACTCACAAACACTCACGACTGTACAAATAGTTAGCAGAAATCTGTTTCTTATCTTCGATAAACTGCAAGTCCTGGAATAGATGTGAATTTGTGCCGGACATGAAGAAAAGTCGGAGAAGCAGTACACAGTATTCCCAGCCAAACTTTTTTTTTTTATCTTCCAGGTGAAACAAACATCAAGACGTGAGCAAAACACCTTTCCACCAATCAAGTTGTGCGGCACTCGTACGTTTGCTGGTCAGTCTAAGAGAGGGCGTCGGTGATGCTGACAAGAGAGCGGCATCTTCCGTGGAAAACACTCGACTATAGGGTACCAAAGTTCTTTCACTCGAAACTGGGCAATAGCAGAGCGGCTCGTTTCTGGTGAGAATGGAACTGTACCGACTTTCTACAATGCCAGCCACGGCACCCCTCGCGCCCCCTAGGCTTGGCCTACCAGCCTCGTAGCGTTCAGCGTGCTGAGCGCGCAGCTCCAAGAAGAAGCAAGACTTTGTTTACTGTACAGCAAATACCCCACCGCTCTTTGAAGACTCTCTCTCTCTCCCTCTCTCTCTCTTCATCCCTCTGTCCCGCTCTCTTTAGCCAAGGCCCTGTTGGTGCATGTAGCGTGTTAAGTTCGCAGTCTGTTGGTGATTCCAGTCAGACCGGGAAAGGCTTACCGTCCCGCGTGGCTGGACAATACTCAGAGGCACGTGCGCTCTCATAAACTCTCCTATGCATACCAAAATCAGCAGTGGATGAGTATAAAACGTATGTACGTTTATATCTTTCGAGCGGGAGTAGGTGGGGGTCATGGGTGCTACTCCCCCCCAAAAAAACAAAATAACACTAAAATTTACCTTACTCCCCACCCCACGGATAAGTAAACAGCGTGGCAGCACTCTGTCGCTTTGAGTTGGATTGTTTAAATAAAGGTACAGATTGTTTCTAAATAAAAATCCAGATTGCTGATACGTACCCACAGTTCACTCGACTAATGGTGCTGACTGGTGATGATGAGGGTTTGAAATTTATGGGCACATTCGAACAATGCTTATGAACCTTATTGTACCCGATATAATTCAGATCCAAACGCCGTTAAGTGTTCCTGGGGGTCATTAGAGTGCGTTGGTTCTAAAAGAATGCATTATTTTATTTACCTGATCACACCGCACGTGTAAATTACAAAAAGAGTGATTGACCTCACCTCGGACGATTAAGATTATCGGGTTTAGCTTTCTGCTGTATACCATGAAAGGATCATTTCATATATTATCAGGCAAATCCCAACAAAATTCCAATGCAAAACGGCAAGTATAGTCTATACTGACATTACAAAAAGGAAAACAAGAAAGACTCGTCACAAAATAATAGTCAGTGAGTTAGACAACATTGACTCACAAGCGAAGACAATGACGAAACTCAATAATCAGTGAGAAAACAGTAAGTAATCGATACACCAAATGGCGTGGGGTGGCAGAACAAACACAACCTTGAAAAGCACAAGTATTAGGTGTTCAAATACACACCAAAAAAAATCTAGCAGCCTGCCTGTTGGAGTGAGAGGAGGGGAGATGGGTGGTGGTTCATAATGGCACCGACTTCATAAACTGCGAACATATATATTTGACAGTGGATTTATAGTAATTGATTTTGGACTGCAGCTCTGACTGAGAGGTTTTTAATGGTTCCGCCATTTTTCTTACACTAATTTTACTTTCTTCCGACTATGGCGGGCAATAAAACTGTGCCACCTAGTTTCACGGCGGCAAGTAGCATGTCATAATAGAGAGGATTCAGTACGGTTTAACGACAGAGATAGAAATTTACTGATTGGACACGAAAGCCCTCCAAACCTATCGATAACTGCAAAGTTGTCTCGTTTGTGCTTCTGTAGCATGGGGCTGCAGTGAATCTAGCTGTTAGTGGTATCGTCCTGCCGATTATTACGCTGACTGCCACACATCTTCGTTGGAGGAGCTAAGAACACGTATGGTAAGCCGAGCGTGTCAAGAATTAGCACTGCCACTAACCGTCAAAGATGTTACGCTTTCATTTGTAGTTCCATACGAAATTCCAGCGTTTTCTTGGATTTTCTAAGACTGAATTCCAGAGTTTTCTTGGATTTTCTCAGACTGAATTCCAGCGTTTTCTTGGATTTTCTCAGACTGAAATTTAAGCGTTATTCTTGGCTTTTCTCATACGAAATTCCAGCGTTATTCTTGGATTTTCTCATACGAAATTTCAGTGTTTTTCTTTGGATTTTCTCACAATGAATTCAAACATAATTTTTGGCTTTTCTCAGACTGATTTCAAACTTAATTCTTGGATTTTCTCAGACTGATTTCAAACTTAATTCTTGGATTTTCTCATACTGATTTCAAAGATAATTCTTGGATTTTCTCACACTGAATTCAAACTTAATTTTTGGCTTTTCTCACACTGAATTCAAACTTAATTCTTGGCTTTTCTCACACTGAATTAAAACTTAATTCTTGGCTTTTCTCACACTGAATTAAAACTTAATTCTTGGCTTTTCTCACACTGAATTCGAACTTAATTCTTGGCTTTTCTCACACTGAATTCGAACATAATTCTTGGCTTTTCTCACACTGATTTCAAAGAAAATTCTTGGATTTTGTATGTAGATTAGTGCCGCAGTAAGACTGTAAGAAGTACTCTATATTACTGAAAAGCTGTAAGTACAGTATACATTAGGTATGTGTGGAGATTAGTGCCGCTGAAAGGTCTGCATGTTGCGAAGTAACTCACCATCTACGCAACACTTCATAGTGCAGTGATGAAACAATTACATTATCATCTAGTGACGTAACATCTCACCTTGTAAGCACTGGACACATCATTGTACAGAGGCGTCATGTTTCTCGATGACATTACGTCACAAACTATCACTCAGTGACAAAAATATCTCATAATTCAGTGACCAAATAACTCATTATGATATGACATAATACATTATCTTACACATGTGCTGACTTCAGACCAATACTTTACATACTCAATTTCTTAAGTGCTGTCATACAGTCAGCTGACTTCATACCAATACTTTACATACTCAATTTGTTAAGTGCTATCTGTCATACAGTCGCCTGACTTCAGACCATACTTTACACACACAGATTATTAACTTCTGTATTATATTAAACTAGATAGCACCAAGGCCTACTTTGACCTGAACACGGCAGTCAAGAATAAGAGTGGTTTGTGAAAATGGTCTGTGCTTCGGCAAGAAGATACTTCGTATAAATAAAGGAGAAAATCCGTAATTTGACAACTAAACCTGCGTAAATAATACAAAACAAATAAACCACAAGTCGTTACTTTATAAAATAAATAAAATAATATAAAATAATAACATTTTTAGCTCATCTACAATAATTTTAATAAACTCATACTTTTTGGAACAAGTGAAAGCAAAACCAAGCTCTATTTATATCCCCAAACTAAATCCAAGTTCTATTTATATCCCCAAACTAAATCCAAGCTCTATTTATATCCCCAAACTAACACTCACGTACGAACTATACAGAAGCAAGCAGATATAATTTTCATTCAGTTAAATCGCAGCCCAATAGGTAAAATAAAAACGATCAAGTTCGGTCCTGCTAGTTCAGTCCGCTTTTGCTGCACTAACCTCATTGCCCCTAACCCGGCGCCTAATTTCCACTTCCACCGACCACAAGAAGCTAAAAGAACGGCAGTGAGGTGAGAGGTTAACCCATCAGTCGATCAGTACCTGTCAATGGAAACACTAGCTGCTAGACTTGTTCAATCAATCGACTCGCGGCTTTCCACACGCTGCTTGGAATGGGCGACGTTCTACTGAACAGGTTTGTAGGAAAATATCAACAACTCAAGGAAGTCTAGACGAATATGTAAGGGGTATTACAGTTAATTCTACTGAACAGGTTTGTAGGAAAATATCAACAACTCAAAGAAGTGTAGACTTAAAGGCAAGAGATATTACAGTTAATTATGCTTGGTAATTCTGAGCTAGGCCATACTAAGTATTTTTTTATACTTAAATTCATTTCGTTTTGTTTGTGGTGGAGGTCGTAGAAAAACTGTTGCAAAAAAATTAAATAACTTAAAAGATTAATCGTGCAAAATCAAGAAAACATACAACCCCCCGCTCCAGTTATTAAGCAGGAGCCACACTCCAGTATTAAATAAATATTACAATACTGCAATGGAATTGCGGGTTTAGCGTTCTAATATGAGGTACACACACACACACACACACACACACACACACACACACACACACACACACACACACACACACACACACACACACTGTTTATGACATTACCAAAAGATGCTTTTCCAAACAGACAAAAGCAGTATGTATTTTTCCTGTATTGTAAACAGTTTTATTTGTAATAGAATGATACTTGATAACCTATAGTACAGCAGATTGTAAGTACAAAATAAGTTACCCAGCTTAATATGTCAGACTTTAGTGTAACGTGTGCATAAATATGTGTTGTGTTTGAAGAAAATAAGACATTCGAAGTAAAGTTTGTGTATGTGTATCAGCGTGCATTCATGTGTACGGTGTGTGTGCGTGCAAAAAAAAAATCAAATCTGTTTTTTTTTATAAATAAAAATGCTCTCATTAGAAAGTAAAATGTTCCAGACTCCATGTAATGATAAAAGGCGTATTTTTATTTACTAAGGAAGTTATATAGTGTCCAAGTTGTGAAATATTCCAGACTTGCTGTAATGATAAAAGGCGTATTTTTATTTACTAATGAGTTATATAATGTCCAAGTTGTGAAATGTTCCAGACATAAGATGAGTTTAAAAGCAAGGATGAAGCGAGCAATGCAGTGGTTTGGTGGTCAGTAACCAAGACTATAGCGTGCATGGCAACATCCGTGCTCTCAAGAGTTCGGTTCGTGTGGCAGTGTAAAGTAATATTACAATAATCTACAAAGATTAAGTAGATTTTAGAATATAAGTAATCGATATATGTTCGTATTCTTAGTTAATCACCATATCCTGTGCATTTCTGAGGGCATATGGGCATATGAATTTTTTTTTTATCTTTTCGACACTCACTATTTTTCTGTATTGTCTTCTTCAGCAATCACTATTTGTCTGTATTTTTTCTTAAGCATTCACTAGTTGTCATATTGTCTTCTTGAGCAATCATTAATTATTTGTCTTTGTTGTCTTCTTGGGCAATCATTACTTGTCTTTGTTGTCTTCTTGGGCAATCATTACTTGTCTTTGTTGTCTTCTTGGGCAATCATTACTTGTCTGTCTTCTTGGTCAGTTACTATTTGCCTGTGCTGTCTTCTTAGACAATCACTACTTGTTTGTGTTGTCTTCTTGAGAAATCGTAAATGCGTTTACTGTCTTTCTAATCACTTGCAGCCAGTGACATCTAGACATAAGTTCATACTGCTACATTAATGTCTATGTACTTTACCACTAGAACTAAGCACGTATTTCAAATGACTGTGTAGCGTTTCCATCACCAGCACTACACACCTGCCATTTACGTTATTACAACTTTTAATATTGGTATATTTGATATACTTTTGCACATTAATATATATTTTTGGTACTGGTATATTTAAAATGCCTTTGCATATACATATCTTTCAATATTGGTATATTTAAATTACCATTACACATTAACATATCTTTCAAATTTGGTATATTTAAATTATCATTGCACATTAACATATCTTTCAATATTGGTATATTTAAATTACCATTACACATTAACATATCTTTCAATATTGGTATATTTAAAATACCTTTGCATATACATATCTTTTATTATAGGTAATATTTAAATTACCATTGCACATTAACATATCTTACAATATTTGTATATTTTAATATACATCTTTTAATATCGGTATAGTTAAAATGCCTTTGTACATTACGTATCTTTTAATCCTGATATATCTAAAATATCTTTGCACATAAATATATTCTTCTATGTCAGTGTTTTTAATTAAACAGTAACAAAATGATACTATTATTAATATATTGCCATGTTTAAAGCCATTAAAAGAAACTTTTCAGTGTTCACTATGGGATTATTTTGATAAAATATATGATAACACATTAAACGTGCTTCAGCAATGAACATATATTTACAGCACCTTGTTGTAGTGTTGAGTGACGTCATATAGTGCTTTATAATTCACGTCATATCTTTCTCACTTGTTATTTACGCTTTCATTGTTTTCTTATGTAGCATTGCTTAGCTCGCTTATCAAAGAGGAAAGGGGGGGGGGGGGCAAAGAAGAGTTATGAAGAGAAAAGAATCGTTATTTTTTTCCAAGTCGAAGAGAATCGACTCATGACATGTTGGCGAGGGCTTCCTAGGTTCCAAACGGCCAAATACCAACCTGAGAGTTACTTGCCTGGAAAAGCTGCACTTAAGACACCAAGTGAAATGAGCACTCAGTCACGCAACAGTCTAAACCGAGACTGAACGAGATTCGAACAGACGTTGTGTCGTTGCCAGCAGCAGTTCCGTCTCGCATCATTACGCTTCTTTTCTGTTGATGTTACGCCCCTATTGGTCTGGCAGTGGTAGTGATCGACGTGTTTCCAGACGTTTAATCGTGGTACCGTTCAAGTTCGTACTCTTAACGTTCCTACTGAGAATTGCCCATTTTGCCGTCAAGATTAACGCGTTGGCATGGAAGCTGTTTTGCAAGTTTTAGGATTCATATTTCATTCTGTTGAGTCTTGTCTCATTTTCATGCACTTAGTTTTTCTGTAAGAGTCTGTAGTCATTCATTTGCAGTCATTTCTACTTTGATTCAATTGATTGACTTATTTTTGATTTATTACTGATTTATTATTTAGGGTTAACTTCCTTTTATCAACTCTAGTTCATTTCTCTGGCGGACGCAAATCATTTGGGGATATACTTTTTTAATTACGGACGATTAAAGTTTAAGGTAAGGAATTTTTAGAAATGGAGATAAAGAATATTTTTAACTGTGTTATTCAGTTTAGTTAGCCTAAGCTATTGCTTTATTAGTTCATTGAGTCAATAAATATTCCTTATTCAATAGATCTTATTTCACATTAACAAATGTAGATACTCTTTATACTGGTTATTTATTAGCGATGCAATTTAGTTTTCATTTACTCTTAAACAGTCTAATGAGACCATTTATTCTTAATGTTCAATATTAGTCATTTATTTTATTGTATAAATAACTCTTAACACTTTTGTTTAATTACTTTTAATAATCCGGAACATAATCTAAACCGTGTTTTCATTTATTTGACTTGATTTCATTTATTAAGTAGGTGACATTTGAATAGTTCAGTCGACTTAATCTCGCTATTAAACCAATTTGTCCTAATGCTCACAAAATGCTTAGTTTCAATATTCCTTACTCAGTCTCATGGTAATACTCGTTAGTCAGTCTCATGGTAATACTCGTTACTCAGCCTCGTGATAATACTCGTTACTCAGCCTCGTGATAATACTCGTTACTCAGCCTCGTGATAATACTCGTTACTCAGCCTCGTGATAATACTCGTTACTCAGCCTCGTGATAATACTCGTTACTCAGCCTCGTGATAATACTCGTTACTCAGCCTCATGGTAATACTCGTTACTCAGTCTCGTGGTAATACTCGTTACTCAGTCTCATTGATGGTGATGCTCATTACCCATTCCCATTGACAGTAATATATGTTACCTAGTCTCATGAGCGGTAATAATACTCAGTCACTTTGATGGTAATACTCGTTAATCGGTTTCATGAATGGTAATACTCATATCGCAGAACGGTCCATCGTAATAATCCTTGTTCAATTTATTTATTCTTTATTCTAGTTCTTCAGAATACTGTCAATAATATTTTCACTTCCGTTAGTCTCTGCATAATCTTTGGTAGGAATTGCTACTGTGCATTGCTCTTTATATCAGTGACCCGATAGTCTAGCGTGGCCTTCATTTGTTTAATAAAGTGTTCCCAGCCTAGAGAGAGTTGAAATGACGTCATGCTATAGCAGTTTCATAAATTAAACAATGATGATATCATAAAAATGTCTAGCAGGATTTAACTTAGAGGATCATAGTGGTTAACCAGTACCCAATATTTGATTTATTAAGAGCTTTCGAAATAGACGAGTGTTATAGTCGGGAATATAGTTACATATTCATTCTATATTACAAAAACATATGTACAATTCACACAACTGTATAACAGTTCTGCAAATTAGATATTGCTGGCAAATATAAATTAATATAAGGAAAAGGCCGGAAATTATATTCATAAGATAAAATCATTTAAGTAGCTAAACGTAGTCATACAAAGTACGTGACAGATACTGTTTTAAATTAGAAACATGTGCATTCGCAAAATGTCTGAGGAAGAGAAAAAGAGATTTAATAAAATAATTTATAAAAAAATTAAACAGAAAAATATTTGTATCTTTTACATAATAGCTTAAGAAAATATTTCTGGTATTTCCAATAAATTTACTATAAGAAAGAATATAAAATACACGTTCTTACCTCAATGACAGTATAACTAGCTCTGTATTTCAATGACAGTATAACTAGCTCTGTATTTCAATGATAATATAACTAGCTCTGTATTTTAATGACAGTATAACTAGCTCTGTATTTTAATGACAGTATAACTAGCTCTGTATTTTAATGACAGTATAACTAGCTCTGTATTTTAATGACAGTATAACCAGCTCTGTATTTTAATGACAAAATAACCAGCTCTGTATTTTAATACAGTATAACTAGCTCTATATTTTAATGACAGCATAAGTAGCTCTATATTTTAATGACAGCATAAGTAGCTCTATATTTTAATGACAGTATAACTGAGTCGTTCCTAACACTATGGCCGCGGGCGCTATGGCGCCTGTCAAGGCATTTATGTGCGCCCGCGTGGAGGTAGTTCAGATACAGGGCGTCTTATCCAGTCTCACGTCACTCGAATACTGCTACTATTTACTGCGTAAGCGGGGAGGGGAGGGGAGCATTTCCAGGTTACGCTGATTTTATAAAGGGGCGAAGAGGGCTCTGTGGGAAGGGGGGGGGAGTGTGACGCTAAAATATTAGAACTAGGTTGGTGAACTTCATTCTCTTCTGCTGTGATGGTTTTTATTTTCTTTCAAGCCATGTCCAGGTAGGTCCCAGTGTGAGTATCATATATCAGCATCCAGTGGAATAGTAACAAGCCATCTCCAGGTCAATCCTACCGGTTCTGGTGGTGGTTTCCCCCTTCTCCCCGCCCCCCACCCCAGCCACCTGCTCCATCTCTTGGGCGCGTCTTGAGACTGAATGAACTACTTCTTTGCTCTCCCTTGCCGTTCTATATAGCTCTGTGGTGTATCGCCACACTTTAGTTTGTTAACTGTATTTCCCCCAACTGTAGCACAGTACATAGCTCTGTGGTGTATCGCCACACTTTAGTTTGTTAACTGTATTTCCCCCATCAGTAGCACAGTATATAGCTCTGTGGTGTGTCGCCACACTTTAGTTTGCAAACGCACAGGCACATAGTAAGATGTCAGTGACCTATCTTTCCATAATTATATTATTTGAAAATTAATCCGCTTTATCAGTAGTGCTGTTTTCCTCTGCTTTGTGACTTATTATTTTTATAACTCTTTAAAATTAATTTTAAAAATAACAAAACGAGTGCTTTCAATAAAAGACAACGTTCATAGTATTTCAACACTGAGTGAGAAGAATCTACTGTTCTATTGACAATAAAGGAAACGTGTTTGCTTATTGTGTGGTGGTACTATTGCAGCTTCAAAACGCATAATGTCAAACGCCATTTTCAACTAATCATGGCTGTTGTGGTATTAGCTTCCCTTAAATCTGAGCTGAGAAAGAAGAAAATTAATCAACTCAAATGAAACCTATCTGCCCAACAATCAGTTTTTTCAAGACAAGTAATAAAGTCTAAAAGTGCCACCATTGCTTCCTTTAAGACTGCTCATCTTCAAGAATAAAACCAATTCAAGATGCTGAATTGTTGAAAGAAATTTTTTTTACTAGTGTCTGAATGCCTTTTTGAAAGATTTTCTAATAAGCGTGAGATTTTATCAGCAATACAAAACTTGCAGTTACCAGACAACGCAGTTGTGAAGAAGATACATACAATTTCAAGTGACATACAAACTCAACTCAAGGATTACTTGGAAATATGTAAATGGTTTTCATTGCAGTTCGATGAGTCAACAGATATATATATATATATGTAAATGGTTTTCATTGCAGTTCGATGAGTCAACAGATATATCGGATACAGCGCTGGTGGCAATTATGGTGAGGATGGTATTTAATGACGTCACTATCAAAGAAGAGTTACTAAAAGTATTGCCTATGAAAGGACAAACAAAGGGAGAGAACATCAATAAATTATACTTTATTCTTATCATACGCTACGTCAATTAAGTTGCCACTTCACAGGCTGTCTGCGATTACCACTGACTGGGTACCAGCAATGATGGGCAACACCAATGGATTCATTGCACTCTGCAAGAAGAATGAATCCTTTCTGAACTTTGTCTTATCATTGCATTATCCATCAAGAAGCTTTGTGCATCTATTTTCTTTCTTTTTACCACGTCATGGATGTCATAAAAATAATTAACTCTATTCAGCGAAATCTTTGCAACACATACCTTTTAAGGACCTGTTAAAAGATGTTGATGATAAACAATCTAATCTTATCTTGCACACAGGAGTAAGATGGCTGACCAAAGGTAAAGTTCTTGCACGCTTTATAAGCCTTATTGAAGAGATCAAGGAACTGACCCAAGCTGGTTAATGGACTTGGCTATTCTTGCCGATATCACTGAAAAACTGAATAGTTTAAATCTCGAGCTCCAGAAAAGACAAACATGTCACTCAAATGATAAGTTCTGTAAAATCATTTAAAGCAAAACTGATCTTGTGGATGTCACATATGAAAACGAGGTCCCTTGTACATTTTTAAAGTATGAAGAAAATTGTATGTAAAAGCGATTTTGAACCATCGCCATGTGCAATCCACATTCATAAACTTCTGGAACCATTTGAGTAGAGATTTCAACAATTCACCATTATTGAGCCTGTAGTACTTATGAGTCCTTTTACTTGCCAAATAGAAGTAACAAAAAATGTATGCATTGATTTGCAAGTCTGACTCAAGCAAGATAACAAAATATGTATGCATTGATTTGCAAGTCTGACTCAAGCAAGATAACAAAATATGTATGCATTGATTTGCAAGTCTGACTCAAGCAAGATAACAAAATATGTATGCATTGATTTGCAAGTCTGACTCAAGTAAGATAACAAAAAATGTATGCATTGATTTGCAAGTCTGACTCCAGTACGAGAGGAAGAAGTGGAACTTCAGATTCTGGACCTTCAGAATAATTTTGTTCTAAAGTCTTACGCAACGGATGAGAACTTTTGGAATCTGATTGACCGAAAAAAAATGTAAAAAATGTAGCATATAAAATAAAATCTTATTTCGGCTCCACTTATCTTTGTGAAACTCTCTTTTCGACTTAGAACATCATACAATATTGTTTATTGACATCCAGATACAAAAGCTATAATACTTACAATATGTTTATTTAACCATAGCTGGCTATCTATATTCAAGTAATGATACAAATTTCTTATTCCTTTCTGATTTAGCCCTTCACAAATTTCTGACACATGTTCTAACATTCACTCTTAATACCTCCGGTCCTGTTGAGTCCAGACAAAGGAACGATCTCACATTACGTAATTAACATTTCCTGTCGAGGCCCCTCAACACAAATGAAAATGGTCTCAAGTTACATAATGCCTGCTGTCTGACGATTGTTAGTATCCTGGAAAGTGCTCATAAATCCTTGACATAACAAACATCCGGCCTTGAAGTAAAGCTAAAACAAGACTAATTGCAATCACCGGTCGCCTTGATAGAACAAAACTATTGGCTCAATTAATATCTACACAATAATAATCATAAAACATATTACGTATAATTCTGAGCGAATTTGCTCCATCACATGATGTATTTTTATCATATACTGTTTTGCATATTATTGAAATCCAAATGCAAAGTAAGCCTTGAAAAATGTTGGCGCCACCACTTTTGAAAACGTGAATGTGCTCCTGGCCACATAAAAGGTTAAGAACCACTGTTTTAACTTAGTTCTGTGTTTTAATGACAATATAACTAGTTCTGTGTTTTAATGACAATATAACTAGTTCTGTGTTTTAATGACAATATAACTAGTTCTGTGTTTTAATGACAATATAACTAGTTCTGTGTTTTAATGACAATATAACTAGTTCTGTGTTTTAATGACAGTATAACTAGTTCTGTGTTTTAATGACAATATAACTAGTTCTGTGTTTTAATGACAATATAACTAGTTCTGTGTTTTAGTGACAGTATAACTAGTTCTGTGTTTTAATGACAGTATAACTAGTTCTGTGTTTTAATGACAGTATAACTAGTTCTGTGTTTTAAAGACAGTATAACTAATTCTGTGTTTTTTAAATACAGTATAACTTAGTTCTGTGTTTTAATGACAGTATAACTAGTTCTGTGTTTTAATGACAGTATAACTAGTTCTATGTTTTAATGACAGTATAACTAGTTCTGCGTTTTAATGACAGTATAACTAGTTAGTCTGATAGCAATTCTATAAATTATGTCCGTGTAAACTGGCACAAAAATAGAACATCGAAGCTTACAGTGTGCCTGTGCGTACAAGCGTTCGTGGACAGAAGACACGTTTGTGGTGAGAAGATTCGGACTTGTCCAGCTCACCTAGAGCTATGGAGGATCCTGTACCTATTGTCTACAGGTCTACAGATGTGACAGCTAGACTTCAGTGACATCCATGGACAGTCAGTGGTTAATAAATTTGAAGCTGTATACTTCAAACTGTGAGTGTATAGTGTACTATGAGTAAGTACTATACATAGTGTATTATGTATTATGCATAGACTACATAGAACACATTATGTATATAATGTGTACTATGTGTAGTGTACTGTGTACTGTGTGTTGTATACTGTATTATGGGTTGTATATTGTACATTTGCTTTTTTCTTTTGCACCATTTCATTTACAGTCCTTATGATGGGAAAAAGTCTGAATTTGTATTGCTGCAATAACAACAAGGCTAAATTGGTTCATGGTTGGTGGACTTTTGCCAATGATATTGTCAACATTTATATTAATTGTATAATTAGAGTAAGCATTATTAAACCAAATGTTAGGTTTACTTTTTTTAAATTTCAAAAACTGAATTCGTGAATTTTTCTCAACCTAATTTTCATTTACAGTAGGACTGTATGAATACAATAATGTGATTTAGGAAACTTGATATATATCATCTATGAAGAGTCATGGCGTTAGATTTTATATTATGATGTATTTGGAGATGATGTGGTACTAGTGAGGTTAACATTATTTGATGATGTGGTATTAGTGAGGTTAACATTATTTGGAGATGACGTGGTACTAGTGAGGTTAACATTATTTGGAGATGACGTGGTACTAGTGAGGCTAACATTATGTGGATATGTTGTGGGATTAAATATAAGATGTGAGATTGCTTTAGTAATGAAATTTATATCTTCCGATTCTAAACTTAATAAAAACTAATTGCGTTTGTTAATCCATTCTAATAATTGTTTAATGATTAATTGATTACATGATGTATTTTTAGCTCATTGGAATGAATTGTGAATGCAGCTACAATTATTTTATGATACTTCCATGAAAATTAAATTACTTGAATGTAGTCTATGAATTTGTGTGTGTGTGTGTGTGTGTGTGTGTGTGTGTGTGTGTGTGTGTGTGTGTGTGTGTTTTAGAGAGAAATTTGGCGAATGACCAAAAGAATAAATGAAAAGACATGGAAAGTGAGCATTGTGCAATGTGATTCTGGAAATATGAAAGTCGAGTATTGAGAAAAAAGTAGTCTGATGGTGAGTACTGAAGGAAGTCTCAAGTCCAGTATTGAGTGGGGAAAATTAAATATCAGATGAGGTACACAGGGACAGAAACAAGTCTGATGTACCGAGTGACATGGACAACTCACATCTTGAGTGACCAACAAGTCTCACCTACTAAGTGACAGACTTTCCTGAGGGAGATAAATGAAGCATCAGATGAGGTACAAAGGGACACAGACGAATCCGATAGGCTTTGTTGGTAAAAGATGACAGGGGCTTTATGACAGTGATAGGCTTTGTTGGTAAAAGGTTACGACAGGGGCTTTATGACAGTGACACCATAATGCCTTCAATAAAAAAAAAAGAAACATAATATTCCAGATCTCAACTGAGGTTAACTGTCAGTATTCATGTTGGCGTGGCTCATTCACGTCTTTTATTACGCGATACTGTGCGTTTGGTCGGTCAAAAGTTATCGTGACTGTTAATATCAAATGTCCTTTATTTATCATCATCTCATAACGCAATCGCAATTCATAAATAGCACCACATGTCTTCGGCAATGCAGACATCAGAGGAAGAAAAGAAATTGAATTTTTTTAGTCATGGCTGTTAAATGTATTTATTTTGAAGGAAATGAGGCAGTTTCAGCTTTAAGAAAAAAGAAATGATAAATTGTTTGTCATGGCTGTTAAATGTATTTATTTTGAAGGAAACGAGGCGGTTTCAATCTTCAGAAAAAAAAATTAGTTCAATCGTATCACAGCCATTATCCACCATTTCACAACAATCACCAACAACCATAAATTGCTTCATGTCAATCATTTACAGCAATCACTAACCAGAGCGATTAATTAGTATTCAACAGCCAGCAAATATTTCATAATAATCATAAAATATTTCGGGACAATCAATGAACATCTCAATATAATCAACCATCGTCAATTGCGAAATACTCATCAGCCATTTTAAGACTATCACCAATCCTGAGCAATAATCATCAATCGTTTTATAGAAATCATTAACCCATTTACTACAATTATTAATCCATATTCATCAACCAGGAAAAATTAAAAAACATTTATCAAATGTCAAACGATAATTACCTGTTTTATCGTAACATTAATCAATACTAAAAACACAGACAAAATTTAACAACACTCATCAACCATTCCACGTGAATTACCAGCGATTTACTAGCAATCACGAACCGTTTCATGATAATCATCGGTCTATTTACGACAAAATAACCAGCTAATATTTCAAGACAGTCATCAATCATTGTTCGATAATGATTGATATTTTCATGAAAATCATCAACCCTTAATAACAAATACCAAAAATGTAATCCACGACAATCACTTATATTTTATAACAATCACATCACCCATTTTACCACATTGACCAGCTATTATTTAACTAGTATTTAGTAACAACCAATTTATACAACCTTCATCCATTTCATGACAATTACCATCCATGTCACAGCAATAAGTAAATATTTCATAACAACCAACAATCCATTTTTGTCGAACACTAACATTTTATCATTATGTGACCTTCTCCAACCCTTTCAAGATGTGTATCTTACAAAGCCATCAAACATTGTATGACATCCATCAAACATATTACGACATCCATTAAGCATATTAAGAATCCATCAAATAGATTACAACAACCACCAAATATATTACTATATCATCAAACATATTACGACAATCATCAAACATTTTACGACAACTATCAAACATTTTACGACAACCATCAAACATATTACATCAGCCATCAAAGATTTTACGACATCCGCCAAACATATTACGATAACCATCAAACATATTACGATAGCCATCAAAACTATTACGTCAGCCATCAAACAATCTACGACTTCCATCAAACATATTACAATAGTCATCAAACATTTTATGTCAGCCATAAAACATTTTACGACATCCATCAAACATATTACGACATCCATCAAAATATTTTACTACATCAATCACACATTTTACGACATCTCTCAAACATATTACAATAGCCACCAAACATTTCTATCGCAACTATAACCAGCACGACAAAAAAACTACAACTGAAGTTAATTTCTTTTCCTGGAGAACTCTTCTACGATGCTGCTGCATGCTCCCTTCTCTGATTTAAAATTCGGGAAATATCATTAAATCGATGGCATTCTTAAAATCACTTTTTAAAAATCGCGCTCCAAAAAACCTTAAGTGAATGCAATGGCCGTGCTCGAAGAACGACCACCGTAAGTCATATTTCCAACGACATTAAAACAACGCAGCGCGCAGGGGGGCAGGGCTGATAGTTTGATTTAAAATAAACTATTTTTCGATGTACTGAAACACCAACAACGTCTCATTATCTGTCGATACTTCTACCCTAGCCTGTCATCATCACCGCCGCCGCCGCCACCACCACCACCGCCACCACCTCCACCAACTTCAACGTCCCGATATGTTCAGCGCACCGTCCCGTTAAAAGAGAAAAATTTCATTTCACTCGATACTAGCTCCACTGCCCCTCCCAATCGATACTGCGAAACTCCTCGTCCCCCTGGGAATGGAGGACGAAACATTTCGATTCCCTGAAGGGTCTGAAAAAATTAATTAAATGTGATTTTTCTTCCGTCAACGGTTTTCTGCAAATGCCATTTGCGGTGCGTACTTCATGGTTCCGCTGTCTAGTAATGGTAAAGCCTTGGCTTAAAGACACCGATATAACGACATGATTGGTTAAGATGTCTGGTGCCCGTCGCAGAAGTATTTCATCAAAATAGAATAAATATTGTTCCTTTCAGTTGATTCCAAGTGCTGTTAACGTACCACGTCCGTCTTAAGATGGGATCACGTTAGAATTTTTTTAACACAAGAAATCAGTCTGTCGTAAATGCTAACAAAAAACAGCTCTTTTAAATAACAGAAACATTTACAACAGCAGCAACCACCAAATATACCATGTGAGTGAATATGCAGGTGACCAAGTGATTAAAAAATATATATTTAGGTTTAATGAGCACTTTCCTGCTGCAGTTGAAGTTGCATACATGTGCACACGTCTAGGGAGAGATTTAAGTTTCGAAAGGGAGAGAAATAATGAATGGGGGTAAAAAGAAAAGGGGGAGAATATACGAGGAGCTTGCAGATTTCTTCTCTGCACGAGTTTCAACTGCCGAGGGATCTTGATGAAAGTGGCCTATGGCCAATCCAGCCCACGGCCTAGCTAGAGATCTCTCGTTCAAAGGGTCCAGGTCCCACCCATTCCCGGAGTGAAAAACTTACGGGTATCCTCATCCACTCCAGCTCCACGTTGTGGGATAGTATTTAGTCTGTCGGGTGGGATGATAAATCTGGGATCACGTACCAACGGCTGCGAGCGTTAAGGTCCCAAGGCAGTTGAACATCGCAACGAAAAAACCGTTTCCCGGGCAATAGTTTACCCGGAGAAACCACAGGAGAGATACTATGTCCTTCACTCAGTTCCTCCCTTGCACTATATCCTTTCCCGAACATACGCCCATCGACAAATCAGCTAACGTTGGAAGCAGACGTGAAAGCCACTCACACAAGCAAAAGTCCGCCACTTTTATGCTAAGGAACGGTTACAAGGCCAAACGAACGGGAATCAAACTTGGCCTTCTTGAGTGAAAGGCTAACTTTTTTTCTTTTTACGTCTGTACCCTTTCTCCTACAAAACTTGGATTTTATTTTTCTTTACGAGAATTTTACTATAGCCAATCTTTATAACAATGCCACTCCAATCCTTTCTGTTTCAGATTTAATAGATAGAAACCGAACAACATTCATATCAAGGAGACCATCTTTGCCTTACAACTAAAAGAATAAAAAGATTATTTTTATATCATTCAAACTTTAATGACTTTAAATTTCTATACCAACGTTATTTTTTGTGTTGATTGTGCATACTTTTTATTATATATTTAAAAGTATATATTCACTAAACAATAAACTTTTTTTAAAGTGTAGCAAAAAAAATAGCCTTTCAAGTGACTGACATAATGATAATGATAATGTTAATGTTAATAGTCATTGCTATTACCTTTCTATTTCTGAATATAATGTTCAATGAACAATTTTATTATTATGGGTATTATCTTAATAAAGACACTAAGAGTCTCGGTTAAATGTCTTACAATTATTCATGTCGTACATAACTAAGCACAAATCTAGTTGTTAATCTTGACAAAAGAAAGTCTGTAGATAAAAATTCTGAACAGACAATTTTATATAGAATATAATTTACATTTATACTTTTGTTTGAGAAAAAATTACAAATACAGACTATCAGATAGACGCACAGACAGACGCACAGACAGAGATATAGTTTTCTTAAATTAACTGATCCTGCACGGAAAATTTGTTCACAGTCAGACAGTTTTCTTAAATTAACTGATCCTGCACGGAAAATCGGTTTCTTTGTTGGTACAAGTTCTACGAACAAGTTCTCATCATTATGATTTCAATATTCTTAAATCTTAATAATGTTTAAGGATGTTACAGAATACTTCAATTAACAAATTAATCCTTCTGCTTTTTTTCATACATTATTATAATATTGAATATTGGTGCGATCATTATTCATTTGTTCACCAATCAAATAAAGATATATATTTTCAAAATTTACATTATCTACGTAGAATTCCAAATAATATCTAACCCTTTTACATTCAAGTACTGTAAAAATAGCAGAAAACAAAATTTCATAATTAGAAAACGATACAAATAGGATAATATCAGGTAATTCTTTGTACAATTGTGGAGTTATCAAAATGAAGAGCCTTCTTTCTCCAAGCTGTCAAATAACAAACAGATACTGCAAAACAGACTGAGCTTCCAAACTTACATTTCCAAATGACCTATATGGGCCTTTGATAGTTATAATTCTATTGGTCAGCCTCGTGTACTATATAGCTATTCTGAGCCAATCGGTGATTGATAACACAACTTTCATACTAGCCAGTGCCTTAGAAACACATTTAATGTCTGTATAGGAAATTAGATGAAAATATTCCGTGTAAGACTCAAAGTATATATATTCACTTACAAACAGTGTCACTTTATTGCTTTCGTTTTGTTTGATTTCGATGCTTTCTTGGATACAGCTTGGATACAGTGATGATTACACAATAATTGCTCCTAGAAACCGTTTTTCTCTGCCTCACTCCTCCTCTTTCGCCCTTCCGTCGAAAGCTAGGAAGGAATATGTGTTTCGACTTCGCACTTAAACAACAACAAAAAATCAGAACAGATTTCAGGGTGTTAATAACAGTTTGAAACAGCAGTTCTAAATGCTTGCGTAACATGCAACACGCTTTGGCTTCATAAAAAATGAATCCTAGCAATTGCTTCCGGGCAGTTAAAGCCGCATGCGTTCTCTTGTACACAGGTCGTAATCTTGGATTCCAGCTTTAGCTAAATTATAATTCAACCATGCAGTCTTGCACAATTCTCATCTAAGCGACACGGTGTCGTCCATTAATGTTTAGATACTGTTATTAAAACAAACAAACAAACAAACAAATAAACAAACAAACAAACATATCCACTTCTGCCTGCTTATTTTCTGGATGAAATAAAAAAAAAATTAACGCTGGAAAGAACGAATTTCAGCAAAGTGTTTTATGATCTGCACAGGCAGTCAAACGTGAAAAATGTTTCTCTATAATGTTGCAGAGTTATAACGGTCGACAGATACAATAGATACAGGAAGTTGTAAAGTGTCTTTGGTCTATTTCTTTATATGTATATAGTGTGTCTGTGGCCTATTTCTTTATATGTATATAGTGTGTCTGGCCTGTTCCTTTATAAGTACATGTAAATAGTGTGTCTGGCCTGTTCCTTTATAAGTACATGTATATAGTGTGTCTGGCCTGTTCCTTTATAAGTACATGTATATAGTGTGTCTGGCCTGTTCCTTTATAAGTACATGTATATAGTGTGTCTGGCCTGTTCCTTTATAAGTACACGTGTAAAGAGCGTTTGGCCTTCTCTTTTATAGTTATGAATTATAAGTGTTACATAATTCATCAGATGAATTAGAAGTGTTATATAAATTCATCAGATGAATTAGAAGTGTTATATAAATTTGTCAGATGAATTGCGCTGATCAAGGACATTTTTTAACGCTTGATAAACGCTACACCGGCTTCATATGTAGCTAGAGCTGGAATTCTAAACCTTGTTATACTTTATTTTTAATACTAAACTACAAACGTAACAATCCTGGTTCAGTTACATAGTGTAGCAAGTGAAGTAATTCAAACGACGTACACAATCTAACTCCTCAAAACAAACATACAAAACATCAACTGAAAGAACTCAAACCATTATTGCTACAACAAAAACTACTAAAAGAGTAAAGCAAGAACAAATATCAAATGCATAGAGATATCATAACATAACGTCAAGTGGAAGAGTACAAGTGTACTTAAAATAATGAAGCTTGCTCAGTGCTGGCCTGTTCAAATGCATAGAGATATCATAACATAAAGTCAAGTGGAAGAGTACAAGTGTACTTAAAATAATGAAGCTTGCTCAGTGCTGGCCTGTTCAAATCGTCTCACTGAACCTTTTCTTCCATTCGTTTGAACAGACTATGCATGCAGAGGAACGTGTACACCTAACCAAACACACACACACACACACACACACACACACACACACACACACACACACACACACACACAAACAAACAAAGACATGCACATGATGGCACAGAGTCAATGTGCAGCAATTCAGCCATCTGTAGAATAACGAGCATCTTACATCAGTCGTCTTTTCCAGAGTCAAAAGTCTTGTCTCCTAGTGACAGGAACAACCACACTGGTGAATGAGACCAGTCAAACAGATAGGTAAATTTAGTACTCCGGAGATTCTTCTATTATAAACCTCATCTCCTAGTGACAGGAACAACCACACTGGTGAATGAGACCAGTCAAACAGATAAGTAAATTTAGTACTTCGGAGATTCTCTCTTCTATTATAAACCTCATCTCCTAGAGAGGGACAGCTATAGTTGGCTCATGTTCACACCTGTTCACATTCAAACAGACAGAAACTCTTGAGAAAAAAAATCACTGACAGAGTTTGACTCCAACAGAGGAAGGATCCCTGGCTGGTAAAATTTATTTCGGATTGTTTCTCAAAATTCCAAGGACTGCTTGCGACATACAAAGTACATGAGTTTCTATGAGAAACTGAGTGTTTATATTTATTCTTGTGATAAGTACGATCTTTATTTCTTCTCAGACACGTTGGCTCTCACACATGCAACAACATAACAAATAAGTCAATTTACATTCTCAGCAATACATTCTGCATGTTACTTCATTATTACTATAATCATTTCCATCATTTCCTTTACAAAGAATTCCTTTGTAATAAATTTCTGATAATTTTTTAAAATCAAAATCCAGCAAACATACTCATCGTCTCAACTCATCACGCATGCCATCAGCAGGGATAGCTACATGGATCTCTCAACTCATCACGCACTCCATCAGTATGTGTAGCTGCATGGATCTCTCATCACGCATGCCATCAGCATGGATAGCTGTATGGATAGCTGCGTGGGTCTCTCAACTCATCACGCATGCCATCAGCATGGATAGCTACATGGATCTCTCAACTCATCACGCACTCCATCAGTATGTGTAGCTGCATGGATCTCTCATCACGCATGCCATCAGCATGGATAGCTGCATGGGTCTCTCAACTCATCACGCATGCCATCAGCAGGGATAGCTGCATGGGTCTCTCAACTCATCACGCATGCCATCAGCAGGGATAGCTGCATGGATCTCTCAACTCATCACGCACTCCATCAGTATGTGTAGCTGCATGGATCTCTCAACTCATCACGCACTCCATCAGTATGTGTAGCTGCATGGATCTCTCATCACGCATGCCATCAGCATGGATAGCTGTATGGATAGCTGCATGGGTCTCTCAACTCATCACGCATGCCATCAGCAGGGATAGCTGCATGGATCTCTCAACTCATCACGCACTCCATCAGTATGTGTAGCTGCATGGGTCTTTCAAAATTACAGGTCATTAATAATGGGAAAAGGCGAACATCCCCTTTCTTATGAAGTCTACGTTATGACGACGAAAACCAGAACATTAATTTACCTAGCAATATCTTCCCCATACTGATGCCAAAGCAAGACCTTCATTATGGACATGTATAATTAAGATCGGAAATCACTAAAGGTTATAAGTTTGACATCAAAAATCCACACCGGAACTAACCACTTCCCATTATGACACCTGGTGACCAGTAACTTGACACACTTCATCTACAATTTTTCCTCACCAAAATTGGTCCTTCACTGGTTTGATAAAACCCAAGTTGCTAGTACAGACACCTCACCCAGTCTTATTACTTTTCTCACAGCCTATTAACAGGTAGCTCACCCAATCTTATTACTTTTCTCACAGCCTATTAACAGGTACCTCACCCAATCTTATTACTTTTCTCACAGCCTATTAACAGGCACCTCACCCAATCTTATTACTTTATCTCACTACCTATTAACAGGCAACTCGCCCAGTCTTTCACTTTATCTCACTGCCTATTAACAGGCATCTCACCCAAATTTTTACTTTATCTCACTGCCTATTAACAGGCAACTTACCCAATCTTACTGCTGTATGCCTTTGGGTATTTACGTCCTGCTTCTGACTAGCTGTCTTCACACTTGAACATGTTCATAATTGTATCTACTTCCACTGGTAGTCAACTTATCGACAACAGACCACTCGTTTCACATCTCTATGACTGTACCCTCCAAGTAAACTAGACAGTCTTAAACCTTCTCGGATATAACGGCTCACTTCATTAAAACAACAGTGCAAACATTCTAGGTATAAATGCATGCAAAACAAATAATACGTAATAAACAACAATGCAATAAATACAAGAATGTAAACATTCTAGGTGTAACACACAACTATTAATACGTAATAAACAACGATTCGAATTTTGATTGTCAATGAATTAATAAACATAAATTATTTTAAAAATTCATCGAGATCCCTAAAATATATATCTAAATTGAATAGACAAAGTGTACCAACACTGAAGAATCATGTAAAATATCGAAAGTAGAATAATTTTTCTTTCAACTGAAAACTATTAAGCAAAGGCACAGCAAAAACAAATTGATTAATTTTCAGTTATACCCTTTAAATTCTAATCCAAAATGACCATATCTGACATTTTTTTTGTGCAGTTCCCTTTCTTGCATTTGTCAGTTCTGATTTCTAAGTGATTTGCTTAATTCTTTTGAATACCAACATTGCTATGTACAAATAGACTTGTATTTCACTTTCTTAAATGAAATCATTCTTAGGTCAGGAAAATGCCTTTCAATAACGTATATATTATTCAAGGAACTATGTACTTCTCAAAGAATTTCGAAAGTAAACAGATGGAAGATAAACCGTTGCTTGACTAACACGCATTTGCATTTGCAAAGAAAAACAGTTTTAGACAAAAAGTTTGGATCGCCTAACAATAAACTGAAGATCACATGACCTCTCGCATATAGTTCAACCACTAATTTGAGTATAAGTCTATAAAATGCGTGTACATGAATATTTAATGAAACATTTAAACATCAATATGCTGTTTCTAATTATAATAAGCTAATTAATATATTTCGTCTTGTGTAAAGGAAACGAAAAGTAAAGTAAGTAATAATTCAGTAAAGAAAAGGAAAAGCAATTAAGTACAAATGAACGTGTAGATCCACAACGAATCACGAGTATATGACGATTACTAGTATGTGCTTAATAATACTCTCAGTCCAGGCGTCTCAACAGTTTACAGGTAGAAAATGATTTCTCACAAAATATATCTGCTTACGCTGTTTTTAGATTACTTTGTGGATTGTGCAATTCGTTGGCTAGAGATGCACTTTGGTTTCAAATGACGTCATTTTCTTGAGGTCAAATGTACTGAACTGAGTAAGGAAGCTATACGACCATAGTGAACTTCACTTCATTACCAGTGCTAACAGATGAGAATTTTGCTAGTCAAGGAAACTTTATGCCTGGTGTAATCATCTTTGACCTATCTCCTTGTCAGTAAAGGTAACCACTCCTGCATTTCTAACCGTAACAGTTACTGAATTTTTCTATTTTATTCTAAAACTCACAAATGATATTTTACTTTACTCGTTCATGCCTAAAAACATTACGATGTTGGACAATTATTTTAAATCTCAGAAACTTACACTAAGCAAGCCAATTTCTTATTCCTCAGGACAAAGTCGTCGTAGTACACAAAAAGCAGCTCTTAATCAATATCATAGTTATGTACTAATCCACAGCCTTGTGACTCTTATCAGAGACTTATTTTCGAGTGAACCCCTCAAATTGTGTGGGTCCGATAACCAATGAAGTGAGTTCGATGGGTCGTGCTGGTTTAGATGCTGCATACTACCACATACGGACTACACAATTAATTGCTTTCACGACTTGCCCACGTGACTCCTTCTGACCACCTAGTTTTCCAGAAGGATTCTCAGTCAGTCCAGGAAGACTTTCTCTGCAGCTAATCACGGCTACTACACATCATCAGTAGAATAAATTGCCCTTTAACAGGGTGCGTGTCACGCCCAACCGGGCGAAAAAGAAAAAATCTTTAAGTTTGATCGAACGACGGTTCACTACGGCAGCCATGTCTTCAGGAAGAGAGCGCGCTGAGATTTAACGACAGATTTGTACAGATGGGTCTCTGCCCTCTGCTATCTTTAATGGTTATTGCGTTATTGCCGCTCTGTGTCAACACGGGCAGCGAAATTTTAATGTAATAAAATAAGGCAGGGCTTATGTTGTGACAAACAAGTGAATTTCGCTGTAGTCATAGGCGTCGAAACCGTGGTACAAGAACAAAATCTTCTGTCAAATATTAACATATCTCACCTGACTTTTAGACCCATGGTCTCGCTATTGCAGTTTTGTTACACAACAAGAGGATGTGGATTTCTGAGAGTTAGTTTGTACGTACGTCCTCACATGCCTTAAGAGACACTTTATGAAGTCCTATTATAAATTGAAAAGGGCCATGATATCTGAGAGATAATTTGGGTGGATATTTACCAACTCATATGCTTGGTGGCAGCAAATTTACATGGTGAAGAGGACCTGAGAACTCAAGTGGATATTTATCGTTTCATCCATCTTCAAGGCCAACTTGTGCTGGCAGGCTACACGGGGAAGATGACCCCACAACAGGGGCGCACAAACTTTTTAGGCCAGAGGGCCAAATTTCCAATTGATAGTGCATGGAGGGCCGCAAGTCAGATTGCACATGGATGGCTCAGTAGAAAAAAACAACACAAATAATGAAATAAAGTCCTCCGGGGCCCGCACAGAGCCCTATCTCGGGCTGCATGCCTCCCGCGGACCGTGGTTTGTGCACCCCTGCCCTACAATCTCTTAGGAAAGAGGATCACGTTTTATATCTATGGTCACGCTCTTTTAGCTAGGGAATAGTGTCCTGGGATATAATAAAAAATAATTCTGGTGAACATTATAATGCCGACGTATAGAATCTCCCGTTGCAATCCCGATTATAGGAATAAATAGTTCAGTTGATATCTACCTTCCACCTCTCTCATCACTCTCTTTAGCCAGGTTAAGAGAAAAAACTTTGGGGATGAGGTTTTGTACATCCACCGTTTATCTGTATAATCACCTGTTGAAGTCCAAATCGTACAACCAGGACGAAAGAATAAATGGCGGAGGCGTGCATTCTGTGGATTGAATTACTTTTGGTTTCACACAATAGTTAATCAACATAAAGGCAAATTTTGTCCAGTTGTAGAAGTTTCCTTGTCAGTACAACAGAAAGAACTACAAGCGTCAGAAGTGATTTATTTTTATAAAATGGGCCGTGAATTTTTCAACAATAAAAAATATTCTGCAAACTGTTATACCTTTCTTTACTACCCGGATGGGGTGGTTATCTAGGCCTAGTAGTAAGTCACTGATATTTTGAATAGAAAGGTCTACTGTTAAGATATGAAATGCGAGAAAAACAGAAAAGACCAATCAACCAAGATAATCGCAGTACAATGAAAGAGCATGCCAGCACGTAGAGAAACGTTCACAGAAGGTCCAAAGAAGTGTACAATCGATCAAAGACGGATCAAGAGATTTCTTTCTCTTTTTTCTCTTTTTTGGGGGGTGGGGGTGAGTGGGACAAAGAAAGAGATATGAGTATAGAATTGAGAAAAGGCGGCAAGCTCATCTTAATACAGTCGAGTGTTTGTCTTGTCATGATTGAATAGTATGCACCTGGAGTCGAAATATTTTAAAAAAGAAACAGTGTTACAGTTTGCAAAAGTGAATAATTTTGACAGAGGATTCGCAAGGATTCACATGGCTTAATAAATTAATTAATAAATAAATAAATAACATGCTACTCACAGCTGTAAGCCAGCGCACACAGAGTCAGAATCAGATGAGCACTGTCGCAGTTTTGCACACTGCATATAGGATCTGTAAAGGCGGTAACACTTAAATATGATGATGATTTGCTCGAATACAATGATAAAGGCACATTCTCCTTATATTATCCTTGCATCACTCATGTGATAACACAGTGCAATTTTTAAAAAATCGTTTAATGGGGGAGGGGAAGATGGATATTAAGGGGCCATTTTGCTTTTATTGGCAAAGATATTCTCATGCCATCATGCCCTGTCGACATAAAATGGATTTTACTTCCCGTTGTAAACTTGGACAAGAAATAATATTGGCAAATATAAATAATTACATGTAGCATGAACATTCTTGCGCATGCAATACTTTATGACATGAATAAGGAGATGATGAGACTCGGAATGGGGGTATTTCTCAAATGCCTGATAAAAGAAACATTGTCTTCTTAGAAAAACACTGACTGAGAATTTTCATTAAACAGTGTACACAACACATCTGCTATCCACAATTCAACAACCACTATAGTTGCCATGACTATTGGCCAATTCAGCCATCAGGACCACGGGCCACCTGAGCTGTTTATGTCTTTAGTGACGACAATCCTAGTGGCCTTGATATTCGCGCTTAAAAATATAAATACATAATTAATGAACTGTATTCACACCCACTCCGTTATTCTTCACATCCCTGCCTATCCGCCTCTCTGTTTTCCCATTGGATTGTTGTAATCTTGCACTAGATCCTTAATCGTTACTCTCTTTAATGCTCTCTTAATCTGCTGAACTATTTTCTAAAATGACACGTTGCTGTTTTTCTAGTGTGGTTAGCACTTCATGTGTTAGTTTTTCCTTCTATTCGACCGCCTACAACTTTATTGTCCATCGGTTTGACTCTCCGGTCACCTTACATCATTCAGCCTCATCCTTAAAATTATTTCCCCTTCTTCCCATCCGCAAATCATTTGCCTGTCCACTCGATCGCGTAATGAGAGCTTCTCCACGATTGGACTCTGAAGAAGGGAGACAATTAAAATTGGCTGTCAAGGCAGTGGATACTCCAGATAATGTAACTGACAGGAAAAGAATTTTATTTTTGTCAAGGTCACATTGTTAATCCTTGTTCGGATTCGACTCCGTATGTTGCATCATTAATATGCTATACATGAACCTGTTTTGTACTTTACTTTTTCCCCATTTGAAGTTAAAGATATTCCATTAAATTTATAGTAAAACCATCAACAGCAATGTTTATCTGGCTAAAAAAGCTTAAATCGATTTCCGTCGAATCAAAGTGATCGCGGATCCGCTGGGCTGCTGAAGGGAAAAAATGAACAGCTAGTAGAAAGTCTGCTACACTTCTGTCAGACATATACGAACTTACATTTTTATATCTTGAAGCTGAGTTTCGCCTCACTGCTGTAAATGCTGCTGTTAGCTTTGCTAGATATATGAATATACATTGTTTTATATTAAATATATAAGCTGAGTCTCTGAGTCAACACTTCTGTTAGATATGTGTAAATACATTATTATATCTAGAAGATGAGATTATTATGTATACATAAGCTACATCGCACAACACTTCTGTTAGACATACGTATATACGTTATTATATCTAGAAGCTGCACCATTGTGGTTTAATATCTCATTGCCATAAGAGTCAAAGCACCTAGTCCCCATACCCCACACTTTCCTGTACCTGACTAAGGTTTAAGTATTCCAGACTGGAACACAGGCTGACAGGCATAACAATGGTATCTAAACCAATGGGTGTGCGTACATATAAAGTGTGCACATTATTGCCTAAAGTACACAAGGACTTACTTTCTTAACTCGTTGCATTCAGTAAGTGAGCATTGAGAATATATTCACATTTATTTTTCTAACAAAAAGAAAAAAATAAGCTCTCGCACAATAAACAACATATTGCATTGTAAAGACATTAACAATACAACACAAAGATACATTTTAATTATATACAGACATCAGATTACACACTCATTTAAAGATTTACCAAAATATCACTAAAAATTACTTTTTCAAGGCACAACATGAGCAGTAAACGGTTTTAAATCCTTTTGAGATATCAGATAGATGGCACGGCAAGTATATCACACGTTTCGTGCAAGATATTGATAGATAAATAGATAGATAAATAGGAGGGAGAGAGGAAGGGAGAGAACGAGGGAGGGAGGGAAGGAGAGAGACAAATCGACAGAGAGACAAAGAATACTGAAGAAAGTAGCTGTACGATTTTAGTTCTCATTCGTACGGATTTTAAACCAGTGTAACTAGAGCGAACAAGGTCAAAAAGATGGTGATACGGACATTAGGGACAGAAATCAACTGGAGGTTTTGGAACGCACACTTTCTTCGATCTACTTGCTTGCCTTCTCGGGTCACGTGGTCTTCAGAAGGATGTCCCTGAGACGAGAAGGAAATGGTCAGAGGGTAGAAAGGAACAGGAAATCTAAACACTTGACTGATTCGTCTGAGCTGTCTACAGTGGCATCGGTGTTTCCTAAAGCAGAAAACTGTGAGGGATATATATAGGTGTTTCCTAAGGCAGAAAACTGTGAGGGATATAAATATATATATATATATATATATAGGTGTTTCCTAAGGTAGAAAACTATGAGGGATATATATATATATATATAGGTGTTTCCTAAGGTAGAAAACTATGAGGGATATATATATAGGTGTTTCCTAGGGTAGAAAACTGTGAGGGATATATATAGGTGTTTCCTAAGGCAGAAAACTGAGGGATATATATATAGGTGTTTCCTAAGACAGAAATCAGTGAGGGATATATATAGGTGTTTCCTAAGGTAGAAAACTGTGAGGGATATAAATAGGTATGGACAGAAAGATGGATTGAAAATGATGAGCTGTACATTAGATGTCCAACGAATGTCAACAGATGATATCCATGAAGAAGAGGGCGTGCAAAATCGATTTTGCCTTTTAAAGTTAAAACTTGTAGCCAGTGGCTGATAGGTCTGTTTATACACATTCATGAAAGTACAGAAACACACACACACACACACACACACACACACACACACACACACACACACACACACACACACACAAATATTCCTGACTACAGAATCCAAACGCGCCAGTGCCCTGGGCTTTTCATAGCACAGTAAGCTAACGACTGGTGCTTTTAAAAAAAATATTTTTCTAAGAACCAGAGTGGAAACAAATACTATTTTATAACAAATACTATAACCATCTCTATAATGTTACTCAAGGGTTTAAGGATATTCCTCGAGTCAAACGAAATGCATATAAAGGCAAAAATGTACAGCACATATGAAATAGATTATAATTTGCAATTGAAACAAGTAGGAAATAGCACCCCATAATTGTAAATAAAATAAGTAATATACCATCTTAATTTAGACTTTTAATAAATGTCAAAAGATCATAGCTTTCTTCAAAATCTTCAACAGTGATTGCTTATCAGGAACGGTCCGAGCGCTGTGTCAAAAAATAAAATAGCAGCAACAAGAACAAAAACAGTGTACAAAAAGCAGAAGGGGAAAATGTCAGATTTCTCTTTTACTGTTAGATAAAAAAGAAGTTTGATTGGCTATCGTGTTCATTTTGAAGAATTTTTTTTTTAAAATCAACTAGGTGCGTTCATTTCAAGAAGGCGGAGAAAGTATTAAATTTTTATTTTAAAAAAAAGGAATTGTTGACAATAGGCGTGGTAAGTGATATTTCAGATACTAAGAGACCTGTCAGTTAATGCCCGAGGAAAAACTAGACAGCCAGTAGTACGTAGCTTCTTCAGTCTAAAATCAAAGAACAGTCTCATTAACGAAAGAAAAGTTTCAGAGAAATGCATATGAAGCGAACTCGGGGAAATAAAAGAAACACGGGTAATGTTTCACGTGTACATAAACAACAAATTGTTTTTAGAGTTACCTTTCATAATTCGAGGGAAAAAATATATAATCAGAGAGGTCGGAAGGAATATTATTATCTGGAATTATTAACTAAAATATATTTTGTTCTTTTTTTTTTAATTTAAAAAATATGTTTTTAATTTGTTTTTCTCGCTCGCTGCCCTCTCAGCCTAGAAAGTGGAATAAAATAACGAATGTAGAAGAAATTGACAATAATGAAAGATAAAAGGTTGGAGATTACACAGTTCTTCCCCTTTGCTGTTTTTCGAGGCGGTAGCAATGGTCTCTTGGGCTTGGCATCTTATTTACTATTCTTGTATTGATCACTGCGCAGGTAACAAAACAGGAAATATCAGCACAGATTCTGACAAACAGTAAAACTAGCAAAGATTCACAAACTGTTTTCAAATTCACCCTAAGCAGAGCGAATAAAAAATACAACCACACCAAACTCAACAAAAAACAACCAACCCATATCAACAATTTTCTGGAAACATCTAGTAGAACTGAAGTTCCAATGAAAAGAACACTCACACCAAACATGGATTTAAAATAAAGTTTCTGACAATCAGGAGATATAATGTCAGGAAAGTAACATTATCTTTGCTAATTAACCTTTATGATTTCAAGAGAATTGTATCTATCAAAAAAGTTATACGAATAACGAGAATTATTCATATTATTAATTGTATTGAAAATGTAATCTTACTAAAAGGTTAATTTGTTTTATTTTAAAACAAACAAAATATATATAGCATAGTTCATGCTCAGGATTATAGACAAAATGGCTCTCCGTTTAAAGCTAATTAAAAATAATAGCTTGTATTATTTTTTTCTCATACATACATGCGTTCACAAGGAGGAGATGTGCAGAGAGAAAGAGTGGCGGAGTAAATTTGCCTATCCTTATTTCTAAATTTAATTGATTAATTAATTATTAAATGTCAACGTCACACGAATCTGGGGACTGCTTATGATGATATTTTGGTAGTAAACCACTCTGAAAAAGAATACGCCAGAGCTTGATGATGTAATCTAAACCGGTTTTAGGTGGATGAGTAGTTTTTATTATTCAATGGTTAAGATTTACAAGTACGAGACCAGCCAAAGTTTAGTTTTCTAATAATTTCGAATTTGTTGTGGCAGAGCCCGGTCATGAAAGGCGGCCGTTAGCTTAATGGTAAGTTAACTGATTGATTGAGAGAGAATGGACCTAGAAATATTTTATGCATTTTGCTATTGATATGTTGTACTTGCATTTTAAGTAGAAATACATTATGTGAGTATACTATTATTTCTACAAATTGTTAACTAAGCTGCTTGTATGTAGTATGCTAAACAATTGACATTATTTCTAGTGAACCAATTCATAAAATTGTTATGTTTTATTTATTATGTTGTATGCGTGTAAATCAGGCTAATAGATACTGTTGCAGGAAACTGTAAAGAATGAGTGTTAGAAAGAATGGCGTTAGGAATTAATACACTGAAAAACTTAGCGTTTGTTCCCTGATTATATTTTACAGGGAAGAAGCAGTTTTTGCCACCCCCACCCCCACCACCCCAGAATTTTCCAGTTATTGATTTATAAACTACCCCAACTGTGGTAGATTCAAAAAATCTCTACCCAGAGTGTATAAGTGTAAGAATACACTGCACTGTGTTGATGTATGGTGGCAAAGTATGCTGACTAGACTGCTGAATTTCTGTTACAAGGAAGGTACTGGAAATTGCTGCATTGTTGTTCTGCTTGAGGCAACTATTAAGGTGAAAGAGCACCCAGATTAGTTTCAAATAGTGTGCTAAAATAATAATGATCATTTACCAATTATAGTTATGATCTCCTCAACTTAATGAAGGACGTGCATTGCAAAATATCTTTATAGTATTAAATGCATTTCATACCTCTCTTAATAGCAATTATAGTAATTGATGTAATTGTGTCTTTTAATACATAGGTCTTGCAAAGTGGATTTTTTGTTGTTGTCTGTCATAACTGAGGACCATAGTTCTTCACGTGATTATTATTTTTTGTTATTATAATACAGTTCCACCTTACGTAAGAATTATTATTTACTTTGGAATTAGGTCACGTAAGGTAAGGTCAATTCAAATCGTCATGTAATATATGTAAGAAGGGTTGCTGGGTCCAGGATCTGTCAGCTGTCCTGTCATATTATTATTGATTGTTTTATCATGTTACATATGTAAATAAATACTTCTTAAGATTCCTCATGAATACATGAAACACTGGGTGTATCCATATCCATATCAATAAAAATATACGCCATTTTTCTGCTTGTGTTCATTTTCCATATATCACAGCAATAATGGAAAGTCTGTTAGTTTCCTCAGACATAATGTGTATAGCCGCTTGTTTTCTCGTGTTACGAGAGCGAAGTCTTATTAAGTTTTCTCTGGTATAAATGTTTACGTAAAGTCCGTGTTACAAGTGAGAAGTCTTATTAAGTTTTCTCTGGTATAAATGTTTACGTAAAGCCCGTGTTACAAGTGAGAAGTCTTATTAAGTTTTCTGTGGTATAAATGTTAACATAAAGCCCGTGGCGTTTCATCAACTCACATACCATATTTTAAAGTCTGTTTGAATTTTATATATGTTACATTTATTTTTGTGAAGATAAGTTAATTTTAATCATTTCAGCATGTGTTATGAACCATCAATTTGCTAGAGAGTTAAGGACATATAAATATGTCTTATGTAGCGAAACTTTGTATGAAACTCACTTAAGTCATTTCAAAGACATGAGAAGTTTTGTCATATTAAATTTCTTCAGATCACATTATGTTCATTTAACACCTGTAAATTTTGTAAATGGTGTAAATATGATACAAATTAAGTTACAGAGATCTCATGGCCACTTCTTACAAACTAATTACAAAAACAAACAAAAAATCTACAGTCCACATGCACTTTTACCTCTCTCACTCTCCCGCCCCCTTCCTTTTCTTCCGTGCAATATGACACTGGGATGATGTAGCTTTCATCTCAAAGTATCATGGTACCAGTCTCGCTGTAAATCAGTTAAACCTGTCGCATGGGTGGGGAAGTTATAACCGAGGTCTTTCTGACCCCTCTGGTGTCATAGCAATTTACTTTATCCGACTGACTTGGTGTTCTGTAAACATTTATAGTAACGGTGAGCGAGCAGATCTGTGCTTCGACACGCCTGCTAATTAGGAACTCAAAGTGCCTCACTCCAGAAAGTATCCTGTATCTATCAGCATTGTTATATGCTGGGGGTGGGGTGGGGGGGGGTGGTTGTTAATGATTCAAAGCAATCGTCGTAGGCATTAAGTAGTAATTTACATACTTGAAACAAACAGTGTTAGATAAAAGTATAAGCAAATTTTAACTGACAACGATTATATTCTCGAAATGTCAGTCGTCAAGCTAGTAGTTTGTCTTTGACAGTTTCCCCCCCCGCCCTCCTTGTTCTGAAGAGTAACTGGAGCAGCTCTCAGCCATTTCGTTGCCTGCCCGTTCCAACATAAGCTAAAATAAACCCACATACAAGTCTGGAGTGTAATCTCCAAATTTTTCATGCTACCGACTTTTTCCCTGGCACTGACTACACTCCATCAGGACAACCATTTATTTTACCCTGGACAAAGGGACATAATCTACCTAGCCTTTCCATCATACACCGACTACACCGTTTTCCAATGATTTTTCCGCCGAATCTTCGAGCCGACGAAATGTGAATGAATGGAGAGAGATTGGGCGATAAACGGTTCCTACAGAAAGTAATCGACTCCCGACTATGCGGCCGCGTATTGACAAATGCTAAGCTATGAGACAGATCTTTTTCACTTCTGTTTAAAAAAATGAGGCTTGCCAAAGAAAGAAAGAGATTGTAGCTTTTCTGAATTATTTTTTTTTTTTGTATGACACGTTCCAAGCGAGATTAGTAATGACATGCCTGCAAATGCAATCAAGTCACTCTTCGAAATGATGCCGGAAAGCTGTTCCACGCTGATCGTTTTGAAGAACGCAAACAATACAGGTGTAAGTGTTGCTGAGAGGGTTTGCATATATAGCAACAACCGCGCTTGCTGTCAGTTTTAGGCTTGGCATGCTGTGTTGAGTGGACCCTTACATTTCTTATTTTGCTCATTTGTAAACAAGTCAACACTCTTCGTTTTATGCGTGGTGATATAAGTACATCTATTTGCGTGTTGGCGCGCGGTCGCGTGCCTTTCTGCAAGTGTTTGAATTCAAGCCTTCACAGTCCACGACACTGCCTCCCCTCACCCCTTCTCCCTCTCTCTCTCTCTCTCTCTCTCTCTCTCTCTCTCTCTCTCTCTCTCTCTCTCTCTCTCTCTCTCTCTCTTTGCCAGAAGACATTCGTGAAGAATTTTGTGTGTCAGAAGTACGCGAAGGTCGTAAAGATAATATAATTTCGTGCCTGCAAATACATGGAGTGGAATCAATGTTGTTACAGTAAGCTGATGGCTGTTGCAATGGATATGGGATGACAGCATTCAGAAACACAAATCATGCTCTACCATGCCCCTCCACACCCACTCACCCGCTGACTTGACCACGAGTTAAAGTAGAAACTAAAGCTGACGAAAGTCTCGCCACTGTTAGAGAGCGCTTGGTGTGTGTTTCTGTTTACGATGGTGCGATGTTCTCGCCTATCTCTCTCTCTTTCTTGGCCTTTCGAGGCAAATAGAAAAATAAACCCTCAGAGGGAAAGACACAGGTAAATGGTACTTTGCTGAGATGCGCGAAATACGTACGCGGTCAGTCTGGAGGTGTGTTAACTTCCGGAGTCGGTGTTTGACATAATGGTCAAAGCTAATGTTTGTTAGCCCTCATTGTCATTTCCAAGTCATTTAAATTTATCGATAATTTCATTTTTATAATTGTGTAAATACTATGCTTTGCAAAAAATGCGTCTGGTGTTTTTAAAAAGCATGGACAGCGGCGATTATGTACTATACATTGCATTATCCGTGTTACAAGTAGTTATTGTCATATTGTAGAGAAAACGTACAACAAGATTGTGTACTATATATACATTGCATTATCCGTATTACAAGTAGTTATTGTCATAATGTAGAGAAAACGTACAACAAGATTGTGTACTATATATACATTGCATTATCCGTATTACAAGTAGTTATTGTCATAATGTAGAGAAAACGTACAACAAGATTGTGTACTATATATACATTGCATTATCCGTATTATAAGTAGTTATTGTCATAATGTAGAGAAAACGTAAAACCGTCGAGAAAATTCGAAAAAGGCTTAATTTTGTAGATGACGTGCTATATTGTTAGGCATTGCAGTCCTTGTACACTTTGAACTTATTAGGTTTTATGTGTTGGTTTGTGTAACAATCAACCATTTGAGAAAATACTAATTACATTTTTGTTTCTAGTTTTTATTTTTCTCACATATCATCTTTTGCAATCATTATAAGGTTTCAAAACATTCAAAAATAAATCTTGCTTAGTGGTTTCCATTGTATGGGTAACTTCAGATAAATATTAATTTAATAATATGCATAATAAGGACAGTGTGACGAAGTAAATTTGCCTATCCCTATTTCTAGACTTAATAATTATATCTTTTTTGCCAATGTTAACGTGACCCGACCTTGGGCACAGTTAATCATGATATTTATGGAGTAAACAACTTAGGTAAAGAATATGCTAGAGCTTGCTGATGTAATCTAAACCAGTTTTAGGCGGATGAGTAGTTTTTATTATCCAATGATTAAGATTTACAAGAACGAGACTAACCAATGGGCTGAGATCAAAGTTTACCTGTTTAAATTTTTTTTTTTAATTTAAGAATTTATTTTCTAAACGCTTTGAATTTGGAGAGGCAAATATCCGGTCATGAAAGGTGGCCATTAGCTTAATGGTGAGTTAACTGATTGATTGAGAGAAAATGGACTTATAAATATTTTGTGTATTTTGCTATTGATATTTTATATTTGCATGTTATGTAGAGATATATTATGTGAGTAGACTTTTACTTCTTCACTTGTGAATTAAGATGCTTGTGTTCTACATATAAGATTATTTAAAGTGAACATATTCATGAATCTTAAGTTGAGATTTGAATGTAAGAAAGAATGTAGTTAGACATAAATAAACTGGAAACTTAGCGTTTGTTCTCTGAATATATTTTACAAGGAAGAAGCAGCCTCGGTTGTTGTTTTTATATTAGAATCTCCTGGTTTACTGATTTATAAACTGCTACCACTAGATTGAAAAAAAAATAACTTATCAACTTCTATATGACCTGTATTCCAGCAAAACATCCCTTTGGGATCTATTGGTGACGTGAATAACTACGTCAAACGTGCGTGCTTGTACTAGACTTTCTCATACATCTCGTGTATCTAGATTTTATTCCGTCCATTACTCTTTTCTAATATTTATTGCTGTGAGACAGGGCGAGGTTTTATGCCATCGACTGACAGTTATGGATGATTAATAATAATAACCATAAGCAATAACTAGGGTGGCGTTGTGTCACAGACAGGATATATAAATTTGAGCATTGAATGCATATTTACCTTTAATATGAGAAGGTCACAGGCTCTGAAATATAGTCGAAGCCTAATATTAATATAAATAAACTATAGCATAAGTAATTTTTAATAAAATATATTTAATGAACATTCAATTATTAATATTGATTTTAAAATCTTCTTAATGTTCAAGAGTGATAATATATTTTGTGCAATTTTCTGTTTAAAATAAAATGTGAATAGTGTAAAATGTGTAGAAGATAAAAGTGATATAATCATGCTAGTCCTAGTAGGATATCTAGTGAAAGCTGAGCGTCATATACAACGCTGTTGAGATATTTTGTTTCAATGTATATTTAAAAGAAAAATGTAATTCTTCTGAACACAGCATCAAACATGTAAAAGTATCTGATTTTATAAATAACCAAATTCAAATGAATCTATTGGAAAATAATAAAACACTTTCCCTCCTTTAATTCGTAGAATCTTTGATAAATCTGTAATGTCACTGTATAAAATTTATAAAGTTTAAGAATAAAATTAACAAGGAAACTGAATTCTGCCACTTTTAAAAATTAGCAATCTGTAGTTTCCTGACTTAGTTGGACACTTAATATTACAGTCAGGAACACAATCAGGAACACAACATGCGCAATGACAATTACTTGTCGTAAGTCGTGACGTCATCAGTGTAACATTAAATACTATCTTCGCAAAGCGTCAAGCGAGAGAACCGGAAATAACCTGGCCTCCATTATCCAAAAGGTCACCCACATGCATAATTCTCCGAAATGAACCATGGCGGCGAAGTTTTATTAGTGTTTCTATAATTTAAAAATAATCTGCAACAGCACGAACATCATCGTTATTTTTAATTCGATTTCCAAGTATTAACGACGGCGGACACATTGTACGTTATTTTTCCTAACCATCTGATGCCCCCGATAGTGCCCTAATCATTGAGTTATTCCACCCTCCACACACCCCACCCGCACACCCATTAAACAACAGGTTACTAGTGTGATTTAAAGTTAGTCAATTAATTAATGAAAAGCATTGTAAACCTTCAGTTTCAAAGACATCTCATATAAACTAAATGTACTTACATTTAATACAAGACAAAGACAAATGGGAACATTTGGTTTAGAAATAAAAATATTATTGTTAAAGGGAATATTTCTTCTTCTTTTGAAAAAGAATGTAATAAAGATACTGTTCTTAAATGATAGCTTTTCAGCTTCCAGTAATCTTGATGCTGGAAATAGACGCCTACAAAACTCAAACTGCATTTGCCCACAAGGGATCGCACTTCAAGTTTTATGCGGCCGCACTGAAACTCCCCTTCAAGTGAGTATTTCATGCCGCATCGTGGCAGCACTAGCCATCATTCCGTAGTGCGACACAAGAGGATGTCTCTGAATGCATGTACAACAAGTGCCGCGTGGTTGTCAGCAGACGGAAACACACCCGTGCACGTGCACTAGGGCAGTGCCGCGCTAATGGCCTTTCTACAGTTGTGGTTTTTTAGCATTTTTGTTCACTTTGATTTCCCGTGTCAAAATAGCACACGGGTCATAGTAAGACAACTTTAAATATTTCCAATACTTTGCTATCACTGTTATATAAGTTGTTTTCTCTTCAGTCTGTTGTGTGGTGTCTACATGAGTTGAAATAAAGGGCAATGTAAAACAACCAGACGCGTTGCCATCTCTGTTGTGTGGTGTCTACATGAGTTGAAATAAAGGGCAATGTAAAAAAACCAGACGTGTTGTTATCTCTGTTGTGTGGTGTCTACATGAGTTAAAATAAAGGGCAATGTAAAACAACCAGACTGTTGCCATCTCTGTTGTGTGGTGTCTACATGAGTTGAAAGAATGGGCAATGTAAAACAACCAGTCGTGTTGCCATCTCTGTTGTGTGGTGAGAAGTTTTCTACCTATGGAAAGATTGTGTGACAGTGAATATTTTAATTTAATGTTGTGGAAGAGAGAAAACTTTTACAGCGCCACGTATCCGCCAAGTGAGAGAGACGATTGGTGTTTGCTGGAGGATCATTAATAAAATAAATTTAAATTCTCATTACTTGTAATTAGTTATCAGTGATTAATTAATTAAATCACCATAATTATTAACTAAGTGGCGTTGGTTTCACACGGCTCTTGCAGACACTCCCCAAACAGGTGGTGGTGGTTACGATGACATTTTACGTCACCACTGGAACTTTCGTGGATCATTTCATCATAAGACGTTCTCTGATCCGTAGTGCTCCAATGGGACCTCCTCCCTTCACGAGAATTCAGGAAAGGCTGGCGGTGGTGTTGCAGTTGGGGTTTGGTTTAGTGCTTGTTCAAAGTTGGCAGTTGTTGGTGGGGTTTTGTTGCATGCTCAGCGGTGGCACGACCGTAGTTGAAGAAGATTTTAAAAAATAAATATATGGTTGTTTTAATTGTTTAAAGCTGCTGCCTTTAGTGGGGTCTGTTTTTCTGATGTTGTTGGTGGTGTGGTTGTTTTCTTGTTTGACTAGTACAATTAAAAAATATATAATGTTGATATAGTGCGTGTTTGTTGTCTTGTTTCACTAGGTGCAATTAAAAAAAAATATATAGTGTTGATATAGTGCGTGTTTGTTGTCTTGTTTCACTAGGTGCAATTAAAAAAAAATATATAGTGTTGATATAGTGCGTGTTTGTTGTCTTGTTTCACTAGGTGCAATTAAAAAAAAATATATAGTGTTGATATAGTGCGTGTTTGTTGTCTTGTTTCACTAGGTGCAATTTAAAAAAAATATATAGTGTTGATATAGTGCGTGTTTGTTGCAGGTAGCATGTGAGAGCTTCGTGAATATTTCTTTTTTTGCGAATTTTTTTTTTTTTTTTTGGTGGGGGGTACAGCAGAGTATTAGTTGAAAAGTAGTTGAAGTGTTGTGATTTCTTTCTATGAGGTATTGTAAACAGGAGGTGAGGAAGTGATTCGGTTCTCTTTCTATGAGGTATTGTAAACAGGAGGTGAGGAAGTGATTCGGTTCTCTTTCTATGAGGTATTGTAAACAAGAGGTGAGGAAGTGATTCGGTTCTCTTTCTATGAGGTATTGTAAACAGGAGGTGAGGAAGTGATTCGGTTCTCTTTCTATGAGGTATTGTAAACAGGAGGTGAGGAAGTGATTTACTGTGCTGTCAATGTTGCAGTGTGTGATTGGTTTAGGTTGCCCACTTCGGTGATGGAGTCTGAAGGTTGCTTTTAGTCTGAGTCTAAATATGGCTGTTTTAGTTTGAGTGGCTGTGGAGGGGGAGGTTATGTTTTTTTCATCAAACGATTGTTTATAGCTGTAATAATTTCCGCAGTGTAGATGGATGATAAAAATGTATTGGATAGTACCATTTTAATGGCCACCAGTTCTGCAGTCATGAGTGAGTGGAGTGGGGTGAGTTTGTAGGTGTATAGGCAGTTAGGCCGTGAGGGTTGCTGAACCTGTGCCTGTCTTTTATTGATCCATCTGTGTATATTTTGATGTGGACTTGGGTAATATTTGTTGATGTGCTCTGATGCTATTTTTTAATTTTTTTTGGTGGGTGCACGTTCTTTTTTTTTTTTTTTTTTGATACCTAGGAGTGATGTGTCAACTGGAGGATGTTTACTTGCCATATAGGGGATGATTGCTAAGGGGTATTTCTATGAGTATGTTATTGAGTTTTAGCTGATTTAGAAGCACGTTTCATAGCAGTTATATTTTGAGCACGCGACCGCTCCTTAAGACAGGAAGGAAAACCCAGACTAAAAGTCCACTATGGATAATTTCTGTTTGTTGATTTGTTTTCAATTCTCAATTACAGCTAAATGTCTAGGAGTTATATAACAAATCAAATATAAAATGAACCTACTGTGATTATGCGATAATACACAACCTTTTCCTAATATGTAATCTAAAGATTGAACTAAACTAAAATAAAATACCATGGCAATACGCATCATAAAACGAATATATCAATTAAAAGTACAAACAATTTCCTTTCTAAATATATAAACTGCTAATACAATGAACAAGTACATCAGACAGCAAGTACATCAGACAACAAGTACATCAGACAACAAGTACATCAGACAGCAAGTACATCAGACAACAAGTACATCAGACAGCAAGTACTGATCAAAGCGTATACCCTCGCAATGTACATTACGTAACATGGACACAATACACAGAGCACCACGCGGCAGAAAAGCGAACTCCCCGACCCCAAGCTGTAAATCTACTAGCCAGTGCCAGAGGTAAGATTTCAGAGATAGGCTCTGCAGGCCGCAGTGAACACACACAAAATAAATACATTAGACTCAGGGGTGGTGCGAGAGCATTTATAAATACAACAATAACTTATAAAACGGTTTTATAGTTATATACTGTTCATAACTAAAATTCATTTTGCAACGTTCATATTATTAAGACAGTAAATCAATTTCTTACTACGTTTGTTAAGATTTTAAAATATTCTACCTTCCTGCATTTGTTAACTAATTCATTAAATAATTCATTCCTTTATTATTCATTCAAAGTAGTATGTCACCTGATCAATCATTATATCTATTCACTGGTCCAGTTAAGTCATTTTGTCATCGACATATTACGAGGTAATTAGCTGTGAGAAAAATAGTTGAGTTCTGGCAGTGAGTTCGCTAGATAAAAGTATTAGATCAATTCGGCACAAGTAAAAGAAGGTACTGAACACACAAGATAGAAAGCTCATTAACTTACTAGATGAAAGGAGATACTCAACCACTAGATGGAAAGCCCATTAACTTACTAGATGAAGGGAGGTACTCAACAGCTAGATGAAAGTCCATTAAATTACTAGACGAAGGGAGGTACTCAACGACTAAATGGAAAGCCCATTAATTTATTTGACGAAGGGAGGTACTCAACTAGTAGATGGAAAGTCCATTAACTTACTAGACGAAAGGGGATACTCACCAAACGCACTAGAAAGAAAGCTGATTGAAGAAACTAGGTAAAAGGAAGTTACTAGATGCATTAGATGGAATATCTATTATGCCACTAGATGGAAAGTCCATTATGCCACTAGATGGAATGTCCATTATACCACTAGATGGAATATCCTTTATGCCACTAGATAGAAAGTCTATTGAACATATTAGGTTAAAGGTGTTACTGAAAGCATTAATGCTGTACCACTCCGATATTACACAAAACTGGCCGTTATTCTTTTTACTGTTTAGCATTAGTGCTGCACCACCCCGATATTACACAAAACTGGCCGTTATTCTTTTTACTGTTTAGCATTAGTGCTGTACCACCCCGATATTACACAAAACTGGCCGTTATTCTTTTTACTGTTTAGCATTAGTGCTGTACCACCCCAATATTACACAAACTGGCTGCTATTCTTTTACAGTTTAACATTAGTGCTGCATTGTAGATCAGCCAGGTTGGAACCTCTTTACGAAAATATGTCCATGCTTTCCCCACGACGCCCTCTTGCCCGCATTCCCTAATGACTCACTTTGTAATTATTCTTGTACATCTGGACAATTAACCAACACTGAGATTAGAGCCTTCAAAACATGAGAGATATTGACACGGTAACATGAGACTCTCTGATAACGCATTATCGCTTGGTAAGCAATTAGTTTCTTTTATCGGATATTTTGGGCTGGCCAAAACTGTGGAGACATTTCTAGCGGCTTACTCAACAGGAATGAAGAATTATCAGGATACCTACATTTTCCAAACAGACCAGGGAAAATAAAATAATATTGTTTAGCATTCCGTGAATGAGATGGGTACAAGACGTTTTCTTCAAGAGGTCATATAGATTGCATTTATAAGCTTGTTCTCTTATTTAACTCAGACAGTCCCCATAACAAACTCTTGCGTATTGAGAAAGGCAACTTTTCAATCTGGTCTTTAAAAAAGTACGTTAATTTGTTTATTAACACTACTGACATCGATTATTTTATTTCATTTATTATCATTTTAGTCGGAAATACTGCTGTAGATGGAAGCTAATCTATGCTAGGTCTGAAATGGATCAGAATTATATCAAGTATCACAGAGACTATTTGTGTAATCCTATTTAGAATGATACCCTATTTTTAAAGCTATTGGTGTAGCCCTTAATCAGAATATCTGTACTTTTACCGTATTATACAACTTGAAATCTGTTGAGGAAATAAATAAATAAATGTAACAGAAATGCCTAACGCACTGCCTATCGAATACATAAATTTATTAATCAGCAATTCAACCATGTCAACATCAACACATAGAGAGCGTTAATGGAATAACAGCCACAACTCTGCAAGGAGGTTCAGTTTCATAGTGATAAAAATTGTTTACCACTAGATGACAATAACGCATTTTAATGCTTAATTACCGTACTTTATTCAACAAACATGGATTTGTTAACTTGCATTTCTTAGGTAGACAATTTCATTTTAATGTATGTTTTAGAGTTTTTTAAACATTGCATAACGTCCATTCTTTATACAGATCTTGTCACCAATTGGAGCATAATGTTTGATTTTTATATTTTGATTATCTTGATGGTGATTGTTGGGCTGCTTAAAAATATGTGGCGATGAATGTGATGGCTATAGGGATGATAACGACTACTGAAAATAGTGACATTGATGAAGAATAAAACAGTAAAATTAAACAACAACAACAAAGAAACGTCAGTTGACGTGGAAACTACAAAAACGATACTGAGCAAAATATAAAAGAAATCAATAATAAGTACCAAAAGCAACAAACAAACGATTGAAGAATTAACAAATGACCAATGCACACCAAATACCAAAATAAGAAACATTAAACACCATCACCACTAACATCAAAATAAGTAATAATGGTTACCTGCAAAAACGATTAACACCATCAATAACAATCGGATCAAACGACCAATACCGTCAATAACAAATTTATATATTAACAATACCTACCGAACACTAACACATGCCTACCGATAAAAATAAACTTATAAATATCACCACTACCAAGTACTGGGAACAGAAAACAAGCATCATTAGTTTAAAAAAAACACACAAAAAACCCCGTAAAATAATTTCAGCATTAACAAGCATCACCTCCAGCAACAATATTGAGGAGGAGTAAATTTGCCCAATCCCTATTTTTAAACTTAACTGTTATATAAATTGTTAAATGTCACAGACCTTGGGCCCTGCTTATGATGATATTTTTGTAAGTGCAAAGAATTGGACTCAAAGAATTAAACAACTCAGCTGGAGAATGTGCTAGAAACTTGCTGATGTAATTTAAACCAGTTTGAGATGGATGAGTACTTTTTATTATCCAATAGTTATAATTTACATTTATTGTTGATACATAGACCACTCGTGTTAGCTTGCCTTACTTTCATGTTATATGTTGTAGTCTGTCACCTGTATTTACTTACTAACCTAGTTGTATGTATCGGGGGTTTGAGCTGTCTTCTAGAACTATCACTCGTCTACTCTACATTGTCTCTATCACTCATCTTTCTAACACGTGTGGCCAGCCAGAAGGTGTGTTTGGGGGATTAGCCTAACATCTTGTTCATCTCCTACCAAAACGTAACACAACTAACAGTAACAGCAATCAACAGAGCGGCAAAAGCCACCATCAACAAACAGTACAACTGACAGCTACAACCAACAGTAACAGCAATCAACAATCAACGAACAGTACAACTCATCATGAATAAAAACATCAAAGCACAAAACAAAAGCAAAGAAACAACAAATAATGATGATGAGGAGGATGGTGAGTGTGACAACTACGACAATTATGGTGGTGATTATAATGATGGCGATAACGACGACGATGATGATGATTGGAACGAACTCTCTTGAAAACTCAGACCATTCACAGTATAACAGCTTTCACTGGGGGAAAATCTTACAAAGTGTAATGTTTATGTGCAACACTAGTCTTTACTTTCGAGATCTTCTCTATTTATTTTTCTGGATTTCACATCTGGTACTTTCGAAAGTGTCCTAGATTAAGCTGTAAATTATCCCCCTTGAGTGTCACACATTCGTTTAGCACTCTGTTATTAATATGCATTAGTGTAAATGTTATACGTATGTGTTACTTGATGTGTATATTATTATTGTGTACTACTGTGCATATTATGTTCATTTTGTATTCCTATATTATTGCATGTTTATTTAACTATTATAGAGAGCTTTCTTCACATAAATCGCTCTTATAAGCCAGCATTTTTATTATTATTATCCGAAACAAATCAGTAAATTTGTCTAGCGTTCCAGATGTTGGTTCGTCCATTGTTCTTGTCAGGCGACCAAGTGCAAACTTAATGAAACTCCATGACGGCTGTGTGAAAACTTTGTTGTACTTAATTGTAACGTTAGTGGTTGTGCACACGTTTTACGGATGAGTGCTCTTTCATAGCGGGTCATGCGGAGCTATCGACGCCCCTACTTTTAAATTGGGATTGATGTTGCATGTGATCGCCTGATGCTCGACGGGAATAAGCGAGGGGATAATGCCGTGACTCACACCCAGCAAGTCCACTATTAATGAAAGTTTAAGTTCAGTCAGAAAATTATTAATTTTGAGTCATAAAAGAACACGCCTCACGGAAGTTCGTATCAATAAACATACTGGTGAATTAATCCAACCACGGGCAATCTTGACTGAGACTGAAAGATGAGGGGTGGGGTGAGGTGATGTACTAGTGCAAACGAACAGTGTGTGTGTGTGTGTGTGTGTGTGTGTGTGTGTGTGTGTGTAGGGAAATAGCGCTGTGATTTATCGTCAAACAGGGAGGACTAATAGTAGACCCTTTTCTCCTGACCAATCAAAGATAAGATTAATTATAGACCCATTTTCTAACGAATCAAATGTGCACACAACTTAAAACCAACAAGCCCACACTAACAAGCATGGCCCTGAAGCGGTGTTTCGGCTTAATTTATTTATTCTTCAATTAAAAGTATAAACATAATACAACTAACCTAACCCATTGTTGTTGGCGAATACAAGCATACAACTATTAAGTCAATGGTAGTCGAAATTACTAAGTAGAGCAAATAGGTAGTACTACTGCCAGATACGTTTTCGAGTCAACCACAAAATCCATTTATCATCAATTTTTTAATTTATTTTGGAGGGAACGCTTCCGGCTTCCGCCGATTTCGCGATGGGTTAAAAAAAAGGGGTGGGTGGGAGGAGAGGAGGGAGTAACACAAAATCCACAGCATGATAAATACTATATAACTGCCATAAAGGACCTTGACCTTGACCATGAATACATTGTCATTGGTCCAGTACTTCATTCGACAGATGGGGAAGCGTCGAGACTTAGACGTGTTGGTGAGCGGAACGAGGGTTCTAAGCATTTATCCTCAAACAAGTTCTGTCGAGATCTGACAGTGAAACTATATTTAGTGTGCTCGTGAGTTTGATAATTTCTTGTCGAGATCTGACAGTGAAACTATAGTTAGTGAGCCAGTGAGTTTGATAATTTCTGTCGAGATCTGAGAGTGAAACGATATTTAGTGAGCCAGTGAGTTTGATAACTTTCTTGTCAAGATATCTCATTCACTATAGTTATTGAGCCAGTGAATTTGATAATTTCTTGTCGAGATCTGACATTGAAACTATATTTAGTGAGCCAGTGAGGTTGATCATTTCTTGTGATCTAACAGTGAAACGATATTTAGTGAGCCGGCGGGTTTAATAATTTCTTGTTGTGATATGACCGGAAAACTATATTTAGTGAGGTTGATAATTTCTTGTCGAGATCTGATAGTGAAACTACATTTAGTGAACTAATGAGTTTGATAATTACTTGTCGTGATCTGATAGTGAAACTCTATTTAGTGAAATAATGAGTTTGATAATTTCTTGTCGTGATTGGCAGTGAAACTATAGTTACTGCGCTAGTGAGTTTGATAAGAGATTTGCTGACTATGACAAGACTAAAGCGTAAACTTAATTTTTAGCAATCCACTGGAAGCTACAGTGGAAACCAGTCAACAGACCTTTAGTTTGAATTATGTTAACTGCAATCTGATCCGCTATCACTAACCAAAGATATGAAAGTACTGATAATTTATGGAATATGGATTGCCAAGAACGTTTTCTCATACTAAGAGACTTTTCAAAAAAGATGTCAATATTTGTCTGTGCTTGTATACGTGAAAGTACAATGTTTTGTGATTAAAAAAATGTTACATCCAAATCGCGAAAGCAAACGGAAAATGAAACACTGGATACATATCTTCGACTTGCCACCAGCATTGACCTCGACCTTGACATCCAAACTCTAGTAAAGAAACCCCGTGTCTCTAGAGTCTAGAACTTCCCATTAGGAGATGCGAATTCCAATGAAATAGCATGTTCGTTGTCATTTTTATTTTAAATTTCTTTTTTGTTGTTGTTGTTGTTGCTGTCATTCATTTTCCATTCATTGTGTTTAAGACCACTTTGAAGACAGCCAAAAAGACATCAGAAAAAATATGAAAGATTACATTATCACATGAAGCCTATAAATTTTAAATTTCGGGTTCATCTGGCGCATGGAATGGCAGAATTTGGACCACCCTGTGTGTGTGTGATTGTGTGTGTGTGTGTGTGTGTGCGTGCGTGCGTTTGTGCATGTGCACATATTACATATATATATGTGTGTGTGTGTGTGTGTGTGTGTGTGTGTGTGTATAGCAAATACTATTTAGTGATGGATGCAAAGATTATATATACTGAGACTGCTTGTAAAATCCACAATCTTTTAACTCGTTGGTGGGGAATTCCGCAGCAATTCACAATTCTTTCTTGGTTTACTTCGTTTGTGTTGTGTTTTGTTCTCCAACACAAACAGCCTCGACTGTGTGATATGCTGAACTTCTTTTACAATTTTCTCACCAAGTCTCTCATTTCAAAATCCTGTTCTATTTATTGAAACAGCCGAAACCCTGGTTACGGTCCAAACATTGACAAGGAGCTTACAGATAATTACTATTAAAAGAGAAAAAGAAAACATGATAATCCCATTTAACAATTCTTGCTTCTTTCACATGTTCGTTACCTACCTTTTAACACTAACCTGGTTCGTTCATATGAAGTCCAAGTTTGACACTAAGTTCAAGTAAAATACATCAGGCCACTCAAGTTATGTACATACTATCTCAATGACTTTTACTTTTGTTCACATCCTATTTGTCTGGTACCTACATCTGTTTATCCTTGGTCGTCGCTCTGCAGCCCTGGTTGTATGAAAGATTATCAGATAGAAATAATGGGGTCAAGTTACTTACGTTCGACTCTACTGTCAAATTCATCACTCTGGTTATCTCGCTGTCTTATCACTCTCAGATGTTATTACAGCAGAAACCGAGTAGAGCACAAACATAAACGGGTCCTGCGACCATGTTCACTCTGAGTGATAACTGATACTGTTGTCTGGACAATAATGGCTGCATCATTACGTCCGCACCTGCACCGTTATATGACCTCATATTTCCAATATGACAATGTTAGTCGCCTACACCCATTATACGACCTCACATTTCCAGCATGACAATATTAGCCGCCTACACTAATCAAGCGTAGCAGTCCTTACCACTTTCTGTGGAAGAAAGGTGAAGGTAATGATCATAGACCTTGAACCCTTGGACGCATATGTATCGTACACACATACAAACATACGTACATATCTACACACATACCCATACACACACACACACACACACACACACACACACACACACACACACACACACACACATAGACACACATACACAATATGTATTTATCCATCAAACTATTCATCTGTCGGTCTTACTTATCTCTAACAAGTTTGCTTTTTCATTCTTCCATCATTTTATCTATATCTAAATATATAAACACAGGCACATTTCAGACTCAAGCAAGCATTCATATTTGATATTAAGAGAATTTGTCTGTATGCTTATCTTCTAAGCCCTAGGCAAAGACAGTGATTACGCGAGTTGAATGCACAATAAATGAATGTGTTCTTATATAATTTATGACTCCTATACTCTTTAAAAAACCATTCAATTCTAGAGAAAGGTTGTTTACATCCCCTAAGGAATAGATTGTCAATCGCAAGCTTCTCGATACGTGTTTATCTTTTCGGGTGTTTTTTTGCCTGATATCATGACGGAATGAATTCATCATTTTATGGCTGAATTAATCCGGAATCTCTAAAGCTTTTAAACATTTACCCACCACAGAACTGTGTCGACTGCGCTTCAGGAACTGAAAGCCATTTATCAACATTAAACACTGCGAAATGTCGACGCTTATTGTGCAGAGCGATGTGTAGAGAAGTAGAGCGAAATGGTGACGCATATAGTGCAGAGTGATGTGTAGAGAAGTAGAGCGAAATGGTGACGCATATAGTGCAGAGTGATGTGTAGAGAAGTAGAGTGAAATGGAGCAGTTGGAAGTTGTGTGTGTATGTGTAGAGATTTTTTTTTACCGCTGAGTTTGGCAACTCCCTATTGTTTCTGTTCAAGACAAGAAATGTCAATTTTCAATAAAGCTAAGTCCCGTGATTCAAGGCCCGAGCAAACGAAGGAATATTGGCCAAGTTGAAAATAAACAACAAATAGGTGTGTTCATGAAAGTTAGGTTATAAATAATTGAACACTTTTTCTTACACAGATATACCGCACACGCGCGCGCGCACGCACGCACGCACGCACGCACACACACACACACACACACACACACACTCCCGCCAAAGGAAACAAAGAACATAAGTTTACTTTGATTTGATTATACAGAGAATAGTAGTTTGGGGGAGAATTTGGAAAAACGACGTCATTGGCTGTTGAAAGCGTGTTACGAAATTGAAATTATTTCATGATAAAATGTTTTTTATAAGAACTAGTCGTTCTCTTAATTCCTATGTGTGCTATAAGAATTTTGCCCACAAGTGACGTGTACATATATTATTTGGGCCATAAAATATACCACCATAATCTCAACATGAAAATTAACTTTCAGGTGTTTAGAAATAATTCACCCGCCCTTCTGTTAAATTACATCACAGTTTAAAGCACCGGAGTTTGTGAGACTTTTAAGAAATATTTCTCTCTTTTCACTGCGTTACTTATAAATGGGTGCTCATGAGCTATGCAGATGAGCATCCATTTATAAGTATCGCAATTTGGAGAGATGAAAAAAAGCTAGACAAACTCACTCTCACACCATAGCTCAAAACCTTAAATTTATCCACTCATTATTTTATCTCCTGTCTGGCACTTTGTATGGTCCGGCAAACAGAAAAAGAACTGCTCAATTGCAACCGTTACTTCTATGAATTTCATTGGTCTACATCAAGACAGACATCAAACCACACTTCATACTCATGGACCCGGAGGGGGGGAAGGGGGGACTAAAACCATCGATGCTGTATTCAAGCTGAGGGAACCATCTTCCTCTGGTCCAGATAAGTTAAAGAGAACACTCAAAGGACATTTCCTGCACTGCAGTTATTGCCAAAGCTGTACTAAGTGCACTAAAAATCCTCACTAATTATAATGACATTATAGAGCCGCATTTTATTCTGATTACTTAGACATGTATCTGTTGTTTCCTATTTTATTTTCTACATTTTCTGTATTAAATTCTTTTCAAATTATAATTCTTTACTCTCCATATATCATCCCTTTATGTCAAGTGTGTATGTATTGTAGGGACTGTACTTACCGAGGGAGTCTGGGGGCTTAGATCTACTTATTAATTATTACGTGTTTACCCTAAGATTAAACAGTTCATGACGTGTCATTTTCGTTGTGCGTCCTTGCACCTGTTTACTAATTGTGTGCGCGTGTGGCTGAGAAACGGGGCTAGTTTTCAGTAAAGGAAAGCAGGCAAGGGGAATAATTAATCAACCCTGTATTTTTCTCGTCTTTCTCTCCTCCTGCACTCACATGTAACAATATGCCACAGCCACCCATCAAGTCCTATTTCATGACGTCCATCCACAAGTCCCTTCTCATGTCATCCATCTCTAAATCAATGTCAATGATGACAAACATGTTTTGGGAGGTTTTGAAGAATTGGTCTTAAATCTAAATGATTATGCAAAGATTGCACCTGGCCATTGCCAGTAACTGACAAGTCCGTGAAATTGAAAGTAATGAATGACTAATGGAAACATCGGTTTCAGATAAATAAGACACCTCAACCGCATCAAATTAGAGAATTCTGACCGTTTTAAAATAAAATAAAAATATTGAATAGTTCAACAATTTTGTCGTATCCGCTTACATTTGTCTCATTGATGTGGTCAGCACTTGTTGCAATGCAACCTTACAAAAGTGCATCTCGAAGGGTATGAAAGGTAAAAAAGCACATGAAGGTATGTTCAATAGCACAAACCCATTTCCACTGATATTACGAAAATAAAATAATAGATATGTCAGCAAATTAATGTCAGTAAATATGATACACTGTTTAAAAGCTAATAATCTTTAAAAAGATACTTGATTGTAAAACATAAAGAACGCAATGGCCTACCACATATTTCATTACATAGCTTTAAAAAAATAATAAGCATAAAAGTAGCGCAGAAATAAAACGTTGATATATATGAAGTTCTATTACATGATTTTTATAATAAATGTATCATTAAACTAGACATCTGTTTATCTGGCATCCATACTTAAACGTTCCATCATCCATTTAGTACTGCTAACAATGATGATCAGTTTATAGAACGCCATTACAACTCATACACACATAAAACACAGCAAGGGCTCCAAACAAACGAGATAAAACACAATGGGAGGAAATAAAATAACTGAAAGAAATGATAATTCACATGCAAACTGAAAAGGCTTAAACAAAAAACAGAAACATAAGTAAAACTTATTTACAATTTGAATAAAATATGCACACAGAAGACAATAGTGTTATACTGTATCCATCCAATAGATCCACCACCATTCCATCTCCCTCCCTCTCTCCTTCTCTCTATATCCCTCTCTCCCCTCCATCCCTCATCCATCTATCTATCTATCTATCTATCTATCTATCTATCTATCTATCTATCTGTTTATGTGTCTGCAATGTATAATGACCGAAAAAAGAGACTTAAAATACTTTAAGCATACATTTGGTTAAAAGTACTGAATTTGTATTGTTGATAGACCTATTGACTATAGACTACAAGCTTTATACTTTAAAGTGCACCGCGCTTCTTGATGCAAATACAGCTAAAAATAATCACCACCGTATTCCTTGACTGGAAGAAAGCTACAACTTGTCTTTTCATTTATGGTACAGAAGGAGAGAGAGAGAAGAGGGAAAGAGTGCAAGCGAGAGAGACATCATGTTTCATAGACATCATAGTTCATCATATTTCATCCTTGTGAATTACTCGGAGGGGGGGGGGAGAAGGGGAGAGAATTGGTGAAAGTGAAACTGACATAGGTGACAAATATTTATTTATAAAAATCAAATAAGGGCACCCAACACTCTCAAGGCTAAAGTCCAAACATTCTCTTCATCAGTGTACTAACCATTCTATTTCCCTACTGCGATGAAACGCGGCACACTGAGTGCTTAGACACTTATTTGCTGGTTCAAGGCCAGCGAGGTGGAAAAGAAATATTAATATGATGAAACATTTTCCGCGTTGTTAAAAACTGATTGGTATAGATTCGAAAATGAACTTAAGCACACATACACACAAACACGCGCGCGGACACACTAACAAAATTGTTATCTTATTACATTTGAAATTCCCGGCAAATTAACACCCATTTCCCTTTGTGAGATTTCGAATGTGGAGAATGACGTCAGTGTGCCTTGGGGTTAGCGTTATTGAAAGACCTCGTTACTCTGTCACAAAGTGCAAGATGAAAAACGAACTGTGTCGTCATAATGACTGAAACTATTAGGCTTGTTCTCAGTCAACTCTAATAGATGCAACTTCGTTTTCCTTGCTATTCTTCTTTTTTTTTGTTGTTGTTGTTGAACAATCTCTGCATACTAACAAAAAAAGATGATCTAAGCAGATTATTATTAACACAAGCACAGAAATTATATTTTTTTAAAATCATGGAATCTCAATTCACATCGAACTTAAAATCAGAATGGCTTCTCCATTAAAAATACCATCAAATATTTTGTTTGTTTGTTTTATTTAGTTTGGAATTTAACAAGAAATCCACTTACATAAATAAATACATACACACATACACACGTACATGACAAAGGCGTGTGTGTGTGTGTGATGATGATGAATACTTCGCTGACTTACCTATGAGAGGTATTTTCCGAATCTATAATTTGGGTAATGATTATGTACTGTCCCTCACATTTCAATGTACTTCCTGCACAGGAAGTGAAAGATTACTGAGAAAAATCAAAAACAATTTGACAATTATTATTTCTAAATGAGAAAGAAAGAAAGAAAGAAAGAAAGAAAGAAAGAAAGAAAGAAAGAAAGAAAGAAAGAAAGAAAGAAAGAAAGAAAGAAAGACTATACTGAAATTTCTCAAAGGTGTTTGACACTTTATAATAGATTTTAAATATGTAAAATTAAAAATAAATGGAAATTTTAATTATCCCAAGTAAGTAGGAAAAAAATGGGCATATATTCAAAATGTTATTGTTAAAAAAATTTAAAAGTGAGACTACGCTGAAATAGCCTAATAATAGTTGGCTGTATAAGTGAAGTATATTAAAATATAAACCCAGGTAGTGGAGGAAATCACATGTAAATTTATTTTAAAAGTCAAAGTAGTAACAGCAAATAGAAAAGGGCATATTTGATTTTGAAAATCTCTAGGAAGCAGCATAAATCATAAACATACACTCAACACTTGGCAGAGCTGGGCCTAGAAAAAGTCGGCTACATGTCAGCAAGGCACACTGTGACAAAATTATTTCCCTTGCTATATATTTTTCTAATAGAATTATTAAGTTAACATTGTCAGCATTTGTAATGATCAACAGAGAATATCTCACTTTGTAATGTGTATATATTCTAGAACTTTAAATCATGTTTTTACTATTTTGTAATATTTGTGTGTACTTTCCAAAACTTTTTACTTGTTTTTTGCTATTTTGTAATATTTGTGTGTATTTTCCAAAACTTTAAACCTTCATTTTATTATTTTGCATGTAAGTGAATAGATGGTATTGAGAACACACTTAGTTTTAAGCTGACCTTTAAACTTGAACTGTCTGTGTGGTCTTTTGTTTGGATGTACTGTGAGAGGCATGGCGTGAAGGGGTTTACAACCCACAGTCAGTCAGTGGCTCATTAATCAAGATGTCTGAGTGGAATACAAATAGCATGCAGTGACTTGTACACATGAACATTTATTAATGTCTGAACTAGGGCTGGAAATGGGTGGGGGTCGATCAGGGCATATATACTACAGTGGCCATTGTCCACTTTTTAGCTCTTAGACCAATAAACCACCACACTTAAAGAAAATGACAAAGAAAAATACATTAAGGTAAACAGAGACAGGCAACATACACACAAAATGTGACATAGATAAAAGTATTAAGGTAAACAGAGACACAGACGACACACCAAAAGAAAGTGAGACATATATAAATACATTTAAAAGAAAAACCTATTGAAAAGAAAACGTCGACGTCCACCAACACTCATACGAAGACAGCAGCAACAATAAAAACAGCCGCTACTACCTCCACCATCGGAGGGGACCTATACCATGAAGAAAAAGTGCAGAATTAATAGTGGGCAAAACTATCAGCAGAGCTAGTGGGGCTACTACAACCACTTCTTCACTGACATGCTACAATTTATGGTTGGTAACCTCCACATACCTCCACCACCACCATCTGGGACACTCAACAATTCACCCCAAAGAAACTAACAAATAGCCAAAAACAACAATAAAGTACCAAGTGTGCACCTCAAGGGCCTTGCACTAACAAATAGCCAAAAACAACAATAAAGTACCAAGTGTGCACCTCAAGGGCCTTGCACTAACAAATAGCCAAAAACAACAATAAAGTACCAAGTGTGCACGTCAAGGGCCTAGCACATTATGGGCATGTGTACCTTCCAAGTACACACTTGGTGTGGTACTAATCTGGGCTCTGTAAGGTAACTCCTTCATCCTCTAGACTCTAGAGCAGTAAACAACGCCACCAGCTTGCTGCAAATGCACCAAGACACTACGAAACAAGAAACGCAACAAAGACAACACAAAGAGAGAACGAACAGAGATAGCAGAAGTGGAGGTGGAATTCACCAGCAAAGTTTTCTCCAAGTCCCATTTCCCACCCATCCTTGTGTCCAGCCCCTCGCTTCCTCATGAATCAGCAAAAGTTGGAAGTGCTCCAGCCAAATCAGTTAGTAAATCAAATACCAAGAAGTTAGTAAATCAAATACCAAGAAGTTAGTAAATCAAATACAAAGAAGTTAGTAAATCAAATACCAAGAAGTTAGTAAATGAAATACAAAGAAGTTAGTAAATCAAATACAAAGAAGTTAGTAAATCAAATACAAAGAAGTTAGTAAATCAAATACAAAGAAGTTAGTAAATCAAGTACGAAGAAGTTAAGATAACTTCAGAATCAGTGCATGAGACTATATATATATATATATTTATATGATTGTCCAACCGGGAACATCTAAAGAAGATGTAAAGTTTTCAATCAATTCCTGTGGAGCAGAAGTTAACAGAGCAACAACAACAGGAATGATTAACAGGCCACAGTAAAACCTTTTCATGACTGCAGAGTTCTTACACTAAACAGGAAAAGCCGTCGGGAACAGCAATGTACTGACAATAATACTTCTAAGCAACGAATTATTTAGTCTTATGACATGGTGGATGAGGGAAATGTGGATATTTTAAGAATTTATTTTCTTCTGAAATTTGCGTTATCAAAATAAGTTGCATGTCGGGTGCGAGTGAATTCTTTATTCCTGTTTCCGCACAGAGTGAAGAGAACTTTTCAACTCTAAAAATTTACAGAAATACTACAATGATTTAGTCACTGATATATTTTTGTTGAAGCTCGAAGGACCTTCCAGGTTTTAATGCAGATAAACTTTGAAGGTTTTGAAAGCAAAATTTGTAAGCAAGATAAAATCTTTAAGTAGGAAAGGAGAAATACCCCAGTTGTTGTGAAATAAACCATTTTAGTTTGTTGAAGTGATCTGTGAGAATTTGTCATTGGTGGAAACAAGACGAATGATATATGATGTCAGAAAGACTTGTCTTGGATTTACTTTGACCATTGGTTTGTAACAAGACGAATGATATATGATGTCAGAAAGACTTGTCTTGGATTTACTTTGACCATTGGTTTGTAACAAGACGAATGATATATGATGTCAGAAAGACTTGTCTTGGATTTACTTTGACCATTGGTTTGTAACAAGACGAATGATATATGATGTCAGAAAGACTTGTCTTGGATTTACTTTGACCATTGGTTTGTAACAAGACAACTTTATGCAGGGAGGTAACCACAGTAATTTAAGGTCATCTACTGATATTTTAAGTCATGTGGTTTCCTGTGTATTTCGAACAAATATTATGTAAATTAATATTTAAATTTAAGAAGACAGAAAATTGAGCTGGTCATTTCTAATCCATTAATAAATAACTCTCAGGGAGGGACACAAAGCCAGGTAGCACTGTACAGGAAATATTTTGTCTTCGTCATGCAATGTTAATGTGTACTCTTCTCATTGGATGGACATTGCTGCTCGCACCAGAAATATTCTATTATTTTTTTTAATTGTGTTTTTTCTTTCTCACTTGCTTAGCTCTTTTACTAAGCATATCTTTATTGTCCCATTAGCATCGTGTAATAATTTATTAATTAGTATTGTCCTAATTACTGGTAGTTTAATTTATCCGAGGACTCTAATGTGCACTATGGACCAGACTGTGCTACTGTGGATCTAAATTTGCCACTGTGGACCAGAGTGTGCTGCTATATCTCTAAATCTGCCACTATGGACCAGAGTGTGCTACTATAGCTCTAAATTTGCAGCTTTGGACCATAGACTAGAGAATATTGAGTTCTACCAATTGAAGGAGATAGGCGCTGTCCGAGAGTACGACATGCTATTAAAATAATAAATGTCATTAATGACCGGATGATTCACCCTAATTAATCTCTTTAACAACCCTACACTTAATGCACATTTATTTTGAAAGAAAAGAATACACAAAATAATGCACTCACTCAAGGGTTCAGTACGTTAAGTAATTCAACTTTTCATCTTTTATTGAATAATATACAGCAATTTCCGCCGGCCATTCTTCAGACCATACTGAGAGAAATACTGAAGAAAAGTGACAACGAGACAGAGATGACAGACAGACAGACGGACGGACAGTGAGACAGACAGATAGATAGTTAGATAGATAAGAAGATTGTTATTCGTAGATAATCTGACTATAGTCTAGCTTATTTACCATACTTGTATGACTTTTCCCTAAACTTTTCTTTCCTTTACTTATCAATTTCAAACAAGTGTAAACAGCACTACATGAAACATCCAGACCAAAAGCTGCTCTGGCTCTCTGGCTAAATGAGGTGGAGAGAGAGATCTGATAATCTAGACCCATATATCATCATGTGCAGCTTAAGATTACAGATAGCGAAGAGAAAGGAAAAGAAAGACTCGATTGTATATTAGATAGAAATGATGAAAAGAGGAGCTGTCGATTTAAACGGTCAAGAATCATAAAGCAAGAGAACATTATGCTATCAGTTTAATTGTGCCTTTTGGAGATACAATTCTTATAAATGGTAAATATTAGTGTAAAATGGTGTTTTCAATTCATTGTATTTATTGCAAATGTCAGAGTGGAATTCAATTTACGTTGACGGCACTGAATGATTCCGAATTTGCTGGCGGCCTTGGGAGACAGAGACTGAAGATCCGACGAAGTTGTTCTCACACAGAGTATGAAAGTCACAGAGTACAAGTGGCTTCTACTTTGATCTTACCAGCCCGCAAGGCCTTGTGGTTTATGTCCAAGAACTCAACTGCTGAAGGCGGTAAAGACCAAGTGAAATGGAATGTAGGTCAAACTTAGTTTATGAACGAGATTTACCCCGTTACTTAGATACACAATCCCACAAACCATTGCTGTAAAAACACGCAGAAGTGACGTCAGGCAAAGAGTCAAATGGCCGCCAATATAATTTTCTCTGGTACTTCATGTAAGTTTGATCCAATTAGTAATGATGAGAGCGAAAGTTAGTAGTCTGCATACCATTTTGAATGATGACAGCAAAAGTTAGTAGTCTGCATACCATTTCTAATGACAGCGATAATTAGTAGTCTGCATACCATTTCTAATGATGACAGCGAAAGTTAGTAGTCTGCATACCATTTCTAATGATGACACAACGAAAGTTAGTAGTCTGCATTCCATTTCTAATGATGACAGCGAAAGTTAGTAGTCTGCATACCATTTCTAATGATGACAGCGAAAGTTAGTAGTCTGCATACCATTTCTAATGATGACAGCGAAAGTTAGTAGTCTGCATACCATTTCTAAATGATGACAGCGAAAGTTAGTAGTCTGCATACCATTTCTAATGATGACAGCGAAAGTTAGTAGTCTGCATACCATTTCTAAATGATGACAGCGAAAGTTAGTAGTCTGCATACCATTTCTAATGATCGAGATATTCGAGGAAACAATGACTGACGAAGTAAGTAACTTTTCTAATATAGTCAGCATACTACACATCCGTTTGTAGTCATCGTTAGTCACTAAATTCATAGACATAATAACTATTATTTTGTGTCGTGTGTGATTTATGAATGACGAAAGTTTTTTAAGTACAGTATTGTAATTGTCATTACATGTATATTACATTCACTACCGATAATTATTACTGTTAGTGATAGCATTAATGATCTATAGGCCTACTAATTCATTTGAGTAAAGCGGTATCGTTAATAAGTAATTATCATTCTGCATAATATATCAAATTTCTTTACTTACTAACAATGACCGATATAGGGAATAACAGTAATCATGCTTTTAAATGAGTGATTATTATTCATATTATATATAGGATTTTTAATTACTTTACTTACCACTAGAGTACTTTATTTTTCAATGTATATTATGTGTGGTGGAGTAAATTTGCCTTTCTCTAATTTTAAATTTAATTTTTATTATTAAATTATCAGAGTGACCCGACCCTGGCTACTCCTTATGACGGTATGTTTTGAAAGTCTCAGAGTTGGAAGGAAACAACCCAAGTTGAGAATATGCTAGAAATTATAATTATCCTATGAATCCAGAGTAATTTTTAATTTGGTTGTTTACTGATTTTACGTTGTTGTTGTTGTTGTTGTTGTTGTTGTTTTGCAAAATACAATCTCGATAATTTTCCAATACATTTCTAACAATAGGCAGGATATACAGCTTTTGAAATGTGAAAATGATGGAGTATACATAAGTATATTTAGAAACTAAAAAAAATCTTATCATGTTTGCTGTGATAAACCAGCAAAACTAATTGTAGCTGATGCAAGAAGGTTTCCACATGGTATTTGGCTATGAACAGGTTGACTGAGCCACTTCCACTTACAAAACCTTTAGTTTTCAATGTCTCTCTTGAGTTCAGTTTTAGGCTGATTGTATACTTTTTGTTTTCAATTGCCTCCTTTAAGTTCAGTTTTAGGCTGTGAACATACATGTATATAAAGTTTTCAATGTCTCTCTTTCGTTCAGTTTTAGGCTGTGAATGTATAACTTGAGTTTTCAATTGTCTCTTTTAAGTTCAGTTTTTGTTTGTAAATGTATATTTGTAGTTTTCAATTGTCTCCATCGAGTTACATTTTAGGCTGTGAATGTATGCTTTTAGTCTTTGTGGATTATATTGTTTGTTTAATATATTGTTGACGATGGTTAGGTTTATCTTCTCTCTGATTTTACTTTTGTTTCTTAACAAAATATAAATGAAAAACACAAGAGAAGAAAAGAAAACACGAAAAAACACTTTTGACTGCAAAACCTCAACATTATGCAAATTATCTACGCATTTCAAGAAATACCTACACATAAAGAAGAAAGAGAGAAATAGAAAGTAAGGTGAGATCATTTCAACAAGTTCACCGATGAACCAACTTAAAATGAGGATGTGAAGGAAAACATGGGGTGAGGGGTGGGTGGGAAGAGAGATAGGAAACTGATCGGGGGTGATGAAAATGAATTTTACGAGAGAATATCAGGACGGAAAATGATTAGAAAGGAAAAGAAATAAAGTATGATTCACTCCACACCACTAGCATATCAAGAAAAGTCCGTAACAAGCTGTAATGTTGAAGCTAGCTTTAGAAGGAATACATGTTCATTATTGCCTTAGTAGAGGGGTGGGGGGATCTCTTATTCTGCTTTTTAAAATCTTCTGGTTTGTAGTGTTTATGTATCTGTCGAGTTATTTTCAGTTGCATTTGTAATAGACGTTTTTTTTTTTCCATTTGTTTCAAAAAAAATAATAAATATTAAGGGAGGGGCTCTGATCTGAGATAAACAGGTTTTGCAACGAGCTTTTATCCTGTCTGGTTTGATCTTTTCCTCCTCTGTATTTTGTCACAGTTCATGTTTCGGAGATGAAATCTAATGATCAGGTTCAGTACATAATTTCTTGTCTCACTAGGAGAAATTAAAAACTGCTGATACAATGTTTGCATTAAAACACATTTTTTTTTGCAAAGATAAAATCTCATCACGTAATTGGCTGTAGTTAAACATCGCACACTAAGTGTAAACATAAATAAGAAGGACAAAGATGTGATCACTGAACTGCTTAAAGACCAAGTGAAATGCAATCTAGGTCAGTCACAGATAAAAAAAAATAATTCCGTATGAATGAGTAATTCACATTCTTAGAATCAAGACTGCAAAATTAGAACTTACAATGATTTGTACAAATGCATTTATTTCGGGATTGAAAGTCAATATTTCCGAAAGAAATCAGAGCTCTCCTTCATATGCGAGTTGATTTCTCACCTTAGCAACAAAACATGTGACGTAACGATGTGGCTCAACAATCCACTTGCGCTGTCAGACATCACAGCCTAAAACTGAATTCAAGAGAGACAACTGAAAACTTTATATATATTCACAGTCTAAAACTGAACTCAAGAGAGACAATTGAAAACTAAAAGTATACATTCACAACCTAAAACTGAACTCAAGAGAGACATTTGAAAACTAAAAGTATACATTCACAACCTAAAACTGAACTCAAGAGAGACATTGAAAACTTTAGCGAATTGTTAACTACTGAAGGCTCTACAATGCTCAGCTTTATATTTGAGCACACCTTTAGTGTTCAATGCAGAAACTTGTTTTTTAAAAAAAAAATGAAATATCATCAACTACCCGACAAATTACTTCTAAGATCATAATGCTCTGCATCTTTTCTTAAATAAGCAAAATTTGGACGCGAAATCAACTGTAAGCAAGTCGTATAACTTGCATTGACATCTGTAATGACAATTTGAAAGCTTTAAATTTCAAATGTATTGTCACTGAGTAATGAGAAACAATGCATAGTCTAGTACCGTTTATTTTTTTAAAATGGCCTGTAATTGACTGCTGTAATATAATATATATATATAATATTTTAAACAATAAATTTCATCTATTCAGTGCGATACAAACAGCCTCTCCAATGTGTGCACACACCTGGAAAATGGTTCTTGAATGTGTTATAAATAGTATTCACCAATGAATTTCATTTATTTTATTTTTATTTTTATTCTCACGAAAAGAACAACCCTTGGGATATAAATATAATATATTTAGTGTAACATATACTCACGCTATACTCCCGGCACACGCTGCACCTTTTGTCAGCTGAGAGAAGTTGTAGGTCACACAGTTCTGTGTTGGGAGCACGCTTAGAGACATCGCCTTTGCTCAGTGTATATATATATATATATATATATTCACATGGACTGACAACGGTCATTGCACAATCCAATACTACTCTTTCGGCCCATTATCGTGATTTTCACCATCAAAATATCACATTAAATAAATTCCTTAGTTTTCTTACTCTATGTCATAACATAAACTTAAGTGTGTACAGTCTATTGTTTCTCAAAATTTCCAGTCCTATAGTTGTCGACACCTTGTCATACATACGCACTGATCACTAATGTGCCTTTTATATGTTAACCCGTAGTTATGATATTTATCAACCCGTATTACACCTATCAACCCGTATTTATGACATTTATCAACTCGTAGTTATTACAGTTATCAACACGTAGTTATTTCACTTAACAACTCGTAGTTATTACGATTATCAACATATAGTTATGATCTATATCAACATATAGTTATGATCTATATCAACCTGCAGTTATTACACTTATCAAACCGTAGCTATGACATAGTTATTACACTTATCAACCCTATTACATTAAGCAGCCCCAATTTATGACATTTATCAATCCCTAGTTGCTGCATACATCAACCCTTTGTTATTGTATGAATAAATCCGCGGTTATTATATATGCTATTATTTTAATTATTATCCCATCGTGATCAAAGCTACATTAGATTAGGTGGGGGGGGGTCTGGATGTAACAGTCAATAATTTAATTTACTTTGCTGGATTTTACATTCGTACATATGCATGCGTTTCAATTTACAAAAAGAACCCACCATTAAATCTACCCCGATATGGACGCACACGCATACTCAACACAAGCACAAACATACACGCGCGCAACTGCAAGGAGATTCCATTATCACTTCTCAAGAATTAAAAATTTCTGCATCAAATTTGCCACTTTAAATTTAAACCTCGTAAATCACAGAATTGCGTGTGGCCTGGATGAACACATCCTGTTCCTGCCCTAGCAAACATGTAGAGACTTTGCGATCATAAAGCGTAATAAAAACAGATATGCAAACAAAGCGTAGCTGTCCGAAAGGTTTTTCGAGTCGAAGGAGTCACATGCATTCATCTTTACTCGGAAATTTCGTAAAATACATTATTTCACGGGCTGCACATATTTTACAGAACGAGACCTTGAACTTAAGATCAAAGTCGAATCCTGCAATTACTGCCAGATGGGCTTGTGCCGCAGCTCAGGAAGAAACTCTTGCAACAGGAGGAAGGAAGTACATGTTTTATTGAATTCACCCGAGGATGTACATGTTTTATTTAATACACCTCAAACATTTCAGGCGGGTACTTTAAGACACGGTACTGCCCTTCTGGATCTGACATAAGGAAGAGGTGCCGCTTGGTAGTATTTGTTATCAAACGGTTCCTTAAAGTCTTCTCACCTAGCATGCTTATTAATTTTCAACCAGCTAGGTCACGCCAGCAAAACAGACACTAGGGGTGAGTAAGTGAAACATTTAAACCTAAACATCACGATGAAAGAGTTAAACGAAACTATAACACGAGAGTTAAAAGAAACTATAACACGAGAGTTAAAAGAAACTATAACAGTAGATTTATTGCCCTTTCTTTCATTCGCTTTTGTTGTTTTTTTTTTCTCTCTTATTCCTGAGAAATAGAAAACATTTTGCTCATTGAAAGAAGAATGTACACGAAATAAAGTAGAGAAGAAACGATACAAACTGGAGAAAGAAAGAAGAAACAATTAATTTATTAAGTCTAAAAGTATTTATATTAAAACAACAGACTTTCAGTTATGTCAGAATCAAAATGATTAGACTATAGGACTTTTGTCAACAAAATCACTTTCAGTCCATCCTCATTAGTTGTTATGAACAAGTTTGATTGAGACTATTAGTCAGAAAAACTCCTCATCCGCTTGGAACTGGTTTGAATTGCATTAGCATATTCTCTACCTGAGTTGTTTACTCCAATTCAAAAATATCATCATAAGCAGTGTTCCAGGTCGTGTCACATTGACATCTAAAATTTATGTTTAGAAAAATTATCCCTAATTTACTCTGCCATGGATAGATAGACAGACAGACAGACAGACAGACAGATAGATAGATAGATAGATAGATAGATAGATAGATAGATAGATAGATAGATAGATAGATAGATAGATAGATATTCTTTCCCTAGAACAGTGGTTTTCGTCACAATGCTTACATTCACTGGAACAAGTATTGTTAAAAGATGTTCTTTTATGCGTTCTTTTAAGCCACAGTGAGTCATTTGTCTCTTACTAGAGCTGGTTGGACACCGGCAGTTAGAAAGTGGAAAGAAAATAAATACTCTATATACGACTCGATAAGCGAAAGGGTCTTTCAAAGATCAAAATTAAAGCTGGTTTATAACAAATATCGGAAAATAAAAGATGAAGATAAAGACGCAAACATTCCAACTTAACAAATAAACTGCTTGTTGCGTGCAAAATGGCTGCAGATTTTTCTCACTATAAAATCGCTGTTTTACTTCTTCTTTATATTTTCGATGACGTCGTCAACTCTTAAAGCTTTACCTGCGACATGTTGGCGATTGCAAACGTAGTGTGTCATCTAATACCAAGATCTACCCGGCAAGCCGACAAGAATAATCAGTTCCCCGTCCTTTAACTATTTTTAATAATCTGAGGATAAATTATAGCATTTCTTACAAAAAGCTTATCATCAGATTGCACTCAACATTATTTTTCTCACCACTTTAATCTATTTTTTTTTCCTTGTTAAACTTTTCTACCCTTTTAATCGCTCTTGGGAGGATCGTGTCGGATGCTCATCCATCAGTTGTCTTTTCTTAAGAACATTTTTTTTTGGTTGTTTATTTATTTAAAAATAAACACGCTCTTCTTTTGGCCACATCCCTACCGCAGTTAGCTCGGGGTGAACGAGAACATAGCTACCTTAACTTTTGGTATGTGTTAATAGTACTTCAGCGAGATCGCAAAGCACAACAAAAATACACTTGTACTTTTCTTGTCACTGGTTTAGTGATAAACATTAACATTGTAACAAATTATAATGGATACAAGCATTAGCTACATAAGCAGTCACTCCAGACACCATATAAAATAAATGCATGGAGAAAAAGAAAAATAAAGTTTTAAAAAATGTTTCATAAACTGATGTCTTTGTGATGATGGCGTCAGACCACAGTTGATAACGGGGAAGTTTTAAATTTAACTTAACTAAGAACTACAAGGCGAAAAGATGTTCGGATAATGTCAAAAGCATGATGGGCAAAGAGTAATAAATTAGCAAAGATTTTGAAAGTTTAATCTTTTCAATATTAAAACAGAGAGGAAAACGTTCTAAAGAGATGGGTCCACAGCAACACTCTTCAAAGATTAGTGTTTGACTCGCTGCTAAACTGGGCTTTCCCTTGTTTCTCTCCCTAACTCCCTTTAGTCACTCTCTCTCTCTCTCTCTCTCTCTCTCTCTCTCTCTCTCTTTTTCTCTTCTCTAACTCTTCATCTCTTCTTTTGCACTCCCTCTTTTGTCTCTCTCTTCTCTAACTCCATCTCTCTCTCGCTTCTCTTTTCTATCACTTCTCTCTCTCTTCCTTTTTCTCTAGCTTTCTCTTCTATCTCTAATATTTTAATTGTAATTATTTTATGCTCGTACTTCTCTTTCTCTGCTTTCTATTTCTCTTTCTTCCAGACGTTATCCGTCTCTATCTCTCTCTCTCTTGCTGCTTTTTTCTCGTCTGTGTCCCTTTCTATGAAATTCTTCCTATATAAAATTACATTTTCCCCTCTCTTTCTTTCCCTTTCCCTCTCTCCTCCTCTTTCTCATTTCCTCCCTCTACTGTATAGTATAAACAAAAAGACTAACTTTAAAAAAATTCAAGCAGCAACACAGTTTTTCATTCTTGTTCAATCTACCTGAGCGCTGCTGACACCTTTCTTCACACTTTCCGACCCTCCGTACGTTTTTCCAACAGATGGCGCTAATTTACATCCTGCCGTCTACCCCCCTTTCAGATCGTACGCGTGTTATTGCATAAATGTGCACTAACTGCCCACAGCTCTCGAGCATTATGGAATGGAAAAGTTCGCAGTTAAACAGATATCAGGTTATCAGGTTCATTACACTGGCGACACTTTACTCTCATGCTGACTGGGTTGCAGGGATTAATAGCGGAAGTCGACAAACGCATAGATCGTAATCGTATGTAGAAGCCAGCCAACCAATCATAAGCTTCGAAACATCATCCAAGAATGACCTGTTCATGCTTGTACAAATATCGACCTTATAAAAGAATTGGTGGTGATGATTTGTTTACAGTTACATTATTTTCATACGTTTTTAACAGAATAATGCTAAAAGAAATATATTCAAATATTATCACTGTCATCGATAAAGGAAGGTAAAAGAGAGACAGAAAGAAAAGAAGTAAGTAAAGATGGAGAACAAGCTAACTAATAATATAACTTTTGTTTCTGAACATAGTCTCCAGAGCAGAAGATAAATCATTTTTGTTGTACGCTAAAGCAGAAGGCAAACGACTTTTTTTTTTTTTGCTCCGGTGTTCAAGCTGTACTTTACAACAACAACCCCTACTCCCACCTTCGATCGCAATACATATTTGATTTAAAAACTAATCTATTTGTAAGCTCCACGTTGCATGTCAGGCCCTCGGCCAACTCCCTCGAGCAATGCATTGCTTTGCAGCATACTCATGCGACTGACGATTAAATATTATACTACTTTCCGGCAAAATAACAGCAAGCAGCCAATTTCCTTCGGACACCGGAAATGACGATTTCGAGTTTCTTTTGAACTTTTCCGTAAAGCCTGTCATCCACAGCCAACAGAAACTTCCCACAATGCTTTACCACTTTTCACTGCATTGGCAATTTCGAGAGAACAAATTCCTTTATAAACGTAATTACATTTATCGTAAACGATAACAACACACCATGTCCTCGACTACAAAAACACAGTTAACTGATATTAGAAGTAAGTATGCACAAAAATAAATGATAAGTATTATCAAAATTTATTTTGGACATATAAAATTGTTTACAATAGTAAGAAATTAAACTCGTTCTCCTACATAGTGACCGATCTTGTTCCCATTTTCTCTCTGATTTTCTACTAAATCTGATTTTCTACTTAATCGAAAGCTTATCTCTGCAAGTTCGGGGTGTGGTAGTGCTGTATTTAAGAATGAGAATTTGACTTCTTTTAACTTTAACATATATCCAGTCACCTAAATCTAAAGTGATGTTTGTACACTGCAGTGCTCAAAGTGTTGTACAATCCATTAAGAAGTGGCTTGAAATATGATGATTTCATCGATCTATATCCATGGATTTGTGCCAGAAAGTGGATTAGACAAAAGGAAAGTGGTCAAGAACAGAAAGTGAATGAGTATGTGGTCGGCAGTTACCAGACTTTGTTAATTCTTAATGGGCATTAAGAGTCGCTCACTCATACCTAGACAGGTGTAGACAAATTGATGAGAGGCTGATGAATTAACTGGTGACATTGAATATGTGAATATAACAAGAAAAAAGAAAAAGCAATATTATGAATAACATAGTAGACATGCAATGTTTATGTAAATAATACTATAGTTTGTATTATTATTGTATTTGAGAGTTATTCTTTTCAGTGAGAACAAGCAGATGACAACCATCAAGCTTATACTCTCCAATTAGAACTTGCATTTTTATCTCTGCAGGGGATGATAACTCTGCAGTGTGTTATCTCTTCTGGTGTAGATACTTCCAAACCCACTGTAATCAGAAGAGAAATCTTTCCAAACAGGATTGCTAATAGAGGATGTGATTGACAGCTGTGTCTAGAGTGAGGGAGACTGGTCCGATTTGGACAGTAACAAGAAATCCCCACCAAAACTGTGCCAAACTTTGTATACACTGTTTAAGGGTAGGATAAAGTTCTCCAGCTAAAATAAAAAATAAAAAATTAAAGTCTCTCATGAAGTATATGCCTTGTAATTCTGCATGCACGTGTTGCGCCCCACTATCAGCAGAGCTATAGTGTACAATGACGTCAGTAATATAGCATTCAATTGTTGCGCCACACTATCAGCAGAGCAATACTGTACATTGACGTCAGTAACTAGCATGCAGGTATGCTCATTGTTCCATTCAAGCATAACACTTTGGACTAGCACAAAGTACAAACAGACGTCTTATAATATTAGCCAAGAAAACCTTATTCTGTACACAGATGTCTCATAACATTAGACAAGAAACAGTATTTTGTACACAGATGTCTCATAACATTGGCCAAAAAACCCCAGTAAACAGTATTTTGTACACAGATGTCTCATAACATTAGACAAGAAACAAGAAACAGTATTTTGTACACAGATGTCTCATAACATTGGCCAAAAAAAACAGTACAAAGTATTTTGTATACAAATGTCTTATAACTTTAGCCAAGAAAAATCTTATAACTTTAGCCATGAAAAATCTTATAACTTTAGCCAAGAAAAATCTTATAACTTTAGCCAAGAAAAATCTTATAACTTTAGCCAAAAAAACACTACGCAATACTTTGTACACAGATGTCTTATAACATTAGCCAAGACAACAGTACTTAGTACTTTTTACATCGACTTTACCAACGTAGATAATTAATGTTTTACTAATCGATATCCAGAGTTATCGTTTCTTCTAAAAAGAATTACAATCGTAACTAGCCAAAGTAGTTATACAGCAAATATATCTAATAATAGACTTTGTCCGTCGCGGGTATAAAAATTCACACCCGCTAAATTCTAGAAACTCGTCTCCAGCCGTGTGTAAACACCAACATTGCATAGAAGAAAAAAAATTTACTCCAGTAAAATTAAATTAATGCATAAGACAAAATAAAAATCTTAGTGAATTCTGCATTAAAGTTGAGCAAAACAAATGTTCAGATTAGAACTAAATAAAAATTATAAGTGTTTCATTTATCTCTCATAAATAAATGTTCAGATTAGAACGAAATAAAATTGTAAGTGTTTCATTTGTCTCTCATAAATAAATCATCTTGAAGCATTCGCCATCCTCATTGCAATGGCGATTACCCAATTATTCATGTTTGGCTAGACAGTTTCAATTGTAAACACATGAACTGTATCTTCTTTTTGTGTTTGGCGAGATAGACAGTTTCAATTGTAAACACAAGAACTGTATCTTCTTTTCTGGGGTTTCCTTGTATTTAATGTCTGAACATAATTTGTTCAGTAATACATAATAAATAAAAAACCATGCACCACGGCAACAAAAAGGGTAAGCTATTCATGTTTTGAGCTGCCAGAAATTCTAAGACCGGTCAAGGCCAATATTTCTGTAAAACCTTAACTGTGCTTTGTATTCGTAAATTTTGAATGTACAAATGGGGGAGCCTTCTTGATGCTACACCAGTTCAAATTCTCATGCTTAAAATGTCTCACTTTTAATTTTTGTGTTATATATCAGCACCTAAACTAACATTGCCAGCGACGATAATATTTAAAGTTAATTGTGAAAGGCACACTTTACAAGAATGTATTCTTTTTCTTTAAAAAAAAATGTGTATTTCTAAATTGATCTGAAACCTGAAAACTTGCCCTCATAAGGAATATTGCAAGACTGAATCGTGTGACTGTAGGGAAGGATAAATAAATAAACACTGATACAATTGGTTGCAATAGATATATGAAATGACACTAATTAATATGAGTAAAGTGTGTATTCTTAAATATGAAATATATTCTAATTAATATGAGTAAAGTACGTTTTCTGACACTAATTAATATGAGTAAAGTATGTTTTCTTAAATAGGAAATAGACACTGATTAATATGAGTAAAATATGTATTCTTAAATAAGAAATAGACACTGATTAATATGAGTAAAATATGTATCTTAAAAAGGAAATAGACACTCATTAATATGAGTAAAATATGTATTCTTAAATGTGAAATAGACACTGATTAATATGAGTAAAATATGTATTCTTAAAAAGGAAATAGACACTCATTAATATGAGTAAAGTATGTATTCTTAAATATGAAATAGACAGTAATTAATAGGAGTAAAGTATGTATTCTTAAATAGGAAATAGACACTCATTAATATGAGTAAAATATGATTCTTAAATATGAAATAGACACTGATTACTATGAAAAAAAGAAGTATGTATTCTTAAATAGGAAAACGTGGAATGCAGCAGAGAAGTATGACGTGTGGACGTATATAAGTGGGTATCAGTACAATGTATGTGGAATAGTACGACATGGCAGTAAACATGATATATATTTGAATTTTACTATAATGATGTGATAATATTTTATTTCTTACAAAATAAGAAAACAATAAATGGCTGCAAAGGTGAAAATAAATGCTATGGGCAAAGAAAATTTGTTGACATAACTTAGTTGTTTTATAATTGTTTTATGCATTGTCAGTAAACAAAGCCTGAAATACAAACTCACGAACAAGGTTATAATAATGCAATTGGCAAATAAAACTTCTACAGGGTGCATACAGGAAACTGATTAAGATTTAGTATCATTGACTTTGATGACTCACATCGTAGGACTTCATGACTCAGTATACACGACTTTATAGCTCTGCACCTATGACTTCATATTCAATCATTATATTTTCACAAATCAATATATGTGACTTATTTACTCACTATCTATGACTTTATACCTTTATGTCTATTATTACATAGATCGATATCTATGACTTCACAACTTAGAACTTTGACTTCATTACACACTATCTATGATCCCATGTCTCAGTATCTTTGACTTCACGAAATATCTACCACATCAAGACTTAATACCTATGACTTACAGATTTAGTACATATGACTTCATGACTCGATTTCTATTATTTCTTTGCAAATGACTTCATGATTTATTATCTTTGAATGCATGTCTCAATACGGGTGATCTCATGATTTATTATCTATGAATTCATGTCTCAATACGAGTGATCTCATGATTTATTATCTTTGAATTCATGTCTCAATACGAGTGATCTCATGATTTATTATCTTTGAATTCATGTCTCAATACGAGTGATCTCATGATTTATTATCTTTGAACTCATGTCTCAATACGAGTGATCTCATGATTTATTATCTATGAAGTCATGTCTCAATACAAGTGATCTCATGATTTATTATCTATAACTTTAACATCTCAATAATATCTATGGTCTAGGCATCCAAACATTGTCAATCAATAACGCCCTCTATTCTATCCTCACAGGCCATCTTACGGAAATCAGGGGCTGACTAAAGCGGCCTGCTCCTACCCACATACATTTGAACAATTTATAAAATTATCGCAGCGCGGGCGACCTGACCAAACGGACAGACTGGAAGAAAAAGACCGGAAAAACAAGCTTGCTGGCGTGTCCGGCCAGACAGTAAATCCTTTACTGGCTTTATTCGTGTCTGGAATTTTGATGGTCCCTATATACAAGTCTTAAAAACGGTCTGTCCTAAGAGCTAGGTTGGTGGGAATTTTTTTCTCCCTTTTTCTTCTGAAAATAAAGACTCCAAATCCTGCCAAACAAACAGGTATTTTATTAGGGTTTTTTGTTTTTGTTTTATTTAGTTGTTAAAACGACTGAACTTGGGCTGACACTAAAATTAATTTTGTACACGCGTAAATCCTTTTATAAGTCAGTGATTAATTCAGAAGTCTTTAGAAAACGATTTATCTCCCCTTTTTTCCAAATCCAGCAAAGATATCTGTTCAGATTTAAAAGAAATAGTATCCAAAGATAAGAGGATGCACTTGATAGACGGTTAGTTACTCAGGAAGTGAGAAATCTAAATCCATTTAAGGCACCTAGGTGTCGATTCAATGAAACAAAATACGAAAATATTTTAAATTTCTTCTTATTACATTAGCATTCATTTATTTACATTTTTTCTGCTTATTTTTACCAGAAAGTCCTACAGCATAATCTGCCTTGACGAGAACTAAAACGAGTGAAATTCAAGAAGGTCTGTGTCGCGAAATCGACAAAAATTACGAAATAGATAATTATATTAAAACTGAACAAATAACTAAAATAGAAAATCTGTACTAATTTTAAATCGGGCTTGTATCATTTGGTTATTATAAATCACACTTGAATTTTGAAATAGCTGTTTGCATTAATGTGAAACAAGAGCAGACATTTCTGTGTTGGAGCAGCCAAGGAGAGTAATTAGATCAATTGCAACTTGCATATAAGTCTTTTGTTATTATTTCGTAGACAAATACAATCAACAAGCACCGTAAATCTAAGCTGTGTTTGTTTGTTTGTTTGTGTGTGTGTTTGTTTGTTTGTTTATTTGTTTGTGTGTTTGTGTGTTTTTAACCGTTTGGTACGAGCATTTAGGGAATAGTATTATAAAGAAAAAAGTCAATTATTTCATCAGTACTAAAATTTATCGTTGGTGCATACATTAGCCAATGGGCGTGTTAGCTTTTGTTGTTGTTGTTGAAACTATATGAGGTTATCAGTGGAAATAGAATATTTTTATCCAAGAGTAAATTTTGCATAATTTCAAAAAAACTGTTAACTATTACAGCTTAACTCAAAACTGCTAACTATTACAACTTAAATATTACAGCTTAACTATCGTAGACTGAAAGCATTCAGCAATCTCATTGGTCGATAACACGGGTATATATACTTAACAACAGGGTGTAATTTATAAATTCAGTAACAAGAACACTAGTGTGAAAAACAACTAATACACTGAGCACTGAAAGTGAATACGAGGCTTGCCACTTCCCTCGACGCTACATTATTAACTTATCATCTGTTGGTGACTGTCGTTTTCAGATTACAATTTCGATTCCTGACTGGTACGACCTCAGACGAGAAGAAATTTTGCAGCCACCCGCAGTCACAGGCGAGTTCTCGTTTGTTCTCAAAACGATGTGTAACAACGTTTAGCAGTCGAGTTTAGTTTGTTCTCATACAGCGATGTGTAACAACGTTTAGCAGTCGAGTTTATGTTTGTTCTCAGACAGCGATGTGTAACAACTTTTAGCTTATAGGCGAGTTTTTGTTTGTTTTGCACAGCAATAGCTGTTACAGTGAGCCTTGTGGACTATTGCGGATATGCGATTTAATTGCACATCTTTTGAACAGTTACCTAAAATTACAACAGACTAAAACAAAGGTGTTATTTTTCAGTCATCGCTCACTACAATTACAACAGACTAAAACAAAGGTGTTATTTTTCAGTCATCGCTTACTACTTACATGCATAAATGTGCTGAAAAAATACATGATTAGCGCAACGTTTGAAGATTTCAGATTCCAATTGACTATTAAGAAGAACATTCTCTAGGAATATGGTTAAAAAATTAATACAATCACCTGGTGAAAATATCATACACATTCTTTTTCATTCACTGTGTGTACTTCCGCTTAGGAAGACCCAAGCATCCTCACTTGGATGATTGATTTCAAGCAGATGAAGAATTTTTTTTAAGAAGAAAGTGCCTGCGTGCGGGAGTAATATAAGGGACTATCCAACAAATCATATTAAAATGCTGTATTTTCTCAGCTGGGTAGATAATATGTTGAGAGAAATTATTTGATTTACAGAATATTTTAATGTGATAATAATTATCAAATTTTTGCTTAATTGTTACAAATAAATAAACACCACCACCCACCCCAGTACATTTGTAATATAAACGAGATTTTCCTCATCCTCTAATTATGGCTATCAGATATCCTTGATAAACAGCAGCACAATTTTTTTCTTTCTGAGGACAGTCTCTGTGTTTCTGTATGTAAATATAATCAATAATAATTATTTTTCATCACACCGTAATGTGCTGTCTTGAGATGCAGGTGATCTTGCACTAACGCTATTTAATGTCAAATTTGGTCTGTCTTATTGTTAGTGAAGAGAGCCAGTAACGCCCGTTTTATTCGTTGTGAAGAGAGCCAGTAACGCCCGTTTTATTCGTTGTGAAGAGTGCCAGTAACGCCCGTTTTATTCGTTGTGAAGAGTGCCGGTAACGCCCGTTTTATTCGTTGTGAAGAGTGCCGGTAACGCCCGTTTTATTCGTTGTGAAGAGTGCCAGTAACGCCATTTTTATTCGTTGTGATGTGTGCCAGTAACGCCATTTTTATTCGTTGTGAAGAGTGTCAGTCATGCCATGTCTATTAGTGCGTAAGGAATTTCAAGCAATTAGTCTACACATCACCAGCGACACGAAGACATACAAAGCGGACTTATTTTTAAAGCACATAATTTGTAACTATCCGTGTGCTTCGTGCGTATTTTTCAAAAAAGTTCTTTGACTGATGAATATATCGAAACTCAAAATTACCAAAGTGACAGACGATTGCTCAAACTAACTATAGGGAGTGCAATGTAAGCAATTAGAATACTAGACAGTGGGTGTCACAAACGACAGATGATCACAACTCTAGCAAGATGATGACGCACTAGTACAAGAAGGGGGTTAATCGAAGAAAAAGAAGAACGAGAATTTTTTTGCTCAATAAAAATTAAAAATTAAAAATGAAATCAGAATTTCATTTCAGCATCGACAGTGTATCACAGGTGGCTTTGGAAAGAATAGCTGCTAACAGTATAAGCACCACTGACGTCACAAATCAGCAAATATACGATTACTTGCAGAAGAGTGCATACAGTAGTATACAGTATACATTTCAGAATGTACCAGTAATAGCACACGTCACGTTTATTGCATATATCGGAATGGAGCAGTAATAGCACACGTCACGCTTGTTGCATATATCTGAACCTATCAGTGATATCAAGATCAGTCGTGCAGAGTATACAACAATTTTCAGATTCTTCATGTACAAATTCGAGAGAATAGGGTCTTATTGAGTCCTTCAAATTGTCTCCCTTTACAAGTTCCGATGATACTTGTAAACTTGCGTGTCAGTAATAATTTTCCCTAAGTCTGTGCGCCATAAAAGTAACTGCAAGATTTAAAATAATCACAAACATTTCTTTAAAATAAGCAAACAAGAGTTTGTATAGTAAGTCCCGTATTTCCAAAACAATAATAATTTGAAGGTTAAGAAGAGTAACATATAATCTGTTGCCGTTATAAAATAGCACAGAAAAATGCTATGTACACATATAATGTTGAGGGAATAACATATACATTATATCATCTACTTAATTTTTCAGTTTCTTTAAGGTGTTACATACGATGCAGTGAACAGGGAATCTGGCTACAAAAAGAAACAAAAAAACCCAACGTGTCAGGAACAACATCTATGGCATATTTGGTAGTTCTCGAGTAATCAAACTTATCAATTCAAAAACTGGTGTTGCAACTTCAGCTACTTGTGAAATCATGCCTAACATATACCTATTATCTGCGAAGCAGACGAGTCATACGCTGTAAAATCGCATGCAGACAACATTGATTGTCTGTAGTGTAAGTAAATTCTAAGGCTTGTCGGTTGTTCAAGACCTAATGGGGTCTCTATGAAATTCGTTGTATTCTGAACTCGACCGAAAAATCGCATTTCAAACTTCCCAGAGCTACTTCATAGAGGACAACTGCACATGCGCTATTAGCTGAAAGTAAAGTTCCGCTTCAGTGCACAAGATTTTCACAGTAAAGCCTGCATGGCAGTGAATTTAACGAACACTTTAGCCCATTAACGTTACGTTCGTTTCGACGTGAAGATTGTTTGTAAACTACAAATAATTCTAAACAAAGTAGGAAATTTTAATCTAATTTTAAATCTAAATATTTATATTGTTATATTAATCATAATTTTGAGTAGTTTCATCTTAACTTCAAAATATATATTAAGTCAGACAGACACTGCTTCCCATAAATCTCGTCTGATGAAGTGTCTCAAGGCCACCACAGCAAACTTTGAATTTTGTATGATGCTAAAATGCTAGTTAAAAAGCATTAGCCCTTAACACTAGTCTTACATCTGATAATAAAACTCCACTAGCCCTTACATCTGCACTATATTTGTGCAACTATTATATATATGTATGAAAGAAGAATTAATAAATCTAGAAGACTATTGTGCCATACTGACACTTACGTAAACATGCAAAGGAAATACGTCACATATTACTATGTGTCATTCAACAAAACTCCAACACAAAGATATCTAGAATTCATTCAAAGTGATTTCTCATTTGCTGCAGTGCAGATACAATTACTTTTAATTATCCAATGATAATTATGTGAAATATTACTGGCAAACAAAAAGATTCGTGTTCAAAGCAAAATTATACAAACAAAAGAATTAAATAAAACAACAATTTTACCGTTTAGTAATTTTATACAACCTTACCAATAACTACAATATCGTTGAATAACTACTGTATACAGTAACTTTATAAGCAGACAGAAAACTGGTTGGTGTCGTTTGACATAAAATTCGCTTAATGATGATGTTTGCAGATTATCGAATTTAGTTGTCCCGGGCATCCATTGCTGACAGTAAAAATATATTATGGCATTACCCCTCCATAGCCTCGTTTTGAAAAGATGAAGCTATGAAACTCGGGTGATTTAAATTAGTGCAGCGTCAGTGTCAAGGAAAATTAATTATATTTAATTATGGAGGCACAATCAGCTATTAATTAGCTGCATGTTTTCACTCTGGTTTCAGTCACCACCATTGGAGGTGAAAACGGATTTAAACTGAGGTGGGCGGTTCAAATGAGATCTCAAATGTCCGCTTGAGCCGCAGCAATTTGAAAAATGTTCTGTGGGTCTGATAACTCTAAAGCATCTCGTGCCATCCAAAAAGGATTTGCATTTAAAAGAAAAAACTCTTCGGAAGATAAAGGACTGAAAAGCACAGCCGGTCTTTTTCCGTGCCAAAATTTAATAGCTTTGTGATTGCCGCACCTGTCTACAATAAGAGTTGCCACTTCTCTTCCTCTTTGCGCTCACCCCCTCTCCACACACACACACACATTCACCCTCCTCACCCACACACACCGTTTTCTTATTCATCTTCTCTTTCTCGATTTATTCTTCTGTTTCTCATCAATGCATCAATGTTTATATTTCTTTCACTTCTAGGTTATGGCCCTGGCTCAGCGGCCGCTCCCTGCCACACTTACTTAATGACGTCTTGGGAAGAGACTGACACACCTGCATTTGTTGGTCCTCAGTTCCACTTGTCTTAGTAACACTAATGTGTGTTTTCAGTGTCTATAAATAGAACTGTGTGTCTGAACGATTACATACTTGTTTTCAGTGTCTAAAGACAGAACTGTGTATCTGACCGATCATGTATGGGTTTTCAGTGTCTATAGACAGAACTGTGTGTCTGACCGACTATTATAATATAGATAATTATCTATGTGACTTAAGTCTGCTTGTTTACTATGTGGCGTACTCTACATGTTACCTCAGGAACGTACTTTTACGTTACCTGTATGATGTGATGCACTCTGCCTGTTATGAGTTACTCATTCTGTGTGGTGCACTTATTGTTACCTGTGTGACGTGCTGTATATATTACCTATGGATGCACTTTGCATGTTATCTGTGTGACGCCCAGATTGTTACGTGTACAATGTACAATGACCTAGTGACACACTAAGATTTTACCTGTGTGATACATTAAACATTTTATCTTTGTGAAACACTAAACATTTTACCTCTGTGAAACACTAAACATTTTACCTTTGTGAAACACTAAACATTTTACCTTTATGAAACACTAAACATTTTACCTTTGTGAAACACTAAACATTTTATCTGTGTGACACAGTAAACATTTTACCTTTGTGAAACACTAAACATTTTACCTTTGTGAAACACTAAACATTTTACCTTTATGAAACACTAAACATTTTACCTTTGTGAAACACTAAACATTTTATTTGTGTGACACAGTAAACATTTTACCTTTGTGAAACACTAAACATTTTACCTGTGTGACACAGTAAACATTTTACCTTTGTGAAACACTAAACATTTTACCTTTGTGAAACACTAAACATTTTACCTTTATGAAACACTAAACATTTTACCTTTGTGAAACACTAAACATTTTACCTGTGTGACACAGTAAACATTTTACCTTTGTGAAACACTAAACATTTTACCTGTGTGACACACTAAACATTTTACCTACATGAGCTTGCACACACACGCACACACAAACACACACGCGCACGCGCGCGCGGACCCAAACACAACACGCTCAAATTGTCGCGCTCACTTTCAAAATTAATGAGGCACTAATTGCACTGACCTACAAACAAAGTCACCTAAATGCACAGACACTTCTCACTGACTCTAATCTGCAAGGAGATACCTATTACACAGGCGCACACAGAAAAAGTGACACACACTTACACACACACACACACATGCATATGCAATGGACTGTTAGACTGCTGGTTATTTCAAAGTAACGCACGGCGCAGTTAGGCTACGTCTGATGTAAGCATCTGGAACGTATCAGCAGAGAGAAAAACAATGCCTGTCGTCTTCCAAGAAACGTAATACAACGCAACGAGTAAACTGAACACAGGTCGTCCTTGTTAACTCGCAACCAAGAGTAAGTAATATTGGACTAGGAACCTGATTAGCCATGGCAACGGTATGCAAACAAAAACCATCTGTTTGAAAGCTCAGCTGATTCCATCGTCCATATCGGCGAAAAGGCAACTTCCCTAGGAAGTCTCGCATGACTGATCAAACTCAGACTATTCATGCATGAGTGATCGGAGACTACTAGTGAAATATGTTTCAAGGCAGTGAGTACATACTCACTATATTGGATTATTTCATCAAAGACCTTAAATCAGATGGACACTAAATACTTTAAATCTCTGTTTGGCTGTTACAGTTATAGACAAAACTGACAAAGTCAGAGTGTCATTCAATCAAATTTGCAGTCATAAGCTTTAGTCAACTATTGAACTAAATATTAGTTTATTGTAGTCACTTAATAACTGCATTACTTTATTTTTAAGTCTAAGTTACCAGATTTATAATGGTAGAAAACATTGCAGATTTTCTTTTTTTTTTTAAAATCAACATTTCAACCAAACTGTCAGTCTTATGGTTTTGTAAGCATGTGTTTTACTTATTGACTTATAGTTTATTTAAACATTAAATTAATCATTCAGTCTTATAACAATGGAACAGTATACCTTAACCAATCAAGTAATCTGTTAATTTTGCAGTAGTAGAACGATGTGGCTTACTTAACTACTAAAACTATGGTTTGTAAAAATGGAACAATGTGGCTTACCCAACAACTTAATCCAACATTTGTCTTATAATATTCGAACAATGTGAATTACAACCACTCACTCAAATGTATGAGACAGTAGTAAAACAAAGTGGTTTATTCAAACATTCGACCAGACCATAAATCTTATAATCGTGAAACATTGTGCTTCACTCAACCATTTCATCAAATTAATAGTCTTTTAATAGTTGAACATTGTGGTTCACTCAACCATTTCATCAAATTAATAGTCTTTTATTAGTGGAACATTGTGGTTCACTCAACCATTTCATCAAATTAATAGTCTTTTAATAGTGGAACATTGTAGTCCACTCAACCATTTCATCAAATTAATAGTCTTTTAATAGTGGAACACAAAATGCGTTTAACTAGATCGCTCAAACAGCCACCCGCCTGCTTACGTCAGTAAGGAGTGGGTTAACATAACCTCTCAACAAATTCTTCGGTATTTTATAATGGAAACATTGGTATTCGGGTTAACAACGTGTAACCATATTTTCAGACTTGTGATTAAAATCGATTAATACACATACCTTTGCAATATAACAATTATCGGTATTTTATAACGGAAACATTGGTATTCGGGTTAACAACGTGTAACCATATTTTCAGACTTGTGATTAAAATCGATTAATACACATACCTTTGCAATATAACAATTATCGGTATTTTATAACGGAAACATTGGTATTCGAGTTAACAACATGTAACCATATTTTCAGGCTTGTGGTTAAACTCAATTAATACACATACCTTTGCAAAATAATGAACCTAGCTCCGTAAACCCATAAACCATTGAAGCAAACTGCTGAATACATGCAAACACATACATCAGCATTGTTGTTTACAGGCAGAAAAAAATACTACTCATAAAAAGCATTCCGACACAGATACAGAACTGTAAACACGGACGGCTCAAACAAATTTTAAGTGTCGCGAATCGCACGTGCAAATATTTTACACGCTCACATTGCAGACATAGAGAAACATTCAGAGTCACTGGTGTAGATATCTTTACCCGGACACTTTTTCAACCAAATTCAGGCACTAGACTCACACGTGCGTGAATTCATTTAAGTGCAGACATCAACAGAAACACGATAACACAACTCTTTTTCTTAACAGAATCAACACCCGTTTCTTTCAAAGTCCTAGATTCCATTAACTCTAACCAAAAGCCACAATAGGAGCCAGCCAATCAAGCCGATCGACAGGCGAACAACGCAACAAACGTCAAACGCTGTAAGAAACTGCAGTAAATCTTTCGTGAAGGAGGAGACAACCACCAGGAACCCACTAAAACTAATGTTCTAGTCAAACACAATTTCACATCAAGGGTCTGAACGGAGATTGTACGTGTAATCAGTAATGTAATGCTTTCCTTGGCATTTTTCTCTCTCTGCGCTTCCAGTCCTCTTGTAAAATAACACTGCTCTGAATTATTAAATGGAAGATTAATATAAATATGTCAAGTGTGTGTGTGTGTGAGGGGGGTGGTATGTGTGCGTTTGTGTGTGTGTGTGTTTTTGTTGTTGTTGTTGTTAGCTTGGACAAAAGTGCAAATTTCCTGTCAGACTGACTGATACTTTGGCTGCTGAGAGAGCGATGTCAGGGTGTGGGGTGTTACAGCGTAACAACATCATTGTCAGATCATAAATAGTAACACGGTTCACCTCTACCACACTGATTTTCGGCTGCAATAATCACTATTTAATAAATATGCCAACTCAGCATCTTTTATAACAACTTAGATTATTGCATTTAGATTTCTTGGATTCATGTTAAAAAATAAAAATTACCGGCGCTATTTTCAGAAATAATGCATGCATACGCTAATGACTTTACTCGCTAGACTGTAAGCTTGCGACTTTGCCCTGTGTTCAGCAAAACGGCTCCACACGATAACGGTTGTATTCTGTAAAATGAGCACACCATAAGTTCAGACGTTATCCTGTTGTGTTCTGTAGAATCAGTGAAGTCGTTACCCTGTTGTGTTCTGCAAAATGAATTTAGATGTTATGCTGTGGTGTTCAGCAAAACGGTTTCAGACGATAAACTGCTGTATTCTGCAAAATGAGTACATATGGGGAGTCTAAAGAATCCAGGACTAAGTTAAGTATATCTGTGTTCATACTTGTTCGCCAGTAACCAGTATTCCTTCACCACTAAACAGTAAATAATTATTGTCTTCAAAGACTGAGCTTTGCTAACCGTCCAAGGAAAGGACACTAACTCGCAAACGCACAAATCAAGCCAATACAGGAATTAAAGAATGGCTCCTTACAAACCAAATAGCCAGATAACCCTAAGTGATTCTAGTATATGCGCGTATGAGCATCACACACATTCACATAATATATTCATGCATAATTCGTATACATATATTCATACATTATTCACATAATAAATCCACACTTTCACATACGTGTATTCACGCATAATTCATATGTATATATTCACGAATAATTCACACACATATATATACGCACAATCACTTACATATATTCACACACATTCACACACATATATTCACGCACAGTCAAATGCATATATTCACGCATAATTGACATACATATATTCAAGCATAATTCACATTATATATTCACACACATCTATTCACGCATAACTGACATAGATATATTCACGCATAATTCATATTTATATATTTGCGCACATTCACAAACATATATTCACGTATAATTCACATACATATATGCGCGCACATTTAGATAGTCACGCGACACATATTTGTTCATAGTTGATGAACATTCTATCTGACAACAGTACTATCAGCCTCAGCGCTCAAACTGAGGAACATTCTGTTAAGCTGACAACAATACTATCAACTTCCGCCTTTACTGTTTTCATCCTGAGAAAAATGTGCTAAGCGCGAATAAAGATTATGTATTCAAAAGAAATATTTATGAATAACTAAAAAAAGTATAGAATTATAGAAATGTTTTCAGATATCGTAGTATTTGTGTAGACTGGAATTTACAAAAGGAAGAGAATATAAGAATGTAAGACGAGAGCACAAACATTAAGCATGGAGTGGATATTTGTACTTCCTGCAGTTTGCAAAGATAGATAGATAGACAGACAGACAGACAGACAGATAGATAGATAGATAGATATATAGATAGATAGATAGATAGATAGATAGATAGATAGATAGATAGATAGATAGATAGATAGATAGATAGATAGATAGATAGATAGATAGATAGATAGATAGATAGATAGATAATTTCCCATATTTCTATTTAGTTTCATTTCAGTGTTTCTTTCTTTCACATTTTCTTTCAGTTTTTCTGTTTTTTCTATTGAATCTTTCTTTCTGCTTTCTTTTTCTCTCGTCTTGTCCTTCGTTCCTTTTTTAATGTGATTAGAAAATTATATTCAGTGTGGTATGAGACTTTGTGTGTTAGGGAAAGATTGTGTGTGTGTGTGTGTGTGTGTGTCTGTGTGTGTGTGCGCGCGCACGTGTGTATATATGTGTGTGTGTGATGGTATGTGTGATGGTGTGTGATGATGTGTGTGTTGCATGTGAGAGAGACGCTGTGTGTATGTATGTGTGCATAAGTGTAGAGTGTATTTACAAGAAGCAGTAAAACTATCTAAAGCAGTAAAACATTCAGAACTTTAACAACTCATGGCTTATCACACATTAAAGATCACTCAGCATGAATAAAGATTTTAAAATTATTTTCACTACCTCCTGTTTTCTTGGGAGGTAAGCTTGTTTCTATAAATGTAAAGCTAACGTCCCGTAATACATTACATTTGTCAAGAACCGGCCGACCTCGAACAGCACAGTTGCCTGAAATAATTATATTTCAAGTGAAGTCGCTAAATTTATTTTAAAATCAAATTCTCGATCTATTACTGCTATGAATAGTTTCTCTCTCTCCCTTTCTCTCCCTCACTCATTCTCTCCCTCTCTCTCCCTCTCCCACTGTACGAGTTCCGTTAACTTCTTTTGCTCCACAGGAATTGCGTGAAAACTTCTTTAAATGTTCTTGGTTTTTTGGAAGATTCCTGTGGAGTCTTCCTCTTCTCACCCTCTTCTGTGTCCTGCGGTTGTTAGGTTTCTTTTTACTACGACTGTTGCGGGTCCTCTTGTGTGTGTGTGTTTTTCCCCACCCCACCACCAAATTTTCTTTTTCCTATAATTCGTTGAGTTTGTGTTTGGAGTGTAAAATTAAATCCAGGGCCGTTTCAGAGCCACCATGTGAGTTTTGTTGCTTGTATCACGGGCACTAGAGCAGCAGGTTTGAGACCTACCAGCTTTGTGCCCGATGATTCTGCGGCTCTCGATCACGGTTTCCGATGGAGACATACACGGGAACAAAAAGAAAACAACAAAGTTCAAACAGCCTTTAGTTCGTTAGCCCGGCTACCGATGGCGGAACAATAAAATTCTGCGCTGAATTCTGTGACTGACCATAGCGGTGGTTGACCACCTCGCTATGTGTATTGTCACGGTCGGGTTGAGGCGTGCAGAATTTTATTGGTCCACATTCGGTAGCCGGTAACTAAAGGCTTTAAACTTTGTTGTTTTCTATTTTTCTTTTTGTTGGAGTGTATGCAGCCATCGGAAACCGGTCCGGCAAGAATATAAAAACCCTCTGGCGGCTTTGCGACTTTACATCTAAGTCCAATCTTAACATTCGTTGCAAGAAAGAAACTGAAAAGTTTAACATTTAAATATTTGAACGTCTTTTAATTCATGAAATAATTTGTAAAACTCGCCAATGCTCCTGAACAGCGCACACTCTCAATTGTACTTTGATTCTGTGGCAGAATCCGGTTGAAAGTAACCGTTTTAACAGTTACCCCCTAAAATTACTATCTTAAGAACTTCTGAAAACACACAACAATTTATTAAACAACATTATGTTGCAACTGTGCCTAATTTAAATACCGAGAGCTGTAACCTGGGTTATTTTTTGTAAAATAAAATTATTTAATGAACGTGCTGTGCTTCCGGATGGAAGCAATGATGCGATAACTAGTGCCGGTTATCACATTACAAGAAAAACTAACACAAGCTATATATGCACTGGACTGTAAAGAAAGACAAGTTAAGAATAACACAGACCACAGACAGCAGAGAGCTCGCTCCATAACCGATTCAAATTAGCGGAAGACGCTCTAAAAACGAGTTGTTCTGAAGCCTTTCACTGTTTACAATTCTCATGGGGAGAGGGAAGAATATACAGCGCCGGACTGTGCAAAGGGGAGAGAACTGAATGACAAGACCGGTCCCTAAGCAAGTCGAGCACTGCCTTCCATCGTCAGTCTTTCAGCCCTCTGGGGGATTCGGCTTGCATCCCAAATTTAATCATTTCCCGAAAATTGGTGCTCAGGGAGAAGAATCAAACACTAGAGTTTTTGCAGTTTCTTGTTTTTCTTTGCACGCTGGTTATCTGGAAGTTTTAATACACGGACATTGTAACTTATTTGTGCCTGACGAAAGACCTGTAACAGCAACCGCGGGGACCTACTGGTGACCCTTGAAAGTAAACAATTTTGCGATGGCATATCAGTTTAGTTCAGGACCAGAAAGCAGTGTTCGGTAACCAAATGGACGACAATTCAGTTGAGTTTAGGACCAGGAAGACAGTGTTAGATAATCATATGGACGGTAATCAGTTGAGTTTAGAACCAGCAGGACAGTGTTACGTAACCATATGGATGGTGATCAGTTGAGTTTAGAACTAGAAAGACAGTATTAGGTAACCATATGGACGGTAATCAGTTGAGTTTAGAACCAGAAGGACAGTGTTACGTAACTATATGGACGGTAATCAGTTGAGTTTAGAACCAGGACAGTGTTAAGTAACCTTTTGGACATATGAATAATTCTGTCTTTCAGTACTCTTCTTTTATTCTGTCTGTCTTCCCTCCTTTTTTTTTTTTTTTTTTTTTAGTTCATTACAGTTTAGCAACAGCAAAAGTAGAATACGGTCAGCACATTTTGAAAGCCAAACGTCAGTTTCACAAATCTCACTAACCTTTTTTTTTTTTTTTTTTTTTGCTGCTTAGTTTGTGAAATTCGGTTATGTGCACACTAGGTCTGATGTAACTATCTTTTTGCTAACGTCGCCTTCTTTGATAACTTTTTAAATAAATATGTTGGTTGTCTCTGTTTTTTGTGCATTGCACGCTACTCATCCATGATTAACATGAAGTGCTAAACTTAGGGATTATGATTATTGAAGGTATTTTCGACAGACTGGTTCGATGATCAAGGGCAGATTACATAAGCTTTAAGAAGAACTAACAGATGAAATACGGAGGTTGGCAGTCTCATTGAGTAATCTAATAAAACTTTCAAAGCCAATAACAGACTGCATAAAGATCCGGTATCTGTTGATAGATCTTACCTAACGGTTAATACTCTAAAACAAAGCCCGACAACCACTGACACACCGATTGTTTAAAGACCAAGTGAAAAGGAATCTAGGTCAACCACATATAGGAATAAATTCGTATGAAATAGGTATTATTTTAATTTTTAGAATCAAGACTGCAAAATTAGAGATTTGTGTAAATATATTCATTTTGTTGTTGAAAGTAAATAATTCTGAAAGAAATCAGATCTCTCGTTCATTTGAAATCATACGATCACCAAAAGCGTACCCCCACCCCGAAAAAGTATGTTTCATTTGTATTCTTGACACCTCTAACCTAAGCCATCGCGATTTTCTATATGGTGGCAACTTTATATTTAATTCATCTTTTATCTACAGTAATAAGTTAAGAAATCGCATCTGACGCTAATAAACGTTCTTACTTGATGACTCATCTTTCGTTCAATTACATCTCTCTTGACATATTTCGTCAAACTAATAAATCTAATAATAAATCTAATAATAAAGCTAATAAATCTAATACAGCCATCAAACTACCTGTTGACATATAAGTGTATCAGTACTGAAAAATGTACATTTTCAAACAACAGACATAATCATCTAACAGGTAATAATGACGCGTTTAGGACAGGACAAATAATGGAGGGGGGATAAGTGCAGTCAAGCTTTAGTTAAGGAAGAGTAAACAGCAAAAAGAGCGAAAGAAAAGAAAGAACAAAAATGGGGTATACCACTGATATATTTGCAAGGATCGAATTGGGACACGGTTTGGATCAGAGAATAAGGATCCGGAAAAGTGTTGGAAAACATCGCTCCGGGTCAAACTACTTCAGATCAGCGAAGTTTTTGTTCTGTTTAAAGTTAGAGTCTAACAGTTAGTGTCATCGTAATGGGTGGTTTTCCAGTCATTCAAACGGATTTATGCGTAGAGTTAAGTTGGATGGAGTTTTTATAAAATTATTATTATGTTTGAATATGAAAATTATATTTTTTTTATTCTTGCGTATCGATTGTTTCATTTTAAGAACATTTCGCCAATAATATTTAAGATATGGATGTAATGTACCATTTAAAAAATAATTTCACTATCTTTCTTTTATGCATTTATTATACTTCGTGTATTAGTGTGCGGCCCTGTACACATTTCTCTGGATATGCATGTGGGACAATGTTAATGTACACGTTATGTGTTACCATCGACGTCACAATGTCTCTTTTCTTTGCAATTTGCATCTAAACTATATCAGTCACGTCTTTCAGTTGGAACAAGCTACTTGTTTGTGGCTAGCAATGTACCAAACTGGAAATCGTTAACTTTACAAGCACAGCTACTTTCTGTCAGTGGAAAATCGCGCAGTAACCCGGATAAATACGTAATACACGTCACTGATTGACTACCAAGAATCGCATTTGATAGGTAATCTGTTTTAACCCTTTGACGTTGACGTTCCTGACGAGTCATAAGTTTCCATTTGCAATCAGATCAAATGCAGACGCCGAAATTATAAATGTTATGAGACTCAGTTTTCTTATTATAGCGAATGTTTTTCTTTTCATTTTATGTGAAATGATACCGGACACCCGTTTTGCGCTAAACAAGATTTGTTTGGGCAGGCGCTCTCCAGAGACAGTGTGTGGACATAATTTGTTTCAAGCCAATTTATTTTTATTTCAAGCCAGTTTATGATTGGCTTCACTTTCAGATCTAGTTTCGTAATGCTGCAGGATGGAAAATGGCAAAAGTAAGAAAGTTTGATGTCCAGATTAAACTAGTGTTCAAAATGAAGTTATTTATTCTCTTATTAAAGTCGCTAGTATGATATCCAGATTAAACTAGTGTTCAAAATGAAGTTATATATTCTCTTATTAAAGTCGCTAGTATGATGTCCAGATTAAACTAGTGTTCAAAATGAAGTTATTTATTCTCTTATTAAAGTCGCTACTATTGATATAATTTGACTTTAATGTTTACCTCTTTATGTCTGTATGTTTGTGTGTGACGAGTGAGTGGGTGTGATAATCCTTCTTATCAACGTGTTTCTGTGAGAGATGTGAGAAAATTGTGAGCCATAACAAGCGTCATCGTAATGTGAAATATAGCGTTTGTATAAAAGAAAACAATCAAATTGCGAAAATGATGCAATCATATCGCACTATTCCATTCTATTGTAGAATTACGTATCATGGCACCAAACAAACGGTCAAAATTTAGACATATACTAGTGGCAGTCCTAAGTACTATCAATCACAAGTCGAACCTGGCCGCGAGATGAAGACCGTACATTTTACTTTGGTATAACGTTTGGTGTAAAGCTTAGGTTAATGTTAACAGATATGTTTTCTACTGATTAAGAAATCGTTATGATTTTGACAAGATTCTCAGAAAACATAGATGACGCATTTTAAAATTGATATGAACCGTTTGGGATGTCATGTGAAGCTGGAAGTGTGGCACAATAATGTGAAATCTCATTTCTTTCATCGAACGATGAAGCCTGAAAAGTGTATGGGGTGGGGTGGGGGTATGTGAGATCTTTAAGACACTGTCGCCACAACAGTCATGTGAACAGACCAATTGTTATGATAATATAAATACATAACTATATATTGTCATAATTATGCGTATTTGTTATTTTAAAATGAGATTACCATATACCAAACTGTCGCTTTCGAAAGTTCCAGAATTGTCGTCCTTTAAGCCGTTCATACCCAGTGAATCATTTTGAGTCAGTGCGACATCTATTTCCGCTTACAGCATTAATATTCTTATTGTAAAGGGCACAACTCTCAATATGTTATCGATACAATATATTATATTAACATTCAAGTTTTATTATTTAATCTGATGAAAAGTTTATTTCCATGTGAACTTTAGATTGTTTAGTAAATGTTTTACATTAATATATTCTCAAATGAGTGAACTAGATTGGTAAGCATTGTGCCCTTAAATGTCTCATTACAGTCTGAATTTTATCATGCCAATGTAAGATTTAAATGTATTTTCTTAATATGAACTCTAAAGACATCTTATTATGAAATATGAAATGTACTGTCTGTCCTGATTCCAATTGTTGATTGTAATTGTCGTAATTTAAGGTTTAACGTGTCTCACCATAATGTCAAAACTGTGTTATCGTGACGTGTATCACCATAAAGTAATGTCAAAACTGTGCTATCATAACGTGTCTCACCATAATGTCAAAACTGTGTTATCGTGACGTGTATCACCATAAAGTAATGTCAAAACTGTGCTATCGTGACGTGTATCACCATAATGTCAAAACTGTGTTATCGTGACGTGTATCACCATAAAGTAATGTCAAAACTGTGCTATCGTGACGTGTATCACCATAATGTCAAAACTGTGTTATCGTGACGTGTATCACCATAAAGTAATGTCAAAACTGTGCTATCGTGACGTGTATCACCATAAAGTAATGTCAGATTTGTGCTATCGTAACATGGGATCTGCAGTATATATCGTCTTATTGAAAGGTCTGGAAGTGTGTTATAGTATATGATGTCTGGTGTTATCGAATGTTAACTGTGGGGTCTGTTAAATAAAGTCTGAATTGTACTGTTGTGGGCAAAAAAAAATTGTAAACGGTCTTGTCATGTGTTATTATGAGAGATTGAGACAATCTTTCAATGAGAATTTAGTTCAAACCATTCACTGATTATGGTTGTATATATTGAAATTCATGTAAATGTGGAAATGGAATTATCATTGCCTCATTTGTAAATATTTTTTCAGGATGAGAATTTTGTAAATATATCTGTAGCTAACGCTTAATGATGTCAAAAATTGTAAGAGAAGACATCTATTGCTGTCACCACAAAGCTTTAACATTGTTCATATTTATTTTACAGAGAGATAAGAGTATCTACTGCAGATGGCCTTTTTTTCTGGAGTGATTCTCACGTTCACTTTGAAGTGCAGACTTTAGTCCTGTCAAGTGCTGATGGTCATCAACGTGATGTCATTGACAAGGGCGAGAGGCACTGCATGAGTTAACAATGACAATACGGGTTCACCTAGAACAAAGTGAAGTTGTCTCAAGAATACCAAATCTATAATTGACCAGATGAACATTAAACAGAAAAAAAGAACATTAATTTTGGGACAGTAAATAAACGCTCTCAGTTGACCTGTGTTTTCGGAAATTAAATTCAAATGTTCTCTTTTTTATTGTTATTATTAAATCTTCTTTGTTCTTGTATTGTTAAACACACAGTTTGATTAATTTGCTAGTGTGACCGAGAAGAGTTGGCTGGGGGGAGGGGGCTGAGCTGGAAGTATGTGAATGTAATATAAGTCATAATTAATCAAAGGGAAAGATAACAATGCCAACTAAAGGCACGTCAGCTAAAGTGTCTGTAGCTATGTGAGATTTTTATGTTAGCTGAAGAACAGGCAGGCTTCAGACCAGGGCGAAGCACACTGAATATATTTTAAATCTGAGACTGCTATGTGAGAAGTACTTCAGCACCAACAAGACCTTTATCATGTCTTTGTAGATTTTAAGAAGGCATTGGATAGAGTGTGTCATGCAGCCTTTTGGTTAACCACGAAGCTATACAACATCAATGCCAACCTGATCACACACACACACACACACACACACACACACACACACACACACACACACACACACACACACACACACACTCACTCACTTACACCTCCCAGTGCTTCAATCCAGAATCACAGCCATCTAGAAGTCGTGTTTTCTTTGACAAGAGAGCAACATTATTTTCTGTAGGCACTAAGACTTCTGACTAGTTTTCCCGTATGTCAGCAGCCGTGAAGAAAGGATACCTTAGGGAGGCAGTCAAAGTTAAAGTCGCCATCACGTTAAATCAATATGATCGTTTACGTTCGTGTTTAACACCTAAAGAACGGCTAACGGACGTCTGTTAAAAGACCCAAAAGCGCAGTGACAACTGACTTCCAACTTACAATGGAAATGTTCAATCAATTAACTTCCAGACAGAAGGGCCCGCTGAGTGAAATAAATATGTTCACCTTGATCAATAACCAGGAGCCAGTAAAGAAAACAGTCTTGACTAAGGCACTAATTTGACATGGTTCGCCTATATATAAACGAATTCCGGCAAGCATGCTTAAAGCCGGAAACAGGCTAATCAAGACTACTTTGAGAAAAGAAAAACCCCGGAAGCTATGGAAAATGGACTTTAAATAGGAATGAGCAGGCCGGAAATGACCGCAAAATATCAGACCAAGTTTTATTGACGGGAAGGAGCAAGGGAGTGAATTTCTGCGAGAGAGAGGGAAAGGAAAAAAAGAGGCATAAGATTTTTGCAACTTTCCACTGCACTACAGCAGAAAGTTTTAGAATGTCACGTGCTAATTATTTTTTTCTTAGCGTTTTAAAGTACGAAAAATAAAATTAAAAAATATATATTTTTTAATGATAACAATATTTAGGTATATGTACAAAATATATCTAATACTATGACTATTTTATCAACAAATGAAGACGCATCTTTATCCTAGTCAAAGATATAAATAGATAGAGTTGACTAATGAAGTGTTTGTTTTCTATTCTTTATCCTAGTCAAAGGAACAAAGCTATAAATACATAGAGTTGACCAATGAAGTGTCTTTATTCCACTCTACACGCAGTAGTAGACACTAAGCAATAAATACTTACAGTTGACTAAAGAAGTGAGTATAAATTATCAAGAATCGGTGGAAAAGAACAAACGCATGGATTCGTGCATTTCTATTTTTCGATGAAATTAATGCATCTCATCTCCAGCTGATATGACATAAAATCCTTCATTACAACTAGAACTCACACAGACACATATTTTATTCACATTCCAAATGACACACTCACATACTTCCTTACAACTCGAACTGACACACAACAAAGTTCATTACAATACGAATTCACACACACACAAACACACACACACACACATACACACTTCATTTCAACTCGAACTGACACACACACATACTTCCTTACAACTCTAACAGACTCCACACACATATTTCATTCACTCTCCAAATGACACACTCACATACTTCGAACTGACACTCACAGACTTCATTACAACTCGAATTCACACACACACACACTTCATTACAACTCAAAGCGATACACACATACTTCATTACAACTCGAACTGACAAACACTCACAGACTTCATTACAACTCGAACTGACACACTCACATACTTTATTCACACTCGAACTAACGCATTTACAGACTTTATTCATATAAGAACTGGCACACTCACAGACTTCATTACAATTCTAACTGACACATTCAGAGACTTCTTTTATACTAAAACTGGCACACTCATATAATTCATTACAACTCGAACTGACACACACACACACACATACACACACACTCGCGTGCGCGCGAGCGTAATTCAAAAACAATTAATTTGGTTTCATTGTACGAACAGCCTCGTACAGTAGTGACAGACTTGGTTAAAAACCCGGCAAAAGGACAATATCAGAAGCGTTTGCCATCACTGAATTGGCAGCAGGTCAGTCTCTGCTGACCGAGGTCAACCCACCTTGGGCTGAATGTCCGGCGAATCCACAATCTAATCCCCTTGATACTACATGACCATGTGTAATTTCTCTGCTCCCCTCAAGCCTCGCAATTCATATATCTGCATTCATTTCAGGCATACAGTGTCTAAGGCCATATAAAATGAACATACAGCGTGACAGATTACAACAGCCCACCAGACAGGAAGTCACGTGATGAGCCCTTCAGACACATTAACTACAAGCCCAATACCACTTAATGAGCTGGAAATGAACCGCACCACTTTCTATTACACTTTCCCCACCCTTCCTTTTCCTCAACTCGATCGTCAACGTCTTTTCTCACATTGACAGTTGAAGTTATTGTCATTTAAGAACACACTGACAGGGGAAAAAAAATACTGGTATCAGCAAAGGCAAGAATAAAAATATTTCTTACCTTGACTACTTACACTTATTTATTTTTTTAAAATCCTATTACTGTATAGATCTAGTTCTTGGAAAATTAAGCACTCTAGAACTAATGCATACTAAACCGACGTAATATAACTAAGCAATAATAATAATGAATGATATTATCTGAGTGACGACTTAGCAAGCCTTTTGAAGACGCAGAGCAGTGAATACAATTTGTAGTGTGTGTGTGTGTGTGCGTGCGTGCGTGCGTGGGCGTGCGTGCGTGTGTGTGTGTGTGCGTGCGTGCGTGCGTGCGTGTGTATGTGTGTGTGTGTTGTGTTGTATCCGTACTGTATTATTAGTCTACTACTTTTCAAACTTGAATGTAAATCCGACTTTGAGAAGAATAAGAAATGATTTTAGTTGACACCACAACGATAAATCTCAAAAGATCTTTTCGGAGGTTATCAGTTCGATCCTTTTCACTATCAATTAATATGCAAGGCATATATGGAACAAACACACACACACACACACACACACACACACACACACACACACACACACACACACACATACACACAATAATATGTGGACATATTTTATAAGACTTAGAACCCCAGACCACTGACTTACTGAAACTAACACTACTGCTTAATCTACTTTTAATTTCAAACCTAATATATTTAATATCGGATGCTGCTATTCTGAAGAGAAAGTTCGTAACTACAAGTTATTCTAAAAGTCTGGAAATCTCACCCATTAAACCAATATTTTTAAAAAGCACTTTCTTGTGTGTGGTATCCATTTATAAAAACAACTTTATTAAATACGGGTGATTGTAGACAAAGTGCACACCCTGAATAATTTTGCTCTTATAAACAAATGCGGTTTTGTGCGTGTGTTGTATGTGCGCGTGTTGTATGTGCGTTTGTTGTATGTGCGCATGTTGTATGTGCGCGTGTTGTATGTGCGCGTGTTGTATGTGCGCGTGTTGTATGTGCGTGTCCGTGCGTGGTGCATGGCTGTGCCCTAGTGTAGATGAAGAAACAAAAACTATAACATTATTTTTAATCTGAATTGCCATCTCCGTCTGTTTCTAAAATGGTCTAGGCACGTGCTTTGTTGTGGAGACTTATTCTGGTCACGTGACAACAGGACCCACTATCAGACAATTCAATCCTGTATTGTAAATAATATTTGGATGTTGGAAAGACATTTTGGTGGAAGTGGTTTTATATATTCATGCATATAAATTTCAATGTGATTGTTATTAACGGGAGAGAGAGAGAGAGAGAGAGAGAGAGAGAGAGAGAGAGAGAGATACGGACGGATGGGTGGGTGGGTGGATGGATGGATGGATGGATGGATGGATGTCAGACAGACGGACGAATAAATGGAAGGGTTAAAACTAAATTAAAGATAGATAATATTCCAATACTATGCCAATTGTTGGAAACGAACTATAAACAAAATAACTAGTAGATAAATAAATTTAAGATGTTTACAATTGCTGCTGAAAATATCACGCAGCGTGCCGCCAAGCATAAATAAGCGCGAGGGAGAAAGGCTAAGAGAGAATGACTGAGAGAAAGGCGGAGAAAGGGAGTCAGAGACAGAGGTGAAAAGGTGGGAGGGAAGAAATGAGAAGAAATGTTACCATGGAAACTCAGAAGGACAGAATGAATACGGTATCAAAACACATATCTGCCAGGAGAAAATAAATAAAATTTTAAAAAAGACGAGATTCCAAAGAAAATGAAAACGTTCAGTAAAGCAAGAGTGATAAACAATGAAGATAGCTAATACGATAATACAACAGTCGGTATAAGTGAATTAGACAGGAGCTAAAAGGAGAAGGAGGAGGAAAAGAAGAATAAAGAGGAGAAGAAGAAGGAGAAGACGGTGGAGGAGGAGACAAAGGAGGTGAAGGAGAATGAGAAGATGAGAAGGTATAGGAGGAGACAAAGGAGAAGTAGGTGGAGAAGAAAGAGAAGTAGAAGAGGAGAAGATGGAGGAGGAGACAAAGAAGAAGGAGGTGGAGGAGAATGAGGAAGAGAAGGGGGAAAAGGAGGAGAAGAAGGTAACGGTGAGAGTTAAAGGAGAATTAAAGTTTCACCTTAAGAAAAATTCCAATCAAATACTAATTTATATATATTTTTTTTAATTTTCGTTAATACACTAAACTCAGAATTTCCTGATGAAGTAAAGACAGCACGAGAGCGGGTTATCATTAGTTCAAAGTTCATATCCATGTTGAAAAAGGATGGACGATTGCAAAAGTCAAACACCCATCCAATCAGTAAGGAATCATCCAGAATGGCTCGGGGCTCTGTAGTGAACCAATGCCAGAGCCAGAGCCAGAATAAGTCGTTCGATACGAGGCGGACAACTCTTCCACTTAGATCAGTCAAACAGACTGTGCTTAAAAATAGAAAACCCTGAAGGTAATTATTTTTCAATTATTGCACTTTGATTACTCCGATCTTCTGGGCTGTTTTCAGTGAGAGTGAAGTTTTCTTTTCCTTAACAACGACTATAGAGGTACATGTACTTTCACTTTAGTCAAACTGACTAGACTAACTTAAAACAACAGAGTGATAACTAGATTGTCATATAATATTTTTTTCATATTCAAGAGTGGGGACTGTTCATTCTGCTAGTCAGAAGTACTTGTTTACCTTGTATGGGTATACCCTTTTATTTCCAGGTTTTCACGCTTCTTGAGAATCTTTATCAAGAAATTGCCCATTGGAATGAACCAATCAAATAAGCAAAAAAATCCCCACAACATTAACATAGTTTAGAAATACCCCCACATGCACACCAAAAACCTGTAGCCAATACTCCTTATCGGATTACAGGCCAGCCAACTAGATTATTAGCACGTTAGCAATCTTCATTGACATTATATTTTTACATTTACAGAATGTCTTCTATAATCAGGCCTTTTCCCGTTTAGCACATGCTCATTATGATGCTTTTTTTAAAAAAAATATTTACTTTTGTACAGAGCTTAGAACTTTCACATATGAATCGTGACTGTAAGTCAATTTTACCGTCATCTAAGGTAAAATTGTCATCATCGTCATCATCTAATTTTGTCTGATGACTATTTCTTTTTTAGGTGGCTCAAGGATCCATTATTATTATTCGTATATGTATTGATGGGAATAAAAAATGATACTGTGATCCAAAAGAGCAAAAGCATTTTTATTCGTGCAGTTCAAACAGCTCTTTCAAATAATGTCTATCCACACACAAATACAAAGAACCATCTTGCAGAAGATCTGTGGAGAGTCGAGGTGTACTGTCTTGATTTCATAGTGCGTTACAGTAAAAGGAAGCGTCTTCAACGGCACGGTTTCTTTTGTTCTCGGTTCCAGCCAAACCAATGCCGTAGCTGACTTCAGGAAGATAAATGGAATCAGGCAGACTGAGTTATGGAGAAGATTGGGGGCCCAAGGGTAAGAGAATTGAGGTGAGAAGGGATAAGAGTTGCCTCTCTTTTGTTGAAAAGGGATTAGGTGCCCGGTCCGGCTGGTTAAATTCGCACGGTGCTAGCTTCAGTGACAAGTTGCCAGAACTGCCAAGTAGTGAAAGGGAGTTCAATTTAAAGTGTCCATCCTCACATGGCTATTTGTTACTTGCATGTTTCTTGCATTGCATTAGGCGTTACTTTTACCAACAGTGGCACTCTAATTCGCAACAGGCCGCCAGTTGGATGCGTGCGAACGTGACAGTGACTGAGTGCAGACATGTCGGGCCAGTGCAAAACATAGTGCTCGTTTAGTGCGTGTTGCTATGTTGGTGCGTGTTGCTATGTTGGTGCGTGTTGATATGTTGGTGCGTGTTGATATGTTGGTGCGTGTTGATATGTTGGTGCGTGTTGATATGTTGGTGCGTGTTGATATGTCGGTGCGTGTTGCTATGTCGGTGCGTGTTGATATGTTGGTGCGTGAAAGTGTTCTTGCTCTCTCTTTTAAGAAAGCAAGCACGAACAGTTATTTTGTTGTTCTGAGAGCGAAGTTATAGGATTAGTTTTGGGCTGCAAGCTATTTGAAATGCTTCTTGCTTACTTACTTGCTTATTTCCTTGGATTCCTCGCGGAACAAAGGTCCTCGACAGCAGTCCTCCAGCGCACTCGATTCTCAAATGCTTCTATTTTCCCGCAATTAATGTCAACATGACATTTTACACTATGGTGATACAGTATTTACTTTCTTTGCTATCCCAGGACTTGAACATTCAAACATACACAGACATATTAAATATACACACGTACCCTTATACACCCCCCCACACACACACACCATATATATATATATACAGATTACGCTTGTAACTTAAGAAGTCTTGTAAATATTTCAAACTTAAAAAGGGGCGTGGTCAAGTGACAAAACGTGACATAACAAATCACTCACGAATACAGAAATTGCACAGAAAGCTACATTGCTTGTAAGATCATAAGGACCAAATGCACTTTGCCACAAGTCTTACATCATTTCAATTCAGGGGACTCATCTAGCATGAATATTGCATAATCTTATTAACCGTTATTAAATGAGGTGCGTACATTATTATGCTAAACACGCACGAATGTTTTTATACAAGCATTCATAGCTGAGGTGTTGACATTGTTGGTAACAGTAATGCTTTCAAATGCAAACATAAAATACTGCACAAAGCAGTCCTGAAGATGCAATCCTATTATTTGCAGTGATGATTATACGCGGGCGTACTTTCAAACATACCCCCCCCCCCCCGACAGACCTTTATATATATATCACGTACATTCATACATAATACCCCCCCCCCAAGACCTTTAGATATATATCACGTACATTCATACATAATCCCCCCCAAGACCTTTAGATATATATTACGTACATTCATACATAACACCCCCCCCAAGACCTTTAGATATATATATATATTACGTACAGTCGTACATAATTCCCCCCCCCCGCCAAGACCTTTAGATATATATATATATATATATATATATTACGTACAGTCGTACATAATTCCCCCAAGACCTTTAGATCTATATTACGTATATTATTGGCTAGAATACGAATACGTAGTCCAAACAATAACGCACGAACGTAAACACAGCATAATGCGTGTAATTGTCGTCAGATTCAAATAACAACTAACACTTCTCAACCTACTGCAAGGGAGTAGAACCAATTCTACACTGACTGATATTTAATGAAGCCCAATTACAGTTTAAATGTCCTCCCAACATTAGTTTGGAATATAAAAACTAACACGTCATGCTTAAAAGTCAATGACTGTTATATTTTTTTTTAAACGACAGGAAGTTCTGCCTATGAATTCAGTTAGTGAAAACAACAAGAAAAAACGTGTAGAAAAATGTCTACTTCCATACTCTCAAACTGACAGCTACTTTAACATTAATGATGAAAGGAAGAAAACCAACAACAGCTGATAATTGAGAACAACATTATCTTTTCAAATAAGTAGCCTTAGATTGGAGTCTCACATTCAGTTTTTCTTCCGAGAGGACACAGTAAGTAAATAGTGAGCACGTCATCCACCAAACTGTCCAGAAGTGTGGACATAGTAAGTGCGTACTGAGCACGTCATCCACCAAACTGTCCAGAAGTGTGGACATAGTAAGTGCGTACTGAGCACGTCATCCACCAAACTGTCCAGAAGTGTGGACAAAGCTGTTTCAAACTGATAATAAGAAAGGTGTAGAGTACGACAATTGGAAGTTAAGACTTAAAATAAATTTCACTTTTGCATGGTTGCACCGAAAATGAAATTTTTAAAAATGTGTTTGTGTCTGTGTTTGAAAGAGAGAAGTGGGTTGGGGTGTGTGGTTGTTTGTAGGTGCAAATGTGAGCGTATGAGTGATTGAGTGTGTGAATGTGAGTGTGTGATTCAGTGTGTGAACATTCGTGCTTAATTATGAATTGAAGATTTGTGTATACAAATAATTTGTGTGAATATGTGTGGTGGAGTATGTGTGTGTCTGTTTGTATTTGTGATTTGGTTTGGGAAGTTGAAGGGCGAAGTGGTTGGAGAATTGATGGGACTGTGACAGAAATCAAGTTTGTAATGAGCTGTGAGACGCCAGTGCTCTAACTTCGATGTATATATGTCGCAATATGGCTACGTACCTGTCATCTCTCTCTCTCTCTCTCTCTCTCTCTCTCTCTCTCTCTCTCTCTCTTATCCACAGCCGCTGATTGACTGCATACCTGTGGCTCTTGTTGCATGTTTATGTATATGTGTTCTGTAGTATTTTCTTGATGAAGGATTGTCTCCTCTGGGGTGATGACAGTGACGTCCCTTGCCTGAGAGTGCGTACGCGCGTGATACGAAGAAGAACGACATTACAAGTGCTGACAAACTCGTGTCTGGAGCGTCAGTATGTCTTAAGTGCGTGTGTGGGTTAGTTTTGTGTGAAATGAAAAGGAACGTCATAAATGCACTCAGGCCTTTGTCTTTACATATTGGAGAGTCATTCTGTCTTAAGTGCGCGTGTGTCAGTCTTGTGTGATACGCAACGTCATAAATGCCCTCAGGTCTTTGTCTTTACAGTTTGGAGCGTCAGTGTAAAGTGCCGTGCAACGCACAGAAGCATAAAGAGAGCGAGAGATCTTAAAAAGCATATCTAGGACTAATTTTACACCAGCCCAAAATTAATTACTTCCCTTTTGTTTTCGGTCCCGTCGGAATGCGTATCGAGTCTCACAACTTCCGTTTATCAGTGTTGTGGACGAACGAACGGCTTACGCTAGCCATGTCAGACTAACTGAATTGTCTCCCACCACACACCTAATTACACTAAATTCTGACGGACACTTCATCGACTTCCCTAGCACAGACACCCTTTGTAGAGCCCCAGTCCTCCTCGCAAGCGTGGCCAGATGGAAGCAACAGGAGCGAAGGAACATTATAAGGTGGCCGCCGAACGAGTTCTGGTGGGGCAGAAATGTTTCAATGGGTTGCCATGGAAATGTTGGTCAGGTGGATGATGGTACCCAATTGAGAACTCGCTCATAATTCAAATGGAACTTATAAGTAAAGGGATGAAAAGCACGTCCCTTCTGTGAAGTCTGAAGCAAAATTGGGAATAATGAGAAAGTGACAGAGGGTTTATGACAATAACTTCATCACTGGGTATTGTGATAAATCATAGTCTGGTTGAATAAAAAGCTGGACACCAGAAATTGTTGAAAAATGACAAGAATGCAATAACAAAAATTAGATCGCTAGATAAAAATACTGTTATCAACTTTGGAAAAAAATCAACAATACTTCATTAAAACTCACAGTAATGGCCTACCACTTAACTATCCATTTACATGTATGAAAAAGGAAATACATTATTCTCAAAATTGTAGTTTCACAATTTACCAAAAAAGAAATAGTGATCTTCAATGTGTATGCCCTACAAGTTACATCATTGTAAATTTACTGATAGGCTACTCGCTACTGCCATACAAAGTAACTCTGTAAAAGAATACATACATACAAATAATTATAATTAAGAAATAGCAAAATCGCTTAACACTCTAGTTAATGAAACATTCATGGAAAGTCAAATGTATTCATGCCAGTCTTTTGGATCGCTATTGGGTACATCAGTGCTAAATTCTTTTTTTTCGTTGGGCTTATAATTATAGTCTGGTTCCGCCACCCCCCACCCCCACCCCCGGCTGTCTAGTTCTCTTAAATCACTAACTATTCACTCGCGCTTCTCGTGACTTAAACTTCAGTAATTACTCACTCGCGCTTCTCGTGACTTAAACTTCAATAATTACTCACTCGCGCTTCTCGTGACTTAAACTTCAGTAATTACTCACTCGCGCTTCTCGTGACTTAAACTTCAGTAATTACTCACTCGCGCTTCTCGTGACTTAAACTTCAGTAATTACTCACTCGCGCTTCTCGTGACTTAAACTTCAATAATTATTTCACTAATTTCCACTTTCATGATTTGTTCATGATTCATCAATTTACACCTGGTGCTTATTTTTCCTGTTCACCAGCGCACTAAGCAAGCAGTGCCACTTCAGGGCACGATTCTCATGACCTCTGCCCTCACACGTCAGGTCTGATGATGCTAAATATTGATTATTTTCGGCTCTCTTGCTACGTAAGGTGCGACAAAAATGTTGATTGCATTCATTTTACCTCCTAACCAACAGTTAACAATGAATTTCTACCCACTACATTAATAATGATACTTGTCTAAAGAAGAAATAAATAAAAGGAGACATAAAATGTGGTAGTATAAGCAGTGATTTGCCTTTTAAAAGGATGCCAATCCCTTCATAATATCAGTCAATTAGTGAGAAACAAGCTCACTTCAATTGACCATAAAAAGCCTTTCTTTGCAACATTAATTTTAAAACACCTAATCAGCTGAAATAAATGGATTCATGTTACATTATGAGACTTACAAACCCTCAGTATTAACTCGATAGGGTATTCATGGAGCGATATTACCATTCTTTTCAAAATAACCACGTGCTTCATTACTTAATACCTCTCTCTCTCTCTCTCTCTCTCTCTCTCTCTCTCTCTCTCTCTCTCTCTCTCTCTCTCTCTCTCTCTCTCTCTCTCTCTCTCTCACACACACACACACACACACACACACACACACTCACTCACTCACTCACTCACACTGTCCGTAAATAGAAATGTGATAGTGCCGATCTGGCGGTGGAGAGTGACGTCATTTAAATATAGATCCTAAATACTTTCCAAAGAAATTTGAGGAAGCACTAAATATCCTCCCCTAACAAAGACAATGACTAAATATCCTCCCCCAATAAAGACAATGACTAAATATCCTCCCCTAATAAAGACAATGACTAAATATCCTCCCCCAATAAAGACAATGACTAAATATCCTCCCCCAATGAAGACAATGACTAAATATCCTCCCAATAAAGACAATGACTAAATATCCTCCCCCATTAAAGACAATGACTAAATATCCTCCCCCAATAAAGACAATGACTAAATATCCTCCCAATAAAATCAATGACTAAATATCCTCCCAATAAAGTCAATGACTAATGATGAATGGTGCGTGAATCACCGGCCTAATCGCTTTTGTGTTCATTTATCTTCAAGAATGCCTATTGTATTACTATGAGTTCAGTTATTTTCTAGAATGCCTAGAGTGTATTTTAGTTGGATGATGATGAAGATGACGACGATGACGACATTATTCTTACATACGTAAAAATAAAAATTGCTAAAATACAGGAAGAATAAAAGTTTATACGAAATGAACCCTGTATTGTGTTTGAGAGACACGTTGACGTCCACTGTCTATCGTCTTGAACACGCTGATTTTCGCGCAGACTCTGACAACACCCGTGACGTCCTAACGAAGACGAAGTCAAATTAAAGGTGAATAGTTGGGTGCACACGTCAAGTCTGGAAATGGTCGTGGGAGATTAATGCCACCTAGTGGGGAAAGCTTTAGGAAGGAAGTTATTTTTTAAAAATGTCTCTAACTTACGTCTTGTCTAGATACACAAGTATTTTAAGATAGATAGATAGATAGATAGATAGATAGATAGATAGATAGATAGATAGATAGATAGATAGATAGATAGATAGATAGATAGATAGATAGATAGACGGTCGGATGGATGTACAGCAAAGAAAGTGGAAAGAGGAACTATTTTAATAATGGTTTCAAGAGCAGAAGGATCCGTAGACACTGGGATTAACACGTCACTGAGGAGATTAGCATTTCGTGAAGTAGACTGGGACTTTTGTCTTCAAGTGAAGGCAACCAAAGACCGTGAAATGCATATTAATTAATTGACACGTTTTCAGTTTCAATGCTGAATTTAGTATGATTTATTTTCACCTTAGCACAACATATTACCTTCTGTAATACTTTTCTGTTCTGCGGGTATGTTCTCAGCATTTTGTTATTTGTTCTTGTCTTCTTTTTCTTGTCTATTTGCGTGTCTATTCTGATTTTGTTTTGCCTTGTTTTTACGGGGTTTTGTTGTTGTTGGAATGTACTTTCTGATAGTTCTAATCATATATATGCTTTAGACAATATCGTGTACTGTTTGAGTTTTTAGTAACCTAACTGCCGTATTGAATAAATCATAAAATGTATGGGTTTCAAACAAGTATTATGTTTATGACTTTGCTGTAGACGAAAATTTCTATAATGAAAGCCTGGAGGGGGGTGCGGTGGAGAAAAGAAGAAAAAGACAAAATCAATAAATTGATATCTTTAATAATTTTTTTAAAATAATGTATAAGTTTTTAATAAATTGATATCTCTAATATTTTTTAAAATAAGTTATAAGTTTTTAATGTTCCTCTGGCTCGATGTATAGTCGCATTTCTTTCGCCATTTCAAGGAGAATTATTGAAACCCTTTTCGGGGGTCAGCAAATATGAATATGTTTATTTTCACACTGTTTACGTTGAAAACCTCAATAACATAATAGAGACCTATGGTTTGAACATACTGACGTCTTACACTCAAATTGTCCCCTGAGTCATGACATTCACACTATAGTCATGGTCTTGTTGTGTTATTGAAGTTTTCAACGTATAGTGTCATGATTTTCACACCATAGATTTGTGTTGTGTTACTGAATGTTGCAGTGTAAATTTGCCTATCCCTATTTCTAAACTTAATTGTTATATACATGTTAAATGTCAACGTGACCCAACCTTGGGCACTGCTTATGATGGTATTTCTTTGAATCAGAGTTGGAGTAAGCATCTCAGGTAAAGAATATGCTAGAATTTGCTGATGCAATCTTCTGTGAATTCCATTCGAGAGCCAATATGGCGAAAATTGAGCCTTGAGCTCGGTCTCAAGAATTCACAAAAGTTTCTTGAACATTCCTCATAGTGTGCTGAATAGCTTACCCTATGATTCTAGAACACTGCGTGATGCACTTTGACAGTGCATGAAAAGTACCGTATGATTCTAGAACACTGCGTGATGCACTTTGACAATGCATGAAAAGTTCTGAACGATTCTAGAACACTGCGTGATGCACTTTGACAATGCATGAAAAGTACCGTATGATTCTAGAACACTGCGTGATGCACTTTGACAATGCATGAAAAGTACCGTATGATTCTAGAACACTGCGTGATGCACTTTGACAATGCATGAAAAGTAACGTATGATTCTAGAACACTGCGTGATGCACTTTGACAATGCATGAAAAGTTCTGAATGATTCTCCACGTGCGTGTGAGTGCATCAAAGATTTTGGAACAGTTGTGTAATGTGTATAGAAAGGGGATTGATGGACTGTCATCTAATAAGACAGTATTATTTTAAAATTTATTAACCTTCTTTCACATATATTAAAGCCTTATGCTGGAGTAATGATGGGTGGATTGGGGCTCCTTAAGTGTAAATAAAAGGCGGATTTTTATTACTCCTTTAGTAAGAAGCTTCCACCTGCAGAAACATTATGCGACAGGAAAAGGTCTATTTAAAGTAAAGAGTAGTGTTGTACGACACCCTTATAATCCGCCAAATGAGAGACATGTTGATCTTGTGAGAGAAGTATTAAAACTATAAATTAAGATTATCGATCACTTGTAATTAATTATGTGTTGTTAATTAATAAATAACCATAATGAACGAAGGGTGCTGAAAGAGGTGTCACACTGAGGTATTCAACGTATAGTGCGAGGGATGACGTTCGAGCCATAGGTCTTTGTTGTGTAGTGAGGTTTAAAATGTATAGTTTTAGTGTAAGACAGTATGTTCACGCCATAGGTCTTTGTTGTGTAGTGAGGTTTAAAATGTATAGTTTTAGTGTAAGACAGTATGTTCACGCCATAGGTCTTTGTTGTGTAGTGAGGTTTAAAATGTATAGTTTTAGTGTAAGACAGTATGTTCACGCCATAGGTCTTTGTTGTGTAGTGAGGTTTAAAATGTATAGTTTTAGTGTAAGACAGTATGTTCACGCCATAGCTCTTTGTTGTGTAGTGAGGTTTAAAATGTATAGTTTTAGTGTAAGACAGTATGTTCACGCCATAGGTCTTTGTTGTGTAGTGAGGTTTAAAATGTATAGTTTTAGTGTAAGACAGTATGTTCACGCCATAGGTCTTTGTTGTGTAGTGAGGTTTAAAATGTATAGTTTTAGTGTAAGACAGTATGTTCACGCCATAGGTCTTTGTTGTGTAGTGAGGTTTAAAATGTATAGTTTTAGTGTAAGACAGTATGTTCACGCCATAGGTCTTTGTTGTGTAGTGAGGTTTAAAATGTATAGTTTTAGTGTAAGACAGTATGTTCACGCCATAGGTCTTTGTTGTGTAGTGAGGTTTAAAATGTATAGTTTTAGTGTAAGACATTATGTTCACACCACTTGTCTGTGTTGTGTCACTGAAGTTTAAAATGTATAGTTTAAGTATAAGACATTATATTCACGCCATAGGTCTGTGTTGTGTTACTATAATTTCATTATAAAACGTCATTAAGTTCACGCCTATAGTCGGTGTTGTGTTACTGAGGTTAAAACGTATAGTTTCAGTATAAATCGTCATTATATTCAAGCTATTGAGTTTGTTGTGTTACTGAGGTTTTAATCGTATAGTGCGATTAAGACGTTAGTATGTTCACTTCATTGGTCTGTGTTGTGGTACTGAGATTTTTTTAAATGTTCAAAGTGAGTATAAGACGTTAGTATATTTCACGCCGTTAATCTGTTGTCTCAAGATTGAAAAGTGAAAAATCAACGATCGAAAAAATTGATTGACTGACTGATTGTTTGGTTGTCGGGCAGTAACTGATTCCCTTATTGACCTATATTCACTAATTGTTTGGTTGTCGGGCAGATTAACTGATTCCCTTATTGACCTATATTCACTGATTGTTTGGTTATCGGGCAGATTAACTGATTCCCTTATTGACCTATATTCACTTATTCTTTCTTAGCTTGACTAACTGATTGATCTCTGGATAGTGGATGGATTGTGAGAGTTCTTTTGTGGATAGATAATATTATACAACTGTTCCAGCTTTTACATGCACTCCTTAATTAAACGATTGTTGGTTATAACATAAAATGGACGTGTTTTTTCTCCCCCTCTTTAAAAAAAAAAAGACATTATCAATTGATTTTAAAGAATAATATAAGACGTATAATTTTGCGACCTTGCGTGCTGGTACCAAGAGCAAAGGAGAGATAAAGTACGTGATTACGAGTAATAAATAATCTAGCGCACCTTACAAGCTATAAATAGCTAATTACCTTGCATGCTCGTACAAGAGCAAAGGAGAGATCAAATACATGATTACGAGTAATAAATAATCTAGCGCACCTTACAAGCTATAAATAGCTAATTACCTTGCTTGCTGGAACAAGAGCAAAGGAGAGATCAAATACATGATTACGAGTAATAAATAATCTAGCGTACTTTACAAGCTATAAATAGCTAATTACCTTGCTTGCTGGAACAAGAGCAAAGGAGAGATCAAATACATGATTACGAATAATAATCTAACCGTACTTTACAAGCTATAAATAGCTAATTATCTGCAAAAACCTTACTGCATTCAGAAGTGAAATATACAGAGTCTGGTGTATTTCTATACGGGAAAATGTGTTTACTATAAACTTCTTCTAAATGACTCGATGATAAAAATCCGACCCGGCGATATTTTTGTCTACAACAAACAGTGACGGAAAAAATGAACGGACCCCGTGAACAGAACAACAAATGGTAAAGGCATAGTATTTTTGACAGGTGCCACACCCACATATTAGTGTGTAGATTAAAAAACGTTATCGAATCCAATAGGGATAAAATTCTATTGTTTACTGACTGAAATGTATTCCATCAATACCTATTGTATAGTCTGGTAACTGCAAAATAACAATCAATGGCTGTATAATTAATTAATGCAGACCAAGCTAAACCAAGTTCAGCAATATGGTCCAAATCCCAGCATTCCTTGCCTTTGAGAACTACCAATATAGACAGCTGTTTAAGTGATTTCTCTTGTTGGTCGGATTGTAGCACTACACAACGATCTGCCAATCAATTCACCATCAAGTTAGAGAACTCCTGGGGGACACATTCAATAGTGTACACACGTCATTATGCAGAATGATTTTCATATAGCAGAAATGGGCCTTACTAACTCCCAAATTTCTCGTAGGGTGACTAACTCCAAAATTTCTTCTAGGGTGATTAACTCGCAGATTTCTCGTAGATTGACTAGATCCCATATATCTTGTAAAGTGACTCAAATTTATCAGAGAGTGACTAACTTCCAAATTAGGTTGTAGGGCAGCCCTCCGTTTGTGCTGAACATTCTTGGATAAAAATAGAACAGGACGTCGAGTCTTAAGTATCTGGACTCAGCATCATGTCTGTTTAGTGCGAGACGTCAGAGTTTCGATATCTTAAAATTCGTTTACGAAGTCACCGAGTACTCTTAAAAAAAAAAAAAAAAAAAAAAGAGAGAGAGAAAGAGAAATAAATTACAAGAAAACATAACAAAACCCAGACATCCGAATTCCAGTTCCAGACATCTGTATTCCAGATAGCCATAATGTTACAATTATTCCAGATAGACATAATGAGGTACAATTATTCCAGATAGCTATAATGAGTTACAATTATTCCAGATAGCCATAATGAGGTACAATTATTCCATATAGCCATAATGAGGTACAATTATTCCATATAGTCATAATGAGGTACAGTTGTTCCAGATAGCCATAATGAGGTAATGAGGTACAAGTAAAAGATTGTGTAGGACAACGTTTCTCTGCTAATTTAGTTAGACATCTCTCTCAAGGACAAACAGTTAGGTCGTAGTGGTCTATTCATGCTGTTGGTGGGTGTAACTATGTGTGTTTAATAATTACAATTAGTGTGCTTATTTGTTAGGTTATAAATGCGTTTGGCATGTCTGGCACTTCAAACAACATTATCTGTCATCATCACTATCAACACTTTCGTCATCATTGTCCATCATCACGTCAGTCCAGATACGGACGTTTTATAAAAATAAAATGATCACTATTCCTATTACCAAGAATCTGTATGCCTCTTTTGGTGAATTGTACAATTGACACTGAGTACGGAAGATGATGATAACAATGGACAACGACTCACTCGTCGCAGGTCGCTACACACCCTTAACCCCTCCCACCTTACACATGGCGTTTGTCTAGCTGACTCTAGCAGGATAGCGATGATTAGCGTCATTTAATCTTTTCAATACTACCACCTTCCCCACAATTGCACAAAAATAGATTATAACTAGGCATCAGTCATCACAAGAAGTAGATCAGGGCTAGGCATCAGTCATCACAAGAAGTAGATCAGGCCTAGGCATTAGTCGTCACAAAGATCAGGACTAGGTAGTAGTCATCACAAGATGTAGAGCAGGGCTAGGCATTAATCGTCACAAAGATCAGGACTAGGTAGTAGTCATCACAAGATGTAGAGCAGGGCTAGGCATTAGTTATCTGGATGCCTGTCGAGACAAACTATTTCTTGTTGTCACCATAATGATTAACACTACAGTAATCAGACGTTTCTTTAACACTATCGAGGATGATAATTTCAAATCGTCTGACACTGGTGTTGGTGTGAAGGTTATGTTGGAAGTGGTAGTACTTACAATAGGGCCAAATTGTCGACAATTTTAAAGACATCACGGTTTCAACTACTACATATATTTTTTTCATCGCAGAGTTCTTGAGAGTGAATGAAGACGAGAACGCTATGTGAATAATATCAATATTATTATTATTATTATTATTATTATTATTATTAAGTTATAAAAACGAGTATGTATTGATAGATGAGTGGAGGAAGGGAAAGAAAGATTACTCTTACAAGAGAGCTCACATTTTATAAAGAAAAAAATTAAAATCCGATAAAAATCCGATAAAGGCGAGAAGCAGATAGAGAGTGAGTGAGATTTACAAATTCGAACGTTGAGTATGTGACACACTATTTCCTCATTCAAAACAACACAAGCTTTGTTTGTGTAAGTAATTTTAATATGTTTTTACAATACAGAATAGCCCTCATTCCGTCATAACGTCCTTAACAGATTTTATTTCATGGGATTTATTTTTTTAGATAAAGAACAATAATTTACGAGTATAGTGTACATGAAATCTACATTTTTACAATCATCAAGTAAAAATGACAGTGATTAGGAAACAGACTAATAGAAAAGAAAACGTGTTCTGCTAGAAAAATAACACAAGACAATTTTGGTCAGTAAAACTGGCAAATGCCAAAAGTTAAAAAATGTTCCACCGGTAGTAAAACTTCAAGTCATCGAGACCTAGCTGATCTCTTGCGCTAATTACTTGCCACGGTGATCTACGCAGTAAGTGTTAGTGCCACACTGGAGGAGAGAGGCTCTGCAGCAAGGCACACAAATAACAATGTTCGAATCACAGCCAATGAGCAACAGCAGAGACGAAATCTCCGGTCACTCAACCATATCAGTGTCCAGACAATGAAACAAATATAAAATCACATGTGCTCGGTTCGCCAGGCAGAGATTAAATCAGCACATTTCACTAGACGTCATACCGATTTTACTGTCATAAATGTCGACCTTCTTGCAGTAAAATATACAGAAACAACTGACAACAACGGATTGATGACAATTTCGATGAGAACACGCCATCACCATGTTCGACTTTCCGTTGACCGTCAAAATATTTTGCAAGGAACCGTCACACATGCTACATGTTGTATCTTCAGTACTAAGTTTTTTAGTTTAGTTTTTAAATGTTTTGCAGTCGTTTACTTCAGTGAAAGAAATAGTGCTTCCGACAAGCAAGCAATCACACTTAAACGGTTGTGGAATTTGGGTGATCAAGGTGAATGACAGTAATGAGAAAGACTAACAGCGCTTGGTCGTCAAAATGGTCTGGACAACGCAGCCAAGAGACTTAAAGAGATATGTGGTCGTGTGTAAGCATCATACATCAGAGTTACAAAAACTAATTTGCGCGCAGAAAAATGCTATTTCATGGCGATTTTCTTGTCAAGTTCTTCGCTGGAGTCAAGAGACGGCTTACGTAGTTTGCGGAACCGCGTCACGAAGTGCTCCATTTGGCGCGTGCAATTTGCATTTTGTTCTCAAGTACTGGCCACGTCTAATCACAGGCCGCTGTCGATTGGAGGGAGGCGGATAGACTTTTGACTGTATAGAGGGAAACTATGAAAAGTATACGTTTTTCTTTAAAATTATTATTATTATTATGTTTGTGTGAGGGATGTTTGTTTTTGTTTTTGATTTGATAGTTTTAGCAGGTTGTTTGTGCTTCAAGTGTGTCGGATTTCTTCAGGTTATTACTTTACACCCACTCTCTCTCTCTCTCTCTCTCTCTCTCTATGGAATGAATATTTTTAATATCAAAACAAATGTAATACATGATAATGGATACAGGTACACGGTAAGCGATACTCTGAGACCATATAGAGTGGGATGAAGATGATCATCATTACAAGAAACATCATATAAGATCTAATTTGCCAGGACAGAGACGAATTGTGCTGATTAAAAAGAGAACACACTACAGACTGCCGAGAGATGCAGGTGAACTGTGTCGACAATTTAGCACACTCAGAGTAATGACCCCTGACAGGTACACGTACACACGTACAGTGTTGAATTTTAACTTACCCTGATCAGGATCTCCGTGATTCAACATTTAACCAGTAGGGAAGCTATACAGAGGACCATTCACAGAATTCAAACTGACATTAAAAGAAAAGAGAAATAAAATAGGAGGATGAGGGGTATGGGATACAATAAATTCTTTTTACAAATAAATGGGATGAGGGGTATCGGATGCAATAAAATCTTTTACAAATAAAAGGGATGAGCGATATAACGATGTGATATTGGTAGGTTTACAATGGTCAATTAAAAGTGCACGAAGTATTGTGGCCAACTGTTCAAACATGTGCAAGTTCATTAAAATAAAATCACCACAGAATTCTGGCAATATATTCGTAGTGAATAGGTGCAATATATATATATATATATATATATACATAACTGACGGATGGACGAATGAATGGATGGACGTACTGACAGACAGAGAGAAATGAAGAAGTATTATTCTCACGTGAGACAGAAAGACCGTCTCTGAAACTGTACGTTAAAAAAAAAATCTAACCAAACAAATCTCACAATATAATCCGGATTTCGAACGATCTGCCAATAACGGTTCACTGAGGACATTCCCAAACTCACCCTAGGCAACACTCCGCTGTTGGCAGCGACATATCTCCTCACCACTTATCAAGTCTGCTTATCTCACTTGATTCCCTTCTCAAAAGTCCTTCGGGTGACAGTAAAATCCTTAATGAGCAAAGTTTGTCCAATGAGTAAATATTCTCTTTTTTCCAACGCTTTTATTACAGGCAGTTATCTAATAGTTTACTGTATTGATGTTTCTTCTCAACTCTTCAATTTTTAATGGTGTTATTTATTTATTTGTAATAAACTAACTCTAATTATCGTGGAATAATTCTCCTTAAAATTCGTATTAACAAAATCGATATATTCTCAGTGACAGTAAGCAAAATGTTCACCCCTGTACTCAACTCAAATGAGATACAGATATTCGTGTTCGAATTATAAATAAATAAATACATTAAAAAAATACTGCAACAGAACACTCAAAATAAAAGTGGGTGTGAGCTAGCTATCAATGGAAAACAGAAAGGAAAGAAGAAAAGAACAAGGGGTAAAAAAATAATTCAAGCCAGTTAAAGAACTAGAACAAATGTAATCAGGATAGAGTGAATGCTGCCGGATACAAGAAATCAATGAAGGAAGGCAGGGTAAAATATTCAGCAGGCAGGGCATATTATAATAGATGAAAATATTCAAGCAGGCAGGGTATATAAATATTTTAATAGATGAAAATATTCCAGCAGGCAGGATATATAAATATTATAATAGATGAAAATATTCCAGCAGGCAGGGTATATAATATTAGAAGAAAATATTCAGGCAGGCAGGGTATATAATATTATAATAGATGAAAATATTCGGGCAGGCAGGGTATATAAATATTATAATAGATGAAAATATTCAGGCATGCAGGGTATATAATATTATAATAGATGAAAATATTCAGGCAGGCAGGGTATATAATATTATAATAGAAGAAAATATTCAGGTAGGCAGGGTATATAATATTATAATAGATGAAAATATTCGGGCAGGCAGCTAAACTTAAAAATATGTATGCAGGGCTAAATTGTGCTCAGATTCGAAAAAGTTATATACTGGCGAGAAAATGTTTCTGTCTTAAGCACAATCAGCACACGGTGCTATTTTTTTTAATACTTTCCAGTTTCGTGCTCCAGTTGCATGAATACTCGTATTAAAATAGTCCTTCTTTAAGAGCCAGCCGATAATTTATTTCAGAATTTTGGTAACTGAATTTAGTCTCATTTACAGTCTATGGACTAGAAACCTGCACACAGAGTTTTTGACTCTCACGTTATCTTTCAGTTACTCTAATAATGTGGCAAACTTTATAAAAAAAAATAAAAAAAATAAAAAGAAAAAAAAGAAGACACTTTTTCTTAATTAAAGCAGGCAAAAATTATTGAATTTTTAAAATAAAAAAAAATACAAAACCCGCCCAAAACAGATCGCAGTGATTGATTGAATCTGCATGGCTTTGCCCAATCTGACACAAGCTCTATCATCTCGCTACATTCTGAGCGCTTTCTCACAGCGGACGCACTCACTAGCACACTAGCGCACGTACGCGCACACGATCAAATCTCCCATGCATAGTTCCAGTCCACCTCCAAGGGACCTCATCCGCATCCCACCCCCCTCCTCACTCTACTCTTGATGAGACACTGCATCGAACGCATCACGTCACGCCAACATTGACTGCCGCGCCATGGCTCACAGCCGCCCGTTAGTTAATTACAAGGCGCCATGTTGGATGCAATATTTCAAAGTTCCATCACGATGCGGTGTTCATTCTGGGACTGATTATGTCTTCAATGACTATAATGTCTTTTTCTTTGTTCTCTCATGGGCCGAATGAAGTAGACATCTTGTTATACTAAATTGGGTCTGCAGTCTCTGTCTCTCTTAGTTCTTTGGCAATGCCAGGACCCCTCCTCTCTCCCCTACCTTTCGATCTCTACCGCTCTTTCCCCCTCCACCCTCTCTCGTTTTTCTTTCTCTCTACATCTCTCCTTTTTCTTTCCATCTTTCCTTTCTATCTTTCTCTCTTTTTTTCTCTCTCCATCTTTCCTTTCTATCTTCTCTCTTTTTTTCTCTCTCCATCTTTTCTTGTTCTCTCCTCTCTTGTTTTCTATCTATCTATCTATCTATCTATGGAAATCGCCTCTCTCCGTCTCCCAACTCTTTTAATCCTCTCTCCCTTGTCAATTTCTATATTATTACATTTTCTATTCCATTCTCATTCAGTCTCATATATCTATTTTCATATTCTTATGGAAAGCTGTTTCTTGCGCACTGTAGGCTATATATATATATAAAAATTTACGTTAGAATAGTTAGATTATTCAGAAAACAGCCAATAATCAAACTATGTGTAAAACTGAATTATAGGTTTATATTGGCTGTTTTCTGAATAATCTAACTATACTAACCTACAAATTTTTATATATTCCTATAAATCAATTTTACACATAGTTTGATTATTATTTGATGCTTGAACACTTGAATGAAACCTGTTCGACTGTATTCAAATTATGTCTTTGTGGTATAAAACCTGTTCGACTGTATTCAAATTATGTCTTTGTGGTATAAAACGGTATAAAGTAGAATGAATCATTTTTAGACTTAAGCCAGGGTTTTTATTTAGCGTGATATAATTATAAATTATTATATTTAAAACTTATAATACTTCAAGAAAGAAAGAAAGAAAGAAAAAAAGTGTTCAGGTTGCCCAAGTCATTACTGATGGGGTAAAAAATTAATGTGTTGCAAGGAAAGAGTCTGATCACTAAAAGAAAAGGTGGAATGTAAAACTACAGTGAATTTCATTTGAAAGCAACCTCACTTAATATCGGATTTAATTACTCGTAAAGAAACGTACAGACATAATGTATTCCTACTTTATTTTAAATTAGTGTAATCGAATTATATATTATAAACATAACAATAATTAAACCACCTTTGAAAGAGAGGAAGAAATAAAAATATGAACAAATATAAAGATAAACACTAAATGCATAATTTTTCAAAAATAATGCATTTATTTGATTTGATAAATGTTTGTTCTGCTCTCTGGTTTGCTTGCTTGACCTGAAACGTAAATGCAGCAGAAAAAGAAACAAGAAAAAGAAAAAGAAAAAATGCTTTCGCATACCTGGAGCAAGCCTCAGAAATGGTTGAAGCAAATCAAATAATGAGTGCACATTTTATTTTAATATTACAAACACACACGCCATACACCCAGACACACGCGCAAAGATACATACACATAGAGGCAAACAAGACGAAACACACACACACACACACACACACACACTGATAGCGATACACATACATATAGAAATACACATGCACGCATATACATACATACATGCACGAACACAGATAATCGCTTATATGCACATACACAGAGATACGCACATGCTCAGAGACACAGAGATAAGCATACACAGAAGCACGTATAAACTCAAAGAAAACCACACACACCCATATACCCACACCCGTTTGCATCAGCTTGTACTTATCCTGCTTTGTTTATCAAGTTTATCTTTTCAAAAATCTTTAACGCGAGTAAAACTCTAGCACACGGAACCTACATTAATTGTCTTCATTTGACCGGTTATGCAACAGCAGTACTTAGTGGGAAAAGGAAGTGGGGGCGGAGAAGCAGAAATATATTGTCAGGAAAATCTCGTGTCTACGGCAACATCCGAACATTCAAAAGAATTGAACCCCGTGGCCCAGAGCAGCCCTCGAGACAAAAGAGGTGAAACAATCAGATGGACGAAATAAAATTAAGAATTTCACGCGTGCAACTTGATACACAAGCACAATAGTGAGAGAGCATGAAAAATATGTATCTAGATTCTTCTAGAAGGCCCGCAACTCAACCCCCAAAGTACAACGATTCTGAGCAGTGCTATAAATGAATAAATAACATCACACAAATACTTGTACTGTATAAGCCATATTCTGACACTACGCAAAACACACAGACATTGACAGACACGTCAAATTCGTTCACGCATAGAAAGGCATACAAAATATTCAAATATAATATATGGAACTCACGCAAGACAAGTTAAATTCGTACCAAATGTAGAAAGATATACTTAATGCACACATCTATATAAAATGCATACACATAAAAATAACCATACTTGGTACATACATATGTATGTCCACAAATTTACATGGTGCATCCAAAAGAATGTTACATACACACACACGGACACACACACACACACACACACACACACACACACACACACACACACACACACACACAACACAAACACGAATTTATTAAAAATTTTAAAAAATTGAACGAACTTTCCAAAAGGTTAAAAACGGAAGTCACAAAAAATGAGTGATGACTTATGTGCATGACAGTGGATCTACGTGAGTAAAGAGTGTTGAAATGAGTGAGGAAGTGTGAAGTGTACAATACATAATTAGAGAATGAGCATTAACTTGTGCATGTATGACAGAGACAGACAGACAGGAGAGGAGAGAATTGCATAAGTAATCAGCGTGGATTGAGTGAGAAATTTGTAGTGGTGCATAAACTTGAGAAGTCCAATACGAGGGGTTGAGTATTACTAGTATAAAGTGTGAATGCTCTTGCGTATCTGTGTGTGTGTGTGTGTGTGTGTGTGTGTGTGTGTGTGTGTGTGTGTGTGTGTGTGTGTGTGTGTGTGTGTGTTGGAGTTGAATAGCATAAATAAAATGTATCTGAGCTTAGTAAATGTAAGAGGCTTAACGTCTTGAAGGCCAAGTAAGTATGAAAAGTTGAATATTAAAGTCTGCGAGTTTAAACGGTTGTGGAAATGACCGAGAGGCTGGTTAAGTGTGATGTGAATGTTTGTGCGCGCACGTGCGAGTATGTGCGTTTGCAAGAGAGAGAGAAGGGAGAGAGGGAGGGGGGAAAGAGAAAAAGAAGGGGACAGAGAGAGAATGGGGAAGGGAGAGAACAGAGAGATTTGGGGAGAGACAGGGAAGGGGAAAGAAGGAGAGAAGGGGACAGAGAGAGAAGAAGGAAAGAAAAAGTGAATGGGAGGGGGTAAGAGAAAGATGGAAGAAAGAAAAGGGGGGAAAGAGGAAGATAGAAAGAGGGGGTTGTGTAAAACTATGTTCTATGCTGGGTTAGTGAATGTACGAGGGTAAATAAAGAAGTAGTGTGATTCCAAGTGTGTACGAGATCTATAACTGTGACGTGTTTACGAGATCTATCACTGTGACGTGTATACGAGATCTATCACTGTGACGTGTGTACGAGATCTATCACTGTGGCGTGTCTACGAGACTTGTCGATGTGACGCGTGTACGAGATCTATCACTATGGCGTGTGTAAGAGATGTACCACTGTGACGTGTGTAGGAGGTCTGTCACTTTCACGTGTGTATGAGATGTGTCAATGTGACGTGTGTGATGTGTCACTTTCATGTGTGTGTATGAGATGTGTCAATGTGACGTGTGTGGCTGAGCGGCTACGAACGAGCGCGAGGCCGTTCAACGCAAGAGATTGTGCGTGCGTGCTTGTAGATGCGTGTGTGTGTGCTTGTGCGCCGTTTTGTGTCAAAACAATTGAAGAAAACAAAATGAAAACAATCATTCTAAATGCATTATTACCGATAAACTTAAGAATAAACAGACAGCTATGATTCGTCATGTCCCTACCTCAAGTCGCAGCGGTACTTGGAACTGTTTGCAGCTGCGGCAGTCGAAGCGTCATGCAGGGAGATGACAAATCAATTTCGTCATAAGTGTCATCAATATTCACTCTCGTGCGGCCTTCCTCTGTGTTTAACCAGTCTCACAGCTAGTCAACACTGCCATATCTCTTGCTTCTCTCTCTCATCAAGTCAAAACCCGTTTTTGTGTTTGATGGTTTGAAAACATAAAAATTCACACTTCAAGTTTTCTATCCATTAAAATTTAAAATAAAATGTGCTTTCGTTTATTAAAGGTTCTTGTGGGTTCTTTAGGGATGGGGGTTCGCTCATTTTTAATTTTAATTTCCTTCCTTTAGCAATTCCCACTTGATCAAAATATTTGTTGTGGTTCCATTTCTACTTTTGTATTCTTTCTTCCTTTCTTTTTCGTTCGCGTTCAACATTGTTTCCCCTTTCTCAGAATGTTAGTTAGCCAATTCAAGTCCTTACATTAGAACAGTAACTTTTTTATTATAAAATTTTTACTTCGTTTATGATGTTGCATTGCGTTCAGGTCCGAGCTTTGTGGATGGGGTGGGAACACTGATATACCCAGGGTACCGACGCCAGTGAAATCTGAAGCCAATCACATGGGGAAATTACTCCGCTACTCAGCACTGGAACTACTCCAACACCAACGCGCTGATATTCCGACGTCATATACGTCATCACCAGCGTTTCCCTCAGCCGTCAGCAGCCTCGTTATGAGCGAAATATCCGACCTTTTATTTGTCCCACTCAAAACGTGACAAAAATAAGCCAAATGTCGCAACAAGAGGAATTTGTCAGAAATGAGTGCTAATTGCATCATTTATTTAGGGAAATTTTCGCTTTCGTTACTTTTGATTTTCATGACTCTTTTGTTAAGGTTATTGTATATGTATGTATTTACTGGGCGTCAAGCCTGAATAGTGTGGGCGTCACTGCACTAAGACGATGTGAGAAACTCCAGCGAAAAGTACAGAAGACTGGCTTGTTAGGTCGGTGATATCGTGCACTGGATATTCACAAGTCATGTGGAAACCGACCATGACCTTTGCTTCACAACGATAAGCCAGGACGTTGATCCACACTGGCCTTTCCATACGCCAAAATTCGTTTCGAACCCGTTCACTTCTGAACAAATCCCACACAGCAGCGATACAGGAAACAAAATAAAAATTAAATTAAAATATGCCTCAATACCGTAGTCGGCATTTGAGCCTCGCGGACTTAAAAAATGTAAAAAGTCTCTCTCTCTCTCTTTTTTTCCCTTCCAAATTTACAAATTATCTATGGAGGTTTTGTCTTAGTCGTGTATGCGCAACACTAACTCTACAAAAGTGATGCAAAAAAAAAGAACTTGTCAAAGCAAACTTTTTTTCCTCTGGCCAAACCACGCTTGCGCAGAAACCGAAGCCGTCCGATCGCTCAGGTCAACGTCAAAGTACGTTGCGCGTGTGGAGTGATGTTGCGTGCAAGCACTGACGGGGGTCGGAGCAAAAATTGTTTAGAACTTTCAAGCTGTCATTTTCTTTTCTCTTTTTTTCCCTTTCTTTCCGGCCTTTCGCTTTCAGCCGGCATGGGTGGTCACTCGGCCCACACAAACATCGTTGCGGTCTCTTCGTTTGGGGCAAAGGAAGACAACTCTTTGATTTGCTGAAAATCATATATTGTAAATGATCAGATCTCATCGGACTCTTCACGCCGCGCGGGCGCAAGACGTCTAGCTGCAACAGGATTTCGAAAGACGGTTTGTAGATGTTGTTAAGTGTGTTTACAACACAGCCGATTTCCAATCCGCGCATGTGTGGGTCCTATCTCATGTATGCTTGCCATTCTGTCATCTTTGCGACCTCCATCTTGGTTGCACTTCATATTTGGCAAATGGATTGATCAGCGAATGTCTATGCTAGTAGCGTGGTATATTACACAGTCAATTCAAAAGGCTCAGTGAGACCGGACGCCGTACTGCCCGGTACGCGGCTGAAAGTAGTCCACTGTGAGGCTCAAAACATGCAGACGACTTATCCTCGGTTTAAAACTGCTCTGATGTGAGACTACAGATATACTGATAGAGAATCGTATGTCCCACTTTCGGACACTAACTGTTCCTCTTTGAGACTACAAACACTGATGCATAATGATATGTTTCACTTTCACACTGTAAATGTTCCGCTATGAAAACATAGCCATGCCTCACTGTCGGACTATTGAAGCTCCAAGCACTGATACATGATGATATGTCTCACTCTTGGACTGTAACCTTTCGGTTATGAGACTCCAAGCACTGATACATGATGATATGTCTCTCTCTTGGACTGTAACCTTTCGGTTATGAGACTCCAAAAACTGATGCATAATCATATGTCTCATTTTCAGACTGTAAATATTCTGATACGTGACTCCAAGCATTGATAAGTGATCATATATCTCACTTTCGAACTCTTAACTATTCTAGTATGATATATACGTGCTATGATACATACATTCTAGTATGATATATACGTGCTATGATACATACATTCTAGTATGATATATACGTGCTATGATACATACATTCTAGTATGATACATACTTCATATTCCACTTGTATTAAGTGGACAACACCACATGGATTTAACTATCCGTGTTAGATAAATAAAATAAAGTTGGGTGAAAACATTTCAATAGTTATCCTGTACAATCAGCCAACACAAGAACGCCATGCCATACCAAATCGTGTCTCTTCGCTGACGTCATTACCAAAATGTGATCAAGATGACTAGTAAACTTGAGGCTACAAATCTTAAATGTAAAGTGTTGAGGATCGTTGGAAACATACTGCCGCATAATTATAAAAAAAAGACAGAGTATTTTTTCCGTAAATAAATGTTATTCTCCGTAAACATATATGTATTCCTCTTTATTCAGATGTTATTCTCTTTACACTAGATATTATTGTTTTTACAGTAGGTGTTATTCTCTTTACACTAATGTCATTCTCTTTACACTACATCTTACTCGCTTTACAAATGCATTCTCGTGGATAGAGATGTTTTAGGAACATATAAAAGGTGCTTTCTCCTTACAGAAAATTGGCATTTTCCTGTCCTTAGATGTTATGTTCTATTGTATATGTTCTGTTCTTTACATAGATGTGATTTTTACTTCTGTGTGTTCATTGCTGGCAATTACTAACTTGCAATTACGCGATGTTGGCAAATTATAGTATCACCAATGTCGCGAAAGAGGTTAAAAAGAAAAATATTACTTTTTTTTAAATAGAGAGGTGGAAGTCGAAAAGCGGAAGGTAGGGTAGGGGAGGGAATCCTGCGGTCTTATTTTGCCAATTTTCCAATCGAGATGAACAGCTGATTAGTTTCCTTCATTTGTCATAGTGCGCATAGAGCTAGATGGCCCCCGGTCAAATGGATCTTCTCCTGAGAATAAATAGTCAATATGTGAGAAGCAAGCAGAATAGCAATCGTACTTTGTGACCTTTCTCACTAATATCACAATAACATACACAAGAAAACACACAAACGAAACAAATTAAAATGAACAGTAGATAGACAGAGAGCCAGCCAGATAGATAGAGAGACAGACAGACGGAGGGAGGGAGAGAGAGAAGAGGTCGATCAAAGTGAAATCCAACAAACATTAAAGAACTGGGAATATTTTTATTTTAAAAAAACACGTACTTGATTATTTATACTATTTTCTAGAAGAGCATTAAGATAGAGGGTATAAATACGTTTATTATTGATATTATATCCTATTATGATAATGAAAAACAATATATTTATTAATGATAATAATTACATTCTAACAGAACAATAAAATTATATTATTTTCTAAAGCATTAGGATTATATTACGTTCTAAAACAGCATTAGAATTATATTACGTTCTAAAACAGCATTAGGATTATATTTACGTTCTAAAACAGCATTAGGATTATATTACGTTCTAAAACAGCATTAGAATTATATTACGTTCTAAAACAGCATTAGGATTATATTTACGTTCTAAAACAGCATTAGGATTATATTGTTCTAAAAGAACATTGCAAGATCATTAAATGTGCATCCCCATCAAATGGAGTAAAGACAGTAAAAACACAAGAAATACAGCGCCCTCTACAAGGGATATTTAAGCTGTTCAATTCCAGAACTGTCTCGCATGTTTACTGTTTACAGAACTCTCCAGACAGTTTTCCAGAACCACACTGACTTCGTTCTCAGAAGTGCTGCACACTTCTGCATTTCAGATTAACCAATTATACTCGCAGAGAACTAACACTACTACCACTATACTCACACAGAACTACCTCTATAAACGCACAGAACTAACACTATACCAGTGGAGTAGTTGGTCACGATAAATGGTAGTTAGTGTGAATGCAACCCTCCCTTCCCTGCATTAATTAAAATTACAGGCAGAGTTCATAATCCAGGATTGGATTGCAGAGTAACTATGGTTGATTTCATTTATTATAAGATAGATACTAGTGTAAAAGCTATAACCCACATCCAACCAACAATCTTGGTTATTTACAAGATAGATACTAGTGTAAAAGCTATAGCCCTCATCCACCCAACAATCTTGGTTATTTACAAGATAGATACTAGTGTAAAAGCTATAGTCCTCATCCACCCAACAATCTTGGTTATTTAGAAGATACAAATACAATAAGCTATTCAGTGTTTTTATAGTGGCAACTATTTATCAATGAATAAACGTTAGCTAAGATGTGAAAATGATTGATAATATAGCAGTAGAATGTCACTTTATATTAATCATTGAGATGACCTGGCATGGAACTCAAAAGAAATTCTAAAATAGTCATTGTCTCAGTGGCAGTGCAATGTTGATGACTTAGCCTTGTTGTAGTAGAGGTCAAGCCTCCTTCAGTTCACTGTGACAGGCTTGATAGCAGCATAGTCAATGTCCGCTGTGCAGTTGACAATGATGCAAGCCCAGCGATCACTTCCTTGGTGTATATACTGGAATGCATGGCCGTAGAATTTTTACAGCAGTTGCATGCTGCCATCTGAGGAAAAGGGGTCACTTTTACTAACAGGCCACAAATGAATACAGGTCTCTCTCTTTCAGACACAACAATATACATGATAATTATTGGTTAATACAATTGGTTATTTAGCAGGGGTGATGTGAAAGAATGTAATAAGGCATTAATTGACATGGCATGACATTCCTCTCAGTCATTATACTAGTTTATTAAATTTACAGTACTTAGACATGTGTACACTATTCAAACACAACCAGGAATGCTATTAATATTATTTTGTTATTGAATTTGTTAAAGAACATTAGTTTATATAAGATAATCAATGTATGTTAGTTTACAATTATGAAAGAGACAAGTGGTTGATTACTGTTAATCACACAATGAAACAAATAATATCTAACAATAGCTAGAACAAAAAGAGTTTCATGTATCTTAAACTACTAATAATGAAATAATAATATGCCTAAAATATAATTTATAATTCCTGCATTGCAAAGTGAAATAGATTTTCTTACCTTGATATGGCAGATTTAATTAATCCATTTAGGATATTTTTTTGTCTTGGCGCAATTCTTACATAACCAAAGGGAGACAATCTTTACTTGAACAATGGGTACAATAAAATGTCTGCTGACTTTGTTTTACACACGGTTTTTAAAGGGTGCTGGTAAAGCTGGAAAGGATTTTATTCCTAAAACCATAGCTTTCAGCCCATTGACAATGCATAGAAACAAAAAATGTTATATGATTTGTAACACGAGAGTTAATTAGTTTCGCCCACACATGGTATCAGTTTCTTAGTGTCACCTATTTGGGATTGACAGGTCATGTGTCAGCATGCTGGTGTAGCTTGGCACAGAGATAAAAACATGTTTTATGTTCGTTCTTGTAAGGTATTCTGAGATATGCATTCTAGGTGTGATGATAGATTTCTTAACACAGCATTTTCATTTATTTTTATAATTTAATTATACAGAAGGCGGTGACTAGAATATGGCACTATACTTGCACAGATCTATCACTATACTTGCACAGATCTATCACTATACTTGCACAGATCTATAACAATACTTGCACAGATCTATCACAATACTTGCACAGATCTATCACTATAGTTGCACAGACCTATCACTATAGTTGCACAGACCTATCACTATAGTTGCACAGACCTATCACTATACTTGCATAGACTTATCACTATACTTGCATAGACCTATCACTATATCTGCATAGATCTATCACTTATTTTTGCACAGATCTATCACTATACTTGCACAGACCTATCACAGACCTATCACTATGCTCGTTGTTTTCAAAACTATCGCATTGGCACGTTGTATTCAGATCTCTTATCTAGAAATTCCCAGGCAAGGGGAGGAGATCCAAGAACCATAATCCATGGAAATGAGCTCATCGTTGTGTAGGTATCTGATTCGCCTCAAAATAGTACACGTGTTTTACATATTATAAATGTAGTAATAAGAAAAAATAGAATCTACTATGAATCGTGGGTGTCCATGTGATTAGATGAATGTGAGTAGTTATTTTGTTATTGCAGGAATTATTTTGAGATGCTTTTGCTGCTACTTCTTTAAACCCACTCAGTCCGCTGTGTGCACCTTTATTTGCTTTATGCGGTGACGTAATTAATTCATTATTACAACTAAATCTAAGTAACAACTCAAGATGGCACCCCTCTCTGCATGATTCACATTATCAGGAGACGCAATGGGACACAACTCCTTTGTCTGAAACAACGCATCATACAGTCACACGAAAACTATAAAAACAAATACACACACAAACACACACACACACACACACACACACACACACACACACACACACACATATGTATACGTGAGCATTTAAGAGCACATAAAAAATATAACACTTTACAATGCCCCTGATGAAATTATGTCTATCTTTCTTAATAATGATTTTATGACAGAGTAAAAAAGAAAGACAGTGGAAGGGAAAACGTGAAAAGATATATAAAGTCGGACAAAAAAATGTGGGGAAAAAAACATGGATGTAGATGTATGCACACACGATGTACAAGCATGCTGGATTCTCAAGGGAATGTTGACAACGATCATTTAACTGACAGCGAGTCTTCAACACTCTGTCCCTCAGAACTATGTCAGCAATTTAAATAACCACCCCATCCCACCCCCACCTCTGCCCCGTCCTTAAAGATGCTGCTTCTGCTTTCATTTGTTAGCTGACAAACCTTTGTAAAATTTAATTAAGCCTAAAGAAGAAAAACAAAAGTTTTAATTAAATGTGATTTCATTCAGTTATAATATTCCTTCTGAAATCGAAGATGATGGTATTTAAGTGTTTAAAGTATCTGGAATCGTGAACTTTTAAATCTAAGTGAAAAGGGTAAAGCAACTGTTATTTGCAAGAATGTACCCGTTTAACTTACCAATCTTTCCTGATTTTCTTCTTGAGCTGTTATCTGGAGGAGAAGATAGACTCAACACAAACTGACTTGACCATTGCCACAGATTTAAAGCTGATTTTTATTATTGCTGTACATTATCAGTGTTACATTTACATTTATATATAAATACGTCAAAAAACTATTTAGCACGCGAACCACCAGCTCGACTGCTAGGTAATCTGCACGGCAGGGTAACTTCCCTTGTGTGCAGTCAAAATGACGAGGGGCCACATTCCAACGCGCTGCATTCAAATAATGACTAAACGAAGTAATTCCAACAATGAAAACTCTCGATTCGTGCAGTAGTGAGCAATCTACATTGGCAATTTTCTCCACTGCAGTAAGCATACTGATATCGTAATATACTTGAATGTATATCATTTAGACTGGAACCTTCAGCCTTCCGATGTTAAATACGAGACATCTATAATTTATTTTGCATTAGAACAGGAAATTAAACGAGGTTGGCATCAATTTAAGATTCTTTTAACTGTTAGCAACGACGATTTTATATCATCTTTGAATAAAGAGGTAGAAAAGTGTATTTATTATGAGACTGGAGAATAAAGAAATGAACTACGCATTGAACACAAAATTGGGTGGTCTTTGTTTTTACGCTTTATGCTAGCTAGTTCTGTGGTGGCAGGGTGGTAAAACTTGTTTAATTACTTGGCTAATAATGATGTAACAAATGTAATCAAGTTCATCTTTGTATTTATGGCTGGAAATATCGTGTTCTTTCTTTCTTCACATATTATTATTTATAAAGTGTTGAATGTTATGAAAATGTGTAGTGAGTACCTGCGCACAAATTTAGTACTTATGCATGATACTACAGCGCCAGTCAATTTCGACTGGCAGGAATGACTTGACAGGGACGGATGAATGCTAAAGGTGTGAACCAGAGAAGTATGGATGAATGCTAAAGGTGTGAACAAGACAAGTATCGTTGAATGCTAAAGGTGTGAACAAGAGAAGTATGATGAATGCTAAATGTGTGAACAGGAGAAATATAGATGAATGTTAAAGGTGTGAACCAGAGAAGTATGGATGAAAGCTAAAGGTGTGAATAAGTAAAGTATGGACGAATGCTAAAGGTGTGAACAAGAGAAGTATGGATGAATGCTAAAGGTGTGAACAAAGAAAGTATGGATGAATGCTAAATGTGTGAACAGGAGAAGTATAGATGGATGTTAAAATTGTAAACAAGAGAAGTATGGATAAATGCTAAAGGTGTGAACAAGTGAAGTATGGATGAATGCTAAATATGTGAACAAGGGAGGGAGGGAGGGAACAAGTAAGGAATGATTGAGTTTGTGTGTCTGGAAGGCATTTTACTACTATGAGTGAACAATAAAACGAATGAAGAATCTGTTGTCTGGATAGTGTGTGTGTGTGTGTTTGTGTGTGTGTGTGTGTGTGTGTGTGAGAGAGAGAGAGAGAGAGAGAGAGAGAGAGAGCGAGAGAGAGAGAGAGAGAGAGAGAGAGAGAGATTCATGAAGCAGAACATGCTGGAACAGGTAGCACGGTAAGGACTTTATCTATCACAGTCGATACTTCTGAGGTGACACCATATTGAATCTGTAGCCATACGTAGAGATATATATCTGCACAATTGCACACTAAAATTCTAATAGTCAAAATGCATTGCTGTAGATAGGTCTGTTCCTCAGAGATTGTAGACAGGTCTATTCCCCGGAGATTGCAGATAGGTCTGTTCCTCAGAGATTGTAGATAGGTCTACTCCCCAGAGATTTTATGCAGAAAACTATACAACTTTAAGTGGTATCGAATGAATGGAAATTTTCACTTGTATAGTTCTATTTCATCCTGTGGAAAAACACCTGATACAATGTGATAGACGTGCGAGTTTGTGCAATGTTTAAACTATAAATTTAGTATTGTCTTTTTCTAATGATGTGAGTTTGTGCAATGTTTAAACTAGAAATTTAGTACTGTCTTTTTCTAATGATGCACGAATGAGTTGGTGGCTATTAGGAATTCAAGATTCTTGATAAATGATAAATAGTCTTGATTTGCTTGAGCTGAGGTTGTGCTTATAGTAAGAATATTGTTTTGTTAAAGTTGGTTTGAAGAGATGGTCAAGGTTTTATAAACCCAGGTGGCTGTTGATAAACTAGTTGTTTTTCTTGCTGTATAAATTTAGGTTAAGGGTGCCAAGTGTGTACCAGGTGATTTAAAAATCTGTTCAAGTTATCAGTTGTTCAGGTGATGAATCATGTTGAATGTTGAATTAATAGAATTAATTGACTCTAATACACAGTGTAGATAATTGACTATAGTACACAGTGTAGTTATTTGACTATAATACACAGTGTAGTTAATTGACTATAATACACAGTGTAGTTAATTGACTATAATACACAGTGTAGTTAATTGACTATAATACACAGTGTAGTTAATTGACTATAATACACAATGTAGTTAATAGAAACCAGGTCGTTACCTCCAGGAATTGGGAGGGAATTTTTTACAATATAGTTTTTATTGAATGGTATTCTGTTCATCAGTTTAGTTATTTAAGAACAAAATGTTTAGTTTTAATTTTTTACTATAGAGGGAATTTTAATTGAATACAAGTTCTTTATGAACAAAATGTTTAGTTTAACTTTTTTATTATAATGAGTATTTTAATTGAATACAAGTTCTTTATGAACAAATATTTAGTTTAATTTTTGATGAAAATGTTCTTTAAGAACAAAATGTTTAGTTTAATGTTTGACTATAGTGAGCATTTTAATTGAATACATGTTCTTTTAAGAACAAAATGTTTAATTTTATTTTTGACTATTGTGAGCATTTTAATTGAATACAATTTGGTTTTTCTGGATTCTTGTCAGAACTATCGTTGAGTTGTTTAAATGTAAAAGAATTTATATTAGTACAAAGCACTGATTCCTCCTACTGAAAATGTAGTTTGTATATAGAGATGATTTACAGTGACCTTGGGAAGACAAACTTAGAGAAGTCAGCTATCACCCAACCCTCCGTTACACGAGAGGAGCAGACCTTTAACAAAACTCACTCTGATTCAGGTTAAGACAACTCTGCTACTAAACTGAAATGCACTTGACTGCAACGTAACTATCGCTCTATCTTTAAATCTTATATCAATTAGTTAAATAATATATTTAAAGATTAGCTTGCCTTGAACTGTTAATTGGGTGAATTTCAAGGACACATACTGGTCTCTGACATTTTTCTGAAAATCTGTTATTGACCTTTCCCGTAACAGACCTACTCTATTTTTATTCATTAACTTTCCTGCTTTGTTTGATATTGTCTGGATGATTAAAAAAATAATATGATTGAATTACCCGTATATATATATATATATAATTGACAGTGTTTAAGACTTTAATTCTGTATGTTAAAATATTTGCCTGTTATAAATCCGTTATGAAATATTAAATTATAATTGTTGTTAAATAAACTTGTTAATTATTTATCATTCTATGTCTTGTAATGGTGAGGCGTGTTTTTGGTGGGGACATAATATAGTGAGAGTATTAATGGGGCTGTGACTAATATAAAGGTATTAATGGGGCCGTGACTAATAGAAGGGTATTAATAGGGCTATGACTAATAGAAGGGTATTAATGGGGCTGTGACTAATAGAAGGGTATTAATAGGCTGTGACTAATAGACGAGTATTAATGGGGCTGTCACTAATAGAAGGGTGTTAATTGGGCTGTGACTAATAGAAGGATATTAATAGAGCTGTGACTAATAGAAGAGTATTAATGAGGCTGTGACTAATAGAAGGGTATTAATGGGGCTGTGACTAATAGAAGGGTATTAATGGGGCTGTGACTAATAGAAGAGTATTAATGAGGCTGTGACTAATAGAAGGGTATTAATAGGGCTGTGACTAATAGAAGAGTATTAATGGGGCTGTGACTAATAGAAGGGTATTAATGGGGCTGTGACTAATAGAAGGGTATTAATGGGGCTGTGACTAATAGAAGAGTATTAATGAGGCTGTGACTAATAGAAGGGTATTAATGGGGCTGTGACTAATAGAAGAGTATTAATGGGGCTGTGACTAATAGAAGGGTATTAATGGGGCTGTGACCTATTAGAAGAGTATTAATGGGGCTGTGACTAATAGAAGGATATCTTAAAACAAAGTCAAGATAATAGTAACCCCAGGGCATAGTGATAAATATAGGTTTGATTTCAGTATCATATCTTCTAAATGCCGAATACTTCAGTACATAATAGCTCCTCAGTACACATACTTTGGTACCAGACCCGGGTGTGGGTTCAAATGTATTACTTATATACATTCTTCTAAAGTTATGATAAGATATCTAAACATGAATAATTTACATACATTTAAGGCTTAACAAAGAAATACTCACACACACACATGCAAATAATATTGGTTAAATATATAATATGCAATATAATATAAACTCAGCATCTGCCAAACGTATATTTTTTAACAGTTACTTTATTATTTTGATATTCTACTGGTTGAAGTGCTATGAATCTGGAAATGCCATCAGACATACAGATAACCTATTGCAAGTTTCATCAAAGACAGTCCGGAAAGCCGAGAAACATTGTAAATAAAGGCACCAGAACTATTGTCAATGTTTATGGCAAAACGTGGCACCAAAAGGCCGCATTCTGAGACATTTCTGATGTTAAAAAAATAATAAAAGACTGGCATTCAGACCTTCAAAGCCAAGATGGGGGTTGGGGAGTTTAAACGACTCTGTGATTCTTCATCCTTTTGGAAGAACAATGTTATGGTCCAATGCAGGGGTGGGGAATGGAAGCAGTCTATTTAAAGTGGAATTGCTTGTTTGTGGCCAAGTCGAGGTGTCTGAGATTGACAGTGGCGCCCTTTATAATACAAACTGTAACGCTTTTCATACACCAGTGAAGAGTGGGGAAGAATAAGTACAAATAGTTGTAGCCATTCAAACTACCGACTAGTTGATGATATGTAGCCATCCATTCAAACTACCGACTAGTTGATGATATGTAGCCATTCAAACTACCGACTAGTTGATGATATGTAGCCATTCAAACTACCGACTAGTTGATGATATGTAGCTGCACTCGAACTTCACCGTGCTACACTCTGTATAATGTCATTTGTTTGGTGTCAGTAGTGAATAGTGTGATATGTATTACTCGAGCTCTTTTCATTGTGAACAGTGACTGTCTGTATCTATACATTGACTTCGTATGTCAGTGGTGAATAGTATTATATGCATTATTCGAGCTCTTTTCATAGTGAACAGTGACTGTCTGTTTGTATCTATATATTGACTTCGTATGTCAGTGGTGAATAGTGTGATATGCATTACTCGAGCTCTTTTCATGGTGAACAGTGACTATGTATGTCAGTGGTGAATAGTATGAAATATATTACTCGAACTCTGTCCTTGAGAACAGTGCGATTACTCGAACTTTGTCCATCGTAAATAACAAATGATCACATGATTACTTCGAAAGAGATGTTAATCGATCAATTAATAATGTCTACCTGTGGCTTGAATTATCGCAGGGAAATCTTCGAATGACTTATTAATTATATAACCGCACAATTAATGATATATATCTATGCGATGAATGATTGTGTGCTCAGAGCGAGAGAATGTGTGACGCGCTTTTCTCTGCCACGGCTGTAGAAAGTGTGACGCGCTTTTCTCTGATTGCCACGGCTATAGAAAGTGTGACGCGCTTTTTCTCTGATTGTCACGGCTGTAGAAAGTGTGACGCGCTTTTCTCTGATTGCCACGGCTGTAGAAAGTGTGACGCGCTTTTCTCTGATTGCCACGGCTGTAGAAAGTGCATAGACCAAGACTCCATGTCATTTCTCACTCGCACCACGAGTTCGACACACACCCAATGAGTGACAAGGGCAAAGTTCAACTAACACAATAGGTAAATACTCGCATCTATTGTATTAATAATTGGAAACTTCTGGCTAAGTCAAAGAGTCATCACACTGCCCACATGCAGCAAACCACGAGTAGAGTTAATGCTTACTAAATAATGCTCCGTCCTTGTAATTAAGAATGATTAGCTACTTGGCATTTTATATTATAGTTGATTTTCTTTTACATTTTTAATGAAACAAAGATTAGCAATGCATAGATACCTAATTCACGTACTATACTTCAGAGATCAGGTGAGTGTACATGTGTGCGTCCGTGCGTACGTGTGGGTGCGCGCGCGAGCGTGTATATGATGAGAATGTATGTATGCGCACGCGGCGTGCCTTTGAGTGTTGTGGGAATCGGAGATGAGTCAAACCAGAAATATATCTAGGCAACAAAATAAAAATGAATAATGAATGATATCCAGTGAAGATGCGACCTTCCCTGAAGTGTCTTAAAATAAAATTAAAAAATAATCATTACAGCGGCGCTGCTGCCCACGGGATACAAGAGCGTACCCTGTAAGCATGAGATTTGATACTTGCTTGTTAGCCGTTCTGTTTGGACAAGCGTTGTTCTATGAATGTAGCAATAAAGAGAAGTGCCGGATTATGGCGACCGTTAGGCAGAAGAAGAATTAGTGAAGAACTCCGTCTTAACTGTTTCTCCATCCTGTTTCCTTGCCTTCTAAGTGCCAATCAGTGTCGCTGGCTTTTTGCTTGTCCGTTGTCATGCTCACCTGTGCGATTGCTTCATTCACATTGGTTTTATTTTAAATTTGCATTTCACCCACTTTCACGCAAGCTATACGCGCTCACACACGTGCACAATCGTGCATTTGGGTACGAGAGTTTTATTACACCCCCACCTCCCTACTGTCATAAAGCTGCACTCTCGCCCTCTCTCTCACTCTCTCTCTCTCACACACATACACAAACATACACACACATAATCATGCACTACACAATAACTTAGAATTTAGAAACGCACACATATTCCATACTATGACATGCACATAACCAGTGTGTACATTTTTGTGTGTGTGTGTTTTGGGGAAAAAATCTGTCCAGCTTCCGAACACTTTCTCAGCGATGGACTAACACTATGCCTATAGATTTTTCGCTTATCCTTCAGACTTTCTATGGTCCACTTCCGGTCCAGTTATTAGTGTGGGAAATGCCTGTCTAGGAAGAAAATAACAAAAAACTAATATACAATATGTTTTCTGCTAATGTGGATTGTTAACTTTCTATTTCATTAACATATCATCCGAATCCCTCTCTGAATCACATCAGATAATTATTTCGTCTGGTTTTCTATTAAAACTGTTATATATCATAACGTTATAACAACTCCAACTTTCATTAGAGTTGTTTTATACAGTACATCATAACGTTATAACAACTCCAACTTTCATTAGAGTTGTTTTATACAGTACATCATAAAGTTATAAAATCTTGTTAAACATTGCCCACCGTTGTGGTGCGCTTATTAATTTATCTTGTCGGCATGGGTTTATGACAGTTGAAATAATTTAGAATATAAATAATATTTAACCTAACTGCCACACCTATTTTATAAGTATATAATTGCTCTGAGTGAATGTCAATGCAGTCTTCCGTTGTATGCAATGAACATATTTTAGCAATGTTGTTGCACATTTCTGAGAGAAGGAGAGGACTATTATTATTTATGTAACCAGCCTTAAGAGTAACTTTTTTTCTTCTCACACGGTGATCTAGTTAAACGATACGACACACGCACCCTTACAATACTATTGAATTGACAATCACAGTGCCCTTGGCCCACCCGTGCTAGTGTACCAACCCGTCACTTCTAACGTCTCTGGACGGAGGGGTGGGTTGGAGGTCAACTCGCCGCTTCAACGCCAGCAAACTCAGTTAATCAGCCTGGCTACGTCTGACTGATTCCACTGATGAAATCAACAACTATAAAGATTTCATTGATCCTCTCTGTGAAGAACACCTATTGTGAATCTTGTAAATTGATGAATTGTTGAATTCAATATTAGTCAAAACTGTGTCTTGTCACTTATAGTCGTTTTGTTCGGTTTTTTCATGTATAGATAGATAGATAGATAGATAGATAGATAGATAGATAGATAGATAGATAGATAGATAGATAGATAGATAGATAGATAGATAGATAGATAGATACATAGATAGATAGATAGGTGATTTCATCATTTAAACTTACAAAAATAATCAATTGTATTTTACAATAAGTCTTTATTAAATGATTTCTTACAATCAGTAAATATGAATTAGTTTCATTTTGTGTCTTAATCAGTAACATTAAGACACAAAATGAAACTAATTCATATATATATATATGATCAGTAATATTACCTTGGAAAATTCACAGGAAAACTGAAATTGTTTATTTTGTCCACTTACATTAAGCACAAATGGTCTATAAATAATTAAAAGCCCGTTTTCTCTAAATCTGTACATTTAGTCTGTTTCTGTATTTTGCTTTGTGTGTGTGTGTGTGTGCGTGCGTGCGTGCGTGAATGTGTTTTCAAAGAGCCGCACATTAAATACATTTACATTAACATAAATCTTCCAGTACTCATTAGGCATTTATGTCCCAGAAACTCGTGTTTGTCAGTAACACTTCATTAAAGGTTAGCAAAAACAAAACAAACAAAAAAAGTCTAATAATGTTGCTTCTTCTTCCAAATATCCCATAAATTGGATAGCTGGAAGCGTAAATCAAGACAAAGTACTGTTTACTTTTCAAACCACACGCGTTAGTAACAAAAGACTGCCATAAAACCTAAACCGGGAGTCGGTCCCCCTCACACCTGCTTCCCTCTGTCAAACATGATTAAAGAGAAAGATGACTTTATTTGCTGGGTAGGTAGAAGGGGAGACGGGTCGTGTCTAAGTGGAGGATTGCCTCCCATAAAATATAACTCGTTTGACATTGTTTTTCTACGTCCTGTGCCTAACAACCTAGCTATTAGTGTGCAGTTGTTAGTGGAGGAGTTAAGAGGGGTCGGGAACCTTTTTGTCTGAGAGAGCCATGGACACAACATATTTTGAAAAGTAATTCTATGAGAGCCATACATTATGTTTAAAACTAAAAATTCAAGTAAATGTGTAATTTTGTGTAATTTTCACACTAAAAGTACAATAATTATGTCTCTAATTCTTTTTAATAACATTATTATGCTGTTGCTAATCAATAATGAGAATTTCTTCCCATTAATGCGACTTCTGGTGCTGCATGGCTTTGCTGATGGCTTTGTAGTCTGGTTGATACGTGGTGAGGTTAAGCTTCATGCAGGCGTTGAGACTTCCATCCGTTAAACGTGATCGCAGGTTGGTCTTAATGTTCTTTAGATGTGAGAAAGACTGCTCGCATGCATACGTAGAGCCAAACATTGTCAGTACAGCAATACTCACACGCTGCAGTGTATGGTATGTGACGGGAAGCGCGTTCCAAGTTTTGACAATCAGCTGGTCTGCGTGTTGAAGTTTTTTAATTTCTGCCCACTTGTGTTGGCTCGCCAACTCTGCTTGCTGTCGTGCAAGTCTTTCCAAATCTTCATTCAGTGACTTGAACTTATTCACCCACATGTCTGAGGCCTTCAGGTCAGCAGCTTGGAGCTCAAAATCTCTGACGGAGACACCGGGGATGCAACTCAGGTCAGTGCTGTCCACTGCACACTCGTGTGGATGGGTGATGAACTTAAAAAGACGGGTGTGCTCGCGAAATTCTCCAAAGCGCGCTTTAAATGACTGCAGGAGATTAAACGTGAAGCCTGCTAGCTGCTGAAGATTAAGATGTTGAGCAGGGTCACTTGATGTGCACATATCTTTGAACTCTCCCAGTTTTTCAAAGTGTAGTAAACGACCTGTTTCAATGTCGGTGATGAAGAGTTCTAGCTTGTTTTCAAATGCAAACACTGCTTGTTGCAGGGATAAGATTGTGTTTCCAACGCCTTGCATTTTCACATTGAGCTGATTTAGATGTTCAGTCATGTCTACGAGATAATAGAACTTCAGAAGCCACTCAGTGTCAGATAACTCGGGATGCTCGACATTCTTCATTTCAAGAAAAGTCCGGATTTCGCTCAGACAAGCCGCAAATCGGCTGAGCACCTTCCCCCTTGACAACCAACGCACGTTGCTGTGCAGAAGCAGACCAGGATAATTATTCCCAACCTCATCAAGCAGTGTTTTGAACTGGCGATCATTTAATGCTCGGGCAACAATAAAGTTGACTACCCGAACCACCAGTGACATCACCTCACCAAGCTGTTCGCCACACATCTGAGCACAAAGCGCCTCTTGATGGAGGATGCAATGAAAGCTTATGATGCGTCTGTTTTCATGCTCACAAAGAAGAGCGACAAATCCTCTGCTTTTCTCAACCATGCACGGAGCACCATCAGTGCACACCGAAACAAGTTTATTCATCGGTAGATTTTTTTCTTTAGCGAACTCAGTGAAGGACTCGAACAAATCCTGCCCTCTTGTTGTGCCTTTCATAGACAACACAGCAAGACTTTCCTCATGTAGTGTATCACCGACAACATACCTTGCAACCACGCTGAACTGGGATAAATTACTGACGTCTGTTGACTCATCCAAAGCGAGAGAAAAAAACGGTGCCGCATTTATGTCCTTGACTTGCATTGCCTCAATTTGATTTGACATCATGATGCTACAATCGTGAACAGTTCTTGCCGACAGAGGCATGTCTTTTATCCGTTTAATTATTTTGTCCTTATCCGAAAAGTCATCAAAAAGTTCATTGGCAACATCAAGCATGAATGCTTTGGCATACTCCCCATCTGTGAATGGCTTTCCGTTTCTCACAATAGCTAAAGCGCCAGCAAAGCTAGCCGAATTGAAGTCACCTTGTTGGGTCCAAACACGGATTTGATGCTGACTAGCTTGCACTCTTGATAGCAGTTCTTGACATGCTTTCTTCCTGCTGTCTCCCGCAGGATATTTCGATGCAAATGTAGAATGGCGTGTCTCGAAGTGTCGCTTTACATTTGACCGTTTCATAGATGCAATTTTATCACTGCATATTAGACACACTGCAGAACCCGTTCTCTCCACAAAGGCAAATTCCTCTGTCCATTCCTGCTGAAAAGTACGATACTCATCGTTTTTCTTTCTTTTAGCCATCTTGTCAAAAGGGTTTCTAAAATTAGTTAGATGACCACGCGATTTAAACGAAACTTTCTGATCCGACGACAATCTGTTGTGCGGACCCTTTTGCACATACACACATCGGCCGCTATTTTCGAAAGCTATATATGGCAGCCCCAGTTGAACAATGTCAGATATAGACACAATGACATGTATTTTTGTCACTTTTCCATAGAAATCCACGCTTTTAGTAAGGTTGGACTTCCACCAAGGAACAGCTAGCAGTTGAAGTCTGAGTTATAAAGTGAACTCAGGAACCGGCTGCAATGCATAGTTAATCATGTTTCAGACTCGTGTGACAATAATGATTTATATGGGCCTAATAACAGCAGTGTTAATCATTCTTTACAATTTCCACTAACTTACAATTTACATTATGTGAAAATCCAAACATCTAAAATTCTAAATCTTTACAATATATTTCTCCATTAATCCAAAGTTGCTAGTAATACGATTTAACTAATGAATACGTGGCGGGTTTTGACTCTCCCGTGATAACAATTAATCAACGGTAGTTCAATTACATACACGTGGTGTCCTCACCACTACTATAAATGTAATATCGCTGTGCCACTTAGCTTTGTAGAAAATATATTATCAATCAGCAATAAAATGCACAAGAAAATTCTACATACATTCACAATACAAAATATATAGAATTAATTCAACTCAACACAGAGAAATCAAGATATTACCACTATGTTGTGTTCTGATATTTCTCCATTAATCCAAAGTTGCTAGTTATACAATTTAACTAATGAATACATGGCGGGTTTTGACTCTCCCGTAATAACAATTAATCAACGGTAGTTCAATTGCATACACATGGTGTCTTCACCACTACTACAAATGTAATATCACTCTTACATGCCAGCATTTATTTAAAGACCCTGCTCCAGAATTAAGATTTAGATTAATTACATTTCAGGATTTAGATTAATTAAATCTCCTCGCTTATTCTGAAACAGGCTGACTGCCCAGATTTATCCTTCAGTCTGACTAAATTAACCTCGTAGTTAGGACACGAAATTCAGTGACAGATAAACCTGTGTGACTTCACATTCAATAGTTTGAATATAATAATGAAAATACAATCAACATCACGCTCATGCGTGTTACAATTAAAATGCGACATTGCTTACGCAAGAGAATTTAAATCATTCAAAGAAAACATTTAGATTTTAGATTTTAGAAAGTGAATATGAATTAAAATCACGCACATACGCGTTACAAGTATAAACGCGATTATACACATTGTTTACAAACTTTACATCAAGGACTCTTTACATAAAAAGAATCATGTGAACGTGCACCAACGTTCTGTGGTTACAATTCCGTTAATTTAGCATTATAAACCATTGTCTCACAATTCGACAATTACTGTAAAGAATGTAATGTTTCTAGTTTAGCCATACTGTTACCAAGCCACGTGTCTAGAGAAGGTTGCAGTAAAGATATAATTTCTACATTAACAATCTCGCACATTCACACAATGATAACTTAAATAAAATGCAAGTTATAATTTAAGAAATCGATGTGTTTACCTTGTTCGATACACGAAGGTTATCGACACAGCGGGTTAGGCTTATTGGCTGATTGACTCGCGGAATAATTTGTGCCGCCGGACAACGTTCCAAAGCGGTTGTTCCTCGCAGAGTACCGATTAACATTCAAACCTGGTTTATAAAGACTCGTGAATTCGGACAGAGAACCGTTATGTACGCACGTAGCGCTTGGGTGGTCCAGCTGTGCGTGCAATGTCCGTAGAAAGGGTCAGCCATGCCGCGCGCTGACACGGTCGTAAACCACGGACCCTAAAAGTGCCAGCTATCGGAGACTGGCAAGTCCGAGGAAGTAAGTATAATTTGCCCCGACCCTATTACAATCGCTGTGCCACTTAGCTTTGTAGAAAATATATTATCAATCAGCAATAAAATGCACAAGAAAATTCTACATACATTCACAATACAAAATATATAGAATTAATTCAACTCAACACAGAGAAATCAAGATATTACCACTATGTTGTGTTCTGATAGATCCGGTCCTAGTAATGAATGGACGCTCTAATTTTATCCATGTAAATCTAGTGCAATGCAGGTGTGCGTCTAACATGGCCCGTTCATTCAGGGGTCTATAATGAATGAAAGTAGAGGTCAATTCACAACTTAGCGCTACGTCACATTATCTGAAAACAAGTGACCATACATGGATAGTTAGTATCCGACTTTTGATGCGACCTTCACCTCTGGTTTTAGCCTGTTTCTCTGAAGGAGTAAACAAGGTATTTCATCAGTCTCTAAGCCTAATCACTAACGGATGTCTCTTTATGGAGGCGTAAGACTGGGAAAACTCAGTTTTTTTTTTTATAATCGAACATTTGTCTGAGAGCCAGTTGCAGCCATCAATAGAGCCACATATGGCTCGCGAGCCATAGGTTCCCGACCCCTGAGTTAAGGCATAACGCAGAGCAAAAAAGAAATAACAATAAACATCTGCCATTTTCATCTGGTGTAAATATCCCAGAAATAAAATGTTTTGCTGTAAACAATGGCTTAAATAGTGTGCATTGTAACTTATATACAGCTAAAGTTTTGGCTGTAAGATGTGACTAATAAGATGGCTAGGTTGAAACATACAGCAAACATTTTGACTGTAAGAAATGACAGTTAAGATGGCTATGTTGAAACGTACAGCTAACATTTTAGCTGTAAGAAATGACCGTTAAGATGGCTAGGTTGAAACGTACAGCTAACATTTTGGCTGTAAGAAATGACAGTTAAGACGGCTAGGTTGAAACGTACAGCTAACATTTTGGCTGTAAGAAATGACAGTTAAGACGGCTAGGTTAAGCACACTTTTTTGACAATGTGCTGTTGCGTTGTCTGAAGACACTGAACGCCATGCTGCCTGTTTTCATATCCATTGAAAGAAAACGTTTCCAGTGTGATTAAACTCGTTTGTTTTAATGGATCCCAAAGCTACAGTTTAATAAAAGTCATTGCTTAAAGGGCATCAACTTTCGTATTTACATGCATATAGTCTTATTAGTATGTACCAATAATAACACTCATCATATCAGTTAGTAAGTAACGAAGCTTTCTATATTTGGGGAACTGAAAGGCCGAAAGAGTTCGGTACTGGACTCCTGAGCAGAAGACCCCCCCGTGGTTCAGGGATTATCCAAATGACACCGTCCGTCAAGTTAGAAGATTGTCCGAGATACGTCACTGCGAAGCGTGATTATATTTTCAGACAGAGATCCCGGGATATTGCGCCAATAAACATTCTTATCGTTTTTCATTATTGCTGTTGCTTGTATTATAGTTATTATTATTTATATCAGACAGAGATCCCGGGATATTGCGCCAATAAACATTCTTATCGTTTTTCATTATTGCTGTTGCTTGTATTATAGTTATTATTATTTATATCCGAGTTTGAAGCTACTTTTTCTCAAGTGATTCTTAACCTTACGATTCTGCCAATAAAGGATTAACCTTTCTGGAAGGCTTAACCTTACGATTCTGCCAATAAAGGATTAACCTTTCTAGAAGGCTTACCAACAACTGTTAGTAATGAACGATAGTTCAAATCAATCAGTAAACTGAAGACGCCAAATATATATCAATTTGTTGTTTCCAATACATTTCATTTAACACCAAGCAGAGGTATTACTAACACTTTGAAAAATTATGTCTATGAAAAATTATGAAAAATTACCTACATCCATGCAGTCCCTACTGACAGTAGTTTGGTTCTCAACAGAAATAAACTGTAAGCAGGCTACAATGGCTTTATTACGTAGTTTGGTTCTCAACAGAAATAAACTGTTTCAGGCTACAATGGTTTTATTACGTAGTTTGGTTCTCAAAAGAAATAAACTGTTTCAGGCTACAATGGTTTTATTACGTAGTTTGGTTCTCAACAGAAATAAACTGTTTCAGGCTACAATGGTTTTATTACGTAGTTTGGTTCTCAACAGAAATAAACTGTTTCAGGCTACAATGGTTTTATTACGTAGCATGCATCAATCATATCACAATGTAATGGGAGTATGCTCAACATAAACACCGTATCCTGTTGTAGTGGCTTTGGATTCAGAAAAGAGAAATCATTTCAATTTCAGCGACTCTACTTTCTGCACATATTCAACATTTATTAACCCAATTACCGTTAAATTATTCCTCTGCACGTTCTGTTTAGTCTACAGTCTGTTGTTCCTCTAGTCTCAGAGTCTAATCTTCCTCCAGTTAACATGCTCAATCCAATGGACTGTTCCACTAGTATACAAATTCTGAACCGTTTTCATAGTCTCAAGTTACAACACTCCTCTAGTCCACAGGATCAAATGAACTGCTCATCTAATCTATAAGTTATATCGTCCAGTCTACTGGTTGTAATGTCCACCTAGTCTACCAGTTCTGTTGCTTCTCTAGTTAACAGGATCTGATGAACTGCTCATCGGTCTACAAATTTTATTGTCTAGTCTACAGGTTGTAATGTCCCTCTAGTCTATAATTCTGTTGTTCCTCTAGTTTAGTGGTCCCCAACCCCTGGGTCTCGGACCGGTACCGGTCCGTGGATCAAATGGTTACCGGGCCGCCCAATTTTATTTACTGTGGTGTATTTCTCTCGGGTTTGTACGACTTTCCATGGACGAGACTGAGCTTGAGCATTCATTCTCCTAGTTGGTGCACGATCACCGGTCTTTGCTTTTAAAGAATTCGAGCGCTACTTCCCAACCACAAAAGACCCATGAACTGGTAAGGAATGGATCCGCAACCCATTTGTCAACAAACCAGGCGAATCTAGCATGTCTGTGCAAGAAGATCAACTGCTGGAGATTGCAAATGACGGCGGCCTTAAAACTACGTTCGAGACAACAACTCTGCCGGTGTTCTGGATTAAAGTCATGGCGGAATACCCGAGATTACCACCACAGTACTTAAATCCCTATTGCCATTTCCGACATCCTATCTGTGTGAAGCGGGGTTTTCTGCAGTGACAGCAACCAAAACAAAACAACGGAATAAACTGGACATAAGCAACACACTTTAGGTGCCATTGTCTCCTATTACCCCCAAATGGAACCGTCTCGTTGCAAAGAAACAAGCTCAGGGTTCTCATTGATTTAGCGTTCTAGTGAGTTAAATCACTTTATATTCATTTTTCGGTGTAACTGTATTTTATTTTGAAGGCACGTTTAAATACAATTAAATTAAAATTATTAAATCAAAACAATCTAAAATATAAACAATCAACATCTCCCACTTCATCGGGCTGCGGGAAATTGATCAAATGTTGACAGGTCCGCGGCGATGAAAAGGTTGGGGACCACTGATTCTAGTTTACATGTTGATGAATTGGTCCTCTAACCAAAAGTTTTTGATGAACTGCTATTGTCTACAGGTTGTTCTAGTCTATAATTCTCTCGTTCCTCTAGTTTACATGTTGATGAATTGGTCCTCTATGAACCGCTGTTGTCTACAGGTTCCATCGTTCTAATCTACGGTTCTACGGTTCTTTCCTTCCTCTTGTTAAAAGGTTCTATTAGTACTAGTCTACAGGTTCTGATGGTTACGAGTCTAGTCTACTTATATGGTGAATTGTTCCTCTAGTTTACCGGTTCTGGTCAATTGAATTTTTTTTTTAATGGTTCTAGCTTTTCTTGTCTCCCTTTCAGAGCCGTCTTAACAGTGTCATAGATTCATGGGCAAAGGAGTGCACTGTGGCCCCTACCTACACAACCACTCACAGGAATAAATATTAACATCAAATCACAACATACATAGATTAGCGTGGGTCCCCCCGGCCAACGGCCCAGCGTGCCCATGCGTTCATATGGCACTGCTTCCTTTACCATGTGAGATTTCCAGACTTCCTGGTTTTGAGGTCTCTTCGACAGTGATTAAATGACAAATATTGAATGAAGTAATCAAGTGATCTCTTTTCTAATTATTCTTTCTTTCTTTCTTTCTTTCTTTCTTTCTTTCTTTCTTTCTTTCTTTCTTTCTTTCTTTCTTTCTTTCTTTCTTTCTTCTTTCTTTCTTTCTTTCTTTCTTCTTTCTTTCTTTCTTTCTTTCTTTCTTTCTTCTTTCTTTCTTTCTTTCTTTCTTTCTTTCTTTCTTTCTTTCTTCTTTCTTTCTTTCTTTCTTTCTTTCTTCTTTCTTTCTTTCTTTCTTTCTTTCTTTCTTTCTTTCTTTCTTTCTTTCTTTCTTTCTTTCTTTCTTTCTTCTTTCTTTCTTTCTTTCTTTCTTTCTTTCTTTCTTTCTTTCTTTCTTTCTTTCTTCTTTCTTTCTTTCTTTCTTTCTTTCTTTCTTTCTTTCTTTCTTCTTTCTTTCTTTCTTTCTTTCTTTCTTTCTTTCTTTCTTCTTTCTTTCTTTCTTTCTTTCTGCCTGTCTGTCTGCCTGTCTGTCTGCCTCTCTGTCTTTCTTCTTTCTTTCTTCCTTCTTTCTTTCTGTCTTTCTTCTTTCTTTCTTTCTTTCTTTTTTCTTTCTTTCTTTCTTCTTTCTTTCTTTCTTTCTTTCTTTCTTTCTTTCATTATAGTAAGCTGCGATGGCTAAGTTTATGTCATTATGTTGTTGATGTCATTATGCTAGTACAGTCACCATGTCCTGGTATTGTAAGAAAGACAATTTTATTACTAGTATAGATCACTGAAGAGAACTGCCAAAGGTGCATTTCTTATAATCGTTTATCTCTTTTAATGTTTTCTTTTAAAAACGAATGTTCATTGGTGGTCTCCATTTTAGTTACAGGATTAATCTACAAGCACTTAAAGATAGATAATACAGCTGATCGTTTACCTCAAGCCAGAAACATTTGTTAATAAACGTCTCTCTCTCTCTCTTTCTCTCTCTCTCTCTCTTTCTCACTCTCGACATTTCGAGCATCACTAGACAGATGGGCCTACACAAATATGGCCAGGTCCATAATTCCACAATTAAATAAATTATTGAAATAAATAAATGCACTATTGAATGACATCACTGAGAACATAACACTTTGAACACGCCTGAATGATTTTGATTTTCCAGGTAAAATGCAACAATCTAACGCTTCTTCATTTCCATCCCACTTCTTGTCGACACTTTCAAAGTGATTTCATGGAAGTAATGTACTGCACTCAATAATACAAGTACGCCACATAGAGCAGTAATGGTTGTAAAAAATGGTAATTGTCTAAGATTATAAGGAAGCATTTACCGCAATTTCCTGTCTCCCGTTTCTTGTGGAACAATGGTAATTGTACAGTACATTATTGTGAAGTTGGAAACACAGTGGAAATATTGCTAAGTGTGTTACTCGAGTACATTGTAATATTGTTCAGTTATTATGTCATGTACCACTGCTAGATTAGCTAAGTAAGCATTTCAATATTGTTATATATTGTAACGTATATTATTGGTGAATAATAAAAACATATTTGTATAGTAATATGGTTGAGTTACTTATATAATAAATAATATAATATATAAAGTTCATTGCAATATTGTTATGTAATATAACCCATATTATAAGTGAATAAATGTGTTGTTATCAAGGGCACTATTTTATGTTATATATATCTGTGTCTGTCTGTCTATCTGTCTATCTTTGTCTGTCTGCCTGTATATCTATTTGCATGCTTGCCTGCCTGTCAATCTATCTATCTGTCAGTATGTCTATATATCTATCTATCTATCTATCTATCAGTATGTCTGTCTATCTATCTATATATCTGCATGCCTGCCTGTCTACCAATCTATCTACCTATCTATCAGTCTCTCTCTCTCTCTATCTATCAGTCTGTCTGTCTGTATGTCTGTCTGTCTGTCTGTCTCTTTCTCTCTCTCTCTCTCTCTCTCTCTCTCTCTCTCTCTCTCTATCTATCTATCTATCTATCTATCTGTATATACATAACATTGATATATATCAATATTAATTTACTTACTCAGGCAGTAAATAATATATTACAATTCTACTGAACTAGTTATATATTTATGTGTGTGTGTGTGTGTGTGTAGTAGTAGTAGTAGTAGTAGTAGTAGTACTTTCAAAGTTCTATATAAAGGTATAAAATAAAACTGCTTATTCAGAAAGAAATAGCATGAAAAATGAAAAAAGTAAAAATATATAACATGTAATAAAAATGCAATTATATGCCACTGGTAAGCCCGATTAGTGTTCAGAATAACGAAATAAAAAAATACCAAAGGAAATAAGAAGCAAGTCGCTAATTTGACACTGCTAAATACACACGACATTTATTTAGTTTAACTTATAAACAGAACAATAATATTTGTGACTCTAACGTGCCCAAAGCTACAATAATATTTGTGACTCTAACGTGCCCAAAGCTACAATAATATTTGTGACTCTAACGTGCCCAAAGCTACAATAATATTTGTGACTCTAACGTGCCCAAAGCTACAATAATATTTGTGACTCTAACGTGCCCAAAGCTACAATAATATTTGTGACTCTAACGTGCCCAAAACTACAAAAATATTTGTGATTTCATTTATAAAATCAAAAGAAATTAATTATGTTTACTTATTTATGCAAAAGTAATCAGCTGTTTACTTTATAAAAACAAGTGAAATTAATTATGTTTACCTTACAAAAAAAAAAGTAATTAGCTGTTTACTTTATAAAAACAAGTGAAATAAGTTATGTTTACCTTACAAAAACAAAAAAATAATCAACAGCACAATAACTTTTCACAAATAACAATACTTGATACATAACTATTTCTAGCGCCCTTTATTAGTCAAGTGCTTGAGAGGGTTACCTGTAAACTGTACATTTCATGCACAGGAAGAAATACAAAGAACATTTCATGCAGGAAAAAGCACAGTATAAGAACATATATTACAGTAGGTTCAAAATAGTCGACGTATTAAACCATATATGATACTTTTAACTTTTTTTTTTAAAAAAAACAACACAAACTAGTATTGGATAAATAGTTATAGAATTCTTTTTCACAAACAAAATTTCGTGATCACTGTTTCAATGTGCTGAAATGAAGGAATTATTCGGTTAGGTTTTTTAAAAACTGAAATGTTCTGAAATGAAGGATATAAACCACTTATTTACTTAGTTCAGAAATGAAATAAAAGGATAAACATCCTTGCCTGGAGTCGGTAAATATAAATAATTTATGTTGTGTGGTGTTGCGCCATTTCAAACAATATAATAAATATGTACATTTAATGAAATTATTATGTAAGTAAGGAGTTTACCGAATTAATATGATTAGACAACACGAGACGAGCCCCACTTCACTTGGGCAACTTTAGCAGACAGGTAGCAGGTAGCCCCAGATCTATGCACACACGTCATTGATTACGTTTGCAATGACGTAGGCGGCATCGATCAATTTAATAATAACTGTAAATAAGTCTTGAAATCGCATAAATGCTAAAAGAAAATTCACTTAAATTATTAGTAGAATTTACGGTGTGCGTGTAATCAGAGTACTAATAATTTTGAATTATGCATTAGCTTATCCACTGTATCGATCAAGACAGACCCCTGGTTTGGCGATAATTTGATTGATGCGTTTGATTCTCTAGACAACTTCAACAATGTTCCTTGTTTTAAAATAAGAAACCGCAAGCTGTTTGTACTTCTCTCTCTGTCTCTCTCTCTCTCTCTCTCTCTCTCTCTCTCTCTCTCTCTCTCTCTCTCTCTCTCTCTCTCTCTCTCTGACTGACTGGCTTGAACTACTGAACTACGTTAAAGTTCTATCATTCGATGTAAAAAGATAGTGTGATATTAGCTTTAACCAGATATGCACTGTTAGAAAAAAGTGAATAATAGATGTTCACGATGTGACATTCAACGGCTCTCATTTTGTTTTATGTTGATAATTGTCGGTTTTGACAGTGAAATAACAGCAGTTTTATACATTTATGAGTGTGTGTGTGTGTGTGTGTGTGTGTGTGTGTGTGTGTGTGTGTGTGTGTGTGTGTGTGTGTGTGTAACACGTGTGTGTGTGTGTGTGTGTGTGTGTGTGTGTGTGTGTGTGTAACACGTGCGTGCGTTTAGTTTTATTTCACAGTTATACAGGTATTCATTAAGCACTTCCAATGTATCCTTGAATTTTTTTCACATCTTTGATCTTTCTAATTTCTAATTATTCAGCAAACAAAGTTTCTGCTGTCTTCCTCGGAACAATTGTGACAAGGGGAGATAAACATATTTTGTGCAGAGAGATAAGGTTGCGTGAGAAATAGCTCCACTTGGCAAACAACAACAAGCAAATTTATAAAAATAAAAATAAACACTTTAAAACACTAGCATTCAGTTGTATCATCAGAATTATTTCAGATTACGTACTCTACTTCCTCATTCAAATTTCCGATTAAAATAGATTCAAGTATTAATTACAGTAACAGCTTCAAACGTCCGTTGGAAGTGGCATACAATTTACAAAAACATATGCCCCGTCAAACTTTCGATACAAATTGCACACTCTTCACAGATGCTCACGATTATGGTAGGTTGTTGACACACTGCTGCATCAGACTTCAGATGAATATATATTACTCTATTTACACAAAGCTGCGTCAGATTCCGATGAATATACATACTTTATTTACACAGTGCTGCGTCAGTTTGCCGATGACAATGGTAGACTATTTACATAGTGCTACGTCATAACGCCGACGAAGCTGGTACATTATTTACATAGTGCTACGTCACGATGCCGACGATGCTGGCACACTATTTACACAGTCCTGACGCTATCACGTGCAATACATCTGCTGGACATTCCTCCTTCGCGCGTTTGTTTCAAATTGCTTGAGCGCTATCAACTTGGGAAGATTGGCTATCGCAAGCAATTTGCTTCACACCTCCAGGCACTTTGCGATATCGCCCAGGGCCCGCGTAGTTTGCACATTTACATGAACATCCGTCCTAGTTTCATTCCAACCTTTTATTTATTTTTTTTTAATACAATGGAGATGTTTCCATCATATTTAGCACAAATAGAAGCAAATGTGCACACGAATTTTCCTAAATGAACCGTGCCTGTCAACAACAGCGTGGAAACCAATTAAGCAAAACGACAACCAAGAAAGTGACTATTTGAATGAACCGCTTGAATGCATAAAATATTTTACCACCAAAATGGCACCACTTTAAAATAAAAAGTAATAAATTAGTATTTTGACGACCTTTGTTTAAGACATTTCGCATTTGGGTGCACTTTTCGAAGATACAAATTTGTTTAACGAGTATCATGTCATTAAATGTAATTAAATGTGAATGTTGTCCTTATTTATTGCTTTGTTTGTTTGTTTGCTTGCTTGCTTGTTAGTTTGTTTATTATTTGTTGCTGTCACTTTTTTTTTCTCGTGCCTACTGTCCAAAGCAAGTGGTCAATCATTTCGACTATTTCCATTCAACTTCCGTCCAGATTAATCTTAAATTAAAAAAAAGTAATTCCACTGCGAAGTCAGAGTGAAGTGAGTGGCTCACCAAGTAGATATCAGCGATTTGATAACACAAAAACTTATTATTGATTTCATTTTGAGTTTTCCCAACCACCACAACTATTAGATCTATCTATCTATCTATCTATCTGTCTGTCTGTCTGTCTGTCTATCTATCTATCTATCCCTTAGTCTTGTCGACCGTTGGGGCACAACTGATGACCTGACAACCATTTCCTCCTTTCCATTCTGTTCTCTACTAATCTTACTCTATTGCTCAGTTTCAATCCTGTCCACTCTGAGATATTATTCTCCCACCTTTTTCTCTGTCTTTCTCTCCTTCGCCTTCCTTGCACAGTACCTTGCGTGTGACATGCCCATACCATTTCATTTTGCGATTTTTTACAATGGCCAATAGCTTTTCATAGGGCCCAATGGCTTGCCTAATTCTGTTTCCCATTGCCTCATTCGTGACAAGATATATATATATATATATACACGAAATGCCAAGTAACCTTCGAAATCATCTCATTTCAGTAGCTTGTATCCTCATTGTATCCATTGTGAGATTCCATGACTCCAGGCATATAAAATCACAGATACAACCAAGGAGCGCAACAGTCTGATCTTTGAGCTGACAAAGCTGTTTCTGTCTTTCCAAACTGTCTTCAGCTTGCCATTGCCGTTATTGTCATCTCAATCCTCGACACTATTTCAGGTTTTGATCCCTCGTCCCTCACCCTCGCTCCCAAGTACGTGAATTTATTAACTATTTACAAAAAGATTTGATTTGAGGCATTTACACATAAGTATTCTGCCGTAAGGCTTTTACATATAAGTTATTCTATCTTAAAACTTTTTATTTATAAGTATTCTGCCTTAAGGCTTTTATTTATAAGTATTATGCCTTAAGTCTTTCACACATAAATATTCTGCCTTAAGGCTTTTACAAATAAATATTCTGCCTTAAGGCTTTCTCACATAACTATTCTGCCTTACGGCTTTTAAATATGTGATCGAGTTTCTTGCAGCTTTTATACATGTGTCCTTGTGCTTGCTTTCTTTACTTGCACACAAGTAATGGGCGCCAACTCGGTCATCTAAAAAGATAGCTAGTCGGTGTCACGTGATAGGCGAAATACGACGATTCGGATACTTGGAAAAGAAATGGCCTATGTCTCAGAGCTTTTATGCATAATGTATTTTTTCAATCTAAGTAATGTGACCTTCGTCACTTTATGGTAGCACACTCACCACATGTTAGCACGGCATGTACACCTGTTTACGTGTCATGGTCCAAAGCTCATCAAGATTAGCACCACAGCAAAGACCCTGGGGCTAATATAAAACAGCGTCATTAAACTGTTAATGGTCGACTGATATCTTTATAGGATCTTGCCGCCAGAGGAACACTAGGCAAACTCAGCTAGACTACGTTATATTTCCACGATCAAGCTGTCTAATATTCAATTGCGCGGGTGGAGTTGTCAGCAGTGAAACAGTAGGCCTACCCTTTTTCTATCATACTAAAATCGGAGAAAGAGTGAAACATATGGTCAAACTAAATGACTATTTTTATTTCGATCCTTTGTTCAATTTGTATTTTTCATTTCTGTATTTGAAACCGCTGAATAAACGTTATCACCTAGACATATATACCATGCAACATTTTATTTTTTAAATATATGGATTGACATTGTAAGACCTTTACTTTTTCCTCTTCCCGGTGGAAGGTGTGTTTGAGGGTGTGTATGCGGGCATGAGCTGCGTGCATTCATTCGTATGTTTTGAACTCAGCTCACGCTTCCCTGTCCAGTTGGTGTCAAAGTCAGCTCACGCTTCCCTGCCCATTTGGTGTCAAAGTCAGCTCACGCTTCCCTGTCCAGTTGATGTCAAAGTCAGCTCACGCTTCCCTGTCCAGTTGATGTCAAAGTCAGCTCACGCTTCCCTGTCCAGTTGGTGTCAAAGTCAGCTCGTTTGATGATAGTATTCCTGCCTTGTGGTCAAATTAGCCACGCGCTTCATCGAACGGAATGAAACTGATCAGCATTAATTTAGAGATACCATAACCTCTTCCCTGAAGTGAAACAGAGGCACGACATATACACATATATCAATTTCTCAATAACTATTGGCATACGTTATTAATTAGAATGTTATATATTTTTATTGATGATTGTTTGTATGAAGTAAATGCATATTTCTTTCAGAGAAGGTATTCTGTGGCATTAGGGATAGTTCATGCATAGATGATGAAATTGAAATGAGCTGATTTTGTGTGTTGTGTTCTTATAATATTAGAAAATCATTTGTAACAGATAAAACCAAATTATAGATTGATGTAATTGTTCAATGCAAATGTAAACTTTTGGTTATGGTTTGGTACTATTGAGATCTACAATGATAGATCATATTTGTAAAATTTGAATTATTACTGTTATGTTTGTAAATATTCTTCAATGACGGGAATCTGTGAATTGAAAATTAGTGAGTAGCTAGCCTTTTGATAACGTGGAATTGTAAATTAGTGAGTAGCTAGCCTTTTGATGACGTGGAATTGTAAATTAGTGAGTAGCTAGCCTTTTGATAACGTGGAATTGTTAATTAGTGAGTAGCTCGCCTTTTGATAACGTGGAATTGTAAATTAGTGAGTAGCTAGCCTTTTGATAACGTGGAATTGTAAATTAGTGAGTAGCTAGCCTTTTGATAACGTGAAATTGTAAATTAGTGAGTAGCTAGCCTTTTGATAACGTGGAATTGTAAATTAGTGAGTAGCTCGCCTTTTGATGACGTGGAATTGTAAATTAGTGAGTAGCTAGCCTTTTGATAACGTGGAATTGTAAATTAGTGAGTAGCTCGCCTTTTGATGACGTGGAATAGTAAGAGATGGATATTCACTGTCACCACAAAACCCTTTGTGTTGTACAGCATTTACTAGCGGCTACAAAGAATTACAATTTTCTTGCAGCTGGCCTTTTGTTGTCATCTATTTTGTCTCAACTTTGGGTCTCGAATTACCTTCTGCCGCGAGCTTACCGGAATTCATAAGATCCGAGGACATTGCCGCTATGACGAAGGAACGCTGTGTGACCGAGACAGACCGTGAAACCATACTCATCTTCAGGATGCAGGTAAGTTACCTTGAAGCCGCACCATTCTTAATCTGACCAAAAACAAACATTACATTTTGGTACAGTATTGAATAAGATGATCTCGGTTAATCATTGCATTCAGAATCGAATTTTCGTTTTATTGTTTATTGTTAAATTTATTTGGAATGATCGAATATGGTAATTGCCTGGGGGTGAGCCAGAAGATATGTGAATGTTGCAATTAATCGAAAAGATAACGTTGCCAATTACAGGACACGTCATTTAATCTACTTGTCATTATGCTAGAAATTTGAATGTCCCATAATATAACCTGTGATTTAGTATAGGGACTGAAAAGCAGATTAGGACATGGGCTGTTGTCAGCATTTAAGTCAACATATTACAATTTTCATAAGTAATAACTCTGGGTCTTGATGCTGAGAGAGGATCGATAAAATAACCCCGTGTGTGACATTTAGATTGAAAGCACTATGTTACGGCTCATGTCAACGTTTCCCTCCATCTACCCACTATGTAATATCTCATGTCAACGTTTTCCTCCATCTAACCATTATGTAATGTCTCATGTCATCGTCCCCCCCCCCCATCTTCCCGCCATGTAACTTCTCAAGTAATTGTTTTCTCACCGTCTTCCTGCCAGAAAGTGTTCATTACGAGAAAAAGTGGAATGAGACATATCCCAGGTGATAATTCCAAATCCAACTTTTATGAGAAAATTAAGTTTTGTGCTAGGGAATTTGTTATGTAAAAAGTTAGGAGATATGTTCCATATTTGCAGATTAAGCATCTATCTTATCTTTATTAATAGGCAATAAATTTCTTGTATCTTATTATAAATGGGATACGATTACCTAATGTACAATAATAAGTAGAAAAAATCTCACACAATATCCAAATTTTAACAGGTGAAGATCTCACACATAAAGCCCAGTAATGAATGGATGAAGATCTGTATGTGAACAGGCTTCAGGAGATCAGGTTCTTATTAATTAAAATCTAAATTAAGCATAATTAATTCATTCAAATTTAAATGACGGACGCTTTCGGCTTACGCCGATTTCGCGTTCATATAATTAACCTTTTATTAATTAACAAATTCCTGCTGATAGTCTAAGTTTGGTCACGCAATACAGCAAGATCCCTCTAGTACAAATCACTCTACCCTGCTGGATTTCAGATCCATTGCACGTTTCTAACCAGTATCCCTTTTATACTGAATCAACCTTAGCGCAATCAATCATACCTATAAACACCAACATGTTAACATCCACTTTCTTAGGTATCAAACCGTTAAAGTTCAAAGACACCTATCGCACTGAGCTGATATGAATCATCTACAGTGTCTTAATTTTATTTTATTTAATTTCACCTCCCTAATGCATCTTCACATTTCATCGTGTATTGTTTTACCATATACTGAATAAAAGCGATACCAAACGACACTGAAACAAAAATAACCAAAGTTCATAATATATATGTTATTAATTATTAATCCTGCAATTTCACTCACTCATACGAATTCAGAATTTAAAAAAAAAAAAACTAAAATGCAGTTAAAGATAATTTTTTTTTTTAATGAAAAGCTGTACAAAGCGTAAGATGGAGATGAAACGGATTTAATGTGAAAGTGAATCGTAGTCTTTGAAGTAGCACTTCACTTCGAGCTGTCTAACAATGTGCAGTAATTTCTCATTTATGCTTAGACACAGTATTACAGTGTCACTTAGGACGGCCCGGGCAGCAACTATAATTACCACTCTACTCCTGTCTTTGCTTCTGCGCAGTCTCACTGACATACACCAAGGACGAAGATCAGGGGGCGCAACTCACATATAAGATTCAGTTCCTGAAATTGGAAACAATGCTTGACAAGGAGGAAAAGACTTGCATAGGATATTTCTACAATGATATTATCCATGTTAAAATAGTCTTGAACCTAATTGTGATGCCTATACCACACTAGTTATTGGTTATGAATTTTATTATTTATTAATCACCCATAACTAATAACATTGATGAGAATCTTAATTTATATTATTAATAATTTTCTATTTGACAACACATATGTCTTCTCACTTGACAGATATGTAGGCAGTGTAAATGTTTTTCTCTTCCAAAACATTTAAAGACAAACATTTACCGTCACATAATATTTTCATAGAGAGAAAACATATTACCAAAGAAGATAATTCCATCTTTTAATCTATACTTAGCAAGCAACCATCCACCCACTTTCTTTTCCAACATATGGTAACAATGTGTGTAAGTAGGTCAATAAATTTAACAATAAATGTATTAAATCAGTAATCAAATATACATATAACAAATACAATGATAAAGATTACATGATGTCAATATTTACCGTATTCAAATAATTGTTATACCAATACAGCCTTATATCTTCCTAACACACAGTTCAGCAGATAAGTGTCAATATAAATAACAGGATAGTTCTTATCAGAGAACAGAAATGGAGTTATAGAGATTATAGCTATAATAGCATGTACATACTCTTGTCAAGACAATTGCTTTAACAGTCTTTTGCACACTTTCATAACAATATCAAAAGTTCGTTGTCACAATTCAATTGTCAGTTCCATGTGTTTCTCTTGCACAACACTGATGAGCCGCTATTCTCTCGAGGCTAATCTGGCACTCCTTCACCGTATTAATTCCCTTTCTTACATTCAAGTCTCAGCTTACAGTTTCCAGCAACAGTATATAGTAGTCTGATACATGAATACAGCATAATAAATACAACTTAACAATTTTATGAAGATATTCACTAGAAACAATGTCAAGTGTTTAGCATACTACATACAAGCTTCTCAGTTCACAATTAGTAGAAATAATAGTCTACTCACATAATACAAGCACAAGTATAGTATATCAATAGCAAATGTAAGTTGTACGTATGTGGTTGTCAGAGGGAGGTTATTTTGGTCTTAATACCAAATCTTCTGTAAATGAGTGTTACTTGTTTGACTAAAGCACTTGTATGAGGTATTAATTATCAAAATTAATTAAATAGATGGTCAATTTCAATTTTTTTTAATGCTAAAGGGTTTAATTGTGTTGTCTTTAATTGTCAATGTTTATTCACATGGGAGAGGGACCCATAAATGCATCATTATGGATAGAGACAGTGTGATATAATTGTAAAATTAATTGTGGAAGGCGGAGATATTAACAAGATATCGGAATACGAGGTTAATATAAAGTAAATTATCAAGATAATATCACGCTAAGAGTTCCGGAATCAGCTTAATTGTTTGTGTGTATGAATTGTCAATGTTGTGCACTAACTAGGTCAGGGATGTTGTTACCGTGAAAAGTATGTATTGTTACGTTAATGTTGTGCACTAAATAAACTAGGCCAGGGATGTTGTTACCGTGAAAAGTATAGAATAGAAACTATCTCAAATTTCAGCAAAATTCAAAATACTATTCATTATGTTCGGTCTTCGTGCCAACGTGTCTGTATATGTATGTATGTGTACGTGTATGTATGTATCTGTTTACGTGTGTGTATCTGTGTGTATGTGTGTGTATGTATGTATGTCTCTGATGCTGATGTTGAATTGATGGATAAGTGGAATGCTTATCTAAGAAACTAAATTTTTAAAAACAAGTCAATAGTAAGATTTTTTGTTTCATTCTTTCCAATCAATTCATGCTAATATATTCCTTTTTAAAATTAATTTTCACATTGAAATCATTAATTGTTTTATGATCTTCAGGGGTGGGCAAATAAACTTTCACTCGATCATTAATTCAAACTGTCAAATTCTTATAATCTTCAAAACAAATAATAATAAATAACCGAAACAAAACTATAAAGGTTATGAATTCATTTCTTTAAATAGTTGCCATGCTGTGGCCAGGCATAAATTATAGGTATGTATATAAAATAATAAGAAATGAAAATGTCAAGGCTAGAAACCAACAACCGTGACTAAAACTAACGGACAGTAAAGCACGAATGATATAGGTCTAATTGATGAAACCCAACAGCTTGATTTATTAATATAGACACGTCACTATGTCACCGAGTATCAAGATTGCTGCTTAGAAAACTTCACATCTCATAGGATGCCTTCGGGTGACAGCAAACACTTTCTCCAAAGACCAGAGAGACATACAGATGGATAGATTAGATACGTAAATAGATAGATAGATAGATAGATAGATAGATAGATAGATAGATAGATAGATAGATAGATAGATAGATAGATAGATAGATAGATAGATAGATAGATAGATAGATAGATAGATAGATAGATTTACATAAAGTAATATAAATGGTTATAGGAACAATATAGTTTTAGCAGAATCTATAACATCGTAAGTCATTTAATATCATATTATTTCCAAGTGAGTATTTTCTATATTATGTACATTAGTCAAAACAGATTGATTCATAATTCTTATTATTTTAAAATTATTTCTCTAAGACGATTCAAATATCGATTTCCAAAAAGAAAGAAAGAAGAAGAAAGAAAGAAAGAAAGAAAGAAAGAAAGAAAGAAAGAAAGAAAGAAAGAAAGAAAGAAAGAAAGAAAGTGAAGGACAATATTTTAAATTATTTCTAAAGACAACTTGTATTATTTTCTTTCTAAATTAAAATTGTAGTTAATGAGCATCTTTTTTTTTCAACACTTTTCAATAATAACATGCCAGAAAATTGTCACTATATTAGCGGAATAGAAAAGTGCAGCCTCATTATAAAGGATTCGAAAATGATAGTTTTGTTTGCTTGTTTGTTTTTGGATGTTTTTTTTTACAAAAAAAACAAAAAAACATTCCTCTTCTTCAACCTCAATCGAATTTTGTGCACACATCTGTGTCTACTGTGCAAATAATATTTCAAATGTTGCAACTTAAAAAAAAAATGAATATGAAGTTTCTCTAACTGAAGATATTGCCAGTTACATTTTATAAGCGTTTCTAGTAAGCAGACCTACTTTCTCTAAGTCGCAAATAGCGTTTAGGTGTATTTGTTCCTGTGTCTTAAGTTACGTAATTACTAGTCAAGATTTTTGTTTTGGATTTTTAACTTTAAAATTTATTGAAATACTTATTTAGTCCCCTCGTATGATTATTTTATTAAGTGGCTTTTACTAAAATAAAATGTGTATCGAGGTCAAATTTTTTCCAATAACTCATTGGTCAAGGATAGCTGCATATTCGCTTTGTGGATTCTGTACTGTTAATAGATTACAGGATTTTTTTTCTTCGCTGACGTCAATTGCCCCGAAGCTTAAGAGGACGCTTCCGTCAAAATGACAGACTGACAGTCACATATCCTTTCATAGCAGGCAACCGTCAGGAGAGAGATTTAGCCCTGTATTACACGTAGGGTTCTATCATTAACTACCTTGAACAGTTCCTTGACAACAACACAACTAACATCGAGCTCTTCTTTTGATGTTTTCGATCAGGAAAGACAACTGACAAACGACTATAAACGGGGACAGAAATGGCGGCAGGTGACCTTTCTCCACACGCAGCACGGAAACCGTCAGCATTGAAGTATATCCCTGGCTAGAGCAGTCTTCAGTTCTCGATTGATCCAGTGCAATTTAGGTGTTAAGGATCAATTTTGCCTACCAAGGGAGTGAACCCCTAGTCCAGAAGTACGCATTTCGTGTCAATTATTTGCCCTTTTTGATGACTATACTGGAGCTGCTGCTCTTTTGATAAAATATGAAATTTGACAGAACGCCTGGAACCTAATTAAATGTGGCAGACATTACAGAAATTAATGTAATGCATGTACAACTATATATATATATAGTATGAGCGAAAGCGGTTTGAAAATATACGTATACAAAAGAATACTATACTACCAAAATAGACGACATCTCAAATTAAAAAATACATACCTTTAAATTTTCACAATACAAATACAAGAAAAGTCGCTGATAGTGAGGAGAAATATAGACTGTCCTTGACTTGAAGGTCATTCTCTATACAATATATGTATATCCACCAGCAGTGAATAAATACATAAGAAATATTTTTTTTTTATTTGCAGTACATCAAGGAGAACAATGCAGAAATTTGTTGTAAAATGTTGAGACACGGATCACGCACATTTTCAGAATTTAAATGTGCAAAGTTTTTTTTTTTAGAAAGAAGAAAAGAAACAAAAACATCAACATGACTGTGAGATAAGCCCGTACTTGTCCAATCTGTCTTCATAGATGTGACTGTAAGCCGTACTTGTCCAATCTGTCGTCATTGAGTCAGTGTGAGTTTAAGCTGTACTTTGTACAATATGTCGTCATTGAGTCAGTGTGAGTTTAAGCTGTACTTTGTACAATATGTCGTCATTGACTCACAGTCAGATAGACCGTATTTGTCAATCTGCCGTAACTGAAACACCATGAGTTAAGCAACACATGCCCAATCTGTTGTGAGTCTGTTAATTAAGCCGTGCTTGTACAATCTGTCGTCATTGAGTCAGTGTGAGTTGAGTCGAACTTGTACATTCTTTCGTCACTGAGTCTCCGTGTAACTTACCGTACGTGGCATGGTTTCAGAGTGCGTCATTATAGATTTGATCACGGCCATTTACTCTGGCAAACAAGAGTGAGTGACAGTGAGTGATAGTGAGTGTGATAGTGAGTGAGAGTGAGTTGCTGAAAGTAGACATTTCCACCCACGCATTTATCCTTTATCAGTTTACTCATAGAGCTAGAAGTAGACATTTCCACCCACACGTTTATCCTTTAACAGTTTACTCATACAGCTAGAAGTAGACATTTCCACCCACACGTTTATCCTTTAACAGTTTACTCATACAGCTAGAAGTAGACATTTCCACCCACGCGTTTATCCTTTAACAGTTTACTCAGACAGCTAGAAGTAGACATTTCCACTCACGCATTTATCTTTAACCAATCACTTAACCAGTTGGAAGGATACATTTCCGCTCATATATCAACATGGCAACTTAATACTAAATCATTTTCGCGTTCATATAATTCCCAAGTTTCAAGTGTCATATAGTTTCATGTTTCTATCATTTAAATAATAATTATAATTTATTAATACATTCATATTTTTAATTTAATGACAATGAAATTCTCATGTCACCGCAGTTATATTGACCAAGTTCCTTGACTAATCAGGATGATTGTACATTTTTGTACCGAAATACAAAAGGACAAGGTCATTTACCGAAATACAAAGGTCATTGTACCGAAATACAAAAGGACAAGGTCATTTACAAGAGTTTTCTCAAGACATTTGTCTCATCAGACGGACAGCATTCTCTTCTGTGTCTTTGTTTGTCTTAACCGTACTTTATACATTCATTTCACTTACATTTTTTTGTTGTAGTTTAAAGTACAGTTATGTTTGTTACATGTTGTCTAAACCAAACTTTTAAACATTCATTTCACGTACGTTTTTTGTTGTATTTTAAATTACAGTTATGTTTGTTACATATTGTCATTTTGCATGTAGATTCATTTGGTTAGTACCATTAGCTCTAGGTTTTTTTTATATGTTTAAGTAGTTTGTAAAGTGAACTTGTGCAATATGTGTAATAATTGTAAGGGCTTAAAATTTTTAGAAGGTTAAACGCTGTCGTAAATTTTCTCTAATTACTTTTATTAAGATTCTTTTAAACATATGTTTGCATTTTCTTGAATTCACCTTACTGAGTGTGTTTAGCTTACAGTTGCCTGTAGTTTTTAATGAACATTTCTCGCTCACATGCTCTGTACACGTAGCTCTCACTTCTCGGCCATAAACCGTTTTCCAAAACTCTGCCATAAAGCTTCTGACAGAATGTCTTGCGTCTCTGCTCAACAACAAAAAAAGTTCCATTTGCGTTGGAAATTATCGCGTCAAAATTAATTGAATGTATGTACCGTAGTCTTCAAGCCTCAGAAACATTAGAAAAGGCCAAGAGATCCAGCGACCTCTGGCAAGAGGAAATTATCACACGACGTCATTACCTCCCTTTCCAGAATAACTCACACTGTCATTATCCGGTGCAGCAGCCGAGCTGTGCTTAGTGTTCATCCCAAAACGATTTAATTAAGGGGAAATAACTTGGCTGAGGGGCTAATCATGGTGATGAACCTGGAGGGCTAGAGGGGGTGGAGAGGAAGGACGCCGACAAGGGCTAAATATAAATCCATTTTAATGTTCGTACTAGTTTTGATACACAGCAACCTCACTAGATGCGTCAAATAGCTTGACCAAAAGGCGGTGTCTGGGTTTCAAACTTCACGACTCACCATCTCGGATTGTCTGAAGACCTGGTAAGGCTTCATTTCTGGACAAGTGAATTAGATCGCGACTACCGAGCTGGTTTTATATCTATTTAATTAAGATTTCATACAGCTTAAAAACAATCTCTTGCAATGTTTCTACCTTAGAAGAAGCAAAAATATTTAAATTATTATCATTCATTTCATTATTAAGCTATCCGTCTTGGAGAGCAAGCGGAAATAAACTGTGTTAAAATTAGAAAAGGGACGAAGTGTATTAGAATTAAACTGGAAAGGGCAAAAGTTTTGGGACGGGGACGGCTTCAACATAGTTATCATTTTACTGATTTCATTTCTATCCCAATGCTTTTTTTAAAAAGCAATGTCAAGTATTTTTTTTTAATACAATCCGCAAAATCAACGAACGTGAGAAGTTTACGCTTGGCATACATGAATCAGTCGATCAATACTTACCATCGGCTCAGAGAATCATTTCTGCATTGAGGTCGCAGTCACAAGGGACTACCATTCATTGTATACATTCAAATGGAAAAAGTGAACAATTTATAATGCCATTAGCTGTTATTTTACTGTCCTCACACATCAAACATCGCATGCTATGCCCATAAGAAGTAAGGTTTCCATAGTTACAAACACACTCGTATTTTCCGTTTCACTTGTTGGCTGCTGAGTTCTGAAGGGAGTGTGTCTGTGTAAACATTTAGCAGTTATCAACTGCTTACAAGTACTGGATAAGTGACTCCAGAGCAACAGCTCCACTACTAGTCCCAACATTTGAAATAAAGAGAGAACATTTCAGATCATTTAATTCTAGAAATGACTATCTGCATTATTAAATGAAAGAAGCTTTATACCTGTGTGGACTATTGTATCAGTTAAAGAGACGGGAAAGTGTGCCAGCCTAAAGAAGTAGCACTATATATTGACTGACTGACTAAGATAAGCCAGTCTATCCGCCAGGTTGGCAATCTATCTGTCTAGACACACACACACACACACACACACACACACACACACACACACATATATAAAAAAAAACAAGTATTCTAAGTATGTACTGCATCATTCTCGCTGGTGAGTGTTCATCTGCCCCAAATTGTGAAAAGAGCAGGAAACGACAGGAGTGAGAACTAGATTTAACCAGACAGACAGGATTAAAGCCAATAGATAGCAGCCAACACCTAAACAGAACGTAGAGAGAAACCTAGTCATAACTGGGAACACTGTAGCGAAAGAAATATTGAGTTCTCTGCCCCTGTGGAGTGGCAAGGAAGACGTTCCGGACTTAGAACGAGAAATCGGAAATTAGAAAGAACTTTACATGCTATGGTGGGAGAAAACGGGAGTTAAAAGTAAAAATCGAGATGAGAGGACGGGAGTAGGGAGGCTGCGAAAAAGTCGAGTGTGTGATGAGAATAGTTTGTAGGGTGGGTACGAGAGTCGTTGTATCGGCGAGTGGCAAGATGATTAAAGAGGTGCTAAAAATAAACTTCAGTACAGAACAGTTATTGGTGAAACTTGAAATATTTTTTACCGATAGCCTTGATCGAAATATCGCAGATATGAGACGTTAAGACAAATGACTTATGAATAATAATAATAGGCGAGATCAGACATATGTAGACTGTCGATGCATTTACAAAAAAAATGTAAAATAAAATAAAACGGTTTAAACTGGAGCACACAAGTGGATATTACTTGGCATAATTATTAGTTCATAGAAAAGAGTACTTAAAATTATATATATATTTTGTTCCATAATTTTCTTTCGAGTGCCGTGGTGACACCTTGCCTTGGTGATAAAATGTCTTTCCTCGTGAGGATAAGACAGAGTCGACACTAGGTTACCATTTGTCGGTTCAGACGGCGAGCCAGCGAGGTTTGAACTACCCGAGGTCCAGTATTGACCTCAATAACGAGAGAAGAGACTGTGGTCGTGTTATTGTTTTCTTCGAATAACTCTGCTTGTTATTTGTAAGCGATCACCTATAATGTCTTTCGGAGTTAATCTCGCAAGTGTATATGCATGCGTGGGTAAGTGTATGCTTGCCTCTGTAAGCACATGTGTCAGACAGCGTTTCTCTGTATGCAGGTGTGTTGGAGTACTTAGGCAACGCTGGAGTGCTAAAACATTCACCCAGACAACGTTCTAGGAGTGTGACGTCAGTGGAAAATGCTAGCTTTGTCACGAACAGTACCTATCTATTACTGACGCATTTCACACGCTCATTCACCAACAGTACCTATCTATTACTGACGCATTTCACACGCTCATTCACCAACAGTACCTATCTATTACTGACGCATTTCACACGCTCATTCACCAACAGTACCTATCTATTACTGACGCATTTCACGCTCATTCACCAACAGTACCTATCTATTACTGACGCATTTCACGCTCATTCACCAACAGTACCTATCTATTACTGACGCATTTCACGCTCATTCACCAACAAATAATTTTAAATAGTATATATGCAATAAAGGATTTTTTCCTTGGTTCTTTATTTTTCCAACATTTGGTTATAGACTATTTTTAATAGCAATACTGAATCAGCGAGTTTAGTATACATTTCCAACTGCACCAACTAGACAACCAGCCAATGAACGCCAAGTCCATAATGGATCACTTGTCTGCAAATATCCATTCTCAGAAAAGTCCATCCATTCAAGCAGAACCATGCATTCTATGGTGAAGACTGCGTGAAATCGACGTAATGATTACGGTCATTCTTTGTTCGCCCGATGCCAAATCAACGTTTACTCTCCACACCAAAATGCAGGCAGCCATTTCCGGCGCCACGAGTGGATTTCAATTAAGCTCCGGCAGTTCCTAATGGCGTTTTATTGTGAAGCAAAATCTTGTCGATATTCTCTCTCTTTTTTTTTTTTTTGTTATTGTTTTATTTTTTATTTTATTTTTTGATACCTCTGCTCCACGCGTAACAGGGCAGCAAGACAACAGAGCGGGAGACAGCTAACTGGTTAATGATTATGAAGTACATGCACAGAGAGATATGAGGACTTATGGGCTTGTTTGTGGGCAGATGAACATTTATATCAATGAAAATCTATTTAATAATTAATGAAAGATATGATTAAACAATATTCGCTTTCAACCCACAAAACCGCACCCCAAGAAACATATTTTCATATGTCCTGTCAAACTGTAGGCCCAATACTCTTAAATGTTGGTATCATATTCTTGGAGGGATTAGTGCCACGTACTGGCGACATTCTCACGAAATAGACAATTTGGGGGGAAAATACTAAGAATAAAATCAACCAATAGGCAATCAAAACGTTTCCTGTTCTGCAGACTTGTCTACTGTCTACCGCGATTATTTGCTAACAGGCAAACAAAAGGTTACCTGTTCTGCAGACTTGTCTACTGTCTACCGCGAATGTTTGCTAACAGGCAAACAAAAGGTTACCTGTTCTGCAGACTTGTCTACTGTCTACCGCGATTATTTGCTAACAGGCAAACAAAAGGTTACCTGTTCTGCAGACTTGTCTACTGTCTACCGCGAATGTTTGCTAAAAGCACGTCACATCAGTCACCACATCTGTAATACACGGGGGGGGGGGGGGGGGAGGGGGAAGCGCGGTCGATTGCTGGACGATAAAAAAAAAAGAAATTTACGTGAAGTGCCATTGACAAACCTGTTCGTCGCGCTTGACATAAAGATAGAACAAATCACATAAGACTTCGTTAAGGTTCTTTTTATGACACAGAAATAAACCGCGGATATCTCTCTACTATCTCAACATTAAGCTATTCCTGTTAAAAATAAAATATAAAGAAAACAAATTTCCCCTTTCCATAAATTTTAGTCTGTGGTGGAGAAAATTTGCTTATCCCTATTTCTAGACTTAATTGTTAAATTGTCAAAGTAACCCGACCTTGGGCACTCCTTATAATGGTATTTATGGCAGAGTGCCAGATTAGCCTTGAGAAAATAGCAGCGAATCAGTGTTCTGCAAGGTGAGGAGGGAATCATGTGGAATTGACATGAACAATAACTTGTGACTTTGTTTCAAAAGTGCATGAAAGTATATTGAGACAGTGCCTAAACCAGGTTACGTAGAAACTATTATCACTTATCTCTGATAACTCCATTTCTGTTCTCTGATAGAACTATCCTGTGATTTTTACTGACACTAAACTATTGCATGCCACATTCAACATCGGTTTCAATCATCGGTTTCGCGAAGTGTCATTGTAGGCAGTAACGTCGCTACTGATGACAAATTGTTATTAATAAATGTAATGGTATAGAAAACAGTGTTGTATAGTGGGGGAAAAAATGTAAATATAGGATCGCTTTTGTTGCTTTGCTTTTTGATTGTTTTCCCCTCCTCCAATTCCCCTTCTTATAAAAGCAAAATTGGATACTGTTCTATTGTGACTGTATCGCCCGTCCTAAGCATATCGTTGGACATGTTAAATTTCACTTTTTCAGATACATGTGGTAAATGATAACCCGACTGGTAGTCTAAAATCAACCACCACCGATTCACGTCACATTGCGTCAAAAGACGCACGTGCTAAATGTTAACGTCATCATCATGCACCCAGCTACATGACGTCCTTTTAATGACGTAACACAGCGTGACATTAAATCAGTGAACTTAACTATTAAAGTAACGCAGATCATAGCCATGAACATTAATTCGTGCAGATCATAACCATAAACATTAAACAGCTGGTCTGTGTGACCCTTAGAGACAGCGACTATTAACCGTGTCTTTTATTTCTTATAATGACAGCATTGCCTGTATATAACTAGAGGATTATTTTAAGAAAAATGTCGTTATCTATGTTGCTTACACATATCATGATAAAAACTTACAATAAATTCTAAACCGGTGTGATCATCATTTAAGATGTCCAGATAAAGGCAGGGACTCTCTCTCTCTCTCTCTCTCTCTCTCTCTCTCTCTCTCTCTCTCTCTCTCTCTCTCCATCCATCCATCCATCCATCCATCTATCTATCTAAGCTTAATCGTCTCGATGATTCTTCATGATCTTTGATTCACTCTGCAGCCGGTTTTAGTATCGCAAACTGTTTCAATCGACAAAAGGCCACAGATGGTAATCCTGACGTGACGACAGTTCAAATAATTATGTCGTGAGTTATTTTTTGTTGTTTTATTATTATTGTTATTTTTGCTGTTGTTCTTGAAAGCGACAGGGGGAACAAGCGAAACAGACCTTGCTCAGACGCACGAGCGCAATATCTGACATAAAAAATGTAGAGGCCCTTTTATTGAATTATTGATCAAACACTGAACGAGTCCCGGTCGTTGAAGAATTTTTGGAGAACATGCCACCAGACGTGTAGAGTGATGGCCCCTGAATAATGAAAGTTCCTGAAGTGTCATGTTCACACGCGCGATTGACTAGCATTGAAAATAGCGATAATGAAGGAGTGTGAATTTGAAAATTTCCAGAGGAATTTTCATTAAACAGCTATGTAGAGATCTGCGAAATCTTTTGAAACTCCTTAAGCAATTGCTTAATCACGCGATTTCAAAGCAATTAAGATTATTTTTTTCTTGATTGATCGGCGGTTCATTTCAGTTGCTTTAGTCTGAAAATGTACTTCCTCTCAACATTTTTTACACCAGTCTATCAGCTGTCCCTCTATCCGACTGTCACTCTGTCTTGATATTTCATCGATTTACTGGTTTTGATGATTTAATTATTTGAAAGAAAACACCAAAATAAAAATTGTATACATTTGTTTACAAAGCACCTTAGAAAAGATAGTAAGAGTGAGTTTCAGATTTAAGAATGTATTCAAATTTCTTCAAATGGAAACAACATTAAAATGATAAAGTGAAATCGCAGCGCTACTTATGGCCGCTGAACGTATTTGTAATTTAAGGTTTATTCAAAAGACGCGTTCTCAACAGACGTTTCAATTTTTTTTTTTAGAATACTCGGAAACCTTATCTTGACAGCACGACGCTGTCAAATATTAGATCAAAAAAATCACTTCGTGTTCCCACCATTAAGGAGAAAATATACCACTGTAAAAGAAATATTTAATATTTAAAATAACTATTGTAAACATTTATTCATAAAAGAAATCACTTTTAAATACATTTCCACAGAAACTAATTAAAGCCGGAATTGAATATTTTGTGTCTCTCATTAAATCTATTACACGAATATTTTGCTACGTATTAAATATTCTTTAAGCTCTGAAGAAGAGAATAAGGGCTCAGCAGCGTTGGCTTCGATAAGCTGGCTTTGTTTTGGGGTATTTCCTTAGCTTTTTTAAAGTTTTTTTTAATGTTATTCTTTTATGCTTGAGGGCGGGGAGGCCAATGCTACATTTAGCAAAGTTTAGTTGTAACTTGACAAGATGCACAGTATTTAGTGACAAGCTGATAGGATCAAATCAAAGTCATGGGATAGAGAACACAGATTGCTTTTGATAGAGAACACAGATTGCTTTCGATAGAAAACTCAGATTGCTTTCGACAGATAACACAAATTGCTTTTGATAGAGAACACAGATTGTTTTTGCTAGAGAACACAGATTGTTTTTGCTAGAGAACACAGATTGTTTTTGCTAGAGAACACAGATTGTTTTTGCTAGAGAACACAGATTGTTTTTGCTAGAGAACACAGATTGTTTTTTGATAGAGAACACAGATTGTTTTTTGATAGAGAACACAGATTGTTTTTGCTAGAGAACACAGATAATACTTTTTGATAGAGAACACAGATTGTTTTTGCTAGAGAACACAGATTGTTTTTGATAGAGAACACAGATTGTTTTTGATAGAGAACACAGATAATACTTTCCTTGACTCATTAAGTCGTAACGTGCATCTCCAGTCAACTATTATGTCGGACTTGACTCGTTAAGTCTAACTTAAACATCTTTAGTCACTGAGGGCTGAACTCATACATGTCAGACTGTTATTTCGTTGTTCTGTTGGTAGATGTCACCTAAATTCTACACAACTACGATAACGTTAAGGTGGAATTCTACCTTTAATAGGAAATTGTTTCTTTATTAACAATCCACAGTGAAGAGTGATTTGATCAAACCATTACTTTGTACTAGACATTTACAAAACGAGGACAGCCATTTAAAAGGTGAATTGGGCATTTTAAAGTAGAAATTTCTGGTTATCCTAAGCTACCACTTCTGCAACGTTGTGACGGTACGAGGGGTGGCCGCCAAACATTTCATTCATCTACTGTTAGACTCGTGAGACTGGTCTTGGGTTTAGAGTTTGCATTTTTACATCTATCTGATAACTCCCCTCTTGTGCGAGAGCCCTGGCAATCTCTGGCAATATTATGCAATCTTGGCCAATCTAATAAGTCAAGTTAAAATAATTTGCGAAATATTTAGCGCGACTGACCACGTGATCCACACCGCCTGTCTCTGTTCATGCTGAAAGTGGTTCCAGAGTATCAGAGTCAATCCCACCATTGTCAAAGACACATTATCCAGAAAGCTCTCCCAGATATCCACTGGTAAAAGGTTTATGCCGAAAAAGGTCAGTCAGGTTGAACTTATGATTGAGTTATGTATTGTCGTGTGTCCATGGAAAGGAGCGCACAGTATTTAATTCTGGCACTTAGCTGAAGAAAAGTGGTTAGAAGAAAGTGTAGTGGAACGGGAGAGTTCTTACTTATTATGTGTTAGTCAGGAAACCCCCAATATAAAGCAATAAACACTTTTGCAGTGGCTCCTGTTCACCAGACAATGACGAATACCAGACTGAACTGGGCATGAGGAACAGGTTGGAAAACCCCCATACAGGTCAGAAAACCCCAGGGACACTGTGTGGGCGGAATTAATGATGTCCAGATGGCATAAAGAATAAATGGGCAAGATTAACCCAAGGACAGTACTGTCTGGTAGAGCCTTTTTTTCAGAGCAAGGGAAGTTTGTGTAACTAAATAAGAGTAAATTGAATAGATAGTAAAAATATTTTGATGAGAAAATAAAAGGTAAGAGGTAAAGAATCTGATTTTCTTCACTGTGTCAAGGGAAAACCCAGACGAAGGTATGTGTAAAGTTATTGATTAACAGAGAGAATGAGTAATTTTGTATATATGAATTTTCTTTTGCAGGATACGTTTGCTTAAAATTTGTGAACAAGGAAATAAACAGCCCATCTTCACAACTGAAATATCAAGTATGTAATGAGATATTTAAAACTGCATAAAATATATTGCAGGTTTGGGGGCTAGTTTGTGATTGCACTTTCGTGATAAAAGGAGCATATGTTTCAAGAGAGATAACCATGCAGTGAAAAACATTACCAGAAAGCAGAGTTAAGTGTTCATATCAAAGTTCAACTTGTTATGGAAATTTCAAAGACACATGGAAACATTTAGATTCTTTGAGTGACAGTATTTAATCAGCTATTTTTGTTAAATTTACTGGGCTGTATCCATACATACTAAATTCACTTTTATTTTGTTGTTGTTGTATAAAGTGTCTTAATTTCCATTTTAAATTAAAAGCCATGGAGAAAGCAAATATCGATATATTTATATCGAAATTTGCTTTCTCCGTGGCTATTTATATCTACTTAGAATTTTTCTTTACAACAGTCATTAACTGAGACAATTAAACACGGCTCTATTTAGTCCGTGTTTTTTTTAAAGGAAAAGAATCTGGTGTAGATTTTCATCTCATATTTCTTTTTCTTTAAACGATGGGTAACCAAGCATTAAACTGAATTTCATTGAGGTTCTGTTATAGGATGGGATCCACAAAAAACGGGCAATTAAAATTATTACTTCTCTAAAATGATCTTTGGTACAAGTGAAAGTGGAGCAAATAAATAAAACCCCAGGGGAGATCAAGAGTGAACCGAATGGTTTTAAGCCCAATCATCGTCTTGACAATATTGCCTAAATTTAAAGGTCCTTGATAATTGCCTAAATCAAAAGGTCTTTCTTCATAGTTGCCTGGCTGCAACCTGACAACCATTACGTGTTCACAAGCAGAAACGGCAGTCCGAAAAGGCGAAATATTGTACGCGCTGTTGTTATTTATTTATTTATTTATTTGTTTATTTATTTATTTGTTTATTTATTTATTTGTAGTAAAACATTGCGACGTTGTTCCGCAGCCATTCCCTGCTTCGTCATCTCATCGGTCATTCCAAGCCGTTTGGAATAACACAAGCAAAACTAACTTGTTGCTAAACATTAAACTATCATGCTCTCCTGTCATTCGTTAAAAAGATTATGGCTACGCTCAGTTAAGAAGATAACAATCTTTTGCTCGCTCGCTCACTCTCTCTTTATTTTTCCAATCCTCGATTTCGATCTCGCGTTCGAACATTCGTGGACTTAAAACCCACCGCCAAGGGACACGTTCCTCAAATGAGCGTTCCCGTCTGACAGGGAATGTATGAAATGTAATCAGCTTGTTGAGTTTTCTCTCGACTGGAAACTTTCATGCAATCAATTACATTTCTCCTCCAAATATAATTGCGTTTGAAAATACGGAACAAGATGTATTTCCTCCCTAAGATATCTTCAGTCGCGACAGATAAGCAAACACATTTATCACCAAATTCACATTCGATGAATGGGTCCTTTTGAGTTTAGCACAAACTTGTTAATGCCTTATCTTCTCGTCCTTCTCTCTCTCTCTCTCTCTTTCTCTCTCTCTCTCTCTCTCTCTCTCTCTCTCTCTCTCTCTCTCTCTCTCTCTCTCTCTCTCAATCTATCTTTCTATCTATTGAACAATCTAATTATTTATCTACTTTACTTTTTATCTTTCTCTCGCTGTAAATCTCTCTTTTTCGCTCTCTCTGTAAATCTCTCTTTATCGCTCTCGCTGTAAATCTCTCTTTATCTATCTATCTCTTTGAATCTATCTCACTATATATTGCAAAATTTATCTATATATTTGTCTTCTTCACTTCTCATCGTTCTTTCTCTCTCTCTCTGTCTCTCTCTCTCTCTGTCTCTCTCTCTCTGTCTCTCTCTCTCTCTCTCTCTCTCTCTCTCTCTCTCTCTCTCTCTCTCTCTGTCTATCTATCATCTTCACTTCTTATAGTTCTCTCTCTTTCTTTATTTATCTATTAGTATATCTTTATATTTCAGTCTATCTAAGTATAAATCAAATGTATAAACAAATATACATGCTCTGGTCCCTTGCTCTGTGTGGATTATAAATAGTAAAACAAACCTGAGTTTTTCGAGGAAATGTACTGTTCTTGGTACCAAATAAATAATATATATTCTCCTACTTGTAAATTAGTCATAAAAGGTGTCAATTGTGGAATGTTCATGTGTATGACTCCATCAAGACGTACTTCCTTGATTACAGAAATTACAGCTAAATGGCTAGTCTCAAGCCAATTAATTTTGAACTGTATGTACGATTTAACTCTAATCAAATAGGCAGAATAGATAGTCTCAGAAGACCCATGTATACCTTATTTTGTATCTGATTGTATATTACTTGGTTGTACATTATTAAATTTATTTTTTGTTATTTTAACAAAAGGAATTGACTTGATTATAAAGTACGACCACGGGTTGGTGGGGGCAGAGCCGAATGTGAAATTAATGATAATCTATGTTGTAATCAGTCAAGTTAAGATAACTATTCCAACCCATGCATTGTACACGAATTTACCTGTCATTACATTGAATGCTAGAACTCAAGCGCAACTTAATTGTAAAGGCTGAAGGGTGAATTTCGCAATAAGTCTGTCATCAGTGTAGGTGTGTATACTAGAATTAATAACTTTAAAGCCGGATACTGAGACAGGGTCATAAAAGATAAACTGGTATGTAACACATACCTTGATGCCTGACTTCCTACATTGACTGATGCAAGTTAACACCCCTCTATCGTCTGCAGTGATCTTTCCAAGTGCTATTATAAATCTTTCCAGTAACGCAAAGCCATTGACTTTAATGGAATTTTAACATGTTTCTAATCCCACATATACATTTAAACTGATAGACAAAGTTGAACAATCACAAATTTAATCCCAATGAACAACATTCACTCTCAACAAGAAATTTTGAATCAGCCTATGAACAAAGCCGCAAAGTACAAAACCAACACTTGTGAACAGGGTTAAAGACCCTTTCTGTGCTATGGACACTCTCCTAGTTCAGGTCTAATTCTGGTAATGTTCTCTACACCTTTTCACACTATCGACAATGATGTATCAATACTTGCCATCTCCAGCATGTGTCTGGCATTCATGGCTCAGCCCTATCATGGTGCAAGTCATACTGGATTGATGGAAAAAAAAGAATATCGGTAAATGGCAAGAACTCCAACTCACCCCTCAGATTTTGTTCTTTTCTTGGGCCAGTTCTTGCATCCTCTACAAACAACCTCTGTAGCGCGCCATAAATCGTTCATCCAGTATCGTACAATTTCATTGCTACAGACAATCAATTTTACGTGTCAGACCATCTGAAAGAAACTAGTGGTACCATCCTGTACAAGAAGAAGTGAAATTTTAATGTGAAGTCATGCATGGAAAGCATGACAGTAACAATGAAGCCATATTGATCACTTCAGAGCAAATTTCACCTCCCGTCGAGGTACTCTTCCACGATCAATTAACAAGAGGAGCATTTCCTGAATTCAGGTCGATCGCTGAGACACGAGTGTCACACTCGACAATATTCTCTCATTGCATTCACATGTATTAAATGCTAAATATAGGACAGCATGCGAGACTCGAGGCGAATTAATTTAGTCAAAGATTTTTCTCAGTCGAAGTTACAAAGACTTTCAAACTCGCTTGAATTCTGAACAGCAACTGTTATTTTACTGGCGATAAACTTTGCCCTCGCTGAGAGTTGCCTTTTCCTGGATGCTTTCTAATTATATTTATTAACGTGGCTCTGCGCTAGGTGGTTGGACCACAGTTCTATCCAAGAGAACACCAACGAACGGATAAGACTCATCAACTAGTTATACTGGGATGAAAACCGACCAGTCTAGTTCAACTCTTTGAAAAACTCATTCACCATTCACCGAAAAGCCCTGATCGACGACTCTCCAGTGAGTTTTGGGCAAAATGATATAACGTAACCACCCCTGCACCCCACTCTTCTCGGTGTTAATAAGAGAAATTGCTGCATAGTGGAAAGCTAGATTACGACATACAGAGCACGCGTTGGTAATAATAAAACTATATAATGTTATCTCCTGACGACGAACGAGAACGCTGCCTTCAACTCATCTCCAACAAGGGACACCTATGACTGACTGGGACCGTCTGTCCCGGAACAAGCAGGCCCCCAAGGAGCAAACTGTTTGTCTAAAGCAATATTTATAAATTATTCCAAGTAATATTACCCCCAACGCACCTCCTCAGTTCATCATCCAAGTTTAAAAGAACTCGATCACGTGGCGAAAGAGGACCCTGATTTGTAGTTTTCTGTACAAACTTTTTAATTCAGCGCGTGCAATTTAGTCTAGTTTGCCAGTCTGCTATTTCTAATCCATCTGTCTCAAGCATTTTAGTTTAACTTGCCAGTGTGCTATCTCTATTCTATCTGTCTCAAGCATTTTAGTCTAGCTTGCCAGTCTGCAATCTATATTCTATCTCTCAAGCATTTTAGTCTAGCTTGCCAGTCTGCTATCTCTATTCAATCTGTCTCAAACATTTGAGTCTAGCTTGCCAGTCTGCCATCTCTATGCAATCTGTCTCAAGCATTTTAATCTACCTTGCCAGTCTGCTATCTCTATTCTATCTGTCTCAAGCATTTTAGTCTACCTTGCCAGTCTGCTCTCTCTATTCTATCTGTCTCAAGCTTGCCATTATGCTATCTCTATTCAATCTGTCTCAAGCATTTTAGTCTACCATCTGCTTACTTCCTGACTCTAGCTCGTTTGTTTACCACCTTTAAAATGTCTCTCTGACTTGTCTGTCTACCATCTCTATACTGTCTGTCTAGTTTTAAAACCTAACATTTACTGTACTGCCATTTCTAGTTGCGAGTCTCTTATGTCTGACAATTTTAATTCATGGCCACCGAGACAAAGCAGCATCTAACCAACCGTGACCAAAATTATACCTGAACAGTGCTCACATCTAATTCAAACTGTTCAAATAAAATACATTTTCCAAAATCGGGAAAACTTCAAACACACCTACAAGCTGTCCACACAACCTTCAAGTAGGTTCGAATAAAATGTTTACGATAGAAAAATAACTCTGCTGAAAACAGCCGCGCTAAAAGTTTACACACAAATAGAAATCATTTTAAAATAGCGAACTATATACATACACGGTTAGACAAATACGAATATTAATAAACTAGGAAATTAATTAATTAACTGGGTAATTTTGCATCTTTATAGATAGACAGATAGATAGATAGATAGATAGATAGATAGATAGATAGATAGATAGATAGATAGATAGATAGATAGATAGATAGATAGATAGATAGATAGATAGATAGATAGATAGATAGACAGACAGACAGATAGATAGATAAAGGAAAGTACATGTTACACTTGTGAAATTTATTTATGATAATCTAAATTCTTAAATCAAATGGTCAAATTAAAATAATGTTTTCAGTTTGTACGTGTTGCTGAATGGAATCGAATCCTGGTTTTATTTTGCACATACAAAATGAATGTTTTTCTTTACCTAGGCAGTTTCACTTTAGATAAACATATTTTTATACGTACATGATTTATTTAAAAATATTTCGCCATCACCGAACATTTGGTGAAAATCTCAACTCAAAATAGAGCAGAGAGCATTTGAACTATTACTTTGTATTAACCTTCTAACGTTTTTCTTTTTATTATCGGGACTCTAATTTTTTCATTTAATGTTTCTAGATTATAAGCATGTTATAGATTATAAGCTTGTTATTCCTCTGTTATTTTACAAGATTATAAGCATGTTATTACTCTGCTGTTTTACTAGATTATAAGCTTGTTATTCCTCTGTTATTTTACAAGATTATAAGCATGTTATTACTCTGTATTTTGTTAATCCTCTGAATTCGTTGAGAGTCTGAAGTGTGAAAGTGTGTGTATAAAGAGCGAGGCATGAATTTTTTCACCACCCCCAGCACCTTCCCCCACAACCTCCACCCTCATCCAGCGCGAAAGCGGCGAAAGCCGGAGGCGCCCCCTACATTGACGACGACTTTCCAGCCAATCCTAGGCATTGTACAACCTTTCTATGTTATGAACGCTATACTGTTCACCAATCCTAAGCATTGTACAACCATTTCTTAGTTATGAACGCTATACTGTTCACCAATCCTAAGCATTGTACAACCATTTCTTAGTTATGAACGCTACATTGTTCACCAATCCTAAGCATTGTACAACCATTTCTTAGTTATGAACGCTACACAGTTCACCATCCTAGGCATTGCACAAATATCTCAGATGCATTCAAAATTTAGTGCCATGACTTACAAAACTCAGAAACAGTGCCTGGGAACAATACGGCCTATTGTAGAGACAAATATGTAAATTTCACTTGTCATCTAATAATAACAAACCTGTAAATCATTGTTACGGAAGGAATTAAAACTGCAACTTTAAATCCTGCGATGCAAGTATATAATTGATATTTAAAACATGTTAATGGAATCCTTCTAGTTCAGCAATGTTTTGAAAGTGAATATGCTCAGAAACTGTTTAGTCGTCAACGGTCCTTTGATTACTCGAGAAGTCGCCTCGGATAAGTCACCAGACTTCATTTGTAATTATGCTCTCTTTCATATTCTCACCATCATCTTGTGTACAATTTTTTTAAAAAAATAATCTTTTATCGGCAGACGTCTTTTAATCGTTCCCATTGTCCGAAAACAGACTTGTATCCCTTGGCTAAATAAATATTATTCCAAGGTAAGAAAAAAAGAAAAGATTCTAAACCGATTAATCAAATCTGTCGCATCAAGGTGAGAAAATTATTTCAATATGCAATGCAGGAATTATAAATTATATTTACACATAATAATATTTCATTATTAGTAATTTAAGATACATGAACGCGTTTACACAACAAGTGTTAGATTAATGTTTATAATTGTTTCACTGTTTGATTAACGTTAACGACCAATAGTCCTATTAATAATTGTAATCAAACACATATCGATTACCTTTACAAATTAATGCTCCTTATTAAATTTATCTTCTTTTAATTATATTCAGTACATTGCTAACCATGGTTGAGCATTGTACTTGTGCTTAGGTATTGTGCATTTCATTAATTAGTTTAATGCTTGGGAGTAGTGTTATATCATATCATATCAGGGACAGAGACCTGTAGTCATTTGCGGCTAGATTGGACTTGTAATAAAAGTGACCCCTTTCCCTCAGACGGCATTATGCGACAGCTGTTCGACTACGGCTATACGCATTCCAGCATATCACTTGGAACTGATCCCTGGGCCAGTGCATTTGCCAAGTGCGTCTCGGTCACTTTGCATAGTGCTTTCCAACCTGTCATCATGATGAACTGAAGGAGGTCTGACCTCTACTTCATTCAAGAAAAGAACCAATATTGTGCTGTCACTAAACCATTGACTTCTCCTTTATTCAAGATAAGAACCAATATTGTGTTGTCACTAAACCATTGACCTCTACTTCATTCAAGATAAGAACCAATATTGTGTTGTCACTAAACCACTGACTATTTCAAAACTATTCTTTGAATTCGTGCCAGGCCATCTCTTTGATGAACATTCTAGAATTTTTATTACACATTACCAATTATTATTATACTTTTAACTAACGTTATTATTAATAAGTAGTTGCCACTAGAAAACCATAGAGGAACAGATTTTAACCACATATTTATTCTATTTCTAAATAACCAGGATTTTTGGGTAGTTGGGGGCCATAGATGTTAGACAATTGTCTAGCTATAACCATTTATATTATTCATAGTTACTCTGCGGTCCAATCCTGGAATATGGACTCGGTAATTTTAATTAATGCAAGGAGGGGAGGGGTGCACTCTCACTAACTATTATTTATCGTGACCACCCAGTCCACCAGACGTTACAACCTCCAACACGAACATTAACCGCCAGTGAAATCAACAAAGGCTGGAAGTTGGAATTAAGCAGAAGTAAATCAATCAGTCTCTAAAGTCTAAAGCGAAATGCATGGTTTTAAATGTGAAGTGGAAAACGTAGATGCTACTAATGCAAAGTAGAGTGTCGAACCCTCTATTTTGCTTTAAAAGGTCGCGTCGGATAGAAAATACAAGGTTCAAATGCAGTCTGACCCTTTGTTCTGAATTAATGACGGATTCAGACATAAATACACGAAGGATATTAACTGGAAGATTTGTTTCAGTTGCAATTCACAGTTTATTTCACAATTTGTTTAAATTAATATTAATTACTATTTTAGATCAATCCTCTATGACAGTTAAACAATTGCACTGGTATCAGGAGATGTTCACTTCATGATCAGTATTATTTATACAGGGCAACGAGCATCATTAAACACGTACATTATGTAGTATTCAGTGGTTTGTTGTAACCAACAGTAAACACGTACATTATGTAGTATTCAGCGGTTTGTTGTAAACATCAGTAAACACGTACATTATGTAGTATTCAGTGGTTTCAATGCAAACATCAAGGACAAATATAAACATTTTCAAGTGCACATACAAATACTGACAGTTTTTGAACAGGAAAAAAGGCTTGTGTTTCTTGCATAAATAGAAGAGCATGACTTAGTTGTCTCACGATTATTCATATTGTGTAAGGGAATCGAGAGTGTCCATTTCCAAAGACAAACAGACTGTTCAGCCTGTGGATTAAATAGTCAGCAACAACTTTCCCGGCTCTGAAAAATGACCACAAGCACCGACTCTGCGAAGAAAGAGGTTACACTGGCATCACAGCTGAAGCAACGGGCAAAAGTAAGTGCCCAGTTTGTAAACAGAAAGTGGAAGCTTGTCAATAGCGTTTCTTTCTGCATGATTAACGATGCGAGTCGACAATCTGGGAAACGCGTGCTTTGGCAGTTTAACCCGCAGTCGCTCCTCGTGCTATTTTCAGTCAACTCCCGTCACGGTCAGGTGGGCACAGAGCTGCCTGGTGGTAGGAACAACATTTCCCCGTATGAAAGCCATAGATTATTTGATAAGATGTTGGTTTGTTCAGTCACATGATCGTCAATTCAGCCATTTCGTGTTCAATTTTTGCGTATCGATCGATAATTTTTTTTGCCTTTATTTATTTGCCGATGCGTTTGCTGTTAATTCTTCATTTCTTAAAGGTGCACTAGTCATCCCAAAGTGTAAGAATATATTCAAATTAGTTACGTGACAGACAATTAAAATATCACTTGTAAGAATCCACGTGCGGGCATTAAAGGAAATTTCGATTGACTAACTATTATAATCAAAATATATTCTCAAAATGTTTTCGTATTACCTAACGGATAGTGAGTGCGACAGCTAAGAGGTCGTGAGCAAAATTCCTAAGTAGTGAAATATAATACGCACTGTATTCAAGAATTCAAGAAATAAGCAAAACATTCAAAATAGTCTCACGGTGACTAAGATTAGGGGTCCGTGATATTGTTATAATTAGTGGCAGTTTATGTATTTTGTAATATATCATATGTATTCTAAACTGTCACTTCACAATGCAAGAGTAAGTAGATAATAATTAACACATTGCATGGCAAACACACTTTCCTCACCATAAGCCATTGTAACACATTCGTTTACTGCAGTCGGTGCCTGTAAACTATTATTCGGTTAAACTGTTTCTTATGAGGTAAAATAAATGCTTTAAATTAATAATTTAATAATTAATACAAAAATGTTCTGGGGAAATTGTTTTAGAGAATTAAAATTTCAAAGATAAATTTCTTGTGGCCTTTCATCATAGTGCCTTCCTCACATACTATTAAGAGTTCATTAATCTGTGGACAATTGCAAGAATTATGATATTGTCCCAAGCAAGTTATTACAAAATCTGTATTGGTTCAAAATATATATTAAAGGGAGATAATTTTAGTTAACAAGGAAGGGTTTCCACCTCTGACAGAGGAGAAATAATAGTGATTTATTACATGTGAAAAGCATTCACGGTTTCCACACCATATCAAATGAAAGGTCTTTGATAAATACAGCCAATCAGTAAAAAGGACTTATCCTTAGTGTGTGTTTTATTTATATTTAATTTAATAGTTGTTCTTTTTATTTATTATAAACATGGTATGTGATGGTAACTTGAGTCAATAAACTATAGAGTATAGACACTTACTTAGATCACTTAACTTTGTGAAGCATAAGTGGATTTGAGAAATGGAATTGAAATATGATCAGCTGGAAATTCACCTCCTGGCACCAGACGCACTGCGAAGGGGCAAATGTCAAGTCTTTCTCCATCCAAGACAGAGTTCTTGATCTAGTGAATACACTTGCTTCTGCAGGGTCACTAATATAGGCAGGAATTCTCAAGTGGATTGAGCAATGTATCATGGACGGTTAGCAGGGCCACTAACATCTGCGTGAATTCTAATATGGATTGAGCAACGTGTCATGCACCGTTAGCAGGGTCACTAACATCTGCAGGAATTCTCATATGGATTGAGCAATGTGCCATGCACCGTTAGCAGGGTCACTAACATCAGCAGAAATTCTCATGTGGATTGAGCAATGTGTCATGCGCCATTGGCAGGGGCACCAACATTTACATAAACTCTCATGTCGAGTCAATAAAGTGCCATGGACCGTCAGAGGGAAGATAGACACACCAACAAAAGGATCATAATGTGGGATCATAATGTGGGATCATAATGTGCAAATTTCCATCTGGTTGACTCTACGAGATTCGGACTTTTTATGGTCATGAAGGATCTTAACTCATTCTTCACTCTCAGACAAATGATCAAAGAAGAAGGCGGTTGGACAAACAATATTTGATGCCATCATTTATATTCAGTTTTAGATGTTACTTAGAAATAGGTTTACTTAAATCAATTATATAATGCCTTCTAAAAAATAATTAAAAAATAACTAATGCACATTGACATAGTTGGAGATCTTCTAGAGACCATTCACCAACCAGCCAGTATTCCTGCGAATTTCTTAGTAAATGTCATATTGCTTAAACATATATTTCATAGGGTGTAGAAGTATTATTCTAGCAATAATTGCTTCCTAAAAACAGATTATGCTTTGAGGACATTTTTTTCCTTAACCAAGTGCTAACTTGGGAGACGTTATTTTTTCAGTACTTCTCCCAGAAAATCAGTTTAAGGTTTGGGGGAACATTTCTGGAAAACTGGAGCATAGGTTTGCAATTCACCTCATGATTAATCAGTCTACAATATATGTGACTAATTAATTTTCACTGAGTTTCATATCCTAATCACATAATAATCAAAGCTCTTAGTACTAAGTGCTATGATTTACTGGTGAATAAAATCATACGACTATTTTTGACATAAGAATAGAACAGACGCCTCTGTTGCAAATTAATGTCTGGAAAATAATAGTATCATGTAAAGAGCATTGCCTTATTTAACAGTCGACTATCTGTATTTTAATGTTTATTATCTTTACTACTTTCTTTCATATACTTCTGTTACATGTATCGATAATAAAATTCAGGGGAAATAATACATCAAGTAGTCCTCTAATAATTATATATATACACACAGAGACACACACACAACACACACACACACACACACACACACACACACACAGTGACGTAATTTCTACAAATTTTGTAATTATGGCTATCAAAGATATATTTAGAAAGTGAAGACTTTCGGTTAGAACAGGAAGAAAATTAAGAATTTCTAGTGACCCTATAGATACAGTATTAATTCAGAGTAAAGGAAATAATTAAGAATTAAAGGAAGAAATCTTTAGAGTGAAGAATCATAGCAAGATGGATCATCACACTCACAATGCCATGAAATCAAGAAGTGAGCATCCATAGCTTCCTGTATAAAAATGGCAAGAACCGGTCCAATCAGGTCTGGTTAGCACAGAGCCACAGCTACCGATTGTAGAAGTCTCTCTTGTTGCTCTGACAATTACAATTTTATTATTATTAGGTCAAAATGAAAAGAAACAATTAGTAGTCAAAACTGCGGTCAGTAGGCCGTATTGTCCTCGTAGGTGAGCTTAACAAAAGATCTTTGACAACAAAAAAAAAAAGAGAAGAGAGAGAGATGAAAGAAATAAAGTAACTTGGTAAGGTCTGCCACCATATTACTACTGAGGGGTCACTGACCTCAGAGATGCTCTTCGCACATTAATTAATTATTCACGGCGCACAAAGAGGGTGGGGCAGAGAACTCTTCTCGACACATTATCAGGTAACTAACCTTGAAGGTTATCTTTCATGGAAATTTTTGTATGGATAGGTTTGATAATAATATAATTATATGCTGGATTGTGCCCATAATTAATTGGAATATTTATTTGAAGAAGTTTGTATACTTTAAATTGGAATTGGAATATGTATTTGAAGAAGTTTGTATACTTTGAATAATAATGGCTTTATTTTTTCAAATCGAAGAAATAATTATCACTAACATTCAACCAGCGACTCAGCAAATCATTCTACGCATGCAAATAGTCTAAAACAAAACCCCCAAATGCAATAAATAAATGTGTGTGTGTGTGTGTGTGTGTGTGTGTGTGTGTGTGTGTGTGTGTGTGTGTGTGTGTGTGTGTGTACAAGTTGTTACTTTATAGTAACGCTAACTTTACAATATGCTGCATTCTTTTCTATGAAGCCAGCGTTCTCGTACTGGTATCCTCGGTCGGGCCTCGACACGGCTGACAAGAATATTTTACTGTGGTCAAGTAAGAGTCTATATCAATCATGCAGTGTCCTTGTCCTGTAGATAGCTTTTATCTCCACGAAGCGCAAGATTTCAAACAGATTTTTATTCTGCTATTCAGCCGTCTATGAAAGGAAACCAGTCGTTTTCTATGTCTGGCTGAGCAATCCGTCTCAGCGTGTACACACACGATTTCATCTGCTCATCCGTTTCTTCCAGAACCCAATAATCTCTCCATCTATTCATGCAAGCGTGCACCTCAGAAGTCTAGGAGTTATTATTTTCAAGTGTCTTTAATAAGAAATACTTCAAATACGTGAAAGAATGGCACCCTTCCAATTCCTCTATTACTGATAGCAAAGAAATTTTCGAAATTAAATTGTACACGTATGAACTATTCATCAAATACGTCATATTCAGCTGCTAGGATTTTGTTTTCATTTGTTATCAATGAATATTGCGTTTGTGGTGTGTTGCGTCACTCCAGACACCACTAATGTCCCTTCTGCATTCCTCTCTGAGTTTAAAACTCTTGCGCTCGACTGATCCTGGAATGAGGGCAGAGTTGGTGGAGGAGGAAAAGAGGTTGACAGAAGGACAGAACAGAGACGGAGATTGGGGGTGGGGGCGAGTAGATGGAAGGGAATAAAGAAATGAACCATGTTAAGATAAAACAAATAAATAAACGTGGTAGTGTAATTTAAATTTCTGTTAACCTTTTTGACGTCTATGGCATAAGGACTTCCAGTTCAATGCATACACTGAAAATGCTGGTTTAATGTACATGACTTCGGACGGTTTTGGAATATTCGAAGCCGATCAGAACAAAAGCAAATTTGTCTCTAAGATTTAAAAAAAAAAATAAAGCAGACAAATTCAAGTGCAATCACAAATAATTTCTGGATCCAAATCAAGCCCAAGCCATGTAATTGACGAGTCTGCGAACTAACACACAAACAATAACCTGCTGACACTGAAACAAACAGTTCTTTTCCTCCAAACGTATCCAGTAACCCAGTGTTGACAGGGACTGGCGTATGACAAAGGACGCTTGGGTTGTAGTGGGACTTTGATGAATGGCTTCAGGATATGTGAGATTAATTTAACGCATTGGAAAGCTAAAAATTCGAAATTAAAACATATCTATAAATGAATGCTATCGAATCTTATCATCTCGTTTCACAGCTCATAATTCTGCAGCTCATTAACCATTGATGGCATGCTAATTTTGTTGAGTGCCAAATATTTTTATAATATAAATGGAATTACAGTAATGTTAATTTTGTTTGATGGTAAAAAGACGTAAACAAGAGGGAAAAAAGCACGAAATATGAATTATAGTAATGTTAATTTTATTTGATGCTAAAAAGACGTAAACAAGAGGAGGAAAAGAACGAAATATGAATTATAGTAATGTTAATTTTGTTTGCTGGTAAAAAGACGTAACAAGAGGGAAAAAAACCAAAATATGGCATTTGATTTTTATTAATGATGTTTGTCCCTATGTGTGTGTGTGTGTGTGTGTGTGTGTGTGTGTGTGTGTGCGTGCGTGTGTGTGTGATGTATGTACGTAAGCGTTTGAATGAGTTTTTGGTATATGTGTGTGTGATAATTCGCACTTGTATGTTTCTATGTGTAGGTGGTATGATGTGCTGTTATGTGTTCGTGCAGGTTCGTGTGTTATTGAACAAGAGAGAGCTGGGAACTCTATTCTCTCTCGGTCTTACCGTTTTTACTTTTTAATGACCTGCGGTGACTTCTTTAAACTCACACTTTTTACAAAAAATAATATATATATATATATATAAGATATATATTTTAAATACGCACACATACAGAGAACTATACGCGCACATACACAGGAATATGCATTAACATACACAGAAATATACATGCACATACACAGTAATAACCATTAACATACACAGAAATATACATGCACATACAAAGAAATATACTTGCACATACACAGTAATAACCATTAACATACACAGAAATATACATGCACATACAAAGAAATATACTTGCACATACACAAAAATATACATGTACACATACAGAAATATACATTAACATACACTGAAATATACATGCACATACACAGGAATATACATGCACATACACAGAAATATACATTAACATACACAGAAATATACAGACACATACACAAAAATATTCATTAACATACACAGAAATATACAAGCATATACACAGAAATATACATGCACATAACATACATGCACATACACAAAAATATACATTAGCATACACAGGAATATGCATGCACATATACAGTATATACATGACATACACAGGAATATATATGCATCCTTACTGGTGCCTAACGCAAATATTGTATTTATAAAATAACATGCATATGCGTACAGTACAGAAATAAGCAATAACAATAACAGCATTGAAAAAGAGCAATAGTATTACCTAATAGAAAAAGACCATTTCTAATCAGATCTTTTTCTTGTGGAAGGACTATCATATTTATTGCTTAAATATATATTCAAGTCTTTAAACGCGATACATTTCTTAATATAAATACACGTGGTTGTAAATTATCTGCTGTAACTGTGGAGAATAATTTTCTCTTTATTCACATTGCTTTCGTGATTGGCTATGAAAATAATTCATTCCTCCGATGGATATGCAAATAAGGGGTCTCGCTTTCACTCATAACGACTACCAGCATGAGTAGCACGTGCAGAGTAGTGACAACAAGCACCCATTGTTCGTCCGACGCCTGTCAACGGGCTGCATAAGAGATTAGGACAAGATTAACGACCAGAAGAGTGTATCACAAACTTAAATCTATAAATGTTTCATTCGATTGTTTGTTGGTCCTAACTGACCACAAGCTATTTGAAGAGTGTTTACGTATGTCGTCTGCCAAGACAGGGACAAGATGTTCAGATGGCGCTCTGCACTGTTTTTGCCGCCATTCATTGTCAGGTAAGGAGGTAGGCTTGGTCTACACTGTGGGTTCGAATCTGTTTCACGAACCATTCAAATATCTAATGCTTCATTTTCTCTTTTCTCCATTCTCTCATCTTAGCTGATAACTTCATTTCTTCATCTTTATTGATAAACTTCATTTCATATCCGTATTGATAATGATAAACTTAACATCTTTATTCTAAAATTAATGATTAACTAGATTCAGTAGCGAGTAGTGTTTGTTTGATTGTTTTCTTAAATATTAAAGTCAGTAATTTTTTTCTTCTAGGAGTTCATAATGGAAAACAAGTCTGCCTGTAGACTCACCATAGCAACAAATCATCTTACCGAAAGATCAAGACAGTCCTTTTCGAGTGCAACAAAGATACAATGTATCAACAATTTAATATAATGTATTTATTAAATTAAAAATCAATCGTGCAATTTGGTGTTTGTCCTGGGGTGTTTTTTTTTGTTGTTGTTGTTCAGTAATGTAATGAAATTTATAACTAAAATTGCTTAATTCAAGTGCCAATTACAATAAACAAATAATTAAGTCATAGTAAAACGAACATTTTATGAGAACGTTCAGACATTAGCTTACGTCGAGGGAGACCACTCTCAAAGTTAATGACATGATAACTAGACGATTACGTGGTCTGAACAGCAGTGATATTATGTCTGCCAGAAAGCTTTGTCTGACGGCCTTGTCAGTCATCAAGTCACAAATATAGTCACAGCTAAGCGGCTTGAGGAAATGTGTGCGCAAAATCAGTTTCCATTTAACAGTCAATGTCCCTTTATTCTCAAGCCAGACAATTTTCTTCAACATCTATGACCGTTGTTTTCAAATATATATTTATCACTAAATATGCATGCTGTGTGTACTAGCTAATGATAACTGTTTAAGATCAGAAATGAAATAAAAACTATTGTCTTTCCATAACGATAACAGCGATAAACATTAATAATGGATTTATTTAATTACGAAAACGCCAAACATATATATTATATATGTCATACATCTGTCAGCTAACAATAATAATAATACAAGAACGAAACTTTACAATAATACAAAATTATTAAGAATATATTGCAATTGGTTCTGTACTTGCAAATTGTAACACCTTTTATTTATTTAAAACGAAACTCTTAAAACAAACAAACACTTTGTCAACATTCTATAGTAATGATTAGTCTATTTGAAGTAATTAGTGTTACATATTTACAGGAATGAGCTACTGTCACTGCACATTTGATGGTAGATTACGAAGAAAAGCATATAAACCAACAACACATAGATAAATAAATTAGTACATGAAGCAACTCAGGATGAAAATTTAAATAGCTAACTTGAAAATTCGAAACTCTTATAAGCACACAATACAAGCAATAGCCACAGGAGTTGACGTTACGGGTATACAGTTGTCAATAATGACTTTGGGACAGTGAAATGAATAAGCTGACAGATGTATGACATATATATATTTGGCGTTTTCGTAATTAAATAAATGCCCATCCACCCAATTTCTTCTCCAGCATAATGTTATCAATATGTGTAAGAAGGTCGATATATATAGCAATAAATTTATTAAATCAACAATCAAATACACATATAACAAATACAAATGTAAAAAGATCACTTGACATCAATATTTCCAAAAACATCACATTTGAATACATTTTAAAATAGCTAGTCTGAGATATAATTATTTTTCAACTCAAACGCCATGAATACATTTCATTTAGAACATTCCGACTGAAATATTAATATCTTTAACTGAAAAGGTGTGGGTGTCTCTGCATAATGATATTATATTTACTGTTCTCTTTAATTGCACTCAATTCTTTCTTTCGTGTTTTATGGTTAAAAAAATACCTTAAATTCTAATTTCTTCTTAATTTAACCTGATTTCATCAAACTTTCCTATACCTAATATTTCATGCAGTTTTCTACATTTTATAATCCACCCCCCTCCCCTTCTTTCCCTTTATATTTGCAATGAAATTTACACTCACAGTAAGGAAACTAGCCGAATATCTACTAGTCTTTGATCAGTACGCTCTAGATGTTTCCGGCCATCCTTACATGTACTGATCTCAATCTAGTCGCAATTTTCAAATCTGCTCGTGTGTTCTCAACATGAACGTAGACGCGCTGGTAAATGTAATTTATCCCGATTATGACTGATATGGTTTATCTTCAGAACCTCAAAGTTTCCCAAAGCTTTGAGGCTTATCGACTGTACGCTAGGCTGAGCTACGGGTTAGACAGGGTCCAGAACTAGCAATTCAATCATTTAGCGATGCTCGCCAAGATCGGTAATCGAGGAAAACAAAAAACAAAAAAAAAGAAGAAAGAACAAGTAGAGAGAAGGGGGAAGGCTGGGCGCCTCTGAGCCTCTGAGCCCCATTAAAGCTATTTTTGCAGAAAGCACGATTCGTAACCCACCCTCCCCACTCACCCCCCACAATTGCACTTTTACTGAATCTTTAAATAGATTTTTTTGAATTTAAGGACTGTGGTTTGGAGAGATTTTGTTACAAGATAAACGTGTATTTTATAAACGTATAGTTTACTTTTACCCGTTGTCAAAATCAAAATCTGCATTAGAATGAGCTTAAGTAATCTTTTTCTAATTTACCTTCATCCGCTGCAAATTTCTGAATTTTTTTCTAAACCATCTGTAATTTTTAAAACCATTTGTATTTGCTGGATTGATGAGAAATAAAAGTGAATTTTGACTTCTGAGGGAACTTACAACCACTCTCTATGATAATTAAAATTCAGATTGGTGTTTTAATTATTTTTGAATTGTTAGTTTTGTATATTTGTTTACCTTTAATGCTTGCATAACTGATTTTGTTTCATTTGTCACTGATGTTTCGATGCGGGGAGTCGCTAAATATTTCCGAGGGGGGATTAAGTCTGACTTTACTTGAAATGTGAAGGCTCAAGTGTGTGAGGTGTGTGAAACAATATCTTGCCGGATAAAGTGACTATTTACGGAAGACAGACGAAACAATGATCTCTTGAATGAAGTGTTAAAAACAGCGAATTGGAGAAAGAACTTGTTAGCAGTTGGGTACAGTATAAGAGTGGGCGATGCGTTAGTTTCTAGCCAGCGGCTAGACTTATGGAGGTATATTTAACTGAAGGATGGGTAGGCAGGCGATTCTTGGTAAGGGAGGGTGGGGCAGATCTTAGTTGAGGAGGTACATCTAGTTATCGACACAAATTTACTGGAATGGAAAGTGGTGGTTTCATGTGGTTTCCTACGTAGTAACGTAGTGATTTTCTGCTTTAATGACGTATGTCCAGTAACGTAGTGATTTTCTGCTTTAATGACGTATGTCCAGTAACGTAATGATTTTCTACTTTTAATGATGTATTTCCAGCAGCAAAATGATTTTCTGCTTTTAATGATGTATGTCCAGTAACGTAGTGATTTTCTGCTTTAATGACGTATGTCCAGTAACATAGTGATTTTCTGCTTTATGACGTATGTTCAGTAACATAGTGAAATCGTCGTTCGGCTCAGGTTTGAGAAAAAAACGTTTACCGCTGGGGGAAATAAGACGCTGGTATTCTATATCAAAATGGAGTTTTTTATAAGGAAGGTGTTCCCCCATTTCGTTACTTGTACACTGCTCTTTGGAGGGGGATGCATGTGTTTGTTCGTACTGAAGATTTGCATGATGAACTGAGAATGTATGTTTTGTTCGTACTGAAGACTTGCATGATGAACTGAGAATGTATGTTTTGTTGAAGTGTTATGAAACAACTGTGGGGGATGTATTAGTGAACTGCTTGAAATGAAACAGAAAGCATGGTCGTAGAAGGAAAGAGGTAAAACTAAAGACATCAAGGAAAGAGGTAAAACTAAAGACATCAAGGAAAGAGGTAAAACTAAAGACATCAAGGAAAGAGGTAAAACTAAAGACATCAAGGAAAGAGGTAAAAGACATCAAGGAAAGAGGTAATAAGACATAAAGAGAATCTGATGCGATTTTTGGAATGATTTATACGTACGTGTAAAGAGCGTACGTACGGAGAAGGAACAGAGAAGAGATGGTGAGAGAATACAATACCACAATGCATCCGATTTCTGACAGAAACTTCTGGACTTCTTATGTAGAAAACATTTCTTGAAATTTGTAGCAACAAACCATAATAAAGGTTGCCAACCAGGAATTCTTTTCATATAAAAAAATTAAAATACAATTTCGACTCTGATGTCCGTGGTTGCCATCTCAAGATTGTCTGTATATTTACCGGTTGGTAGATATGCCCACGAGTCAAGTGTGAGAGTCTCTTACTACAAGACAAGGCTTCTGGTACAGAGTGTCGACTATTTATCTGTTTGCGAGTCTGGTTCACGAGTCGGACTGTAGTTTGAAAGGATCAAGTTTGTTTTGTTATTCAAGTTCATCTCTTTTTTAATGCATTGTAAGTCAAATATTGTGGTTGTGTTTCGTTTGATAGTAAACTGATGGGTGCATAGTGAGTAGTGGGGCCTGGAAGCTTAGTACTTATATAAGATAGTATAGCACCCGTGAAGTGGGGCAAACAGGCAAGACTTAATTAACTGGGATGGATTAGTACTAAATGTGTGAACAAGAGAGGAATGGATAAGTGCTAAAGGTGTGAACAAGAGAGGAATGGATAAGTGCTAAAGGTGTGAACTAGAGAGGAATGGATAAGTGCTAAAGGTGTGAACTAGAGAGGAATGGATAAGTGCTAAAGATGGGTACGCTTGAGTTAGTGAGCAAGAAGGACGTATTGCCCCAGTGTGCATGAATGGACTGTAATATGAATGAAAGAGCTGTCAGCTGGGTCAGGGTGGCAGGGTGACAGAAGTCGTAAAGCAGAATATAAATTTGACAGTTAGCATAATATGGGCTTTCTATATCATAGTTGATACTTTCAAGTCGATGCCATGTCTAATCCTTGGCTAGATGTAGAGATACATTTTTTTGCTCAATAACCATGCTATAAATGTTACATAGGCCAATCTCATCACTATTCCTCAGAGATTTAGTAGGCAGAAAACCACACGAAATCTGAATGATACCAGATTGAATGGAAAGTTTTTTTTACTGGTTGTATAGGTGCATTTTATTTCAACAAGTGAAAAGTATCATAAGATTTGAAAGAATGTACGGGGTTTGTTTGCAAAGTTTCAACAGAAATTAGTGCTGCCCTTTTCTTCTGAATGTTGCAGGAATAAGATGGTGTCTTTTGGGATATTCTGGATTCATGATATACGATAAGTATATAAGTATTTTCTTGAACTGAGATGGTGTTCAGAGTAAACACGACTATTTTATCAAGGCGAAAGTGAAACATTGATCACAATATTACAAACCCAGTGCCTGGAAACATTGATCACAATATTACAAACCCAGATGCCTGGCAACAAAACGATCCATTCGTTACATTGTATGTTGAGTTAGACTGTTAGAGAGTTCAAGGACATTGATACATGGCATTGCTGAAAGAATAAGAGATGAATGTTTGTGATACCTCTGCAGAGTTTCATTTGTTTGTATAATATAATTTTATGTCAATGAAGTTGGTTTAAATATTCATTTCTTTTAATTGTGTGGCTTTATATAATAAATCGACACATAATACAGTTTTTGTTGAATTGAAGTCAATTTTATTTATACAGTTCTTGTCTAAATTATTGATAAGTTCGCTCAATACAGAGAGAAATTTATGTTGGTATAAAGAATTGAGTCTTTATGTTTGATGACAGCAGAGTCCATAAGCAGAGGTCGGTTTGTGTGACCCTAGGCCTAGAAAAACAAGCCTAGAGAAGCCAGCCATCATCCCATCCCACCCCACCCCACCCCCCATGAGACAAAGTCATCTAATGCAGCATTCACTCACTTGTATATATTTGTTTATTCTTTAGCACGGAACCATTTTATTATGTGAAGTCGAGTTATGAAAGAGGTGTGGATATTAATCTCGTATAGCTAACAAATGCCATTTAAAGGTATACAGGTCAATATTTTAAAAGGATGAATGACCTATCTTCAGTTAATTGGGGGCAGATAAACATATCTTGATATTCAGGTTCAGTATGCTTTCTGATAACTTATCGACTCAGGGAATGGCAGGATCGTTTTGGGAGTCAATTGTAACTAGCGACAGGGCAGTAATGTGTGTGTTGCTTATTATTTGAGGCGACGTAGATAGCTTGAATTGACCGTGTTTCGACTGTACAATGAATTGGATAATATGATTGTATTTGTATGCTCGCGTCATAACATTTGAGCTATATGTTTCTGTTAGAAGTTATTGACTGCATGACTAGTCGTATCGTGTATATGAAAAAGAAAATTTACTCTTATACAAAGAATATAAAACCCTCTAGATAAATAAGACAACGATTTTTTTCATCGAAATACTGTTTTTACATTGATCTCATCTAGATTATATAGATTATAGAAGAGGCAATTACAATAAATTAGAGTAAACAACACAGACACAAATCGAAGAAATAAGCACTTAAAACACGTTTCTCTGTATGTTTACATTATATATGATTGCACGAGTTCTAATCAGTATTAGAAAGAGTTTTAATGATGTGACGAGGTGACAAAAGTATGGAAAACTTTAAGGATGAATAATGCACTATATTTAGAACTTTTAATTCCTTGCTATAGGCCTATAAATACAACTACTGCAAAACTAATCACTTGTTTTCGAGAAGATGGATCAGATCCCAGTCAGCCAGTCATGCATGACAAGAGACAGAAGGAAGTCCAGAAGCATTAAGAAACTTACTGAAAACTTCACACAAAGACCTGCACGTACACCTATGATCAATTCAGTTCTGGGTCACACTTTTTTGTCACGCACGTGAGCTTAGCAGAAGCTGAACTAAGGAAGTAATAATTAGTGCTGCTATCTACATCTTCAAGGATTCAAAATGTAAGTACTGACAAGCGGAAGTTGCGTGATAACAGGAGATCTTTTTGATCGAGCATAATGGCAGACATCTTTACGGTCCATCTTTCGGATAGAAAGCATCTGGAAAGATGTTCAAAGTACGGTTGATCAAACATGATTCAGATCTAAGGAATTAATAATTTTCTAAAGATGATATATTCTTTAATATGTATATGATTTTTTTTTAATTCACGAAAGATTTTAATGTTTAGAAAAGCTATAATATAATATACAAAATAGTTATTTATAAAGAAACAGTTATGTTAATGAAAAATGTTATTTATTAAAAAGCAATTATGTTACTGAAACTAGTTATTTATAAAGAAACAATTATGCTAATGAAACAAACTATGTATAAAGAAACAATTATGTTAAAGAAACAAGCTATTTATAAAGAAACAATTATGTTAAAGAAACAAGTTATTTAAAAAGAAACAATTATGTTCATGAAATATGTAGTGTGAATAATGCGAGCAAATTAAATATATAAATAGTCAAGCGCAAAATGAATTCTGTTAGGGAAGAAAATATCTTAATCAGATCCACAGAAAGATTTCCAGTTTCAGTTAACATGAAATGACCTCAGCCCAATCAGTCATTAAGACTGTTGAACTCAACGGTAGGAATGTCAGATGTTTATACAACACAGGTTGTGCATATGACACAATTGTAAGGGCCGACTTAGTTGACCCGAAGCACCTTACAGGACCCGACTGCTCGCATAATATGTAAGATTACGTTACGTTAATGGGGACAATATATAATAGCTGTATGCTATTATAAAACCACGTCAAGACTTAGCAAATATGTGTTTCTCGGCAGCCCAGCAACATCACTTGTTGTAGGCGCACATACTAGGAGCATGGGGCACTAGAACAGCAGACACCAGCAGACGCTGTTGCTGTGATACTTCAGCAAGATGGAACCGCAGAACCCCAGCGAGATGACCTCAACCTTGCCAAATGCTTCAAGAAGACTGAGGAAGACAAAATGATACATTACAGTGCATCTGACACCCTCCAAAGAGACATATTGTACCACAACCTAGTGACAAGGATGACTCACACTTGCAATTGGTCATACCCACCTCACATCATGCATAGGTATTAGACTTGGGGCACGCTGCCCTTATAGCAGGACAAATTGATAGTCAAAATAAAATACGTGTATTTTGGTCCAGACATGACAGATGATACAAAACATTATGTTGCAACCTGCCCACATCAACATGTCTTGACAAAACGTTATGTACCCCTTATACCCCCAATACCTCCCGAAAAAACACTTATCTTTGACACGTCATTAGAACACATTGCTATTAATATAACTGGTCTACTCCCTCAAACCAAACGAGAATACACACATATCTCCACAGTAATAGTCTGACAATCATAATGCAGAAGCCACTGCATTAACATCCTTCAAATACGGGTGGGTGTTAGACAGACTCAAGGTAATACATGAGTGATGTAGTATTCCCATTGACATTGTTTTGTGGGAGTCTGGAACCACCAAACTCTGCAGCACCATCATTGATACCCTGAGCTGTCATAATTCCCTCGTGAACATTGATCCCATGGACATCACAGGCTGACTGCGCCGTGTTGGTTGTTGCAGCAGATACTGGTGAGTTTGAGGCCAGTATTTCAGAGAGCACACTTTTCAGGCCTACAGTATGGATGTGAAGCCACTCGTTATTAATATCAACCAAATGGACAGCACTGTGTCCCAGTTCAGTGAGGCCTGCTTTAACAAAGGTGGAAAGAAAGCTAGTTTAGCCACACCAAAAAATTGGTTACAATCCCGAAGCAGCCACTTATGTGTCTATCTATGGTTGGAATGGATATGGCATGCTTGAATCAGGTCTTAATGTGCCTTGCTTCAAAGGCAGAGCTGTTGAATGCAGGGAGTGGGGGGTGTGCTTTTAGAAGAACTCTTCTTGAAGCCCTTAACTCCATTCTCCTTCCTTCCCATTTCGCAGACAAGCCACTTCATCTTCTTTTGCAGGATGTCTGTCAGATTAGTGGTATTGACGCTGTACCCGTGGGCTGTGAATGCACTGGTGCTCTCAAGCCAGACATTGATCCCTACAATGTCTCTAAAGTGAAATCTGTTAAGACACACTGTAAAGTTCTAATGGATGCTGTAGCTGGTAATTATGTTGGATTTGATGCTAAGAACATCCCAGTCAAGGATGTGCATCGTCATGGTGATGGTTGTGATGACAATAGAAATGATTCTCCGAAGGCTGCCAAGCAGTCTCATGCCCAAGTACCCAGTCTGAACCATTCTGATGAGATTAAGGATGATTTTACACAAGTACCCAGTCTGAACCATTCTGATGAGATTAAGGATGATTTTACACAAGTACCCAGTTTGAACCATTCTGATGAGATTAATGATAGTTTTACACAAGTGTTGGATTGGCACGCAGGTCAAAGTGTGTACATGTTAGCTGTGATCCAAGAGAAGTGTCATATACATTCTGGTAAGGAGTTGAAAAGCAACCAAAAAGTGTCAAATCTAGTGGCGCTAAAATAATTGACATAGTACTAAAAGGACCTATGCATATGACGTCCTTCTCCGACTATCCTCTTCAGGTCACTTATCAGCGTGAGACATGAGGCAGACTGTTACCATATTTGTCATCAAGTCTGACCACAGAAAGTAAACTGGACACCTGAATGCGATGATGCTTTTCAGAGACTGAAGACATGATTGACTAAAAGCCCAGTGCTCCATTTGCCTAACAACTTGGTCATTCACACTGCGTTCATATGCATCTATGACAGGACTTGGGGACATACTACTGCATGACACAAATGGCCTATCCCCTACTCCTGTACCAACTGCATTTGCTAGCAGAAAACTGACCACCTAAGAGGGGAACTACTCTATCTCTGAACTAGAATGTATTGCGGTGGTCTGGGGGATAAAGAAATTCCATCCATATCTGTATGGGCATGTTTGCACTGGAAACAGACCATAGACTTTTAGCCTACCTGGCTAGTGCCAAGCACGCTAACAATAGACTAATGCATTGGTCTATGAGACTACAAGTCTACACATTTAGTATCTGTTACATACCAAGAAATATGAACCTCTGGGCTGAATCCCAAAAGAGGATGACAATGTAACCCCCACCCTCACCCCGTGCATCAGAGATGAGAACTGATACACCACAATTTGCTCCAAGAAGTGATAGTCTCCTCATTGAAGGGAAGGGTAACGGATTGAAGATGACCATATTTCCTGTTTGTTTGCTTAGTATTTGTCACTGATTTTCAGTGCTGTTTATTTTTGCTTACTACTTTTATTGTACTTAAAATTTTCTTTTGACCATTCAACTTATCCACAATTATCCAAATAGAATTGTCTTAAAATTTTCTTTTGACCATTCAACTTATCCACAATTATCCAAATAGAATTGTCTTTAAGTGATGGGGGTATTCACAATCTGAAATAGGACATGCGAAATTTCCTACCAAGCAGGTTTTTTCCGCATGTAGGACCGTTCCTCCTGATTCACCTGTCTTCTCTATACACTCTCCCCCCTACCTCACCCCCACCCCCGATAATTGCCAGCCAGTGCTTAGTAGTGAATTGTCTCTGTTCCGTGGTGGCGCCATGGGGTGTAGCAAAGTTAATTAGGTACAATTCATAGCTCAAACCCCAAAAGATGTATAACTCACGATTTGGTACTAGATGCACCAGAAACAGAGCAAGCCACACTATTCTCCTGGGGAAGGAAGGGGCAATAATTAGCTGACATCACCAGCTTATATACATTTAAAGTGCATAGCCTTGCTGACTGAGGTGAGTATGATTTGGTCTAAGTATATATGTTAAACCTTGCTTGTTATTATGTTTCTTTGTTATTATAGTAAGCAATAATTGTTTAAGGATGTATATGTGTATAAATATATCAGAGTGCATCACTTAAAACCAAGATGTCTGGCAACTGTCTAGTCTAAAACACATTTTACTACTTTAGGATTAATTATCTTTAATCCCCTCTTATTATGTTTTAGATAACAATTTAGTAATACAACTATTGTTTGACATAACTTATATGTCCACTCAATAATTTAGCATTCCAATTAGCACTAATCATATCCGAAGGTAAGCCAGTTAAATTCTCTGTGTGGAGATGTTTAGGATTTGGTATTGAACAAAGAGTGACTGTTACTTACAGATTAGCACCCTGTAACTCTGTGTGACTCTGACTGAATGATGTGATGTTGTGACGAGGAGACACAACAGGATTACCGAGAAACTGACACTTTGGCGACCTGACAGCCAACATTTATCACAAGTAGACATATGACGGGCCAGCCACGGCAGACGTCTTGTAGTATGATTGTAGTGCCGTCACTCGACATGAGACATGCCTGTGTCATCTACCTTCAGACAACTGCCAAACACGATCACACCGCAGATACTTTGTCCTTATGATTAAATAATACCGTCCGTAGAACAGGCAACTTTTTATTTAATTCTCCCCAGTTCCCAGTCTAATACTATACATTAAATTTATATCTTAAACCCTATTGTCTGTCCTAGTTAATTTGTGTAGTATTCTATGAATGTCTGAGTAAGGGGACGTAGATTGGGGACTCGTTAATTAGCCATTCTCGTCTTTCCTTTATTTCTACTTTGGTCAGTAACTCTGACAATTGATTGTACTTCAAGTGTGAGTGAGATTGTGTAAGTTGCCACATAGTTTGGGCGCTCCAAACCATAAGTAAACAGGCAAATGACCCACACACCTTGTTGCAGAAGGGTTTCTTGTTTCAGTTAAGTTTAAGTTCAAGTTTCTATATTCTAGCTCAGTTTTAAGCATGTTCAGTAAAGTATACATGTCTATGATGCAATTCTAAATTTAAAATATGGCAACAGCTTCACACGAGAGGTAAATTCTTTATATTTTAATCCAATTTTTAAGTTTAGGAGCAAGTTGAGAAAAAAGTACATGTTTCTAGATTCAAATTCCGAGTTTTAAATATGGGAGCCAGTTAAGTATAATGGTCATACTTCTCGATTCCAATTTCAAAAATGGAATAAAGTAAATGATATATCTATCCTAATGTTTTCAAAAATGATAGTTAAACTGCTTTTGTTTATAAAAGTCACCAGAAAAAATATTTTAAAATGGCACGCATGCATTTAGAAATCGAAATGATTAATGTGGTTAGGACTATTTGTGTGTAAACAGCTGTCACACTTTGCTCCCTTGCTTAGATAAAGATTTTGTTGTGTACAATAATTGCGAAATGCTTGGTCAGGTTATCCGGGCGCATGGCGAGTGATGCACTTACACGATCTGAGTATTTTTGCTGAAATAGTCGTGCGACACCTAATTGGGTAATAAATGTACTCTGGTTGATGAAATTGTCTTGTCTGGAAAAATATTTCATCGAACAAATTTCAATCATCTTTTTTTATTTCTGATTCCTAAAACAAATGTAGTGTAAAAGCAGAAAATTATAGAGGTTATGATTTAATAAGAAATCTACAATCAATTTCAATATATGACACGAATCTTCATTGCTGGAACATAAGTAGCGCCGGAAAATAATAATAAATCACACTATAATAAAATAAATATCACTCTATTCGTCGTGTGCTTGAACTGGGCGGTGACCTGCGATTGTGTCGTGTATATAGCAGATAGACAGACAGACAGACAGACAGATAGACAGACAGATAGACAAACAGACAGACATGCAGACAGATAGATAGATAGATACACAGACAGATATATATATATAGAGAGAGAGACAGACAGACAGACAGAGATTTGAAAAATATTCACACAGGCCCACAACACACATACCAACACACTATGAGACGAGTAGATTTAAGAGGAATTAGAAATTATTTTATTTTGGGTAGAAGAGGAGGGAGAGAAATAAACTACCAGAGACGTCAGAATAAGGGATAAAGAAAGAAACCACAAGACGAAATGAAAATTCAATCTTACATTTCCACACAGAACAACACCAAACCAAATGTATGCCATATGCTTATGTCCTGAAGAGGTAGGTACCTAGTCTCTCTAATCTTGCAAGTCGAAAACCAGCCAGACACATCACGTGACCGAGAAGAGAAATCAAATCATCGCGAGTGGATAAAGTGAGCAATGGAGTACACTTACTGAGTCAGTATCACTCAGTGGCTAACTATAGAGAACAATGAGCCAAAATAGTTGTTTGTTGTTATTTGACATCTGAGATTCATACATTAAAAACATGTTCTAATTTTCATTTTTGTCCCTTATTATTGTTTGTTCTAATTAAATTCATTGCGGATAAAAGAGCAATCAAAATCGAAAAAATTTGAAGAAATGCAAAAGATGAACAACTGTCTACTATTTATTCTGACTTTTATACCTAACTAGCTCTGAGTACACAAGTGAGTACAGTGTTAAGCGTAAAATGAGTGCATAAAGAGAATATTACTGTGCTGGAGTAAATTTGCATATCCCTATTTCTGGACTTAAATGATATATAAATTATTAAAATTGTCAAAGTGACCCGACCTTGCGCACTTCTTATGATGGTATTTTTGTAAGTGTCAGAGTTGGAGTAAACAACTCGAGTTCAGAATATGCTAGAAAATTGCTGATGCAATCTAAACCTGTTCCAATGGGATGAATAGTTTTTCTGACTAATAGTCTCACATTTGTTCACAACATTTCATCTAATGGGGATGGACCGGAAGTTTCTTTGTTGAAGAAGTACTGTCTTCTAATCACTTTGAATTTGGTGTGGCAATAGGTCCGGTCAGGAAAGATGGCCGCTAGCTTAATGGTGAGTTACTTGGCTGAGAGAGAATGGAATTGGAAATATTTTGTGCATTTTTCTATTGATATGTTTTACTTGTGTTTTATGTAGAGATGTATTATGTGAGTAGACTATTATTTCTACAAATGCTTGAACTAAAATGCTTGTATATAGTACACTAAACACTTGACATTGTTTCTAGTGAATGCACTCATAAACTGATATGCTGTATTTAGTATGCAGTGTGCATGTATCAGGTTAATAAATACTTTTGCAGGAAACTGTAAGCTGAGACTTCAATTTAAGTGAGAATGGAGTTAATGATGAATAAAATGGAAACTTAACATTTTTTCAATGATTATACTTAACTTTACAGGGTATAAGCAGCTTTCCATTTTTTTTTTACATGAATCTCCTGGTTTACTGATTATAAACCACTACGACCATGGTAGACTCAAGAAGTATCTACCATAGTGTATAAGCGTAAGGAATACACTGCACTCCATTGATGTATGGTGGCAAAGTATACTGACTACATTAAGCAATTTCTGGTACAAGGAAGTTACTGAAAATTGCTACAATTGTTGCTCTGCCTGAGGGAGCTAATGCGGCAGAGTATCAGATGGCCTCAAGAAAATAGGGGCTAGTCTGTATTTTACAACATGAAAAGGGAAATGCATGGAATTAACATTTTGCAATGTAAACAATAAGCTTGTGACTTGTGAAGTATATGGAAAGACTATTGCAGCTTCGCCTAGAAAAGGTTATACAGAAACTATTATTGCTTATCTCTAATAACTCCATTTCTGTTCTCTGATACGAACTATACTGTGATTTGTATTGACACTAAACTTTTGAATTGTGTTTTAGGATATAAGACTGTATAGGTATTAAAATTATTCAAATGTGGTTTTGTGTAAATATTGATGTCAAGTAATTTTTTTCATTGCATTTGTTATAAGTATATTTGATTGTTGATTTAATAAAGGTATTGTTACATTTATTAACTTTATTACACATATTGATAACCTTATTTTAGAGAAGAAAGTGGGTGGATGGTGGCTCATTAAATATAGATTAAAAGACGGATTTATCTTCTCTATGAGAAAGAAGTTTTGCACCTATGGAAGTATTGTGTGACGGTAAATGTTTGTCTCTATATTAATTCTGTAGAAAAGAGAAAACGTTTTCAGCGCCCGCATAGCCGCCAAGTGAGAGAGACTTGTAATTAGTTATGGATGTTAATTAATTTATTAATAATAATAACCATTAACTAGGTGGCGTTGGCATCACAATTACAGAGCTGATATTGGAGTGCATTTGTGAATAATGATTCTCCGCACAGCAATACGTCTGCGGTCTGAAAACTCAATCAGTCAAAACTCTTTCGTTGCTAAATTAATGTTGTAGCATGCTGTGTTTAACCTTTCTGGAAATATATGTTGACTCTCTTCCATACCCTCTGTGTGAGAAGTCTGAGTAAACAAACAAACGTGCTAACTTCTATGTTGACAGCTTAGCTGTATACAGGCTAATTTTTTTTTAATGTGTGATTAATGACTTCAATATAATGTATGATGATTTTTTAAAAATCAATTCTTAAAGTGTGTGAGGAGTACAATGGCTGTTATGATGGACCAGGACTATGTGCAATCCAGGTTATTTATAGATTAGTCGTGATATCCTCAGACAAAAGGTAGAGAACTTGCTTTCAGTGTGATTTCGTACATTTAAAGATAGACACTGAGGTATCTGTTATGTCATTCAATAAAACAGAAAAAATGTTTTGGTTAGCCGTGATATCAGTCAGTGAAATAGGAGAAAAGTATAAGATAGCCATGATATCAGTCAGTGAAATAGGAGAAAAATATAAAGTAGCCAATATATTAGTCAGTACAATGGGAGAAACATCCAAAATAGCCATATCAGTCAGTACAATGGGAGAAACATCAGAAATAGCTATGATATCAATCAATGAAATAGAAGAAAAGTATAAGATAGCCATGATATCAGTCAGTGAAATAGGAGAAAATATAAGGTAGCCATGATATTAATGGGAGAAACATATACGATAGCCGTGATATCAGTCAGTGAAATAGGAGAAAAGTATAAGATAGCCATGATATCAGTCAGTACAATGAGAGAAACATTTGAGATGACCATGATATCATTCTAAATGGGAGTAACATTAAGGCATTATGAGTTCCTGTCATAAACAAAAAAATACTGAAAATAAGGAAACAAGATACTCCTGTTTGTGTTCATTGATATTTACGAAGGAAACCGATTATATTCTGCTCATGTTCACTTATAACAGGGACAAGCCGAGATGCAGCTTTGTGTGTTCATCAACAAAATGTAATAGGAAGAAAATCTGTCATACAGCTTTGTATGTCCATCAACAAAATGGATCTATCTGCACATGCAATGCGTTAGCGCGTCAAGTAGGTGTCAGTTAGTAAAAAAACAGACAACAGAATGTTGTCCCAGACCAGAATCGGTAAAAGGCCTAGATCATTCGACACAAAGAAACCTTTTCTGTCCAGTCTTATCGTCCGACTGTTGTTTATGTTTTCTTAATCTCCTCTTTTTCAAGTCATGAATGACGAAAGCCAATGGAATTAAGCAAATACATGTATTCCATTTCAAACTTAGGGACTGGCTTTATATTTCTTTGTGTACATTCGACGAGTTATGCACCACGATGCACACTATGTATAAGTTAAAGCACCAACACTGCACCATTTCTAACCAGGCTTCTCGTAACTTCTTTTTTAAGTCACGAGGATATTAGTGACGTAAACATTAGCGACGCAGACAATGACGTAGACATTAGTGACACAGACACAACGCTCTCATATTTTTGAACGTCTACCTGCAGCCTATTTTGAATTTGCCATGAATCTAAATACATCCCTAAGTCTTGTATAATATTTACAGTAGGGCAGAAAATTAAATAGTGCAGAAAATTAAGTAGGGTAGAAAATTAAATCTAGTGCAGAAAATTAAGTGTAGGGCAGAAAATTAAGTGTAGGGCAGAAAATTATGATGGCAGAAGATTAAGTATAGGACTGAAAATGAAATGTAGGGCACGTGATAAAGGTATAAGAGTGTAAGTATGATCGTACTACAGAAATATAACAATGATTTCACTCATAAATTACCTGGCAATTTCCCACTCATAAATTACCTGGCAATCTCCCACTGCTGCCGGAAAGATTACATGATTGTTGGCATAAATCCCTGAATGTACCTAACACTAAATACCTCAGACATGGTAATGCGTCACTGTCCAGACTCAATGGACGTCAGACAGAAAAACAGGAAAGTAAAATACTTAGACAGGAAAAGGTTGACACCAAGACTAATAGCAACGGATTTCATATTTGATCGCGATCTCCAAAGGTCTAAAAATAAATAAATAACGCTGTGCCCGAAGACAGTCAATTAACGGAAAGAGTTGTTCGTAGAGAGTCAATTGACGGAGAGTGTTGCTCGAAGACAGCCAATTGACGGAGAGTGTTGCTCGTAGAGAGTCAATTGACGGAGAGTGTTGCTCGTAGAGAGTCAATTGACGGAGAGTGTTGCTCGCAGAGAGTCAATTGACGGAGAGTGTTGCTCGTAGAGAGTCAATTGACGGAGAGTGTTGCTCGCAGAGAGTCAATTGACGGAGAGTGTTGCTCGTAGAGAGTCAATTGACGGAGAGTGTTGCTCGCAGAGAAACAATTGACGGAGAGTGTTGCTCATAGAGAGTCAATTGACGAAGAGTGTTGCTCGCAGAGAAACAATTGACGGAGAGTGTTGCTCGCAGAGAGTCAATTGACGGAGAGTGTTGCTCGCAGAGAGTCAATTGACGGAGAGTGTTGCTCGCAGAGAGTCAATTGACGGAGAGTGTTGCTCGCAGAGAGTCAATTGACGGAGAGTGTTTCATATTTCATTTTAATTTTTCATTATTATAATTCAAGCGAAATTACTGAGCAGACAATATCCTTCCTCCTGACAGTCTAATAAATTAATGAAAAGACAATATCCTTGCTACTGACTGATGAATTACTGAACAGACAACATCCTTTTCCTGACTGTCAAATAAATTACTGAGCAGACGATATTTTTACTCATAATAGTTACATATTTTACTGAGTAAATGATGTTCTTATTCTTGACAGTCAAATAATTACTTAGCAGATTATATTCTTGCTCCTGACAGTCAAGCCACTTGCTCTGATGTTTTCTGCCTTCCACTGAAGTCAAGCAAATAGTGTCGAGAGAATCTACATTTCTAATCTTTCTTTCCCCTTTTGTATACATCGATCAGAACAGTCGTGGCTACCAGATTTTGACCGTTCGAAACTGTATCAAAAAAAGATAGAGTTTTGCATCGATTTATCTCACCAAAATCACACTCACCAAACTCACAGAGAGACAAAACATTCAAACAAATAGCAGAAGCAGTTTGTTGACATCTGAACCCCAGCAATTTCCAGTTCTTTGTGTCAAAATCCGCCGACCATGGTAAAGCAACACGTGACGCATCAAGGGGAGGTCACGTTTGCTGCACTCAGTGTTCACTGCTCTTGTGTTTGTCGACGGCGTTCAGAAAAAAGAAGAATTACTACTGAATCCGCGAATTGTAACGTAACTGGGTGCACTGAGAGACGTTATCGGCAGGAACAAAACGGGTGGGTTACTTTAATTAGCAGTAGACAAAAGACTGTTTGTGGGCAGAGATTGAAATGAGAACACGTTACAGAACACAGATAATGTATCACTCACACACATATACACACACGCACACGAAAACCCTGGTACATATACATGCCGTAAACAACCATATCTTCCGCCCTCTAATAATCGAATATTTATAGACTAAAATATTGTTTATCCCACTATCTTTTTATAAACAACAAAAAACCCAATAAATAAATGAAAAATAATGAATAAATTTCAAGGTTCTCACAACTAAAGATTAGGTGCTGGAAGACTGGGTTGTTTAGGCATTGTAAGTGCAACTGGAAGGGGGGGGGGGTCTTTTACGAAAACGTATATTTCATGACATTGTACGTTGATCTGCTTTAGTATTTGACATACCAGATTTGTAAAATTTATGAGTGTCTTTTGTATTGAACATACCAGATTTGTAAAATTTATGAGTGTCTTTTGTATTGGACATACCAGATTTGTAAAATTCATGAGTGTCGTTTGTATTGGACATACCAGATTTGTAAAATTTATGAGTGTCTTTTGTATTGGACATACCAGATTTGTAAAATTCATGAGTGTCTTTTGTATTGGACATACCAGATTTGTAACATTTATGAGTGTCTTTTGTATTGGACATACCAGATTTGTAAAATTTATGAGTGTCTTTTGTATTGGACATACCAGATTTGTAAAATTTATGAGTGTCTTTTGGCAAAGAAAGTTTGATTATATTTCATATTCTAGACTGTAGCGATTTTCATTGTTCACTAATAAAGAAGGCCTAATCTTAATCCACACTCCAAAAACATATACCATACTTAATGCATTAGTTGTAATCAATAAAAAGTGAACGCGGAACAACACAATCAAATGTGTCAGTAAAATATTATTATCCCAGTACAATCAAATTAGGCATGCCAAATTCCATTCTATAAAGCATGAACCAAGCATAACAGCAAAAATAGGCATGAGCACGTGGTACAAAAATTAGTCAAATAGAAGGAACTTTGGTATTCTTAACTCATTTCAGCTTAAGAGCGAACCAAATACAACAACAAAGTCAAAAGTTATTCTATTTTTCTTTTTTGTTTTTCGACAATGTTAGCTGAACCAAATACAAGAAAATTAATCGCACTTGATTCTTATTAGCTACAAATGAATAAAAATACAACATGTCTAGTCCTTCTTGGTTCAAAATGAGCTCTGTACAAGAAAATTAGAGTTAGTCCTTGGTGCAAGATGTGCTCATTACAATAAAATTGGAAGTGTCTAGTCCTTCTTAGTTCAAAATGAGCTAGGTACAACAAAAAATAGTAGTGTCTAGTTCTTCTTACTTATTTACTTATCTATGACAGAATCTAAGCATTTACTATAAACTTACCTGTGACAGGACATACCAAGCTATTTTGCTACGAAACCTGTTAAGCGACCACACGGACACTCGAATTATGAACACAAGGAAACTCATACCAACCATTATACCCTGATGCTTGTGTCGGCACTCAGTACAAGAACCCCATCTTGTGCACAATTAACAAACGGATTGATTCATTTTTCTTCTTTTTTTTTGTAGTCGTGCTACTTGCATTTGCAACAATGCTCAACGTGCTGAGAACTCATGCACAGCAGAGATCCCAAGGTCATCTTTTTGTTTCTTTCTTTGTTTGTTGCATTTCCGCGCACATACGCACGCTCATGTATGTGCACGTAAACCAAAAACACACGCACAAAGATGTCACGAATGGACTGAGTTTTCCAGAAGATGAAAACATTTAAATCGTTTACAGAATGTATTCAGTGCCAACGTCGTGACGTCATTACACCACCGAGTGGGCAGCACTAAAGACGTTTTAAATGCAAAGGAAAATGTCTTCAGCTTACGTCTGTTAACCACTCTTCGACAGAGCAACCATATGTAAGTCATGGCGATACTAAATTAATGACGGACAAAAGTAAATGGAAAGTTAACAATAGGTTAGTGCGCCCCCCCCCTCCAAAAGCAGGATTATATCAGGTTCAAATCCAAGTTGACGGGTTCATTGGAAACGTTCATACATATATAACCGTTGGACAAAGACTCGCATACTACTTCCTTATTAATCAGTAGATAAATCTTAAATGACCAATCTATATTGGCTGAGTTTCTTTCTCTTGTCGACCATGACAGTGTTTTAATTTTGACATGCTGCATACAATCATTGGGGCGCGGGTAATATGTTTAAAATAAAATGCTAATTAAGGTGTGTGTTTTTTTCTTTATATAGTAATTATACTGATTTTAAAAATAACTGCATTCAAAAGTGCAGGATGGATGTTATAAAAAGTCAATAGGTCACACATCATCACAATTATATATATATATATTTGGATTTACACAATAATATTTATGATAATTATTATCATCAGTGTTTCTTCTAATGAGATCTTAGTTCAATACGGTCGTGGACATATCATTCGCATTTCAGTGTAGGCCTGCTCAAATAATCCCTCAAATTTCACGTGAGGTCATAGTGCATCTGACTGTACGATACACGTGCCAGTGCATGCGCCAATTAAAGCGCGCACATGCGCAACGGGATGGCTCGCCTCCCTTTGATATCAAACATACAGTGGCCATCAATCAGTTTTGTAAAAGCATTAAGATGTTTACCGCACAGAAAGAGCATTAAATCCCATTTCTCGAGTCAAAAGGCTGAGTGCTCAGGCAACATCTTCTTGGAAAGGAGAGCGTGCCAAGAAAAAATAAGTTCGATTCCCAAATCTGAATAGCATGATATTCATAACTAGCACAATGAGACTGTTCGACTTACAGATCTTTACAGATTGGGAGCATTATAGCACAATAACTATTTTGTTAGATTTGCATACTTTTACAAAGTGTTACATTAATCATTAACGCGGTAACTTTTAGACTTGCATTCTTTTACAAAACCATGACTTAATGAATAGGAAAATAAATATTTTTTAAACTTGCATACTTTTACAAAACTATGCCTTAATGAATAGGACAATAAATATTCTGTTAGAAGTGCTTTAGTGTACTAAACTGTGATTTAATAAAAAGGACAATAAATATTCTGTTAGAAGTGCTTTAGTGTACTAAACTGTGCTTTAATAAAAAGGACAATAAATATTCTGTTAGAAGTGCTTTAGTGTACTAAACTGTGCTTTAATAAATAGGACAATAAATATTCTGTTAGATGTGCATGTTTTAGTTAAGTACGAAACAGAACCAGACAAATCAAATAACTGTCAGAGACATTGGTAAACCCCAAATGCACGCACGCAGCCATTCACTCACTCAATCACTCTGTCACACAGACACGAAGACACACACAGACACGTGAACGCGTGCACGCGCGAATCTGTCAATTATGAGGATGTCAATAGAACGAGATCACATTGTTCCTGCAGTGTAAGCGATGTTGTTCATGACCAGACGCTGACAGCTCTGTCACTCTCTCAATACTCTCATACACCCACTGCGAGGACTGATGGGCTGAAATGTATCGTGCTTGTTTTTGCAATATTTTACACCCTCCAATCCACCAGCCTGTTTGTGCAATATTTTACACCCTTCAACCCACCAGCCTGTTTGTGCAATATTTTACACTCTCCAATCCACCAGCCTGTTTGTGCAATATTTTACACCCTCCAATCCGCCATCTTATTTTTGCTTTTTCCACTCTCCAATCCACCATCTTGCTCTTGCAATATTTTACACCCTTCAATCCACCATCTTGTTCTTGCAATATTTTACACCCTCCAATCCACCATCTTGCTCTTGCAATATTTTACACCCTCCAATCCACCATCTTGCTCTTGCAATATTTTACACCCTCCAATCCACCATCTTGCTCTTGCAATATTTTACACCCTCCAATCCACCATCTTGCTCTTGCAATATTTTACACCCTCCAATCCACCATCTTGCTCTTGCAATATTTTACACCCTCCAATCCACCATCTTGCTCTTGCAATATTTTACACCCTCCAATCCACCATCTTGCTCTTGCAATATTTTACACCCTCCAACCCACCATCTTGCTCTTGCAATATTTTACACCCTTCAATCCACAATATCTTAGTAGATACTCGCAGAGTAGCTCTGGTCAGCTCAATGAGTAAGTTCAAATAATGGCTTCAGATGCAGAATAAGACAGAGATTATAAGAAAACATAGCCTGAAATGTAAAATTTCGATCAATGTGTTGTGAAGTTAGGAAGGTGGGGAGACTGAAGGGGAGGAAGACAGTTCTATGGAGCAAGCTTGGTGATCTGCGAGGGGTGTCAACGTTATTTGAGGGTGTGCTGCGCACTCTTCTAATATTAGTCCCAGACCATTTTTATTACGATTCGTAGTTAGGACATTTCACAACATTAATTTTCCACCTACTTAATGCAGCCCACGCAACGTACAGCATTAATATTCCATCTATTTTAATTCTGTCAAAGCAAGGTACAACATCAATTTTTCATCTACTTAATGCTGTCAAAGTAAGATGCAACATTAATATTTTACTACTTAATGCTGTCAACAACGCAACATTAATATTTCATCTACTTAAAGCTGGTCAAATAAGATGCAACATTAATATTCCATCTACTTAATTCAGTCAAAGCAAGGTATAACATTAATTTCTCGGCTAAATAATGGAGTCATGTAAAACTTTAAACTTAAATAATTAAATAAGAACACATTCATTCACGTTGTTTATGCCTAATACAGCTGCAAGTCAACCGATTATCTTTCTTGTCCTAACCACGACAATGTAATATGACGTCATCTTTTTTCAATTGCCCGTAGAATTTAGATCTATACTGATAATAGAATATAGTGACTGACGGCAGACTTCGGCTTGCTTTTATAAAATTCCTAAAAGCACTAATAGAAGGGAGAAAAGACATCACACTTTTTAGGGCAGATTGTTGCTATGCAAAAGTCTGCTCTCTGTGGCTCACTATTCAGAAGGCTGCAGTGCTCTTAAGATGAACTTGCAGTTGGCTTTGTGGTGTCTGCATCTTTGCATCATAAATATGTTAGCGCTAGAAACGGTTTTAAGTTAATTAGGCTATGTAACAATACTCTTTCCTTTATTGAAAAATAAAAATAAAAGTGCTTTCTGCAGGTGAATGCGGGTGGTCCCGAAAGAGGAAATTGCTCCATCAAAATAAAGCCATGAGTTTCCGCAACAAATAAAATTTCGAACTTTTGCTTTAGGCAAAACCTGTTTTGACATTTCTTCTGAAACAACTGGTGTGTTTCTACCTGTGCACAGGTCGGGTTAAAAGATTATTCTTACCTTTCTTGTTGGATGTTCTGGTGACACGACAAATATTTAAGAGAAATAAAGTATCAATCAAGAAAACAAACAAAATCAAATTATCGTTTCTCGATATCCAGTCTTATTAATCTCTAATTCAAGTCGAACATGACGTATTAGTCAGTCAATAAGTCAGTCAATCTTGCATGCATATATATACATATTGGCATTCAGTCACTTATTTCTTTCCCTGCTCATTCTTTTCAGTATGAACAAGATAAAGAAATAAGATGAATACTAAGTTCATTTAATAATTACCTCCCCGTGGTTCCCTTACGTCTTGTTTGCTGGTTCTTTCACAGTTGTCCGTTAATTTTATATCACATTTCTATCAAGAGGAACAAGAAAAAATTAAGATAACTATATCAAAGGTTACAGATTACCGAAAATGTCAGTAGTACAATGATCAAAAATTACGGTTCGAAAGCTGAGAAGAGAAAAGAGAAAATTAGATTCAAGAATCTAGTTTTCGATTTTTCAGGACTTAAGAGTCAGTTATGACTGCAAATCCTAGCATAAGCCAATTATTAAGATATATGTTTGTTTAAAAAATATATACATATAATCTTATATATTGATGTGGTCATTGGGCGTATGTGTGATTTAAAATTCATGCTAAAAGTCATTTATTCGTGGTTGCTTTGCCATTTTAATTAAACAGAAGTCATTTGACTATGGTCGAAAAGAAAACAATTATTGCATGATTTAATAAATTTTGATTTAGCAATTATCTTTATGTCCATGTTAATCTAGGTTAACCACAAAATTAATTAGATCTAGATTTAAATGTCACTTCCAATTTGAAAAGATTCTATATTATTATTATTACTATATAATATTCTATAAAACTTTCAGATTGGACTATCGATCTAAGCGTTAACAATCGATCTATCGAATTCTAATACATCTAGTTTCGGTTACCTATTTAAGTTAGTAACTGGTCTAGTCGAATTATTGCCTTTAATTGTAAATATTGTATCCTTGACCTAATAAAGTTTAAAAAATACGATATTTATGATTGTAAATACTGACTTTGAATTAGATTTATTTCCCAAATACGAATGAAAATCTTGATTATTTCCTATTCAAATTATTTATCAAGTTATCAAAAAGGTATGAAGTTTATGTGACAAATTTATTACTTAGCAAGATGTTGGATGTTATGAAAAGAGTCCTTTCTATGAGTTAATGTGACAAGTCGGATTATAGACTGCGCATGCGCCCTTTGGAAGATGAAAATCAAATATTATTAATAATCATTTCACTGTAAATCTAAAGAAAGAAAAATTATTTCAGGACAAAACGTTCTAATATCTTCAATCCCACTTACGGCTGTAACTTTCTAGAATTTAATCCTCATTAGTCATCGGTGCTTTTCTGCGAAATCAGCGAGCACTTGAACAAATTATCTAATGTATTATTTAAGTTGCCATATTTGAAGGCCCGTGTTGCAGTAACATGGTGTTTCAATGGCTGTTCAAGGTTACCTTAGTGCTTGAGTGTGAGGGATGTGAGAAATGAGATTTGTAAAATATTCTATTTCAGCAAACTGTTTCTGAGGATGCTGTATGTCTGTGTCTAAAAGATGTGAAAATGAGATATGTAAAATATGCTATTTCGGCAGGTGTTTTCAGTATGCTGTTGTCTATATATGAAAGATATGGGAATTGTCGCCGCTATACTCTGGGGTGACTTTGTAATAATGACTTATACCAACTCTGTATAATTAGCTATGATACAAGACATCTACAAGTGCCGGTACAGAGTATGGGTCACTGGTTAAATATGTATATCTGCAACTGTTACGCTGATATACTGGTACGTCGCCAATTTGGCTCCGCCCCCAACTCAGAATCAGCTGAGATTTAATGTTTATGAATAATTATATATATATAGAAACGATTATAATTAAACGAACAGAGGACAAGACGTAATCATTACATTATCATTTGAACTACGAAAATAACGATAGAACTAACAAACACGCGTTTTAAAATAATAACAAGAAATTTAATAAAAGAAAGTTAACAAGATTTAGAAAATTAAGTTCATCCTTAGCCAGTTCATCGTACTAGAGTCACTTCCGGATAGGCACTTAGCTTAAGCACAGAAATGACGTCAGTCTTGTAGACTTGAATTTTTCCAGTCAATAGATCGGCACGTCCCAATTCAGCCGGGACAAGTAGAACGGCCACACAGGCACAGCCACACAGGCAAACAACAGGCAGCTATAAACGAGCAGCCGAGAATACACAATAACAAGAAAAAACCCTGCAACACAAACAATTGCAAAGCCTAAGTGTCCAGTCCAGTGCTCGATTAATAATTACTAAGTTTGGCATAGGCCTCTGAAAGGAAGAATATTAATATTTTCATAAATAAAACATAGTATATAACATCCTAATAAAACTTAACCATTCACACAAATACAAAGACGCTTTTACCTATATAGCCAGGGTTTTCTTCTCTCATATACGACCCAGTGTTGTTTTGGGCGGACTACCCTTTCAGTCGTCACCCTCAGACGATTTTTCAGGAAGTAGTGAAGATAACATTTTCACTGTGGTTTTTATTACCCTGCTTAGACCAGCTTCTGACCTGTTCAATTCATTAGCTCTAAGATGATTATGTCCCTCTAACAACTCTAACCACCCGCTAAGCGTACGCACTGACCACACGCTGACCGCCTCGCTCGCAGACTTCAAACACCGCAGACATCAAACGCCAGTCCCTAAATCTTCCACACATGTCTCTCATTCATTTCAGGGCTTCCCTTCTCTGTAAACAGGACGTAATACGCACTCATTCCACAAATGAAAATTTATATAAAATATATATGTGGGAACATTTTCCCATCATACAACAGGAATGTTATTTGTAAAACATGTTATTTCAGCAGGTTGTTTTTTAAGTGTGTGGTACTGGTTATGTCTGAGAGATGTAGTAATGAGATTTTGTAAACCATGCTATTGTATTTCAGCAGGCCGTTTTCTTAAGTATGCGGTACTGGTTATGTCAGAGAAATGTAATGAGATTTTGTAAATCATGATATTGTATTTCAGTAGGCCGTTTTCTTAAGTATGCGGTACTGGTTATGTCTGAGAGATGTAGTAATGAGATTTTGTAAATCATGATATTGTATTTCAGCAGGCCGTTTTCTTAAGTATGCGGTACTGGTTATGTCAGAGAAATGTCATGAGATTTTGTAAATCATGATATTGTATTTCAGCAGGCCGTTTTAAACGCAATGTAATGATCGTGTCTGAGTTTGAGACTCATGAGACCTTGATATTATATTAAGTTGGCTGTATAATGTAAACTTACTGATTGTGTGTGAGTAATCTGAGACTCATGAGACCTTGATATTATATTAAGTTGGCTGTATAATGTAAACTTACTGATTGTGTGTGAGTAATCTGAGACTCATGAGACCTTGATATTATATTAAGTTGGCTGTATTATGTAAACTTACTGATTGTGTGTGAGTAATCTGAGACTCATGAGACCTTGATATTATATTAAGTTGGCTGTATTATGTAAACTTACTGATTGTGTGTGAGTAATCTGAGACTCATGAGACCTTGATATTATATTAAGTTGGCTGTATTATGTAAACTTACTGATTGTGTGTGAGTAATCTGAGCTCGTGTTATTATATTACAACTGGCTGTTTACAAGCTATATGATGCATTTTTCTTGTATAACATTACAAAGTCTCTACTTGTATGTTATTTTATATAAACGACCAGTTTCTAATAGAATATCTCATAATGTTGTGTGTATATAAATGTGCGTACGTATGTGTGCATGTGTACTGGTTTAACTGAAAAAAAACATCGCTTTGTTGTTTATTTTTTGTTTCTGCTGGTTTTCCCCTCTTCCCTTCAGTGCAGTTGTCACGGAGTCTAATTCTGTTCCGTCCACGTCTCAGTTTATGCAATATTAAATAAGCCAAAGGGAGATAACAGCGTCATTACACCACAGGGCAGAAGACTGGCCTTTTCTCTCGTAAACAACATGTGACCAGTAATGCGTAATTGTCCCAATTGTTCAATATACATATCTTTCACAAACTAATATATATATTCAATATGATATAATAACACACACTGCGTCACGAACGTCTGTCTACTAAAGAGATCTTAGGTGACCGTTACTGGAGTTACATGCTACATGAAATATAACAAAACTCGGGTTACTTAGTTTTGTTAGCGGTTTTTTAAAATGAAATAAAATATAATTTCTGTCCCTCATTTCCTGTGACAACCCCCTTCTTAAAATTGATTGGAGCTCACAGAGTGGAAATCAAATAGGAACAAAAAAAATTTTATTTCACACGATAGTCCCCACAGGAATTATGCGCATCTGTGGAGAGACTATCCTCTCTCTTGTTTATATCGCGGTTATGGCATGCCGGGATAATGCATCGGCACCCGAATTCTCTCGGCCCGCGATGTGTTCGACAACGAAGCTATACTCCTGTAGCAGGAGTGTCCATCTAGTTAGCCTAGCGTTATCATACATGCTAGTGCGCAGATATGTCAGCGGCTTATGATCGCACTGCAGGATGAATGGTTTAGAGTACAGATATGCACTAAATTTCTTGAGTGCCCATACGATTGCTAAGCACTCTTTTTCAATCGTAGAATACCGTGTCTCACGATCTAACAGTTTCTTAGACGCGTATGCTTCCGGTAGGTATTCGTCATCTGTCTCTTGGAGAAGTATGGCACCGAGGCCTTCGTCTGATGCGTCGGTCCTGACAATAAATCTTTTGTCAAAGTCTGGTAACTGTAGGACGGGTTTACTGGTCAAGATGTCCTTCACTTTTTCGAGGGCGGTGCTACACTCTGCCGTCCATCGTATTTTCGTGGGTTGTTTGTTCCCAGTTAAGTCCGTCAGTGGTTTAAGAAGCGTACTGAAGTTTGGGACAAATTTTCGGTAGTACCCCACTAGCCCCAAAACTGCCCTGACCTGTTTCTTTGTAGTCGGTAAGGTCATGTCACGAATGGCTGCAGTCAAGTCTAGATTTGGGCCTATTTGTCCGTCACTTATGATATGGCCAAGAAACTCAATCTCTGGAAAGCCCGCGCGTACTTTGGATGGTTTCACGGTCAATCTATGGCGCTCGAGAATGTCAAGTAGACCACCCACTACTATGCGAGGATAAACAGAATGATTTTCTAGTGTTAATTGAACATTGTTGTGAAGTGATGTAAATGTCAACGCTCTTGCATTATAATCATATGTTATGTATATGATTGTTGATTTAATAAACTTACTGTTAGATTTGTTGACCTTCTTACACATATTGATAACCATATGTTGGAAAGACAGTGGGATGGATGGGGGCTTGCTAAATATAGATTAAAAAAGAACTTATCTTCTCCTTTAGTAAAAAGTTCTCCATCTTTAGAAATATTGTGTGACGGTAAATGTGTGTCTTTAATGTTGTTGAAGAGAGAAAACGTTTGCAGCACCAGCATATCCGACAAGTGGACAGTTATTAATAACATAAATTAAGATTCTCATCACTTGTAATTGATTAATTAATAATAACAATCATAACCATTAACTAGGTGGCGTTTGAGTCACAAATAGGAATAGTTATATTCACTGTGTATAGCATCGCGAAATCAAAATATTTCTTACAGCATTCGTCATCACGAAAAATCAAGAACAAAGGTCAAACGTTTATCAAGCGACGACCACAGATAATAAAGTGCGCATGCGTCATAGCAAGGCCGTTACTGCATTAAGTCCAACGTCCATTCATCAGTCCTAATAAATTGCAGCTATTTAAATATTTGAAATTAAGTAAATCCAAACTGCCTTATCAATGTCTACATCTACATTATGTTAGTATACTTCTAACCTCCCCTGCGCAAGTGAACTGATTTAAACGCTGCGCATGTTCTACCAAAGACAAGTAAATAAACAATAATATGAGTCGTATTCCTTTCACAATAAGCTTCTCTCATAACCGGGGACAACCGTACCCTGATTCGTGAGCACACGGACGAACACTCTCGAGATGGTAGCCATGGATATCAGTCTAATTCGTAAAGCAGGATCCAAGGTTGGCAAACCTTTATTTCGGTCTCTTCAAGGATCGTTTCCCCAAATTTCAGGGACGACTTGCTACATATAAAATACATTAATTCCTATCGGAAACTGAGTATCCCTGTTTACTTTTATACCAATACAACTTTCTCCCTTATCAGACATTCTGACTGCTCTCCAGACTACTACTGACACCGGTACTATACATCAAAATCAACATCATTTTAATACGTCCTATACCAATACTATACATCAAAATCAACATAATTTTAATAGTCTTATATCGGTACTATACATCAAAATCAACATCATTTTAATAGTCCTATACCGGTACTATACTTCAAAATGAACATACATTTTTAATACGCCCTATACGGTACTATACATCAAAATCAACATACATTTTAATATGTCCTATACCGATACTATACATCAAAATCAAAATACATTTTAATACGTCCTATACCGATACTATATATCAAAATCAAAATACATTTTATACGTCCTATACCGATACTATACGTCAAAATCAAAATACATTTTATACGTCCTATACCGATACTATACATCAAAATCAAAATACATTTTAATACGTCCTATACCGATACTATACATCAAAATCAAAATACATTTTTATACGTGCTATACCTGCACTATACTTCAAAATCACAAACAGTTATTTAATATGCTATTTAATAAATTTTAGCAATATGAACAGAATATTTTTAACGCCTTTTTCATAATGTACATCCAACATATCATCGATTACGCTTGCCCTACAAGCGTTAACCCTTTCTTATCTCCAAGACCTGAAGACTTTTCCGGTTCTGCTGAAAAGGCAATATCTCGGTTTTAACGGTCTACTGGTTAATCAAGTTTGAAGCAGTCACCTGAAAGCTGGTTGCTATCAACAGATCGTGTTTGATACGATGTCTCCCTTGGCTCAAATGTAGTAAAACACTGTTGGTTGTCTGCCTGATAAAGACAGATTATTTTGCTGATCAAGAGAAACATACAGATATAAAGATCGATTATTTTGCTGATCAAGAGTGAAGCAAGCCCGTTCCGTACTTCATTTCCTTCAGAACTTTTTTTGTTTAAATTACAAATAACATCCACTTTAGTATCATGTTTTTCGGCGACAGATATATTAGTTATTGAGTATTGTTTGAGATCATTAATTGTACAACGAATTTATGCACCGTGTGACCTGCAACTCTTTGTTATTACCAGAATTGATTATATATATATATATGAATGTGGGTGTGTCTATGTGTGGGTATGTTTGTGTGCATATGTGAGTGTGTGCTTGTATTTATATGCACTTCTGGACATCGCCCTCGTTAATACCAAATCAAACACACGAACACATTAACTAGGTTCAAATTAAATGCATGCCAGTCAATTTTTAAACTATTTTAAATTGGCAACAGAGTTTGATTATTTCCCAAACTGTTTTATATTTTCATTTGAATAGGCGTAATGGTTTAAATGTTAAAAATTTATTCATATAGTTCAGTAATGTTCTAACACTGATGCGATGCCTACTACAAGGTTCCATTTGTTGCGCAGAGTTCATTGCAAACACTGTTTAAAGATACACCCACACTGGCAACCACTGACTAAATATGCACCATGTATGCAAACACTGTTTAAAGATACAACCACACTGGCAACCACTGACTAAATATGCACCATGTATGCAAATACTGTTTAAAGATACACCCACACTGGCAACCACTCACTAAATATGCACCATGTATGCAAATACTGTTTAAAGATGCACCCATACTAGCAACCACTGACTAAATCTGCACCATGTATGCAAATACTGTTTAAAGATGCACCCATACTAGCAACCACTGACTAAATCTGCACCATGTATGCAAATACCGTTTAAAGATGCACCCATACTAGCAACCACTGACTAAATCTGCACCATGTATGCAAATACCGTTTAAAGATGCACCCATACTAGCAACCACTGACTAAATCTGCACCATGTATGCAAATACCGTTTAAAGATGCACCCATACTAGCAACCACTGACTAAATCTGCACCATGTATGCAAATACTGTTTAAAGATGCACCCATTCTAGCAACCACTAACTAAATATGCACCATGTATGCAAATACTGTTTAAAGATGCACCAATACTAGCAACCACTGACTAAATCTGCACCATGTATGCAAATACTGTTTAAAGATGCACCCACACTGGCAACCACTGACTAAATCTGCACCATGTAGGCAAACACTGTTTAAAGATACACCCACACTAGCAACCACTGACTAAACATGCACTATGTATGCAAACACTGTTTAATGATACACCCACACTGGCAACCACTGACTAAATATGCACCATTTATGCAAATACTGTTTAAAGATACACCCACACTGGCAACCACTGACTAAATATGCACCATGTATGCAAACACTGTTTAAAGATACACCCACACTGGCAACCACTGACTAATTCTGCACCATGTATGCAAGATGTATCCGTGCTTGTACTTATCTTCTTGAACAAATTTCAGTACAATCTTTCTTAGTTGTTTCATAGTAGGTGTACAAATTTCAGTACAGAGTAATCTTTCTTAGTTGTTTCATAGTAGATGTACAAATTTCAGTACAGAGTAATCTTTCTTAATTGTTTCATAGTAGCTGTACAAATTTCAGTACAGCGTAATCTTTCTTAGTTGTTTCATAGTATATGTACAAATTTCAGTACAGAGTAATCTTTCTTAGTTGTTTCATAGTAGATGTACAAATTTCAGTACACAGTAATTTTTCTTAGTTGTTTCATAGTAGATGTACAAATTTCAGTACAGAGTAATCTTTCTTAGTTGTTTCATAGTAGATGTACAAATTTCAGTACAGAGTAATCTTTCTTAGTTGTTTCATAGTAGATGTACAAATTTCAGTATAGAGTAATCTTTCTTAGTTGTTTCATAGTAGATGTACAAATTTCAGTACAGAGTAATCTTTCTTAGTTGTTTCATAGTAGATGTACAAATTTCAGTACAGAGTAATCTTTCTTAGTTGTTTCATAGTAGATGTACAAATTTCAGTACAGCGTAATCTTTCTTAGTTGTTTCATAGTAGATGTACAAATTTCAGTACAGAGTAATCTTTCTTAGTTGTTTCATAGTACTCTGTACAAATTTCAGCACAGAGTAATCTTTCTTAGTTGTTTCATAGTAGATGTACAAATTTCAGTACAAAGTAATCTTTCTTAGTTGTTTCATAGTAGATGTACAAATTTCAGTACAGAGTAATCTTTCTTAGTTGCTTCATAGTCAGATGTCTACAAAGAAGAAAATATCTAACGACTGATTTCATAAACTACAAGAATCAGGGTTACACAGAACATTTTCTTGCAACTGAAATCAGTCAGAAAATGTAATCTGAAGGTTATTTACAGCTTTGTAATGTGTTTTGCAGCAGTTTGATAAACTTAATAGAGTTGATCACATTGGCAGATTCTCCGACGACAAAATAAAAGACTTGAGGTGGATGGCTGCTAAAAATTTTGTTTTGTTTAAGATGATCTGTATGGCAACCATTTCAAATACCTTAAAGTTTAACGTTACCTTTTACCGTCGACGAAAGCCGATTGTCACAACTAGAAATGCAAATATTTTTCTGCAGTTATCAGCCTGGCAATGGTGAATGATTTTAGCGGATGATACATACAAAGAACACCTGTAAAAATGCGGTAAAAGTTGTAAAAACGGATAAAAACCACGTGAATAAATTAGGTAATCCAATACGACCAAACTGCTTGTTGACATGTTGTGGACTGACATACATAATGACGTCAGTGAGTGGTTATATTATTTTAAACAATGATAATTTGAGCTTTTGAATGCCTTAATAATGCACATTATATAATTAAAAACAACATTTGCGATTCCGTTAGTTAGATATAATGCACACATATAAAATATAATAATGAATAAAACTAATTCTATAAAAGAAAAGAGTTAAGTCAATTTATTAATCGTTACAGTTTTAGATATTTCTCTATTTCCAAAAGTTGTTGATTTTTCTTGCTCGAAGGCAGTTTTAACGGTAATGCATTAGTAGTTCAAACAATTGCTGATTTCCAGTAATCATTCACAAATTCTAGAAGAGTTATCTTCCTTTTTAATAAAATTATTAGGTTGACGTTCAGTTACAGCACTATTAATCAATAAATTTCAATAATGTCAAGAGAAATCAATTCATTATCTAAACCGGCTCAACAAGTCCATCACTATTCCAAGCGTATCATGGACGTAAAATATTATTATTATCTTTTTTCCCTACGACTTCTGTTGACTGTCGGTTATGATCCAAGGTATCGGAATCTTACCAAGTTTCTGGGAGATTCAAGGTTTAATGGAGGATGTGAGCACTTCCCGAGGAGCGCTGGTTTTAGCATTGGGGCAATCTTGTGTTGTCCAAGCACTTTATTCAGATATTCTTCCAATTCAGGTATTATGTTCCCCAAAGATCCTGTCACTACAGGTATTACTTCTGCTTTAACATTCTACAGTCTTTGGATTTATAATCTAAAATCCTAACGTTTTTCTAATTTTTTTTCTCTTTTTTTTTCTTTTTTATGTTTCTATCACTTAGAATAGCAACATCGATGATTGTTGTTGTTCTGTTAGACTTATTGAGAACTACAATGTTTGGTCTTCGCGCAGGAATCACTCGATCCGTCTTTATTTCAAAGTTCCACGGTATTTTGATTTCTTGTTTCGATGAATGCTTCCGGTTGGTGCATCCATGCTCTTTCCGGGGCTTTTATTCCATAGTTTTCACGAATGTTTCTATATAGGATTTTTGCCACTTAGTTGTGCCTTTAGGTGTATTCTGTTCCAGCCAGTTACATCCAGACAGTATATGTTCTGCTGTTTCATGCATGTTTTTGCACAGTCTGCATTTTGGAATCATATAAGATTTTCATTATTTTAGTTTTGTTTGATGTATAGTTTAGTGCTTGATCTTGTGCTGCTGTTACTAGTGCTTCTGTGTCTGCTTTCGAACCTGCTTCTTTTAACCATCTGTATGTTGATTGTTTTGTTGATAATTCAGCAGTTTGTCGCACATACTCACCATGTAGAGGTTTTGGGCTCCATCTAATTACTATCGTCTGTTTTGCTATTTTCTTCCATGTCTCTTTGTCTGATTGTGGGGGTTGGTAAAATCCACTCATCTTTACTGCTTCTATCAGTGATTCATCCTTGTTGTTATTCCAGATGTAGTCCCTTAGGCCTATAACTTCTCCTTCAATGACATCTTTGATTTTCTTGAGTCCTAAGCCTCCCATTTTCCGAGATCCATCTACATCTGCTTTGGGGATGTAGGGCTTTATTTATTGTGAGTAGTTTTCTTTTTTTTTTCTGTCTAGTTCATTTATTTCATTTGTTGTCCAATCTGTGATATCTCCAGTGTAGATAATTACAGGTATTGCGTAAGCATTAGGGGTTTGTATTTTGTTCGCCCCATTTAACTTGGATTTTAGAATTTGTCTAACTCGCTTTTTATATTCTCGTTTTAGCTTTAGACTTTTCACTCTGCATATTTTCTTGATGTTGCAGTATCCCCAGATATTTATATCTTTTTTCCACTGAAACATCTTTGATTTTTTCCTATGTCGAATTGTAGGCCTTGTGTTTTGATCTTACCTTTCTGTACAATAATTTTGCCACATTTCTCTATACCGAATTTCATGTTAATGTTCTCCCTACACATCTTGACAGTAATAACCAGCGAATTGATATTATATTCATTTTTCATTCATAAATCTTTATATCGTCCATATATTAATTAAATGACTGATAATATGCCCTGATTTCATTTTGTACCCTAATCCTGTTTTCTGAATGCCTTGACTCGGAGGATTTAGGGCTATGCAGAACAGCATTGGTTATAAAGAATCTCCTTGAAAAATTCCAAATTTTATTGGTATATCTGCAATTTCTATATTGTTGCATGTATGGTGGTTTTCCAGCTTGTCATTGATACTTATATCAATTTTTATTGTTTGAAGTATCCATGAATGTGGGACTGAATCATAGACATTTTGGTAGTCAATCCATGCCATTGCAAAATTTGCTTTTTATTTCCTGCTATCTGTAACTATAGCTTTTCAATTGCCAAATGGTCCTTTGCTCGTCTTCTGCCTGTTCTAGCACCCTTTTGTTCATTTGTTAATATTTTGTTTATTTCTATGACATGATTTTATCAGATATAATTCCTGATAATAATTTCCAGTTAGTTGATAAGCATTTCATTGGCCGATAGTTGTTTGATGTTGTACCTTTCTCTGGATCTTTCATAATCAGGCTTGTTTTTCCTTTTATCATCCATTTTGATAAGGTTTCTGATTTGTTTAGTATTCCTTGCAATTGGACAGCAATTCTAATATGTAAAGATGTAAGGTTTTTTTTTAACCGGAATATTTCTTAACTTTTTCTTAATATCTTCCTCAGTGACTGTGATGTTGCATTGTTGCAGCATGTCTTTATGGTCGTTTTTCAGTTCCTGAATCCATTTTGCTGGGACATTATGCATATGTGAATTGCTCCAAATGTTCTCCCAAAATATCCTGGTGTCTTTAATGTTTGAATCTGTTGTTCTATTCTGGGATTTCCGTTCAATTTCTTAATATAGTCTTTTTCAGTGTCAGTTCTGAATATTTTATTCTGTTGGAATTGTTGACCTCTTGCAGTGTATGGTTTAAGACGGTGACTGAGTTCCTGTAGCTTTTTGCATCTTCTATTGCGGTCCTAATATTTCTATAATTTGGATGGTGTTTCAGTTTTCCATTGTTATGAACTGGTGCTGCTTATTTCTTCAAGTACACTCAGTTTTATTTTCTAATCTTCTTTTCCATTGTGGTACTGTTGGTTTCTTTGTACTTTGGCTTGTATTATCTATTTTTCAATTATTTTTGTTGTAGCATATATTAGACTATTGGTTTCTATAATATCTTTTGTGGAGATGTACCCTTATTACTTTATTTGCATAATGAATTGCTATTTTTAAAGTTTTGTTATTTTGTAGTCTTCGAGTTGGTGTTTTTCCTATATGTGATTTATTGTTGTCCTTGAAATCTTTTATTTCTACTAACATCCATTGCTGTTCGTAGTCAGTCCATTATTTATTTCTTCAGTGTGATCATCAGCCACATTTGTTAAATTAGTTTTCTGCTTGTTCAATATATTTTAATTATCTGGTAGTAAGAAGCTTATTGTGCATGATTGATCTTTTCTGGTCCAGGAGCCGTTGTTCACTGATTATATCAATATATACTGTTTTTGCCAGAGTTCATACATCCTTTCTCTACATCCTCATACTGTTGGCTGATTTAATAAGAAGAGGTCATTACTTGTATATTTTCCTTTTTAGTCCAGTTCCTCCTAGTTTTTTCTAATGTTCCAGTGATCCATTTTCCACTAAAATACCCTGAAACATCAGTGTCTAGTGCACATCTTGTTAATGGGTGTGAAATCTGATCCGTGTTCAGTGAAGTAATTTTGCCTTGTCCAGGCTCTATATTCAGACATCCTTCCAATTCAGGTATTATGTTCCACAAAGCTCCTATCACTACAGGTATTACTTCTGTTTTACATTCCACAAGGCTCCTATCACTACAGGTATTACTTCTGTTTTACATTCCACAAGGCTCCTATCACTACAGGTATTACTTCTGTTTTACATTCCACAAGGCTCCTATCACTACAGGTATTACTTCTGTTTTACATTCCACAAGGCTCCTATCACTACAGGTATTACTTCTGTTTTACATTCCACAAGGCTCCTATCACTACAGGTATTACTTCTGTTTTACATTCCACAAGGCTCCTATCACTACAGGTATTACTTCTGTTTTACATTCCACAGTCCCTGGATTTCTAAGATCCTGGTATTTTGTTTTCTTTTTTCTCTCAATTTTGTTTTTATGTTTCTATCACTTGGAATAGCAGCATCGATGATTGTTGTTGTTCTGTTGGACTTATTGACAACTACAACATCTGGATTTCATGCAGGAATCACTCGATCCGTCCTTATTTCAAATTCCCACAGTATTTTGACTTCTTCTGTTTCGATCACTGCTTCCGTTTGGTGCAGCCATGCTCTTTCCGGGATTTTTACTCCATAGTTCTCACATATATTTAGGTATGCATGTCTGTATTACTACTACTACTACTCCTGGGGGTAGACAGATCTCTGTTTTAATCCAGTTTCCTTGTATACATGTATTTGTATGTACGGTCTTATGTTACTACTGTGCATTCTATCTACTTTTTCCCCCACAACCAAACTTTAATATTAAGATAAGTTAGATTAAATTAAATTTTATTTTAAAATGTCTGTAATTTTTTTCATAACGATCTGCAATAGAAGTAAGTAAACTAAATGGTTTTATATCAGTCAGTCTATCTTAATGTGCTTATTTGCAGCCATTCTCACCTACAGAAACTTATCTGACACGGAATTGTATCTGTCACTTCTATCAAGCACCTAAATCCAGTAGGTTATAATTTCTTCAAGTTTAGAAGCTCTTCTTGCGGTTCCCTGCGATATTCTTCAACGCGATACGTCAAATTTGTTGCCAGAGAGTAGGCGTGTCTGTGTTGGTAGTCAGTGATAGACATCAGTATCCAGAGAGTAGGCGTGTCTGTGTTGGTAGTCAGTGATAGACATCAGTAGCCAGAGAGTAGGCGTGTCTGTGTTGGTAGTCAGTGATAGACATCAGTATCCAGAGAGTAGGCGTGTCTGTGTTGGTAGTCAGTGATAGACATCAGTATCCAGAGAGTAGGCGTGTCTGTGTTGGTATTCAGTGATAGACATCAGTAGCCAGATAGTAGGTGTGTCTGTGTTTGTAGTCAGTGATAGACATCAGTATCCAGAGAGTAGGCGTGTCTATGCTTGTAGTCAGTGATAGACATCATTGGCCAGAGATCAGGCGTGGTGTCTGTGTTGATAGTCAATGATAGACATCAGTGGATTACGCTAGTTTAATTTGCATTACACTTCCATTTTCACATTTTCCCCCATGGCTCTACGAATGCTTCTGTAATTTAATATCGTAAACTACATTTAGTTTTATGCGGGCATTTTTTTTATTATTACCTTTTTTTCATTTTAGTTATCTGTTTCATCCTATTGGGCAAAATTCAGTTTTGGATTTATGACATTATTGCTCCTATAGATTTTTTCAGTTCTATTTGAATGCCTGGAAACTGCACGAATCTCATCTCAAATGGCTAACAGGCCTCTTCATTCTATTTAGAAATGGAGTGCGTGTACTTAAATTAATCAGGTTACAATACCCTTTGGAATGGAGAACAGTCCAATGATTTGAGTTTTTCTCCCTCAGAATCATTACCTAGCCCACGCCTCGCGTGTGTAGAGACCGTCCCATAATTCCACACGGGCTAAGACCATTCCCATGTTTCCGCACTGGTCCGGAAGTTACTGTTTGCCATTTGCCTTTCCCCAGCAACAATGACGCTGCTCCACGGTCCGACCTGGAGAAAGGTGGCTTGTGATTGCCCGACTGTGGCTAGATAGCTATAAAATGGAATGAAAAGTTCTATAGTACTGCTGGAACAGGCCTGTAGCGTTTTAAAGGGGTCATGATTACATGCAACTGTGCACCAGAAGACATCAGGAAACTAATGCTGAGCGAAATATATCCCACTGTTTTCTAAATAGTACTTCTAAAAATACTTTAAACTGATAGTAATACTTGTACATATAAACTACGGGGGAAAATTAATGTTTCCATGTTAATAATAATTTATTTATTCAAATCTCGAGAAGATACTACAGAATTGATAATGTATTAGTCCTGACATTTATAAAACAGCCTGTGACGTTATCTGTTTCTTTTTTTTTTTTAGAAAGCATTTGACAAGGGAGCTAAATTGAGACAGTATTCGATATCAAACCTGACAAAATTGAATCACATTTTGAATTTTTCTGACCAATCCAGAATCGTCTATTTCACGTACTAGCATGTAATCTATAACTGCAAGACGATCGAAAAACAACTGAGGGAACAGGATCTTGTCAATAGCTAGGGTCAATAGCAAGGGTCAAAAGCTAGGGTCAATTGAATGACACAATCAATAAGCATGAGTTCATTCCTTTTATCGCGTTGACCCAGGTCCTCCCATTTCGACTATACGTTGTAACTGACAATTAAGATAATTTGCATTTGAGTTTATGCCAAAGTGAACATCACGTTTTATTTATTTATTTATTTATTTTCTCTTTGTGTCATTAATCTTTAGGCTAGTCTCTTAAAGTGTAAATGATATTATTTAATTTTTAATTCTACTCTCTTCTGATGTTACATAAAGAAAACTGCGAGTGGCGTTGTTGTCATGGTTACGTGTGCAGTAGTAGAACTAATAGTAGGCCACGCTGGTTATAGCAAAAATCGTAGTAATATCTCTCCAATAATGACTTTTCTATTGTGTTAACTGTTATTGTTACGAATATATAAAAATGATATTTTATAATCTTCATAAATGTATAGAATGCTTGCTCTTTGTTTACCAACTTGATACAATCAATATCACATTGTTTGGAACAGACCACGTGTCGACTAGAATGCCAAAAAGTGACGACAGCACTGAGTACCCTTTGCAATGACAACCTGCATGTTATTTCACGTTCGCACGTGAACTTCGGATGATTCTCGCACTCTGTCACCACTCTCCCTGGTGCAAAAAAAAAAAAAAAAAAAAAGTAATAATAAAATAAATAAATAAAAAATATGTGTGCACGCAACATGTCCCAGCAGACCCATTAACCTCATGAACGAATTACTAGACTAATTAGAAAACGAAATTAAATCAAAGAAATAAATCAATCCGATACTTAGTAAATTTATGCCAACAGTGGTGTTCGTTTTAACGTCAGCTTAATTACACAGTTTGTTGTGTGTATTGATTTAGACCTAACGGTGCTTAGATAAAAATGACTATTCATTCTTCTCCAATTAACAGTGCCGTAATTTTAAGTCGGGTGGATGATTTTTTAATTGCTTGTATGTTTGTTCGCATTGTTTATATTTAATTAATTGTAAATGTCTGCACTTTTGTTAATTCATTTCTATTTATTATGTTTAGCAAAAAAGTGTTTCTTACTTCGCCATTTTGCTTGTGAAATCACGTCGCTTGTTTTGTTTTAATACTTTTAAGTTTTCTTAAAGGTATGTGAAATGAAGTATATTCAGATCTTGCATAATTTAGTATAATTATTATAAAGTGCTTAAAGCCTTTATACGATTAATCGAATCAACACACACGCACACAAACACACACACACGCACACAAACACACACACACACACACACACACACACACACATCGAGTTGTGTGTGCGTATGTTGTCTAACTTTTTTTCTCGGTCCCCACACCTTTGCGATTTTGTAAACACTCTAATTATTTCTTATTATCTGAAAATATATGTTGACGTCTTTCTTGTCAAAAACAAATGCAGGGTTGAAGGCTAATCGCAAACTCAGTTCACCAAATAGATAACGATAAGCGTTCTTTTGTTAAAGGCCCACAGTTGATTGATATGCCGGTTTTTGATAGAGCATAGATTGACATACAACCGAGAGTAAACTGATATACACACTAATATAAATTTTAAAAACAAACAACGCAAAAGGGAAGGAGCTTTTATCCACACTAATCGAAAACAAGATGGTCATTGTTACTACTGTTTACCTTTCAATTTCCCGCTGCAGTCGGAGGCAGAAGGCAAAGGGGAGACAAAGCTGCTTCGACAATAGCGGCTTTCGTTGATGTTTGATCTTTAGAGCATTTCATTCGCTGGGGTAAATTTGTTAGGGGGAAACGGCAAACAAAACAGTAGCGGCTACACGCAAAACCTCGAATTGATAACAGAGAAAGCAGTCATCTTGTTTTGTCAGTGAAAGAAAGAAAGAAAGAAAGAAAGAAAGAAAGAAATATGGTGGTAATTCGTCCGGCTGTATAGCAGGAATAGAACTCTTGGATCGATTTGAGTTACTGAGGCGCTCTTGTGGAAAAAAATGTAAATTATTATAACTTAGAAATCGATACACTACAAATAGGGAAATTCTTTCATCAGTATAAGAAAGCACGCTGCCATTTTCATATATAACTTTAAGTTTGTCTAACGTGGCTTTATAGATGGGCACTCGTGAGGCGTAAGGGCGTGTCTATGACGTAATCGTCTGCCTTTCTATAATTTTGTGAACGATGCTTTGAACAATACTATGCCCTTAATTTCATTTCCGATTTTTCGCCTTATTAAGTGACATACGTCAGCTCCTGTATTCAGGCATAATAAGTAACAATGACCTCTCGATTACCGCTTGATAAATTTTGATATATGACGGTCTGACTTGTTTGAACCATCAGACTGTTCAGATCAGATCTGTAGATCAGCTCTCCTCGAGTCTTAAAAGTCTTTCGCATGTCGGGGTCGCGTTATGTAAACTATTCATTAACTGCACGACTTTAGCTATTGTTAGCAACCTACTGTTACGTGACAGTTTCAAGTTAATTAGATTAGCAGGGAAAAAAAACTAGGTAACTGTCGAATTAAGAAGAGGTGGCCAATTGTAGGTACGTCTTGAAAATCGACGTGAATTTTCTCGTACAACTCATTCACGTAAAGATAGTCGAGAGTCTCTTGCGAAGTAAGCAGTCACAAAGATATTCATTTTGGAACAATTTCCAACTTTATATTTGGCAGATTACAAAGTCTTGACGTTTATCATACAGGATTTCTATGAATAGTTTTGGCAGACCCTAGTAAAAATGTTCTATGATGGTTCCTAAGGCTGGCAAATGTTGTGGATAGACAAATTAAAAAAAAAGTCGTGAAGACTGTTCTTCGCAAAGTTACATACTATTGCCGCGCTCTGCATGGTGATTAGGCATGCGTAACGTCCGGCTACAGATTCCAATGTGGCGAACATTTGAAGATAGATGACTCTTTTCACGGCGGTCGGATACTTTCAAGATGACGGTCAGCTTCGTAACAAGGCCATATTTTTGTTACTCAGTAGCAAAATGGCCAGATTGATAGTGCTTAGGATCCAGCAGTCGGTATTTCTCAAACAAAAGACGGTCAACTCAAGGCCAAGATACAGGAAACTAATGCAATGTTCATTCTATGCCTGGTCGTAAAGTTTCCTATTTCATTACATAATGGAGATTCTTCTCGTCCAGTGACAGCATGTTGCCTCTGGTTGTCGTCCATTTCAGACAATAACTCAGTTACAGGATTGTGTTCCCAGCTTTAGCGACAGTGGTGCTTCGGCAGCATCATTCAATTGCTTACTCAAGCGGCCATTTTCTTCCACGTGAAGAAATTAAACTAATGTGCTATTCTATTGCACGGTGTCGAGAAAACCTGAGGCTTTTCTCTAAAAAAAAAAAAAAAAAAAAAAAACAAACAAGAAATTGCCCTGTGATCCATTTCCAGTACAAATCATTTTTTCCCCAGTCTAATCGACTAGCTCACACATCTGCTGGACGTGACAGAAATGTTGCTGTCTATCTGAAGCACGCCGTGACGTCTGGTAAACTTCCGTTTTTCTTTGCAAGGAAATTTGACTTCATCCCATCTTGCTTGACTTGATTATATTACTATCATGTCCTTTTTGAACTCATTCCTAGTTTGGGCAAATTTGCATGGGTTCTCTTAATTCTTTGTTAGCTAATGTACATTAACTTTGAGTTGTTGTTTTTTTTCTATGTGAGGTTGTTTGTGTATCGGAAATATGATATCAAGTGAACATATGAGCCGGATACTAATATCATTGTACTAGTTCTTCTTAAAGCATTTCCTTAGGAAACCGACTTGCTCACAAAGCCGACAGAAGTTGAAATCAGAAAGTGATTACAGTTCAATATTATCCTCATGTATTGTATACAACCACACGCATTGCTAAGAACACTATTTATACAACCACACGCATTGCTAAGAACACTATTGTATACAACCACACGCATTCCTAAGAACACTATTTATATACAGAATTATGAAGTAAATAAGTACGATTGCCTTCGTTTGCATAATTAAAAGGGAGAAAAAATTTAAAAAAACGTTACATCCCCAACCGAAACCACATTGATAAAGTGAAAATGGCACCAAACTGATGAAGTGTGGAAAGTAATTAAACAAAAGTACAGAAAGTAAAAAAGCATTTGCTCTCGGCTCAGCATTCTCATCCTATCTTGTCCATAACAATGTTGATACAATACAACAATGCGTATATACATCTATATATGATATTCATCTAATCTGCAAGTTTATTTATAAATATATATGTTACCCATCTATTGTGTAAGCTCATGAATATCTATATATGTTACCCATCTAATGTGTAAGCTCATGAATATCTATATGTTACCCATCTAATGTGTAAGCTCATGAATATCTACAAATAACACTCAGGTATCAGCAATCCATCTAGTAAACAATGAGAATTCAAAGATTGGCTATTGGGGTAGAGTTCAGTGATAATTTTAGGAATTATATACTAACTAATGGCATCATCTAGCAAACGACACACAGAGTCTAGAGCAAGCCTAACTCTGAAGAAGATAATTTTTTTTCACTTCACTACTAACAACAAATTTTCAGATCCACTGTAACGGACCTGACAATTATAACGAGCAGGCAAATGAGAACACTTAGACTAATATATAAAAATAAAATAAAATATATAAAGATCTGCAATGTAAGCACTTAAAATTAACTACATATATAATATATACTTTAAGAACGACGTCACAGCAATCAGCAGTGTATGCGATCTACATTCACACATCACACCCCGATCAGGTCTTCCTGATCAAACTTCCCATTTCATATCCCAATAAATTCTCCAAATTTTGGAAACTTTGGTTGAATTTCAGAGTATAACAAAATATAGTCTCAAATTGTTGATTACAAATTCTAATAAATAAATGTTTTAGAAAAATCTCCAACTGGAAAACAAGATATAGCAACAACACAGACGTTACGTAATAATGCAAAGATGGGAGAGTGATGCATAAGAGAGTATTTTTAGAAAAATTGCATCCCATGACCTCTGAACTTTACGAACCTCTAGTCGTTAGTCATTTTCGGAATATTTAGTCAAATAATTTCTATTAACTTATCAAAAATGACATTTTAGTGGGAAACATATTTTATCAGTTTGACCTTTTCACGAGAGACAGAAAGAGAGATTTCACACATTTTAACCTCCCTTTTTCTGACAGATCAAAGCATTTCAGTAACTAAAAGTCGATTGGCAATGCTGGTCTGTTTTAAAGTGTAAAAACACAAATAAAACAACATTTGCTTACTTACATAAACATATGTGTCTTTGTGTGTGATGTGTTGTGAAATCTATAAGATCGTGTTAATGATATATGCAAATGAACACGGTTTATTTTTTCCTTATTTCACAGCTACGTCATCAAACGCTTTATTAGAATGTAAACGTGAATAACCAAGCAAAAGGCACAATTGGTCAGACGCTATCATCCAGCAACCCCCAAACAGCAACATAGAAAGAGATAATTAGACATATAACACGAGCAGTTTGCGTGTGATTTGGTTTAATTATCTCCCATACGCTTGGCGTGTGCCTGACAGACATATCTACACGTGTGGTCATGGTGCCAGTGACAGTTGAATGGAACTGCACGTGGACAGTAGCGTTCTGTCTGTGTGCCGTTCAATCAAATTGTGAAGAGTCATGAAAGATCTAGATTAAGATTACACATTCAGAAGAAGTGCCATCTGTTATCTCTGCAATAAAATGCTTTTGTTTCAGGTTTTAACTACTTCTATTTTTTTAAAAATATGTGTGTGCGTGTGTGTGTGTGGTGATAACCCTTAGCATCTTAGCATTAGCACGTGAAAGGTTAAAACAACAGCCAATCATCGACAATTTGAATGTACCTTCAACCACACTATGAAAGGTGTTTTATTTTATTTTAAAATAATATTAGAGAACAACCTGTCAGCGTCAGACATAATTATGTTGGGGGGGGGGGGGGATACTTACACAAAACTGGTAAGCCTGCTTTGGCTAATGGAACGAGTTTTGTCTTAAATTTAGGTAATAGTCGACCCTACGTATACTAGTAATGACGAACACAGAATCATCAGTTTCAACCCCTTCTGAGGTAGTTCTGAGGAGACAGATCAAATTTCTCATTTTCCTGCTGTTATATAACTAGAAGTGTTTGATATATATTAAGATTACACATTCCGAAGAAGCGTCATCTGTTTGTTATATGTGAAATGAAATGCTTTTGTTTCAAGTTATATAAATTACTTCTGCTTTAAAAAAAAAAAACAAAAAAAACGGAAGGCTGGAGAATGGGGTGATGACCTTAGCTTTAGCACACGAAAGGTTACAACAACAACCAATCATCGACAATTTGAATGTACCTTCAACTACATTATGAAAGATGTTTTATTTGTTTATTTTTTAAAAATATTATTAGAGAACAAACTTGTCAGAGTCAGACTATTATATTGGGGAAGGGGGAAGGGGAGGGGAGGGAATACCTACACAAAACTGGTAGATCTACTTTGACTAACAGATATTAAAGACATCAAGCTTTATCTTAAATTTAGCTAATAGTCGTCCCTACGTATTCTAGTAATGAAGAACATAGAACCACCAGTACTTTATCAAAGTCCCAGCCCATTTCTGAGGTAGTTCTGAGGAGAATGGTCAAATTTCTCACTTTTCTGCTGTTATATAACTAGGTGTACTTTATATAGGAAATAATGGATACTTTATATTAAATAGGAGAACTTATTCGTGGGTCACTATTAATCGGGAGTGCTTATATATGAGTCTGAATAAAACCTATGTTAACTATGAGTATTTATATATGGTCTCAATGGACAAATGTTAATTAGGAATAACTTTATAGAACTAAGAATAAGAAGATGCTCCGAAGACATAGTCGTTAATTCACTTTAAAAAAATAAATCACGATCTCTAATCTATAAAATAAATGTCAACGTGCCATATAAATGATAATTCCTCCACAGCAAACGGTACTGATATATATATATATATATAGAACTAGGTTTGTATTAGCGTCACGAGGGTTGAGCAGGGTTCTAGTAGTCGACATTTTTAATCATGCGTTTTATTTCAGTTTTAAATAATAAACCAGCCGATGAGCTTGATTTATATACAGGTGTATTATTTGTTTTGTAGGTATATTTTGATTAGATTATACAAGTAGCCTAATTTTATTAAGTACCGCACTCTTGTTTATTTGTCTAAGTGTCTTTGGGTGACAAATTTTGAGGAGAAATCAGTTAATAAATGAATAATGAAATAATATACTACCCATTGAACAGAAATTGTCTGTACAAATATTTAACTTTTTGTTTTGTGTGTGCATGTCAGCGCACTACAAGTGGACATTTTTTAATATATATTTCATTTAACTGAATAAAGTATAATTTGTCCAGCACACGGATTATTTTAAACTATGTAAGTTTCTAGCTCTTCCTTTGGGAGCAGAGTATATATAGAGAAGACTGCAGTGGCGACTTGGCATATAGTTGAGAAAGTATCGCTTGGTGTTATTCAAGGGGAATGATTCGCGTGGATAATAATAATAATAGGTCGTCATTGTTTGTTTCCCTTGATTGAAACGACAAAAAAAAATAAAAACAGTATGCAAATTTACGTATTTCTAGTTAGAGGAATTGTTTTTTTAGAAAACAAAAATACGTGTTTACGTTTTCTCTTATCGCTAGCGAAAGACTATTATATGCTTTTCAAATCTGACAAACCATTAGCGCGGCAAAAGAACACCGACTAGCCACTGGTTTGTTATTTTATTGTTTATTTATGTATTTATGTAAATTTGTAGTTCACTACCTACACATCAGTACCATTTATTTTATTTCTCTCCAGGAAGGACACGCAACTGTAGACGTATGCTAACGGTTGCCTCCAGTTTGGTTTTGCTTTCTTCTCTTATTAGAAGTTCCCGGCTATTGCGGTTATTTTGTTTGTTTGGTTGGTTGGGTTTTTTTTGTTTGTTTTTTTTGGGGGGTCAGGGATTTTTATTAATGTATTTTTTACGTTTTTGTGTATTATTGTTCAATACTAAGCCACGGTCGTGCTTTGCTGATATGTTTGTTTATTTTTTTTCCTTATGTTAATCTTGAAATGCTGTCTTCATCACCTAAAATGAACCTGACCTCTTGAATGAGATGTTATTACTTTTATAGGTGAAAGCGCACGTGTGTGTGTGTGTGTGTGTGTGTGTGTGTGTGTGTGTGTGTGTGTGTGTGTGTGTGTGTGTGTGTGTGTGTGTGTGTGAGGGAGATATCCTAAGTCTGACATGTATACATCAAAGTAGGCTGCCACAAGTACTGGAGTCTTCTTCAGGTCCTCAATAATTTTATACCTAAACGTATTCTGACAATTTTTTTTTTAAATGAGGACCTAAATTTATATATGAATACGTTAATATATATATATTGGTGCTTTATGTTTTAAACTCTGTCATACAAACATCGTCAGTGTTGCCCCGCCCCCCCACCCTTACCTTTCGCAACCTCTGTCAAAAATAGCACCATAAGGAGTGCCCAAGGTCGAGTCACTCTAACAATTTAGCAGTTTATATAACAATTAAAAATAGTGAGGGGCAAATTTACAGTTGCCTGCTATCCATGATCGTGTCAGCACTTTTGGTCAAAGCTTAAACCGCTTATCTTAAAAAGTCCTTCGTAACTTCTGGATCTCATATGCGTGGCTAAATAAAATGACACATGTCATGATGATATACCATAACTCATTACGAAATAATTATATTTACGTGTTCGAATTCTTATCGTCACATCAATCGTTAGAACTGTCATAATTATAACTTTCTAACCACTAATCTTTAGAACTATCATACTTAAAGCTTACTAACCATTGATCAATAGAACTGTTATAATTGTAGCTTTCAAATAACTGATTATCTGCACCCGTCTTCACAATAGCTCTCGCAGTTATTTATAGCAGCATATTAATTACAGATTTACTGTTCTACTTGTCCTCCCATAGTGGTCAAATCCTGGTCTGTAGACCTGTTAACGTTAGCACTTGTCCTCCCTATAGCTGACAAATCCTGATCAGTAGACCTGTTAACGTTAGCACTTGTCCTCCCTATAACTGACAAATCCTGATCAGTAGACCTGTTAACGTTAGCACTTGTCCTCCCTATACCTGACAAATCCTGATCAGTAGACCTGTTAACGTTAGCACTTGTCCTCACCATAGCTTGCAAGCCACTAATCTCTAGAAGTGTTATCATTTTAACTTTCAAACCCTGATCTGTAGTACAAATAGTCACTATAGTTCTCAGACCACTGATTTGAAGAACTACTCATTACAACCTTCAAAATGTTGATCTGTAACACTGTGTTTAACTTCCCTCATCTATTACTTCTTCATGCTTCCTTTCAAATCCCTAATACCATACCTTATTAGTAATTATAGCTTTCAAATCTAGTCCTCACTATAGCTTTCAAATTCCTAATTCATACCTTATTAGTAATTATAGCTTTCAAATCTAGTCCTCACTATAGCTTTCAAACCTCTAGTTTGTAGTACTGTCATAATAGTAGTTTTCAAAGCCTTGATCTGCAGCATTATTAGAACCAGTCAATGTAGCTTTTATACCCCTTATATCCATTCACTAATTCTTATTATACTTTAAAACCGATGTATAGCATTAATCAGCATTGTAACTTTCAAATCCTTGATATGTAGTACTGTTATAACTAATTCTTTCAAATCCGTAATCAGTAGGCCTGACTTCTTGCACTCATAATTATAGCTTTCAAAACTCTGTAGCAATGTCATAATTGTAGCTTTCCAAACTCTGATCAGTGGTACTGTCCTACTTTCAAAACTCTGATCTGCAGCACAACTTAATGTCAATGCCTCAATGCGCGCGCGTGTGTATGTGTGTGTGTGTGTGTATGCGTGTGTGTGTGTGTGTGTGCGCGCAAGCGTGCATGTATGTGTGTGTGTGTACATGCATGCATGTGTGTGTGTGTGTGTGTGTGTGTGTGTGTGTGTGTGTGTGTGTGTGTGTGTGTGTGTGTGTAAATCTTAAAAGTAATAAACATGTTTGAGGATCCTGGTTACCGCAGCAACTTTGGTCTGCTAAGAGTTTATATGTACGTAGCAGTACCGCGAGCGAAAGCAAAGATCCCCTATTCTTAATTAACCACAAAGAAATGAGTAATAGTCACCTATAATTTATTTTAACAGATATTATATAAAAATATGCATTTTAAATTTTGTACTTTCTATAATATATGTAATCCATTCTCAAATGGTACGTTTCATCATCGAGTGGTAGCTTTAGTTAAGCGTCAAAATGTCGTCTACAAGCAAATCCCCTAAAACGAAATCTCAGGAACAAATTGTCGCTGGCTTTCAAGAATTGCGACAACAGCAGCGAGGAATAGCATCCAGGATAGCAGAAGTCGAGATGGACATGAAAGAACACGAGTAAGTGCAAGTTTCCCTAATTAGTAAGTGTAAACGCAGCATTTCTTTTTGTTCCAGCCCACATGGTGCATTTTATTAGAATATTACACTTTTGCGTTGCCAACTGTATAGTCTATTGTGAAAGCCGTTGTTTTCTTTCTTTTAAGAAAAATATGTATCATATTATTGTAAATTATGTCTTTAACTTTGATATTTTTGTTGTAAGACTGTCACTTTTTCTTAAATGGGCATAGTTTAGAAAGAATAATCATGGTTCTTCACCAGCAAATTAATGAAGTACTCTGTATGAGTGTATCACTATCAGTGTATCACAATGTAATAAAACCTGCTTGAAAACTACTTGTACTTAATTGAAACATTTACGTCAAAAGTTGAATTAGCATCACTCTATGTTACTGTTAGTGTTACTATCATTAGTTTTATAAGTAGGATTACATTGCATTGAAGTTTTCAAACTTAACTCCGAAAATGTATTCTTTTTTTTCTATTTCTAATTTTGTAGGCCTATATCACTTATCAGTATATGTGAACATTTTTTACAGATTGGTGATTGAGACTTTGAAAGAAGTTGCTCCTGAGCGTCGGTGTTATAGAATGGTTGGTGGAGTGTTGGTTGAGAGGACTGTTGGTGATGTTTTGCCTGCCCTTGTCACTAACAGAGAGCAGGTGAATTTCATATCTTGTTCAAAGGGCTGATATATACTATATAGGCCTATTTGAATAACAATTGTACAGGATTATACATTTATATTTTTAATTGTTTTAATTTACAGTTGTATGATAAATAATGTTTGATTAAAGTTAGTTTGTGGAGAGTGGATGTTGCTGTATGATCATATAAAACTTATCTTTGTTAAGTTCCATGTCTCCATTTTATTAAAACACTTTAGAAAATTTCATTTAGACCAGCTGAAAGGGAGTTCATTTCCTAAATACACGTTTTTCATTTATTATTGCTCTTATTGTCTTAATTTAAAAGGGCAATTAACAGAAATAAAATTTGGTTTATGTTTAAAATAAAATGCATTAAGAGTTGATATATTTAAAACAAAATAATTCATGTGATGGCCCTCAATCAACCATTCGATTTAATTTGTTGCCTTTCTAATTCTATATTAAAAAAAAGTCATAATTTCTTTAAGATAATGCAGTTATATAAATTAATTTATTGCTGTCAGATATTTTGTATAACACTTAACAGTTATAATAAATATTTGCAACTTAAGAAATTGCTTAATTGATCTCAGAATATATTAATTTAATTAAGAAATAGTTCCCATTTTATTAAAACTATTTTTTAATATATTAATAATTAACCACAAAAGATTGCTATTGGGTTGTTATGAATTTTGTTTTAATAAAAAAAAAGATTTAATTTTTGATAGAAAATCTATGAAAATATACTATTAGTATTATTTAATGGACATCAGACATACATTTACAACTATATTAAAAGATAAAACATTGTGAAGCCACTCTAAAAATAATGAAACGCTAAGAGTAAGAGTTAAAGTTCTATTAGTCAGAATCTGCTTTCAGAATGTATTGTGTGTTTTGTTTTCCAGATGGGTAAATTTGTTGAAACAATGACAAAACAACTAGAAAACAAGGGCAGAGAAATTAATGCATACCGAGAAGAACATAATATTCGGATACGTGGGGAAGAAGAAAATAGACCGGAAAAATGTGAAAGTGATGCAAAGTCTGGTGGAGGTGTATTAGTAGCAAACAATCCGTGAACTAATAATACTACAGTTAGTAGTTATGTGTAATCACTGAGCATGCTCTAAGTTTCCTGACATTGTAGGCTGATTGTTTGATGGATCTGATGTGTGAATGGGTTTATGCTTGACAATGTACCTGCTTTCTACAGTTGTGAGCATTTCTTATAAACATCTATAGTCTTCAAAAGCTTCACATTTCAGGAACTTTTACTTGTTGAAAAATTTCATAGCTAGATATTATTTTTTTTTTAAGTGTTGTTTTCATTTTGTTTTGTTGTTTGAAATTTTGTGAAAGGTATAGAAAGAAGACATTTTGGAATGAAATTAAATTATATAATGAAAACTAAATTCTTGGAAGCACATGTCACACTTTGACTAAAGAACATGAAATTGTTTTCGGTATAATTTATAAATAAAATGACATTCAACATAGTTAAAACTTATATATATATATATATATATACCTCATTCAGCACAAGATCTCTATCAAGGTACTTTTCTTTAAAAATTTAAAGCACAGAAAATTACACACACAATAATATAGTGTGCACTTTTCTTCTTCCAATTGTTTATAGTTTATCTTAAATCTGTTACATTTAAATTTCAGCTGAATATTTGTTTAATTTATGCAGAAATTATTGGACTAGCATTATATATTTGTGCCTCATGACTTTTGCATGGTTCTGGATTAAATTTGTAAGAGCAAGGTTACCCATACACTGTTTCAGTGTTTGTAAAAGTCTTAAAAACAGTTTGTAAAATATCTTGGTTTCAAACATTGATATTTCAGCAGTTAATTTTGCAACATCATAAAGTGGATTTGTAATTTAAGATTCTGTTCATCTCTCAACTTCTGGTATTTACTTACATGATGTGAAAGCAATTTTGCTCCAAGTTTTGTGCATCGTATTCCTAATCCCAGCTTTAGATTATTGTCCATCCATTTAGTACTTACACAAATAAAAAAGTCAAAAAGTTTTTTTAAAATCTTTTCTGCTGATTTGCATGGTGCACCTTTTTCTTATCCTCCCTCCCTACATGAACATGTTTGTTAGCATGTTCCATATTGTCCATCCAAATATTTTCAGTAATTTCCTGTTTGCTGCAAGAAAAGTCTTTCACATAATAATATTTATTTATAGATTATATTACTTTAAATTATAAGTTTATAACACAATATGTCAGTTCTAAACAGTTTAATGAGAGGTTTATAAAACCTTACCAGAATTATAGTAGTAGATATTACTCCTTTTCATTCTGTGAATTTTTCAACATCTGCCAGTTATTGTTAATCATTTTAGCTAGCAGTAGCAGCATATTTTCCCCTATGCTATGAATGAAAATTACAATATATTTGTAAACATTAAATCTGTAAGTGGCAGTCATATTACATTTGAAGAGTTGGACAGTTTAAATATAGTGTGATTCTCGAATAATTGTTACCTATACTTGAGCTATAGTCTAATCTTCTTTTGGTTAAATGTTTTGCACTGTTCTAACTTCTATATAAATGTATGTATATTCTCAAAACTATCCATGACTTGATTAATTTGTGTGTGTGTGTGTGTACATTTTTGGTCTTCCCTGCACCCTCATATGCAGATTTGTAAGCATAAACCTTTATCTGTATGTACTAAATAGATGGCCCCATGCTAATTAAAATTTTTAACTTAATTATATCAAGGTACAAAACCACACATTAACATTTCAATTATAATTATTAATAGTAGAAAAAGTTTTGTTACTATTAGTAATTTGATTTCTGATGAAACGCCTAACTTTAAACAACAGCTGCATGTAAATAAAGTTTTATAAATTAGCAAATTAATATTTTTCAAGTAACTTTGAAGTGCATTTTTCTTTCAGACTTAAGATTTTATTTTAATGTGAACAAAATTGTGATTTTGGTTGGTTTTGTTTTTAAACAATATATTCACATTTTGTATTTCAAGAACGTTTTGGAATTTGTTTGAATGTTTTTAAATTGTCACTCTCATTTTTGTTAAATTTGTTTTTGAATTATATACTATATTGTTTTCTCAGAAGGCTGGTCTTGTTTAAATCTTTTGTCAAACTATTTCATATTGTAGCTTATCAGCAAGAAAAATCAATCTGGAAAACTGGGTTTTAAAAGTATCTGAATGTATTTGAAAAAACAATAATTGGTTGTTGAAGACTGTTCTTGGTCAAAATGAGTATTCATGTGACCTTTTACAAAATATTAAGTATGGTAGAATTGCATCTCATTCACATTTAACTTGCACAAATTTTATTATATCTGCCTACCAATTTGATCGAGAATTGGGATGAATCTGCTGTTCCATAGTTAGCCTCACTTCCTGCGTACATATAGTGTTTGAACTCTTTACTGCACTGAGTGTGATAAAGATAAATTTTGTATTTTTCATATTTAACTGGCCCTTAAGTGCAGGCTAATACATGTACTTCTCATTTGATGCTTGTTCAAAGAATCAGCAATCTGTTGTCCTGAAAAAAAAAAACTGGCTGTATTGGACTTATTGAGGTCGTATCATTCATCACACAGGTGCTGCAATAATCATATTGTAATTTTAACTATAAGCAATTTTTGTCAAAACATAACTCTCTGCATAAGATGTGACTACATGATACAGTGGCAGAGTAAATTTGCATATCCCTATTTCTAAACTTAATATATATTTATTGCCAAAGTTAACATGACCCAACCTTGGGCACTGCTAATGGTAGCATTTTTTGTAAGTGTTAGATTTGGAGTAAACAACTCGGGTAAAGAATATGCTAGAACTTGCTGATGCAATCCAAAACAGTTCCAAGCTGATGAGTAGTTTTTCTGATAATAGTCTCAGTCTCACACTTGTTCATAGCAATTTCATCCATTGGGGATGGACCAAAAGTTATTTTGTTGAAAAAAGTTTTATATTCTAATGACTTTGAGTTTGATAACTCGAGTCTAATCATAAAGGCAATCGATAACTAATGGTAAGTTAACTAACGAGTAAGTTAAATATCTCTGCTGCATCAAATTTTTATTCAGTCAGGTCATTGAAAAGGAGAGGATGCAACATGATTCGTATTAACAGTTTATAGTTTGTGCTTGAGTTTTCCTTTGGAAGTGGACGAGATACCTAGATTTAATTGCTATATCAACTTGCTGCTGGACTTGAGAAGAGGCTAAATATGAAGTTTTAGCTTAAATATGAAATTGAAATTAAAACCTGAATCAGTGAGTGTATTACGCATAGTCTTCAGAATAGCTTTCTATTTTATCAGACTGAAATTGATACAGAGATAATCCTGTATTGATAACATTGGGTTATCTCTGAGAAATCAGTTTAATTTCATTTTCCTCATTTCTGTTTTTTGAACAGTGGCTTGTAAGATAGCATGTCCTTTGGATAGCTGGCCATGCTTGTGTTCTTCCTTTTTTATCTCACATCACATTTTTCTCAAGATGCTCTAATGATTCACAAACATTTGTATTCAGCAAATTCCATGTAAAGTGATATTTTAACTCATATAATGATAAAGTGCATTTGTCATTCATTCTCAAGAGAATGGCCACTGTTGAAATGATATTTTTTTCTTTAAAAATTATCACATTAATAGATGCAATACTTAATATTACTCTTGTAAACAGAACCCCAGCAATCTCCATACAAGCTACTACGAAGTTTACTCCATTTATGTCTTATTACCAAAGGCTTTTTAATCCTTTCACTTTTCAGTCTAAAGTATGCATTACAAGGTCATTGTAATTCACAAACTTAGAAATGTAGTTTAAAAATAAATTGTCTGTTAGTATTGTAATTATGTAATCATTCAGCATAGAAAAATGACTGTGCTCGTGGTGTTTGAAAGTTTGTATACGATTGTTTTCCCTATGTACAAGTTTGGGTGTTGCTTGTTTGCTGCACAGTAATGCTAGATACCATAGTTGTGATGAAGTTATTCAAATTTTAGAATGCTGGAATGCTTTGAGTGGATAGATGTAGAAATGATAATAATTCTTTCTAAAGTTTGAATCTGATGACATCAAGTTTGTGGACATACTAATGCATAGTTGCAAAGAAATATCAAGTCATACACATGCAAAAAGGTCAAGGAAGTTAATTTCACAATTATCCAGTGAAAATCGGTGTTGAAATGATTGAAGTATATCAATAGATTAATATCTGCATCTACACAAAATTTCTTCCAAATATTTTTTTCGCCCCATTGAAACTGTTGCCTTTGGTTGAAAAGACTAATGTGAATTCCACTGCTGTGCCTTTCCTTCATGGAGTTAAATTTATAAAATATGTACATTTACATTACATTTTATATTTATTTAACTCCAGATGGAAAAAATAATACAAACGGAAGTGTAGACATCAATAAACATTGATTATCCCTTTAAATCTGCAGATTAGTTAACCAGGATGCACTAAAATGGATTTTAAAAGAATGTTCTAATTATACAAGCTATAAGAAAATATAAAACTTTGTTTAATTATATGCTTAAACAAATTAGAGTTTATTAAAAAATCTACATGCAGAATCATATATTATAAAACAGTTCTGATATAGAACTTTTAAAAAAAAATAAGAATACCACCAAACTGAAGTTAAAATAACGGGATTATTTTTAAAGAAAGTATATCTTAACTGAAGGCATTTGGTTATAAGCCTCACATTTTTTATTTTGTGTGTGACCTGTAGTGCTTTAACTTATATCATGTACATATAAGAGATTGGTTTTGGGATTGTTTCGTTGTGCATATTTAACATATTTTCATTTTAAACCTCTTTATACCAGGGTGTTTTGGAACTGTAGCATTACAAAAATCTTGATCTTTATGAACTTCTTGAGGATGACATTGGATTGCATAAGTACTGATATAAGAAACTCATTTAAATTCTGTTTCATCCTGTAATCAATAGAACTTATGGTACTTCAAATGGTTCATAAACTAAAACTTTCAAACACATACACACAAAACAATTTTTTCCAAAGATCTACATTTCTCCTTTATTTCATTTTAATAATAAAAATAAAGAAAATTTATTTATTTGGCAAACATTTCAATAACATTGTATGTCCTGCAGCACAGATAATTGTTTAATTAAAGGTAGCGTTAAATCTCTTTCCTATTCAAATTAGAGAAAAAAGTAAAAACAAGTTCTCAACCATCTCCATTTTAAAATGCAAAGTGGCACTTTCAGATATGAGCTGGACAGAATCCATCTAAATCAATGTTAACTTTAGCAGTTTCTTAAACTTTAAAATTTATCAAGATTGCTTTTCTATAAAGTAAGCAACTACACTGTAAGATTGTCACATATTTCATCATAAACTCCACATACACAAAGGACAGCATGCTATTTTTTTCTTTGTTGGCTTCTTTCCTCCCAGCAAATTACTTTATAGCATCTACCCAGTTGTCTCCCTTAGATTACATCAGTTCCAAAACACTTGCAAGTAGAAAATCAGTGATACGAAGCTCAGCATCTTTCTGATAAGCATTTAGCAAGTTTGTTTGTCTTGATTAAAGTACTTTTTTAGTGTTAATATTCAGATTGCAGAAACAAGTATAACAATAATAAATTGTCATCTGCCCAGAAGAAAAAAATCACACAACCAACAAATAGAATAAATTAATTTCTTACTTTGTGTATTTGATAAAAACTAAAGGCACAAAAGCATAATGCAGGTGGTCTTTTTTAACATAATAAGAAATATATCAAGCAATTCAAATATAGTGGCAAATCACCTTTATTTTTGTAATATGGCTAACAATTATCTGAGCCCAGATGCACTCCCCTTCCAATTTTGTTAAAATCTGGAGCTAAATAAAACTAATTTTAAGAGAAGACAGAATATTTAAATAATTGTTTACAGATTATTCCAAAATCTACTAATTTAGATATCAGAATGTTCTCACTGCTAATAAGGGAGAAGAGCAAAATTCCATTCCTCAACCAGTTATATTTTCTAGGATATTCCCTGGAGATCGTCTATGAATTTACAACACTGAAATGGAAGAAGAGATATCTACCCTTCTTGAATAATACCAACCACTCTGACACACTTTAGTGGTGGTTAGATGTAGTGAGAAAGCATTTTAGAAATCCGAATTAGGATTATTCAAATGTATTCTTACAATCTATGCAACACAGCATTAACTTGTTATTTTTTTCTATTTTAACACCAAGAGAAAACAGCAAACCAGAAAACAATGTTTTAATAGAATACAGTATTTCCAAGTTTAAATAATAAAAAACATAGGTCAAACACTTTAATGTCATTCACAATAACAATCAAAATATGTGCAGTGTTTCTTTCTAGAAAAAATGGTGGGAATGATGTGGTCTCTAACAATCTGGTGTGAGCAAGAGTAGGTAGAGGGAGTATGTCAGAGGCCAAAATATGTTGTTTTTTTAAAGACGGTATGTATATAGCATTTCCCATGTGTCCCCAGAAAAAAGCCTTGCATCTATATAAAATAAATACATTCAGTTTTCTCAAAGCAAGCAAAATGGCCAGTTTAGTAATTTCTAAATGCAATTTTAAAAAAAACAAATGTCCAACAGAAACTACTAAACAGATTACTATTAATAATTTTAAAAATGCAGTTTTAAAATAATACAAATAAGTATCTTGCATGCATGTTTTTAATCAAGCACAGTGACTCAGAGATCAATTTAAACTGAATTTTTTCTCCAAGCAAAATGACACATATTTAGAAACCATTTTAAACTTTTGAAAATATATATATATATTTCACTATCATATATATATTCACTATCATACACTGATGTAGTCTTATTTTCTACAATCATTTAAATGTGTAGAAATATCTTGTTTAAAAAAGAAAGATGTATACATACTTACTTATATATTTAATACCTATTACTACTTCCACTTCTGTAAACTCAGATAACAAGATATAGTACTGTACTGACCATAAAAATTACCGAAAACTGGATTTAAAACTAAAATTTAGGCAAAAGGCAAAATGACAAAATTAAAAAGCTCAAACTATGCAATGAATAAAAACAACATGCTTTTTAATTTTCAAATCAAATAAATTTTATTAATTCTGATTAAATTTCTAGATAGATTTAAAACTAATTTTATAAAAATAAAAAGTAATTTTTGTCAAAAATTCTAAATGAAAATTAAGTGCACATAGAGAAGAAAAATCTATTATTGTACAAACATTTTATCTCTTACCAGCTATCAAAAATAATAGCTGAGTAAGAGAGAAAAATATATTTTTAATGAAATAAAGAATAAAATTTGTCTTTTTTAGAAATAATTTCTCTAATATTTTCACCATTTTCAGAGTAGGTAAAATGCTTTTTATAAAGAAAGACAAACAGAAATGCAAGATAAGCAGACTTCTTAAATGCCATATTATATCCCTTCCGGATACCGCACCATCAGTCAGTCATTTGGATTAGTATATTATGCTGACTTTTACAGGAACACTTTCCTATTAATAGTGAAAAATCTGTTGACTAATTCCATATGAAAACAATATATACATTTTTTAAAAATACATTATTATTAAGAAAATAAATGAAGAAAACTACTTCAAATTAAAAAAGAAAGCACAGCACCAAGTCAAACAAGAAAAAAGAAACATGAAAAACCAAGCCAAGTAAAGAAAATTATAATTAACATAACATCAGATTCCAGGCTGAAAGGCAGCTTTTATATTTTATATCCAATCTATGTGTACAGAGTTTATTTATTTAATTATTTTAAATTTTCTTTCATGTATCTTAATTCTGGAATGAAAAATTGTTTATAATTTCAGTACAGTTTAAAATTTGAAGCCAGCCCTGAAACCCTGAAGAAAAAAAGTTGAGGAACTGATGGTTTAGGAGAGGTGGATAGTTCCACCCCCTCCATAGTAGCAGATTTAAAAAGACATGAAAACATTTTTTTTCACACAGTTATACATATTAATCTAACCATCAATGTAACGTACAATAACAAAATGTTTTACAACTGTAACAGTTAACTCATAACAGCTATAAAATTTATATAATTTCATAAATTTTGTCTCATGATATTTTTGACACCTTTTGTTCCAAATGTCCACGACTATAGTTTTTCAATCTTAAAAGTATTTTGGTCCTCATTTCAAACTACAAAAAGGTTATACTGATCTCTATTAAAATCAACAAGGATTGCAATTTTAATAGTATGGAATTTTACTTTAAATTCACATTTGATTTTTATTGAACATTGATTGACTTTTCTCATCATGTATATCTTTGGCAGTTTTGAAACACTATGCATCAACAATGTGTGAATTTGGCCAATGTATTCCATAAATGGCAAACACTATGAATAACAATGCATGAATCTGGCCAATGTATTCCATAAATGGCAAACACTATGAATAACAATGCATGAATCTGGCCAATGTATTCCATAAATGGCAAACACTATGAATAACAATGCATGAATCTGGCCAATGTATTCCATAAATGGCAAACACTACGGATAACAATTTTTGAATCTGGCCAATGTATTCCATAAATGGCAAAAAAGAAAATTTAGTAAGCATTTGTTTGGATCTATTTTGTACTAAATATAAATTGTAAATTTTATTTGATTTCTTTCCACTAAACTACAGTAACTCAACAAATTTTTCTTTTTATTCTTTCTTTATAAATAAAATAATAACAACAAAACTTCTTCAAATAAATATTTTAATTATTTCATTTAAAAAGTTAATCACAATATTTTAATAAGGGTAATTAATAATTATTCAAATTAATAATTTGATAATATTTTCTTTTTAATTTAAAGAATATCATTTTAAAATAAATGTACCAACTGTTATATAAATTGATTATAACATGTTACAAGATTCACCATTACTGCTGCTTTACACAGAAGTGACTAGGGTAAATTTTCTTTGAAAACTAACTCATCAATGCCTTGACTAACACTAGTATACTGGAGAAATGAACCACTCTCAAAGGAATAAGATTTTAATGGAGTTATAATATTATTTCTCACATAAAACTTGTACTTTGTGGCGTTTGATACAGAACACAAAGATAAATAATTCCACAATTAAACGAAGTTGATGCTGCTTCTTGCACATCTTTCAAATCTGACATTTCATTGAAATTGACTTTCAATTGAGTTTTCAAAGCAGCAGTTTTCTACAGTCTATTACTGTAATACACTAGTGGAACATTCCTTGCTGAGCTTGCCACTCAGACTTAACCAGAGTGGTCAAAATCTTTGATGCTATGTTAACTTGTGAAATTAAGTCTCACTATTAATGCATTCTAATATTTAGTTATTTGCAATTGCTAATTAAGGAACTTTTCAACTTCCCCAAAATCAAGACAAACTACCAACAAGATTACCACTACACCAATAAGTGAACATGCAATATGAATTGACTTTTACTCTAATTATACATAGTGTTAAGACTGCTTCTTTATCAAACATATTTCTATCTATTTATTGTCCAATCTTTATTAGACCACCATCTTTAATCGGTATCTAAGCAATCACCACCACTCCCAGTTCAAAATCGACTAGAGTCCACAAGATCACAAGTTTCAGATGAAAGGGTTGCTAAAATTTCTATTTCCTGCTCAAATTTCTGATGCTTGGATGAAGTACCTTCATCCCCATCTTCCTTGTTTTTCCCTTTGTCTTCAGCTGGCAGTTTTCGCTTGGCATGTTCTGCCAGAATCTCTTGCTTGGTAGTGTGTTTGGCAGACTTTAGAATCTCATCTGCACCCGATTTCATCATGGAAAGAGCTAGTTCCTTTCCTATTTTGCGGGCATTGCTGTACCAAATCCTGTTGTCTTTCTCATGACAAACAATGCTGACAAAAGATTCCACCACACCTGGAAGTGAATTTGGGGATACCTGGAAAACAAAGAAGAATGAATAATTGGTAAACAATACTTTCTAAGCTGGAAAAATTTTTACATTATGTATAGATTTGGAAGAAACCTTAAAAACCATCTGGTGAGTGAAACACAATACTTTTTCAATGAACGTAGTTTAACCCGTTCGCAGTCTGGGTGTCAAGTTATGTCACAACCGGAAGTGACTGAGCCCTTGACTGCGTTCCACGGTATGTCACAGGCTTACGGATACGTGCGTGTTGTTCGTTCATTCATGAAACCATTCATTAAAAATAACCAATCAGAAAAATTGAAAGATATGTTTGGCTTCCGCACCCAATCTGTTATAAATTTTTTCATTGGATACTTATAATCAGTATGTTAATGAGCTTGAATTGGCGGCTTTTTCAATACAACCCACTGTCTTTGTGAAGACGCGCAGACATTTTGTGTTGATCTCCATGGCAAGTTTCGATGTTTTCAAACTCACAGTTTGAAGCCACAGTTGGGTCAGAATTTTATTCATTTTAGATGAATCTGATTTCTTTTTTTATCAGAAAATAAAAATGTTCAACCAGCCCCTATTGAAATTTTAGACGCAGTTGACCTCGAGGCCAGCACTACGAAAACTGAAAACCGGTCATGTCGAAGCGTGGCGTCGGCGTCTGTTACGTGCATGGAAAAGCCACATGCTTTTGCAGGAAATAGTGAAATATAAATGCCATTTGCAGAAAATACTGGAGAAGTTGATATTTTGGAAGCATTTTTACCAGTGAATTTTGTGCAAAAAATTGTCGAGTTCACGAATACTTATGCCGCAGATCTACTATTATCGTGTGCAAATCTTTCTAACTTCGTCTCTTCAAACAGTGGCGTGATACAGAGGTGACTGAAATGTATCAGTTTTGGGGACTTATTGTATTGATGTGTAAAAAAAATTCTTATGGAAATAGTTTTTATGTGTACAAAAAATACTGAACTGGACATATGTGGAATATTTTTCTTCACTTCAATTGGATTTATCTACTTGGATGCGATCTATTTTTCTAGATCTATTTCAAATCTCTCACGCTAAATCCATTGAGTAAATGTACTTGGTGGTGTGTGCTTGATATAAAAAAACTAATAATAATGCAAAATCTTGGATTAATATTCTGAAATATTGATTAAACATTTCCACACAATTTGGACTATTAAATAAATGTGTAATAAAATGAAAATCCTCCAGGAATACGACAACAGATGATGAAAATCGCAAGTTCAACAAAAAGGTAAAAAAACTTTTTATTATTTATATATTTTTTAATTTAAAAAAAAACATTTCAAAAAAATTGAAATATTTTATAATATGTATATAATAGTTTACAATTAACGTTTTTAAAATTCATTTAGTATTAGCTTCACTTTTAATGTTTTAGTTTACCAACCCATTGAAATTATCGATTAGCGGCAAAAGTGCCTGACACGGCGCTGCCGACGCGTGTTTTTTTGCATGACAGGGATCGGGTTAAACATAAGCTGGAAATGTCAAGTACAAGCTTAACTAGATTGACACAGAATTTAAATTTCATTAGCTAATTAAATTTCAAGCATACTACTGCAGGTCTTGGGCTTCCATTAGCATTAGTATGATGGTATGGTGAGATGGTGGTATGATGGTATTGTTGGGTGGTGGTATGGTGGGTTGGTAGTAGGAAAACACAAACAAGATAATAACCCTAAACCTGTTTAACATGCATGGGAGAGGAGGAGGATTAAAGTGAAATATTTTCAATCAGTTAATGGACCACACTACAGAGCAAGCTGCATGGTGAATAAAAATGAACAGCAGTCTCCAAAATGATGCCAAATTTATTGCTTTTTTCACAAAGACAAAACAAGAAAAAGATCTCTTCATGTTATAAGTGAGTAAATAGTAAAGCAAATATATCCTCAGCTTACACTTTCTTCACTTTTAGTGAGGTCACATGTCATTTCCTCTTTAATGGCCTGAGTTCCACAAATGCTGAAAACACCTCCTCGCATCAACAGCTGAAATAAAAAGAAACTTTAAAATTCCAATTTCTAAATAAAAGTCAATATATGAAGTAAAAAAAGTTGAAAAAGATAGCAGGTATTTAAGAAAATGCATAAACTTCCAGCCTCTCTAATCTGTGATTCTTTTATAAGGCAGTAAACCTTGTCCTGCACAATCAAAACAAAAAGAGCCTAATTTTGAAAGCCTTCATTGATCAGTAATAAAAATTAAGAAAATAAAAGGCAAGAGACAAACCATTCATGAAACCACTTGTATAATTCATTATTTTAATTATTTTTATTTGCATTTATGAAAGGCATAAAAGTTTGAAATGTAACATATCAACCCACAATCTGTACTTTTCTCAATCAAAAGTTGCCTGGTTAAATCAAGAAACATGAAAACGTCATTTTAGATTCAAGTTTAATACTACATTAGCTGCTTTGTAAATGAAGTTTGGAAAGCTGTTGACTATACCATACAGCTTGGTTCTAACAGAGTTACCTCTCTTCTTCATAGATGTACAAAATGAAGCACAAAAGAATTTTGACTTATATTACATGTATCTAATGTAAAAATTATATCTTGAAGTAAGTCATACAGACAGGTCTATAACTAATTTTCATTCCTTTTAAAAGCATAAACTGAAATGTGCCTTCCTGAAACAGCTACAATTATTCAAAGAGTCAATTATCTCCAACTAATTTAAATATAGTAAAGGATTAATAAGCTAAAGCTATCAATGATAACTCTTTCTACATTTAAAGACAAATAACAAAAAATCATGGTTTAAATTAATTAAAAATATATCTAACTGATAATACCATATATATATATATATCTAATCTTCTGACACTCAAAAATCGACAAGTTCACATTTTCCATCAACAAATAAATTTTTCCTCTTAAAATTTGTCAAAGATGCTTTCTGATCAAATTACAAGTTTCTAATTTTCTTGAAAAATTAAAACAAAACAAATTAATGGGCTAATCTGACAGTAAAGTCACAACAATGTTTTCATGACTAACCATGGAACTTCTCTCTTCACCCACAAACACTTGCTGACATTCGCTAACATACATGTATTTTATCTTGACTTTCTTCAAATTTAACATTCGCATCAATAATACTTTAAATGTTTGCATCCATAAAATGAGTAAAGGTCCCATCTTTATTATTACCATCCCAATCACTGATCATCTATAATAAAATGAAAAAGGTCCTGTCTTTATTATACCACCCTAATCAAAGAGCTACAAAAATTACCCCCAAATATTTATTTTAAACTATCTTGCATTACAAGGCCAAAGATATCACTCAAAACAAAACAAAGTATGTATCATATTCATGAGAGATTTTAAAATTTAAAAAAAAGATTTTAAAGAAGCACTTATACCTGTAAAATAATTTTTAAAAATGAAGATGCAACAATTTATAATTCTACCTTAGTGCACAACTATTTTAATATAGTTATCTTTCCTGAACATAGAAAATGTATAATTTTTCAATGGTTTTAAATATAAACAGCACATTTTTATAAGCTTTTTTAATTTGAATCATTTATTAATAAATGCATATAGTAATTTTGTATGCTTTATTCAGCTCATATTCCATATTACAAGATTTAAGCTTTTATAAACATATCATTTTAGTGCATCTCTGAACAAAATGTTGGATTCCAATTCTTTAACTTTTTTCAAAAATCTTTTCGAAAAATCGAGAAAGTTCTGAATAATTAAGAGAATATAAAGTAAGGATCTTAAATTGTTATGCTAATCAAATGTACAAAATTACACAAAATTAGTCAAGTTTATTATTCTCCATATCTGGTGGATTCATGACAGTGAAATGCAATGCATATTTTTCAAATCATATCATCAAATTTTTTTCCTCTAATAGACACAAATAATTTAGAGTAGTGAAACGCAATGCATATTTTTAAAAAAAATATCCACAAACTTTTATTTCTAGCATAGGCACAACAATTTTAATATTTACAAGTCAGCAAATGTTAACAGAAATTGTTTTTTTTTCTCATCAAATTAGCTTACAACAGTTTTTCTAAAAAAAAAAAAAAAAAAAAAAAAAAAAAAATCTTTACCACACTTTCATTCAGGCTCAATAATTTGAATAATTAAATTAAAATAACTCTGCAACATCAAAATCTGACTAAAAGCATATACACAAACAATCTGTCAAATTCAGAGGTGTTTTCACTGTTCATTTTCTTGGGGTTTAATCCATATTCTTGAACAAAAACTCTAAAAGTTTAAAATATCTGTTCTAATAATTATGAAGCAAAATAGTGTGTATGGATAATCTGAATGCTAGTAAATCTCGTAGGTTACACAAGTGTGGCAAACCATAAATATGTAAACGTTCATGCAATTTACCTTGTCACCAGTTTTTTCTGTAAAAACTGACACTGGCACACTGCAGCCACCTTCCTAAAATACATGATCAAAAGGAAATGTAAAGACTATTTATTACTCAATGCAGAACAAATAAATATCTCTCTAACAAATTCAAAGTTAGCATTATTTTTAATGTGATATAATAATTAATCACGCAGGAAATAAATGAGATTGTCAAAAAAAGTAGGAATAATAATAACAAATAAAAGCAATAATAATAACAATAATCATACTACTACTACTATCTACCATCAATACTTTCACCAGTAATAATAATAATGAAAGGAGATTTAACAATGCACTTAATCTTATAAAAGGTTCAAGTGTTTTACATGAATTACACAGAATATATAATATCTTTATATAACCTAGTTAGTTACAAATAGAAAAAAAACTAAAGATAACCCAACAAAACAAAATGAACCCACATGCAAAATTACAACATACAACAAACAAATATATTTACAAATGAGAATCAAGTAAGATGATTTACAAATTTACATTGAACAAAGATACAAGGAGACATTGCTATTCTTGATTTGTCTCCAGAGCCTCTTGCAAATGATCATGGTCTGTTCAAGTTTCTGAGTGATAATTATTAAGCCTCTGAAATGCAGTAAAATAGAATTGGGTAGTGTGGAGATATTTTGCTATAAATTTCTTTAAAAGAATTGTCCCAAAGAACAAAGCATGGTTACAAATAGTACAGTATTTTGCATTTTAATTTTGAATAGAAGAAACAAGTGGGCATGCAAGTGTGAGGGGAAGGACAGGCAAAGGATGTAAGAAGACCATTCCTGATTGGTAACAGTTGACTGAAGCCAATGGAAATGGTAGGCAGAGAACTACAATTATTAGTCAAAATCACAGAAAATTAAGTCTTCATGAGAAAACAGGTTTTGTCTTATCTCTTGAAGACAGCTGAATTCTTTGACCATATCTGCAGGACTGATGTGCTATCAAAAAAGATCTGCAAAGGTCCACTGCCATCTTGACTCACAAAGATCTTAGCAATGTAAGGAACTGTTTATGACAGGATATCAAAATAATAAGACGTGCCAAATCAGTTATTTTTATTCTTCTACCTTGCAGGAGATTTTCAAGAGTAATTTTGAGGTAAAAGAGGGGGATCAAATACTTCATCCATCTGTTTAATTATTTATTTCACAAATCTAAACATTTCTATTTTCTTATTTTGATATCCTGTCATAAACAGTTCCTGACATTGCTAAGATCATTGTGAGTCAAGAGATGTGCCAAATCAGTTATATTTATTCTTCTAATATCAACAGTAATTTTGAGGAAAAAGAAGGGGGACAAATATTTCATCCACCTGTTTAATTCTTTATTTCATGAATCTAAACATTCTTAATGTTTATTTTAGTGAATAAAAACAAAGAGGTGACACAGAATGGGTTGACACGAATGTGCTGATTGTATATTAAGTAATAATTAATTGTGAATAAGACTACTAAAAATGCTTATGTTATAGCAATGCTTTAATTTTCATGGCCGAACAAAAATTAATGAATCTTTCTCCATGCCAATACAAATTAACCATCAGTGAATGATTCATATGCATCACATAGCAAAATGTGTGTGGATTCTATAAAATAAACACGGATACTTAAAACTCATTTGTGCTTAATTCAGGATTTATTTTTATGACTTTATATAAAAGCTGATTACATAAGAATGGACAGATTATTTTCAAAATCTGAAGTTTAAAACTGCATTTACTCTTAAAGTCCTTTACTCTTGTATTTCTTTAGAGTGGAATTAGGTCAGATATATATCAAGAAAGTGCCCTTAAAAACTTCTGCAAATGGCTTTAAATTATATGCATTGAATCAGTTTTTCAATGTCCAAAATAATGAATCTGTCCTTAAATGTGTGAATAAATATTACTGGATGAAAATAAAAATATGAAAATAAGAATAATATGATAGAAAGAAAATATAAAAATAAATATTATTTTAAATGTTAATAAAGAACTGTACCAGAGTCCTAAGGAATGAACGCTCAGCTACACAACAAAGTGCTGTGTCTAGGTCATTCAGTTTAGACAGAAGAGCAAGTGTGTTCACATCATCTGCTCTGCATTCTACAGCTAAAGCTCCTTGGGAAACAGCATACATACAATCTTCAGGGCTTAGGATCTGAAAAAGAAGCAACATACTAATTATAATGACAATTTCTCTCCCTTCCCCATTCTCAAAAACTTTAACAAGCCAAAGATTAAATTATCAAATATGGTACTGATTCCATAGCATTCATGAACAGACAAATAAATCACAAGTAGAATAGCCATTAAATATAAATTGCTTTGCCAGTTTTCAAAACTTGCATATTAATATTTATTGGATGAGTTCAAATTATGCAGTAAATAAAGACTTACTGTCCAATTTACAGTACCTATAAAATATAGCAAAATCCAACTTCAAACTATCTAGATATTAAAATGTGATTCGGATTCAAAAACAAACAGTGTGAGCATTTATCATGTCTTTTGTATATGATGTTGGGGGGGGGGGGGGGTGCTTTGTAGTTATTACCATCATGAATTTTAAATTCCTAGTGATTAATAAAGATAAATAATATGAACATGAAATAGATCAGTATATTCAGCAGTTAAAAATAAGAGCTAAGTGGAAAGTCCAACTCAAGTAAGACTTTCTACCAGGCTAGGCTAAGGAATTGCAGATAGAAGAATTAAAGAATCTAAATAGAAGAATTAAAGAATCTAAATAGTATTATTTCAAATAGAAATTCCTTAGAAATTATTTCTCTCTCTCTCTTACTCACACACACATACAAATCCTGGGTTTCAAATATACATGGAGCATAAAAATTGCACACTGAGGACAAGATTTTTCAACATCAATTATATTTAAATTTTACAAAATAACCTTTTAAATCTTCACCAAATAAAATTATCTGTTGCAATATATAAAATATTTGTAATAAATTCTTGAACATTTATTTTATCAGTAGAAAACATTTTTTTCAAGTTTTACACAAAACATCTTGAAAATCAATCTATTTTTATGCTAAATATGCAACGTTTAAATTTCTAAGGGATACTATACTCTTCTTCTATCTAGTACAAACCTTCCCAAAATTTCATTCTGTATTGTTTAATTTCAATACTGAATTTTAAATTCTAATAAATTTATAAATGTGTAAAGACAAGACATAAGTACAATAGAATATATATTAAAAAAATTGCAGCTTTAACTTTTCATGAAGCATATTATGAAATTTACAAGATGATTTTACTCTTAAATAAATGTAGCTAATGTAGCAATTCACAGAAAGGAAGGTTATGTAATTTTTTTAAAAAACTATTATTTTTTAATTCAATATATTTAATCACAACTCTGTGTTTATGCACAAGAAACATTAGTATTTCTTCCCAATTATAAAATAAACAGAATAAAATTATTTGTATAATACAATTTTTAGGCTCCATATATGTGACCTGTCACCACAAAAAGATACTTAAGTCGGATTTGGGGGGTATTGAGATATATATATCAATAGAAAGAAAATTGAAAGGCTTTCTGTTGATATAAAAATAAAGAGTGTAGGACAAAATATGGAAAAGTTATGTTTGTTTGAAGTGCACTACTGTCCGGACGGCCATTTTGAGAAAATCGGCCTCAAAGATTGAACACATTTCTGAGAGGTTTTTCCTTAGCAACCATATATTAATCTGCTTCATTTGCAATCAGAGTTGAAGAAGACACAATAGCTAACACTGTAATAACTATAAACAACAAATATATTGTTACATCATTTACAGACAACAGTCTTTTTAAGCCATAACGATTAGAATTTCTGTATGCGAGAATGATTATTGTGGCTCAGGTGGTGTAGTGTCGATCTGTTTGCACCCACATGACCAGTTTTCACAATCTTTAAGTTCACTGTCTTCACTAGTTTCGCCTGGTCCGCAAATGCTGACATCTGGCTCTTCTATTTCAGTATCACTATCAGTTTCACTGTCATTAAATAACACACTTACACTGGCACCGCTTGTGCCACTGTCGTCTGCTTCGTCTTTTTCGTTGTTCGATCACGCGATTCGCTGTCCGTGTCACTTTCAGATGAAAATCCATCAGCTACATCCTCATTAACAAAATAATCAGATATCAAATCTTTAATCTGAATGCTTTCTTTTTCTAAGATGTTGCTTTCTTTACATGAATTCAACAAATTAGCGATTCGTTTCTCCATGTTTACATTACGCATTACAGGATGAAACTGTCTCCCTTGTGTGCGTTTCAACCAATCGCGACCGTCTTTTTATGAGAGCATGCTTGGTAACCTTGCAAGCTTTGATAAAACTGTCTGCGGATTGGCTGACGCTTTTCACTTTGTTTACGCCAAGCACAGCCTTATAAAACATTGTTTAGACGTTATAAATAACCAGTGTCGTCAGCATAAAAATAGGCTTTTTCCTGAGCATTCTGATATACAACATGATGAGGTTCAGCCAGGGATTCTACCGTCTACGATCGTCAGATTATAGCACTTTTGGGCCATATTTTTCCTTCGAAGTTAGACAGTAGGTCACAAAAAAATAATAATAAAGCTATTTCTAGTTCGAATTAAAGAAAAACACGCTAGTAATTTGTTGTTCGATGGTTTGGGAACACGCTAAAATGAAAATCTCAATTTCACCCATGTAGACCCCCACCTTCGTTTTTGCCGTTTTTCTCGGCTTAGCCTTGCGCGACTTAAGTATCTTTTTGTGGTGACAGGTCACATATTACTGAAACCCAGGATGTGTGTGTGTGCGTGCATGTGTGTGTGAGAGAGAGAGAGTGAGATCGTAGATAAAACAACAAATAATACACCAACATTCTATAATGATGCTAGAAGAGATCAGTCAAGAATTTTGAAATTCACACTTGGAACTCAAATAACAAGCTATAAAGTGTTGCTGCAGTGAGCAACTAACCATAGAACATGTTATAAAATACTGCAGACTAATAGGAATAGAAAGATCACTGACAGAATATTCTGATTGCCCACATGAAAAACTTTTTACAATCTCTTCACATTTTCAAACTCAGATCTATATGAGAATGCCAACCCATAAACAGAGATACCTGTAAGACTGAATTGTATACACATCAGATGATGCTATTCTGATTTTCACTACTGCCTCTCATGAATTTACAAACCCCTTACCACTTGAAATCAAATGTCTGATGATCTGTCTGTCTATTATCTAAGTTTACATTATCAACCACAGTGCACTGAATAGACCTCAGCTAATCAATGACATTAAATCATAACTAACAATTATATAAAGCACCACCAATAAGCAACTAAATATGCCTGTGTGTATCTGCTATCTGTTTAATAAACAGCCCAAAAAGCACCAATCAGAAATGTACTGTCTGGTACCACAATATAAGTGACAAACTATGCAGTGCCAAAAAAGAAAACCAAAAAGATGAAAATTAGAGGGTATCATCAGGTCTGACCATCCATTAAGAAATGTATCCAGCAGACAAAAGAATATTACAAATATTGTTCTTTCAGGAAAATCCCCATTAACAGTATAAAAATCAGTGAAAACACCAGCCAAAGAAAAACTGTTTTGCACAACAAATTAACAAGAAATAAATCATCACTCTTCTGACCATAATCTTTGCAAAATGAATGCCAGATCAATTTGTATTTTTTTCCTGTTTCAAAGTGGTTTCACTTGACAGATCAGCTTGACAACATCCAGTAATCTGACTTTCAGCCATGATATAGTTTAAATCCACTGACTTGCTGTCTCCTTTCAGCCATGATATAGTTTTTAATCTATCACTTATGTCAAAAGCGCTGGGAAAAAAGGTTTATTTTGTTCCTCTCCTTAACCAATATAATCTTTTTAAGTTAATTTCTTTCAGCTTACTGCCCTTATCACTTTTTAAAATTGTTAATGATCTTTTCTCTGCTTGGTAGGCTGGAAAGATTTCAGTTCTCACACTTCTTGATATCTGTGACACTATTGACCATGAGACATTGTTCCACTCTCTCCAGCATTCTCCTGACCCCCTCTAGTACTGCTTTATCTGGGTTTAAATCATATTCATCTAAATGAACAAAAAATGTCAGTAAATTGTAAACATTCCAGACAATCTCTGTTATGGTGTTCCATAAGGCTTGTCTCGATCGGTTCTGTTTTATGTGTGCAAAGCTACTATCCATTGTCAAAAGTTGCTATCTTAATACCACCTGTTGACCAGTGGTAATATCTAATGATGTGATGTGGCTGCAGTATTCTGGCACAGCTTCAATGTATTTGTTGTAAAAGCAGTATAATGGAATGTGATCAATATATATAACTGTTTTACTTTTGCCAACAGCAATTTAATATAGTTTATTTCATCTGCAAAATTTCATCTGATTCAGTTCAATTTAGAGAAGGGGGTAACCAATTTTGCAATAGAGCTGAATGGGATGGAGTAGGGTGAGATATGCTGAGATGGAATGGGGAAGACATTAGGGGCTATCGATATAATCTAGTAATGTGTTGCTTGGATTTTAAAAATAAACTGTCTATGTGTGTGAAGTGTGTGCTTTGCATGCATGCTATAGGTGCAAGTATTCATGTATGTCTGTATTACCTCAGATATCAGATTGTGCCAATTCATCCTTTCCAATCCAGACACAGCCAAAATAATGGCTGCATAATTACTGTTGTCTTCTGAAAGTTTCCTGAATCGTGTATTCAGATTACCTCTCTATGGTTTGTTAAGAAAATTAAAAATTCTTTAATCCAGATGAAATAAAGCCTCACCAAAAGAATGCAACCTAATCTCTCTTTCTGACTGCTAAAAGATATGCAACATTAACAATAATTTACAACCTGATTAATATATTTAAAAATAAAGCTGTTCCCAATATAGAATAGTGATTAGGTACTTTTTAAAACAACAAAAGAAGTTAAGCCAAAGCAGTTCAGCATTTATAAGCCAGCAAATGTGCATGTTTGGCAATAAGGATACTATGTTTTCAATCTTAAAATGAGGGTACTTCCTCTGCAGTTGTGCCGCACGTCTCAAAGCACTGGTCCCAATGACACTCCCATGGGGCAGGTCACTCAGTTTCTTCCCAGAATACTTAGGATGCATGACAACAGCATCATTAGGATTGTCTCTTCTGAAACCATAAGAAAGAAAAAAATCCCAAATCTACTTACTTTTGGAGATATATTCATTGATGTGTCACTTGCTCAGGTAAAAAAACCATACATGGACAGAGTGTAATATTTCAATAATCTATTCAAGGGCTTTGATGGTTACAATTAAGTGAAATGCTTGGGAATACCTAACAAAGGAAAAATCACCATATCTTTGAAGACCAGAACAATTAAATAAAACTAGTTGTACTCACTTAAGTACGCATCCAATGACCAATCCTGGTGGAATCTCTGTGGGAAGATCTTTCAGAGAGTGAACCACAAAATCCACCTTTTCTTTCAATAGGGCATCTTCTAATTCCCTTGTAAACAGAGACTTTTCTCCTATCTAAAAATATCAACAACAAAATTATTCTTGGCAGAAGATAAAACACATTCCTCCATCAAATGTCAAAGATACTGTGTTTTGTAAGTATCAGAATTAAAATAACAACTCATGAAGAGAATGAGCTAGAACATGCTGATGTAATCTGAACCGTTCTTATGTGGATGAGTAGTTATATTATCTAATGGTTAAGATTTACAAAGAATGAGACTAGCCAATGGACTTAGATCAAAGTTTACCTGGTGAAATAATTCTATTCTCTAATCACTTTGAATATGGTGTAGTGAAGTCTGATCATTAAAGGTGGCTGTTAACTTAACCAAGAGTTAACTGATTGACTGAAAGAGAATGGACTTAGAAATGTTTCATGCATTTTGCTATTGATATATTATACTTTGTTTTGTGTAGAAATGTATTATGTGAGACTATTATTTTCTACAATTGTGAATTATGATGCTTTGTATGTAATATGTTAAACACATGATACTGTTTCTAGTGAACACATTCATAAATTATTATGTTGTATTTATTATGCTGTTTTTGTGTATCGGGCTAATAAATACCGTTGCAGGAAACTTAAGTTGAGATTTGAATGTAAGAAAGAATGGAGTTAGAGATAATAAACTGGAAAACTTAGCATTTGTTCACTGGTATTTTACAGGGAAGAAGACTTTCTAGAATTTCTGAGATAGCTGGAATTTCAAATTTTCTTTCTGGCTCCCGGTTTATTGATTTATAAACCCATTTCGACCATAATAGATTTGAGAAGTCACTACCCCATGTGTAAGTGTAAGGATACACTAGATGTTAATGTATGACAACAATATGCTCAACTACATTGTGGAATTTCTGGAAAAAGGAAGTTATTGGAAATTATTACATTGTTGTTCTGCTCAAGGAACTAATATGGCAGAGTGCCAAGATTAGTCTTGAGAGAACAACAGCTCATGGTACATTCTATAGCATAAAAGCATGTGAAAAATTGGCAATTCTATTGTGAACAATAAACTTGTGACATTGTTATGAAAGCGTGCGAAAGACTATTGCAGTATAGTCACTGACAAGGTTATGTACAAACTATTATCGCTTATCTCCCTAAAACTTCATTCCTGTTCTATGATAAAAATGATCCTTGATTTATACTGATACTAATCTGCTGAATTATGTGTTAGGATATAAGATTATATAAGCACTGAAATTATTTGAACGTGGTTTTGTGGAAATATTGATGTCAAATAATTTATTTGTTATACATATATTTGATTGTTGATTTAATAAATTTATTACATATATTGGTAACCATATGTTGGAGAGATAAGTGGAAAGAGGTTGGTTTGCTAAATATAGATTAAAGATGGATTTATGTTCTCCTTCGGTAAGAAGTTTTCCACCTACGGAAATACTGTGTGACAGTAAATATTTGTCCTTAATGCTGTGGAACTGGAAGGGAGAAAACGTTTACAGCACCCTCATATCCACCAAGTGAGGGAGATGAGTGGTGTCTTCTGGAGAATTACAGATAACATAAATTTAGATTCTCATCACTTGTAATTATTTATGGATGATTAATAATAATCATAACCAACAAACTAGGGTGGCATGTGTCACATTTTCATTTTCTTTTAATTTAACCTCTAACAATGGACCATATAGTAAGTCTATCCAAAAAATTGAAATGAACACTGGAAGAGTAATCTACTTCAGTGAGAATATGTGCCTATTATTAAATCTACCAATAGCCACATCTCTATTCTTAATTCTAATTAAACCAGTAGTGTACTATTAGCATACTTTTAATTTGTTTGTCCCCATAGAAAACTGTGAATGAATTATGACCTATTAAATTGTAAAATAAACTATTCTTGTACAAATGTCTTCCTTAGGACAACAAAGCCAAAAACATCAGTGTATTTGCTTTTAATGCTAAACATTAGACACCCACTTCATGATATTAATCTGTTCCTGCAATGCCAATATACTGGTACTATAATGTGAACTCAATAATGTACTGTTCTGTAAGCCCACCAGAAAGTGCAATAGGTCCATGGTATATTATAGGTTAGGTTTATTTAATTTCTGCCTAAAACATCCACATTATTTAACATTTCTCTTAAAATGATATGACGAGATTTATCTTGTTTGGAGGTTGCAAATGAAAATCTTGAAATTTATTCAAACTAGTGGCATTTGAGATAAACAAATAAGCTGTTAAATTATTCCAAACAGTTAAACACTTCTGAACCACAAATGTAAACATTTGGCAATTAGGATACTATGTTTTATTCAACTATAATCTGTCTGTTTGGGATAAAGCATCTTTAATACCACTAGACTGGTTATAACTGGTTCTAAGCAAGGAAAGTAATAATGATGTAACATTGGGTCATTGACAACTAATTTTTATATTCAACAGATAAGAAACTTTCAAAAATATTACTACACATAAATAACTGGGCTTGAAAACTATTTAAAATAAAAATATAAGAATAAGAAAAAAAGAAAATCAAACATTTCAAAAGTTATCCATCAGGTAATCTTTTACCTTCTGTGACTTAAGAACAAATCAACGTAGTCAAATAAGCATAAGATCAAGAGACAGTATTCTTAACTGATACCTTCATTTATGATAAGCATTATAATCATTATGTCAATCAACACACTAACAATTAAATTATGCGCACACACACAATAGAGAGAGAGAGAGAGAGAGAGAGAGAGAGAGAGAGAGAGATGTAATTTTTAAAAACACTTGTTATCAATCATCTGAATTATTTAAATAGAAATAAATTAAAGATTCTCATTGAAGAATCTTTAGAGGGTAACAGACGACAAGGAGAATAAAATCATCAAATCATAATACAGTTATATCTTGTTAATAAGGTGGATTAAATTCCAGACCACCGCCATAAAGTGAATATCGCCGTAAAGCAAATCAGCACAAATAAAAGTCTATAAACATATTTACACTATGACATTAACTGATTAAGTGTGCAACAGTGCTAGGCCTAAAAGAACAATGCAAAAGTAACAAAAAGGCACTGGTCAACTAGCTGAAGGGCACATCACTGCTAAAAAAAAAATCCCCTGAAGTGCAAGGCAAACGATGGACCATATTACTATTATTACTTATTAGTGAAGCACTCTGAAATTAAGTACCTTAAAGTGATGTACGCCTATATATACAGCTTAAATTATATCTTATGTACTTTTAATAATTATATTCAACAGAAACAAAACAAAAATCATTATATCAATAAACTGGTGTACTATAAAATTATATTTGATGGAAACTAAACAGACAATCAATCATTAAATTAAATTAAAGTGTGTCTAATTTTTAAATATATACAATTTTTATATTTTTTAAAAGTATTACCATGCAAATTCTGGTTGATTACTTGACAAATGATAATTACTCATAGTCTAAACGTACACACAAAAAGTAACAATCATTCACTGAATAGTTCTAACCCAAATTGAAAGATGAGGCAATGCTTTTGTTGTTGTTAACACTTAGAAATATATGTTCATCCCAAGAGCAATTTTATAATATTATTTTCAAATTGAAGTTAAATTAAAAAATAAACACAAAACCAGTAAATACTATAGGCCAACTCTACTACATGTATTGTGAATAATTCAGCACCACAATAAACATGATATATCACAAATTTTAGTTGTTTTGTAAAGTATGTTGCAACAATACTGAACCATGATGCTAATAGAGTGATGGGGACAGAAACTGACCTGCTAGTCATCATTTGAGGACATTTCTAGAGCAATAAATATAAAAGGGAAGATGATGATGAGCATATACTAGGAAAACACTGGTTATCAATGGATTTATCTGCAAAAATGTATATTCTAATTAGAGCAACTAACTATATATACTGTCATTCTCACAATCCCACGCACGAAAATAAAAATGTCATCTGTAACAAAAACTAAGACCCACATAAAGGGATAAAGAGACGAGTAAAGTTTATGCAAATATTATGGCCTGAAACAGGATATACCCAAGGCATGGCAGTAAAACTAAATACAGCCACAGATCGTGACAGGCATTGTGAGAGATCAAAATAAGAGATTGCAGAAGCAGCTGTAATAAGTGTAAGATAGTGTCAACTTCTCAAAAAGGAATGTCATATAATTTATATTTATATCATTTTCTACATAAGCAGCCTATACATTCATGTATGCTTGTTTGCTAAGGAAATTCAAAAGCAGAAAGGAACATCACTAACCCAATAATTAAATCAATTTAGTGTTAGTATCACAGTGAAAATAATAGCAAAGTTAAACATAGTATGTGTGAGAAAAAAATATAAGTACACATACTATTATCAGTACTTACTTTTGACAATGCAGAGTCTAAAATTTTATCACCAGTAGTGTGCATAGTGACTGTGGAACAAAAAACAATATTAAAAATGTCAAATCACATTTCATGATGTGTTTTCAAATCATCTTCAATTAAGTAAGCACCAATTAATTCCTGTGATCAATATTAGTATTACTATCTGTATAAAAAAAATGGGGGGGAAGTTCTTACATAAAATAAAACAGAAACATTTTAAATGCAAAGTTGTTGTTTTTTTCCTTTTAAAACCAACTAATTCTTAGTGAAATAAAAACGTCTAAAGCCACTAAGTATAAATAACATGTACTTATTTAGAATTTTTTAATAATTTATTTAATAGTAGGTAAGTAAATACATATTATGATGCAGATATGCTCAAGCAATTAAAAATAAAAATATTTCTGATTGCTATAAATTATTTCACTCTGTTATAAACTTTAAATGATCTCAAAACAATCCAAAGTGTTACTGTTAGCTATTATTTATAAAAATGCACACTCAGATATGTTTTCATGATGATCATCTTCTTATTTGTCTTTGTGCAATAATGAATTTTTACCAATATAGTTTTCATGATGATCATCTTATTTGTCTTTGTGCAATAACTAATTTTTACCAATATAGTTTTCATGATGATCATCTTATTTGTCTTTGTGCAATAACTAATTTTTACCAATATAGTTTTCATGATGATCATCTTATATGTCTTTGTGCAATTACTAATTTTTACCAGTATAGTTTTCATGATGATCTGTGTTTGTTCAATAATGAAATTTTACTGGTACAGTGTTCTGAATGTAAGCAGAACAAATGAAAAGAGGAGAGAGCAGAGAAAATGTGAAATAGTGCAATCTACCTAACAGCAGCAGGATGCTTGTATAAATTTGCTGATGTGAAAGTGTACGTGCTCTGGCAAACGTAGCCAGTGGGGAGCTTGCCCTTAATGTCACCTGTTTACCAAGTGTAGGGAAATGCTCTGCTTCTGATATATTCAAACGTTGTGTCATTATACTTTTTTTTTTTTTAAAGAATTCAATGGATCCATGATGCACCTCTCATTTAACAATATAATTAAAAACAGTTAATAAACAAAATAAAACTATCTACAATCAAGAGTCAATTGAATGCTAGCTAAGTAGCAATTGTACTTTGTACTTGTAGGATCAAAGATAAACCAGAGTTATTTTTTTTCAATTAATTTATGTGATTATAAAACATAAAGACACACACACAATGACAATAACTACTACTAAAACGTACACAGTAATAATACAAACTTACTTGTTTCAAATTTAAGCTCTGCATCTTGCTGCTTTAGTAACTCTATCACAGTCCTCGTTTGAATAAGGGCCAACTACAAAAGCATTAAGCATAAAGTATTTTATTTACTGTCATTTTACACCGCACGCAGATGATTTAAATACAATAAAATAAGTGCAACTTCAAAGAGTTGTTTTCTAAAATTAATGATGATACAATGACACTTTACACACACACACACCCAGCATCAATGGTACTCAACAATGAATCCTTTAACTTTTTATGTACATATTTTTTATAGTTTAACCTCTTTAGTTCTCTGCACTGATAGTGATACACAATAAAAAATAATGAGGTTTCAAATATATGCTCTGTATTCAAATATTGTCTTCTAGACTTAACTGGCAAAATTAACACCAATACGTGAATAACTGAAAAAAATTATGGTAAATGGGAAGTATATTTATTCTTAATTTATTCAAAGCATCAAGAAAATAACAGACCAAGAAAACAATATCCAAGTAAACTTTTGTCTTACACCTTAAAAGTTTTTATAAATCAATTCTGTCACTTCTGTTTATACTAGTACATGACCATTATTCAATTTATTGTCCTAATTACTGAAAGTCTTTGCTTTAATATCAATTCATAAAAATCGCAACTAAAATATTATTTTAAATGGCCAACTTATTTATGCAACCACATTCAATCCTTGCAGCAAAAAACACTACCTTGATAAAGAAGCCAACAAAATATTAAATCTGACTTAATTATGTGTTTTTATTATTTTACTAACAATTAGCAACCAAGTTTGTATGACTATTGTTAATATCTGTGATGAGTAGATTTTTAATATTGTTATATATGTTAGTTATTTAATATTGCTAACTGATAATTATGCTTTGTATGTCTTTTAATATCTTTACTCTGCAATCAAGTATTGTATGTTTACTATTCTTGATGGTCTAAACTTGGGCAATAAAATATTCAAAAATTCAACTCTCTCTCTCCCATACCCCCACCACCACACACACACTCCACCTCTCTCTTTCTACTCAACACAAATATATTTACATTTGCTTATTTTTAAAATAATTTACTCAAATATGATAAAGTAAACAGAATAAATACACAGACTAGAAATAGAAATTACAGCAAATCATAATAATTTTTGACAAATATTAAAATCAACTTTGAGAAACAGGCAATAAAACTGAATAGGGTTATATAATCATGAGTTTATTAGTTATTTTAATACACAGCAAATCTTACAGAAGAAAACAAGACTACAAAAGCCAGCTCTGCTGTCACTGTGTCAGCTTTTTAAATGATGCATATCATCGTTAATTCTGATAATTTAATTTGTATTAATCTCACAACTTGAGAGAAAAAGAAAAAGAAAGAAAAAGAAACCTAAGTCTCTTGTGCTACTATTTTCATGTGTATGTATTTAGTTCAAAACTGTTGTTGTATGTATAAATACTTAATATAAAAATAAATATTTTCATTTTTTAGATGATACAATCTTGTGCCATAGCAAAAAGCACATTACTGAAAGTTCATGGTGTTTGAATAATTCAGATGAGTTTTCAAAACATTTTTTAAAATTTAAGTTACTCAGAAAATCAATGTTATCATAAACATAGCATAAAACAATCCATTTTATTATATACATTAATTATACTGATCACAAATCAGCAATATTATTATATATTGAATAATAATCAAATATCTACTTATATTTATTTATACCTTTATTAATATATGTACAATATGAATTATTTCAATTGTTTTAGGTTTTACAACTCTGACATTTCTTCTCAGCTCCGTTATTTTTCATTTTTCTCCATCAAGAACAAAGTTTATAAAAAAAATACACTACACAATATAAATATATGAACAACACACACAATACATATATATATATATACATGAACATACACACACACACACACAAGGTGCCACTGTCAAACAATACTAATTGTAATAACTCTTGAGTTCCAACATGACATAACCCATGCTACAAATGATGTGTATATGGAATGTTTTACCTAGTGAACAATATGCATATTACAAATGTAATTCAAGGTTGCTAATTAATAGAATAATACCAATAATATTCATGCAATTTTTCTGTTTGCATTATTCAATTAAAATATGCTGCATATCAAGGTTGTTAAATTTCACAAGGTGAAACAGCTTCTCAATATTATTGCTAAATCAAATGGGTGTAAATTTCTTCTGTTTGCACTATTAAGTGTTAAATAAAATAAATATATACAGCACATCAAATTACATACATCTGTGTGGAAACTTGTAATGTTATTATTTTTAATAGCATGATGATAATAATCTATTTCCAAAGTCTAGAAATTCAAAAATGTCACATTGAATTTGAAACATTCAATTTCAACCCTCCATGATGATATAGCTGAAGTAAGAATTTAAATATCACACTCACAGTTCAATGTCATTATTTAAACATTCAATTCTCAGGATGAAAATAGCACAAGCCAAAATTTAAATGTCACAGTTCAAAATCACACTATACATTACTATACAAGCTGGGAAAATGTTAGTTTTTGAATGATGTGTGAAACTAAAGGCTTTGTAAATAGGATAAAGACAAAAGCCTACTCTTATAAATACAATTTTACTGATATAGTAAATACTTTTTCTCCTTTAAGTTGAATCATATTCTAAAATATTACCCAAAAGAGCATTTTCATTACTGGTACAAAAATATACAAGTTCAGAAATACATAGAAAAATGTATTAAAAGACAAAAAAAATAACTCTTTCAGAATCTTAATTACCAAAGATAAAAATTAAAACTTACAAACTAACAAAGCTGTTGTGTTTTCTTCATTTCTTTTTTCCTTTCTTAACAATAACATTTCAATGATGCACAGTAAACATTAGATTTACAAGTAAATTGAAATTTGATTAAATTTACATTAAAAAGTAATCATTTATTATTTTATTAATAATTTTCATCTGTAAATATATACTAATACTAACTAATGAGAATAAAAGTAATCAGTATATCTATGATAATATTTATGATCTTATCCAGAATAAATTAACAAATAAACTTGTCTCTGTAACTTGTAAGAAGCTCAAATGTAAAATTAAACTGAAACTGTGTAGATTGTTGAAGATATAACAAAAAACAGAAAAGCAATTTAAAATATTACTATATCACATTATCAGTAAATCACTAAATGGCTTATATTAGTGAGCATCATAAAGTTGCAAGAGTTCATTTTAAAACCTCAAGCAAGCACCTCAAAAATAAACTCACTAAGGATCAATCCCTAGGACGTGTTTTTTTTTATAATACATAAAAAAAATTGGTAAAATAGGACTTCAGTAATCACTGCCTAAATTATTTATTTATTATATAATTATTGCAAGAGAGTTCATAAGATTCCTGCATACTGAATGTAAACAATTAGAATAATACAAAGACCAAGTGCATGTTCTACAAGAACATACATACATTAATGATTAAATAAGTCATAATTAAAATATAACATTATGATATATACATATCTTTTTTGCAACAGAACAACTACACTCTATTAAAATATTCTAATATATATTTATTAAGCTAATTGTACTAAAAACTACTATTAATTAGTGTAAGGTGATAAGAGAAAATGTAATCAACTACTTGTTGATTTTAAAACAGTTTTAGAAAACAACTTCCAGTTACAGTAATAAGAAAATTAAATAATACATATCACACAAATTAAATAATACATTATTGATTATATCACTAGACCTAATAAAATATGTTATAATAATTTTGGACTAAAAAAGCCATGTAATATTTCTAAAACTGCGAAAAATGTAATATCTTTCACTGCTCATAAAGTCATATACTGAGATATAGATGTAAATTAATAGAATGAGGCCTAACTCCCTCAACTTAATAATAGGTTTAAGGGTTTTACAATAAATACATTTCACTCTGAGTCTGATTTTTATAAAATGAGGCAAATGACCATGAAAATGTTATATACAGCACAAGGGCTATCAGTGTCACTACTGACTAAAGTGTACTTTTAAAAGTGTACAAATGTAGGTGGTATGTTCCATTAAAAAATAAAATAAATGGAAACTAGTTTCTGGCATATAACAGTTCTTTAATGTCAATTAAAAATAAATAGTAAGGATTATTTTCCTATACAAAAATAAAGTTATAATTTTTATATTATTATTGTTTTCAAATAAGACACCCAATTTTGTGTCCTATAAATTGTAATTTTGTATTAAGTTTTATATGTTAAGGTAAGTTTTTGCTACTTTCATGTATTACTTTTTAGCCACAAATAATAATAATAATAATAATAATAATAAAATGTGCTGTTTTATTAATTAATCCAAAACACAAATATTTAATATGTTGAAGTGATATAAACTTATAAAAGTTCTCTCTAGATTTTAAATCATAATTGTTTTTCAAATGGCTAGAATTAATGCATTTTACATAAATTATTAGACATACAGTAAATGCACATCATTTTTTCATGATTTGTTTCTGCATAACGACCACTTCCAAGTTCGTTGATTTCGCGGACGGTGTGCAATGTTTATTCGAAACAGATGGATGTGGTTCCAATCGAAACATAAATAATTCTGTACAATTAACATTATATATAACTATCATATGGCATAATATTACATTAGCTGCTGTTAAATACTTTCAAGGTACTACTTTTAAATATATTTTATTTACTATTGTATTATTTATTTCTACATTTTCTGCTGAATAAGCATACATCGTTTATAATTTAAGTCAAACGCGAGTTTTACAATATGCCATTGGTGATTTATTCAGAATATTTGTTTGAAGTATTTGCGATAACGTGCGTTACCAGCAGAACTAATTCCTGTGATATTGGGAACTCCTAATTTTAGTGTAAAAGTTTGTTACCACTACCCCTTCTGGACGGCATTGAACTGACATTAAGCATCAGGTACGCACTAACAATAGCAAGCGAAAAGAATGGCAATTATGAAATCATACATCTTCAATCTTACCTCACTCTTTCTTGAGCCAACTCGCATAAATCTATCGTTGGACATGGTATACCAGCTATCAGAACTGACTGTGATTCCTATACTTATGATGTTTACACTCACGTTGCCCCACTTCTTTGACCGAAGTGTTGTGGTTCTAGCGAACGTACCCTAAAGCGCAAGCGCACACCAAAACTAATTGACGTCAAATCCGGTGCTGTCCGATCATCAAATAAATTACGTGGAGCTTTGAGTTCACTGACCACATTTAGGCACACTTGACCCACCGATATCTATACAATTGTATTGAGATCAGTGACCAGAGGTCAGATAAGAATAATGCAGGAGTGATATTGATCTTCGCCTGTTTGTTTATATCAATAAGTGAAACATTGAGATTTGTATTCTGATATGAACGTCTACCAAGTACTATACTGAGCGGTTCAAGCCACAATTCAAGTTTGATTCAACCAAACTTTACTACTGTACTAGCTGTACATTTAGCTTGCTAAATTGTAACTTTTAACTCCCAGAATTGTTTTGTCTTGCCAAACACATTTGACATAGTAACCATGAAAGATTTTGTCAAAACTGGCGGTTTGGTTCAGCCACGCTTGTCGTGTTTACTATTTTCACAAACACACATAATTAATAGGCCTATATATCAGATTTGCTAACATTACCCTTACTGAATACTAATGAGATAATACATCATTCATTAGCTCTGTCAGGTGAGTTTGTTTCTTGGGAGGGGGGTGTCACAGGCTTAGAAAAATCTTTAGAAGAATATTCTCAGCTGAGGATTTTCTTTTTTTTAGGAACGTCTGACTCTTGAGTCTGTACTCTGTTCCACAATTCTCGTACTACTTCATTTTATAGTGGAGAAATTCTAAGTTCGAAATGAATGATAGAGTCAATGAAGACATAATTAATTAATCAAAGAATATGGGCTAATGAATAATTTTTTAAAGACTTTATTCATATATTTACTCTGATTCTGACGAATTACTTTAGATTTTGGCTATCACCTTCATTGTCTATTTCTTTTTTCTTCTCCTCTTGCTGTTCTTTTCTGGAAGTTGCATTCTTCCCTATTCTTCTATGAAACATGAACTTTTCTTGTTATACCATTTAGACATTACAAGATATTTGTTTTATTAATAAATCTTGGAACACTCGCATATAATATTGCATGTATTCTGATGAAATTTTCAGCCTAAAATTGCACATTTTTAGTGAATTATATTGTGATGCTAAGAAAAAGACCAGCCTCTTGAAGTAATGGTATGCTTCAAAATGTGCATAGCAATTCAAATAATTTTATTTGACAGACTCTTAATTATACTAGTAAATATTAGATTAATAAAAAAATGAAATTGTAAAAAAAAAGGTGGTGTGCTTGATTTTTTTTTTTAAATCATCAAACTCAAAGATGGGAGTATAATACTATGTTTGACAAGTTCTGATCATCATTTATTGCATTATCAACATTTATGTACTGTATATGTATGTAGTAGTTAGTAAATCTATTTCAAGTTGGCAAAAAAATATAATAATAGGAAAACACAGCATATGGAATTAAGTTTGCAGAGTACGAAATCATACCACACCTTAAATTTGTACTTTATAGGTTATAACAGGTCAATATGTGTCTCATTTGGAAATAATTAATTCCACAAATGTATCCCACAATTCTTATCACTAGAACAGTAGAAGGCTGATAAAAGTTCACCTAATTACCTCTGTGACCCATAATTCATAATGCAGGCCTGAGCATCAATACTGATCTAGTTCTTTATAGGATTTTATCACTCATTTCATAGTCTTCAGATACATACATGATATTTGATATGCATGAATTGTCTTACTATTTAGAATAATAATAGTAAAACATTGTCTAAGTATTGCTGCAACAGAACAATCTATGCTGTAATGTAATAATTATTTTTGCTAGGAACTCTTCTTTTTATAAAAAATAAAAAGTTTCATTTTTACAATCAAAATGCACTTCAATATACATGTAATTGCAAACCAAATTTTCCATCAAATAACTTTTCAGTCTCTGCTTATTGATACTATTACTTGTAGTTGTACCAGATATAGTGCACTGTTTCTATTCCTTCACACTAAATTCATTACAATTTGATTACTGTACCAGACAGAGTGAGGTGTTTCAATTTCTTCATACTAAATTAAATAGTAAATTCATTACAATTTGAATTTTATTACTGTACCAGATAAACTATAAAGTGAGATGTTTCAATTTATTCACTAAATTCATTACAATTTCATTGCCAGATACAGTGAGATGTTTCAATTTATTCAGATAGAATAAGTTGTTTCAATTTCTTCATAAGATAGATATTCATTACAATTTCATTACAAATGTATCATAGGTTCAAAGATTGAGTTGTTTCATTTTTTTTCCAATAAATTAATTAAATTTCTTTTGCATATACTATTTGTTCTTGTACAAAAAGAAATAATTGACACGCTTTTTCTACATTTTATTTTAATTTTGGCCACTAATTCTTTTATATATATGTATTATAATCTGTTAATATATTTAGGCTGCTAAAGTATTCTTAAATTTCATTGGAAATAGGAAGAGTTTTAAACATTTCTCATGAAATATTCTGTCAAGACCTGCAAAAGTGAGAAAAAAATATAGTTTCTTTCAATATTTGTTTGTTTATACTAAGCAACAATCAGTCTGATTTTATAAAAATAAATATCCAATAATATAAATTGGTGTATGTAAATGGACTAATTATTGATTTCCTCTAAATTTTCTACAACTCACCTAGACTAAAACTGAACAGTGAATTATATATATACAGCGTTCTTGCAGACAGATAGATAAGAAAGGTCTTCTTAAGTTAGTATAGTCGACAAGCAAGAGAGTTGGCAGATTTTTCAAGACTTGAGTAAACATTTAAAAATTTATGTGGGACAGAGGTAAAAAGAAATTTCTATATAACTATAAATTAGGAATGATTTGTGAGACTTCATAAACTACTCTCAACTTTTTTATAAACTTCTGAAAAAAGCAGCCTGATTTCTTGTATCTTATAACAGTTGCCCAACTAAAAACACATTCTTTTAGTACATACCAAACCAACTTTGCTCATTCCAAACTAAACATCTAATGGTATAAGTTCATTCACACTCACCCCTTCATGCATCCAACACTGTACATGTAAGTTACCTCTTGCAAAACAGCAACTACTTTCTTTTATTCATTATGCTTTCTTGCAATCTTCTTAATCATAATCTACCTTTCAAGCAATCAAGATAACTTCCTCTAATAGTATTTCTTGTGTTATTTGTACCAATCATGAAAATTGCATGGAAATATATGAAAATAATTTTTTTTTTTTTTAAAAAAAAAAAACAGTGCCTGAATCTTTTCTGTCATGCTTATTTGAATCTTCTGAAGCCCTAAAGAAAGCTTCTATTGAGTGAGCTTGAGTCCATTTAGTATTGTAAATCTTTTATCTCAAAAAATGTATTCTTAAAATTAACTTGTCTGATAATTTAAAATGAAATAAATCTACTTATCACAAATATAACTTTCCATTAGCACATCGAATACATTCCAAGCAATTGGAGCACTAACCATACTGTGACATTACGCTGGGAGATGGACAAGATGTTAATTCACCACCCCAGGCTGCCCATAACCTTAGGCTAATCCCCAAAATACACCTGGCTGGCCACATGCTACAAAGATGATTTAGAATAGAAGAGTGATAATTCTAGAAGATAGCTCGAGCCCCCTGAGACATACAGCCAGATATAGTAAGTAAATACATGTGACAGACTACAGCATATATAACATGTAAGCGAGTCACACTAACATGAGTGGTCTAAGTATCGACAATAAATGTATTCAACAAAAATAACATCAGACAGCATGATTACATATAGTGAATGGTTCAACAGTTACAATTAGAGTTTATAAATATTTACAGTGCATACTCATGACCGTGTCATAAGAGAATGTTTGTTTGAGTCCTATGGCACTGTAGTAATTATTTGGTTCATTTGTATGAGTGAACTATAAATGAAATTATAAGAGAACACTGACTGTAAGTCTAAAAGTACTTTGGTAATTTGTCTACAACTTGACTGAAGCTGTGCAGTTCAGACTTTATAAATACATAGCTTTAGATCATCTAACATGTAGCCTAGGGTCTCAGTGAATGTCGTTAGCAGACACATGTGGTCCATTGAACTGGTCTTTGGCCTGTGGGTCATTCTGCTTTGGTGTGGCTTGCGACTCTGCGCTCTTCAAACCAACATCCAAGATAAAGTCTCAAAGTGCCGATCTGCCAATAAAATACACATGGGCTAAGAAATTGTCCTCAATTTGTTCTGTGACATAACACTCTTACTTGCATGACCATCATACATGTAAATAACATAAGTGGAAATATAACTACATAAAATATAGTTAATGTCAAGAGATAAACATGAATATAATATTAGGAAGCAAAATCACATACCTTTGGCAGTAATATATACAGAGGATGATTTCCTTCTGTGTTGATAACCAGCGATAAAGTTAATAGTATGATTATACTTTGTTAAAACTGGGAGCCAAAATATGTGTTGCCTCAACAGTCAGCTGCATTCAATTAATTATTTACAGAGATGAGTGTCTGGTACATTTGTTCATGTGGCCAAGCTGCACTTTGAATGGTTAGTTTAGTGAGATGTCTGGAACATTCAGGTATGTTCCCAGCCTGAGGATAAGGGTCAGCCTTTCTAGAAGTAGGTTTGGGTGTAGGCTACATAAGCCATTATGTGACACATACTATGAGGTCATTATAACACTGCATATGTGGAATAATGAATTCTTATTTCATTATTCTTCATCTACTCATATATATGATGAAAACAATTTACAATAAACATGCAGAATAAACAATAATAATTTTATTCCATTGTCAGTCTGTTAACTTCAGTACACAATGTACTTGTAATAAATAAATAAAAATAATAATTGTTAACAAACCAGTTGTATATCTTACATGAGGGTCACATGCATAAATACAAACAACAAATAAGTGTGTGATCACAGCAAGCAATTTTAAAAATAAAATTATGAAAAAATCACATATTTGTCTTGTAATTTCTCATGTTATACCATTAAAAAAAACATGTATGTCTGACTTTGGTAAATATGCAGTGTTATGGAAGATTTGTACATCTAGAAACTAGTTTGCTCAATTCATAAACAGTAAGCTAATAATGAATTAATTAACATTAACAAATAAAATGAAAATTAACAAAAATCCTTTAATAGCATGGGAATTAAATTTATAGCTGGGTTGAACTGTTGTATTAGAGCAAGTTTTTATTTAAAAATTAATGGTTTAATACCTAGTCAACTATGTATGATACTGCAGTTGATAAACTATGCATTAACACCTGATTATTTTGTAAAATAAGCCCTGCAATACTGCCATGGTTTGGTATCAAGATAACTCTGAAGAAAATGTGTGCTTTTATCAACACTTAATTACCTAACAAATGTTTCCCATTAGTTAATATTTTGCTGTCACTTCCAAAGCTCTGATGAAGAGGTTTACATAAAAATATTTCAGATTTTTTCAGATGTACTATTTCTTCTTTTCTGTTGCTAATCTATGTCCCTAATTTTTTTTTTTAACCTTGGTGCTTATCTATGACCATTTTTTGCTACAAGTGTTATTAAACAATGAAGAGAAATGCTAACTGTATTAATAATACATAGAATGTTTTTTATTTTTTACATTTACAAAAAATATTTTAAATTTATACTAACTTTTTGTTTCCATTTAACAGTGGAAAGGAAATCTTATTTTAATGTTACTACAACAAACTCTAAAACTTGTCATAAAACGCATATTCTTTACTAGTACTACCATTTAAATAAAGATAGATTTTTTTTTTTATTTAAATCTTCATGTTTCTCAGGGTCCACAATTTCAGTTATAATTGCAACATCCTCTCCTTGCCACCACATTCAAAATTAACAACTTTTCTCTTATTTTGCTCTTGTCTTTTCAATCCACTAATAAATGTCAGATGTTGACAAAGATATTAGCTATCTTCACTGTTTCTCCTAAAGTAAAAAATGTGACATCTTTCTCCCACGAAGACAAAAAGAGAACTAACTCATAACTGAGTAGATATTTACAAGAAAACATTTGTGGGCAAGCACAGAATGAGAAACACCAAGAACCAATAGCAGCCAATCCCTTTGAGTGTAAGTGCACTTCATATTTGGGGGCGGCAGGGGGCAGAAAAACAGGGCATGAAGTATTTCCAGTTCTCTTACAGTTTACTGTCCAAATAATCTCATATGCTATATGAAGCATATAAACAATGCATGTATTAAAATGTCAAACACATTCTTGTTTATCAATTTAATTTGAATCTGAATCTCTGTCATCTATTGCTCCTTTCACTTTTTCAAAATTGCTGATTTCTTCTTTGACGTCAACTGACAAGTCATCTGAAAGGTCATAATCATCTTCCTTTTCTTTGCTGACTGCTGAATAGAGAGATATAGAAGTCAAATTGCTGATGGCACTTTTAGGCTTTATTTGGTGAGAAATCTTTTCCTTCTGAAAACAAAGTTAAAGTTTTCATTAACACTTTTAGATTGAAATAGTTGTTTTTTGTTCTTTTCTTGAAGATATTTTTAAAATTAAAACAATATAACATTGTTGATTGTGGGAAAAAATAAAATTGATGTACGAGTTAGTAGTACAGTATGTAATCAGATTATTATTATTATTATTATTATTACTGAATGGCTCATACCTAAATACTCAACTTTACCATTTTGGCTTTTAGAAAACTTGAAAAAGCTTAAAAAATAAAGCTGGTGAAGTATTTTATTATTGCCTCTGCCAATTTTATGATCATCATAAGTTGTGCTTCATGCTGATTCATAACATTCATAATGATAATACCTTAAAACTATTACCTGAACATTCTAAATAGGTTCTCTTTTTTATATTTTTTTTTACATTTGCATTCAGACACCCTAAACCAGATCATTAAGCTAAGTGACTTTTCTTGACCTGGCCAATCAGAATAGCAGAATTCCATACCATCTGAGACTTAGCATTTCCAATAAATGATTACCATAAATAATTAATAAACAAAAGCTAGAGAACAATTTACAATTTGCTAATTGTTGTTTTTAAACACAAGGGCAAATTACTTACCTTTGCAAATAAAATCCCAGATAAACTAACCAAGAAATAACTCTTCATGAATTCTAAGTGAAAAATCTATCCAACACTTGAACATATAAAATAAATAATAATGAATACTACTTTAAAAAGTTGTTATTAGTCTGTAACAAATGTTTTTAAGAAAGTGCTAAATGTTTTACAATACTAAATATACAATAACAAATGATAAAAATAAATGTTTCATAGTGGAACCCCGCGATAATGTGAATTCAGATATAAAGTGGTCGTGGCATGGCTCCTGAAATTTCATGTATTCGTTCGCACTTGAATTTTTTTTTTCAAAGTATGTGAAAAAGAGTATTAAAATATTTAACTTTATTTGGGAAATGAGATTGTGTATGAATTTAAATATGCATATAATATGATCGTGGCATGGTTCCTGAAATTTGAAATTTATGTATGTGCATTTTTCTCATACCGGGAAAAAATATTTTTTTAAGTACATGTATATATTAGATGTTGAATTCAGACACAATGATTTGTGCAAAATTATTGAATATTTTTCATCTGTGTGTGATTTTTCAATGGCACTATACAGTGTTGATACACTATGCATGATATAACATCAATTGGGGTATTATCGGCCAATGTGTATTTTCATACAAACAAATAAAAATTAGTCAAACTATTTAATGCAAAGTAATAACCTATTATTATATTATCCATCCATTATTTTGAATGTCTTAAAAATGCATTCCATTTAATATTCGTCCGATAATAACCCAATTTATTTTTACATTAGACATGAATACACATATATGTTCTTGGAAAAATAGTAAAATATTGTAAAACCCCATATTAACATGATCCGATTTTATGGACACCAATTATCGTGTTATAGTGAGGTGTCACTGTAGTACTTAGAGCATATTCAGTAACAAAAGAAATATGTATTGTGCAACAAACTAATTGTCTCGTTTTATTAACCTGACAAATAGGGACAATTGTAAACAGTATCAGTGTTCTCTGTCCTGCCAGGTATAAGAAAGAAAAACTGTTTTAACCACTATCTTTATTGCTAAACTGTTTTCACTATGTTTTAATAAATTGTAATTAATATTTACTTGACATAATAATATATTGTTGATCTTAGGCTCCTAAAAGGGATGGAGCAGTAGGTGGAATTAAAGTAAATTAAGTCAGATCATGAGGACTATTAAGCTGGAAAACTCGTTAATTGTAGGACATGGGCATTGGTTTAAACCTTGATTAATATTCATGTAAAAGAGATAATCCCAAGTATAGAGACAATAACGCTCCTAAGGAGTTGTTGAAGATTCCTCTTAGAATATCAACATGTATCTAACCTAATCTGCATTTATTTAATAGTATAATATAATATAATTTAATAATTTAAATATTATTAGTAAATAACTTGATAAAAGTCCATTTACCTTTCTAATACCATGTTACCACAATGTGTAGTAAGTAGGAATGCTGCCACAGCTTAATAATCTTTTGCTTTAATAGTAAATATAAACCAAAACCATTTTGTTGTACAAAGTAGTTGAAATTTAATGTTTCATACTTATACTTGTTATTAACTTCCTGATCAATTTTTGGATATCATACTCATTACATTTTTGGTTATTGGATACCACTCTTACTGACTGTATGATTAATAACATTTTTAAGAAAACACCATGTATTGGTGTTTACGTATATAATTATATGTTTTGTTATTTGTTAGGTTCCCTTTACTGGGCAGGCACTTTTCCTTTTATTATCTCTGTGCTGGCAAGAATTTTCAGGATTTTAATGAGATTTAGGGTTACATTAGTAAAAACATCATATCTTACTTAGGTATTAGTGCATATATTTCAATGAAATAAAATGCAAAATGAAAGCAGCTATATTAATATCCTTAATTGAAGTATTCTTTCAGGTGTTAAATTTAAATCCATGCATGAAAATACTTATTTACACAAAACAAATTATTGTTAACTACAAACACTATGTACACACACTTTGTTGACGCCAGGAACACTAATCTGTCATCTGATGACCAATACATCTCTTTTCTCAGCAGGTTGTGAATTCTTATCAAAATCATAAGTCCAAAATAAGCCTTAATTTCAGTGGCATTAGTTTCCTTCCAACCTGGATCGCCATTTTGTTTTTCCTCGATTTTCGGAGGTGCATACTCATTCGTTTATTCTGCTTTCTCGTCAAATAAAGTGGTTAAATACTACAGTAATCAAGCAATCTCTAACATTTCTATTGATTAAAGAATAATAAAACTGCAAAGTGCTCTATTATAGCCATAATTATTGTTTTAAAATACCAACCCCAACTTGATTTATACATGTCTTTGTGTTCACTTTGTTGAAGACTCTTCCTTATTGCAATTTATTTTTATCTTAACAAATCTGTAAGAATAGTATTCTATTATAAATACATATAGCTGAAAGCCTGATATAAATTATTTGCTACACACCAGAATTATCAATATGCTATATTAAAAAGATTAGAAAAAAAATCATGTAATTAATACTTAAAATATTGAAAACATTAATTCAATTATTAATCAGAGTCAAATATATTTTAAGGGAATAGAACCTGGATTCTTTCATCTCGATGCTTGTGTAGGATCTCTCTGTCTTCATCACGTGCTGTAGCAAAGTGATGAAGTCTTTTAAACTCTTCTATATGTTCCATGGTCTTTGCACGCACAAAGAAGTCTCGTAAGTTAGATGCTGGTGGGAAAGGTGTTTCATACATTAATGACATGAAATAGTCAATTTTCTGTATTTTAAATTTTTAACAGGAATATTTGCATGTTTTGTGTGTGTGTATTGGTATGTTTGTGTGAGTGTGTATTGGTATGTTTGTGTGAGTGTGTGTATTGGTATGTTTGTGTGAGTGTGTGTATTGGTATGTTTGTGTGAGTGTGTATTGGTATGTTTGTGTGAGTGTGTGTATTGGTATGTTTGTGTGAGTGTGTATTGGTATGTTTGTGTGAGTGTGTATTGGTATGTTTGTGTGAGTGTGTATTGGTATGTTTGTGTGAGTGTGTGTATTATAGTAATAATAATTGGTATTTCTTTGAGCCAGTTCTCCATAGACCTCTAAGTACTTATAATCATGACTACTAGCTCCACATTCATAAGCAAGGGAATCAATTTAAAAATTCTAATGACCAAGGCTGGGACTGAATCTGACTTTCTGCATGCTCTCCATTATTAATAATATCATATATGTATTCCTCATTGCAAAGATGAATCAGGAAAGTGTAACAAGTGAAAAAAGTATCTGCATTACTACTTTCTCATGTGTATGTGGGTGTGTATGTGTGTGTTACAATAAAATGAGCTTATAGTATTACGAAGTTAAATGACAATGAATATTTTAGTAGGAAAAAATTGCTAATAGTTCTACAATAATATGATTATGCATATACATAATTCTGGATGTAATTTTCTTTGTAACTAGAGTGCTACTTTTGTCCTTATAGTATAATTTATTTATTTTTTATATTAAGTGTACTTCTTGCATTAAATGATTCAAAATCTATAATGAAAATATGATATCACTATTTGATATACTTACCTCCTGATAATGTCTGGTGACTTGTAAAGCTGCCTAAATAGAAAAGACAAAAATTGCAATTAGATCAACCAAAAAACAGATGGAAAATGTAATCCAGGGGTCCACAACATTTGTTTCTGAAGATTTTGTGTAGATTTTACCTGCATGATATTCTTTTTAAATTTGTTATTTCAAAAGAAAACCTTAAACTGTATGAAATTTTGTTGATGCCTATTTTTGCAAGAGATTACTCTCCAATGGCAATCAGCAAGTCGCATTAACTAGTTTTCTACAACAAAAACATTGTTGACCCCTGGTGTTGTCACTTGCAAACAAAATGCTATTGTCATTATAAAAGAGAGTATTTCCACACACAGTAATGCTTTGGTAAAACCTAAAGTGTTTTTAATATTGAAATACTGTAATGTTTTTTAATATTTAATTTTAAATATTCCATTTTAGCCATTGCAGCTCAGTCCTGCAATATTTAACCATATATTTCTACACCAAAATTGTCATTTTCTTTATACATGTATTATGTAGCAATATTACAGTAAACATATAGTGTCATGTATTAGCAAAGAGGTGACCATTGATCCTTAACTTTGTTATAACCATTAAAGATTCTCTTAATGCACTATTGTTAACCATTTATGCTTAATGTCATGATCTGTTTCTTAATTATATACAATACAGCTACTTATATACGTGTTTACAGCACAACGTCACTAAAAAATTCTAAGTAATTTGACATTCTTTTTCCTTTTTTTTTTTTGCAATTCTGTTCCTGCTTTGATCAATAATTCAACCATATATTAAACATTTGGAGCATTAACTTTTCCACCAAATCAATTTCTTTAAGAACACACTTATGTGAATCAACTGCTCATAACTCTCTTAAATTCAAACTCATCAATGGTGTAATAAAATTAGGTGAAAGCTTCAAATTAAATTTTTGGTCAAATGGCTCACTGGAATGCAATATTGTCAAGCCCTACATTATACATTAATCAAGCACTTTATCCTATTTCATAATATGATAAAAAACAAGCACTAGTTAAGACTATTTACTGGTTCACTACCTTATTCTGAAAAATAGAAGGCTAATTCAAGTAATCTGTAACCACACAAAGATTGTAGGAGACACTATGATTCACTGAACACTTGCCATACAATATACAATACTGCCTGGTTGACAGAATTTGAAAAGAAATTAAAATTTTGTTAAATTTAATGTTCGCATTTATGAATTGTAATTGTATAGTTAATGGTTGTTACTGATTACTGCTGATGCATACCCCTTATTAATAATAATATTACTAGACAGAAACAAAATCTAATAAACCAGTATAACTGCCTATCTGTGTATGTGTGTATATTATTGTTATTGCTCATTCAAATGAAATAAAGTTGAACTTAGTTCATTAATGCTCATTCAAATGAAACAAAACTGAACTCTGTTCAAACTTAACCTTATCTATGGAGATGACTCCTTAGTCAGTTAGTGTAAACTGCAGGTGAATAATTTGAGGAAGGCATCCACACACACACATCTCCAAAGCAACTTAATCATTTGTCCAACTATAGTATTTGTCAAAACTATCATGTCAAGACTGAGTAACACAAATTGTTTCATCATGATGGACATTTAAGTTATTTGGTGGGTATTTACATCCAAGTATGCATGTCATTCAGAAAGAAATCCTCTTCATTCTTCTAGTCTACTTGTCAGCAGATCCTCAACATGATGTTTGTCAATTAAAAATTGAAATACATGTAACTGAAACATATTTCATTTTCAGTATATGTTTAGTCATTTTTGATTTTTGCAATTGTTAGCATTGACTAATAAAAGATCATCTTGGAAATCTTATTTTAAACAAGTTTTCAACTTGAGAATTAAATATTAGTCCATTGACTCTATCTTCTTGGAAATTACCTATTATTTATGTTTAAACATAAACACAAACACATTTAAAATCTCAAACATTTAAACATATATCAGAATGAATACAAATTCAGTTTTCATTGTTTACTATTATTTATATTTCTTGTTGATTAGGTTAGAATAAAAGATGTGCACAAAATACTGTATAAATGAAATAGTACATGGGGTGAAACATATATATAAAATTATACTTTTGCCTGCCAGTATATATATTTTGTCAAAATGCAAAAAAATAAAAATAATAAGATAAATAAGACTTCTCTTATCATCAAGAAAAATTCCATAGTTAAAGTTTGCCACCTCATGCCATAAGATGTTAGCACTGACGAGTTTTCAAACAACGCTTCAAAATGACCACAATGAGAACTTAATAAGACTAAACAGGTATCTTTCTATTTTTATATTTTCTTCTTTTTTATTATTTTGCATGCAAAGGCAAAATACAAATGATTTCTGCTTGTATTTTTTTTTGTTTAACTATTTCCGTTTTGAGCTGCTTAGGTATACTTTTACTGATAGAATATTTTCATAAAAGGAGGAGGATAAAAACAAGTTCAGATTAATCAGATGGATTTTTCTTGTATGTTCATTTCTGTTATTCCATAGTTATCTGATGTCATCCATTGTATAATAAGATGAAGGAGCACAATCGGCAGCATATAAGATTCAGTCAGCTAGCCATCTGTCCATAAACTCAAGAGAACCAATAAAGCACATCTTTACTTAGTTGTCTAATAGATAAAGGCTTGTGTGATAAATAAGGCCCATCAGTTGAGGTTCTTTTTCTTTCACTATTTCTACTCTTGGTAGCATTTTCTTGTGCAGAAGTGAAAGTCTTTTTTTGCATTCTTTTTCCCTCTGGTCTCTGTGGTTCAGTAAGAAGCTCCAGCTTTTTGTCCTCAGCATTATTTGCTATTTTAATATGGTTGAACTGATCACAGCTAGAATCAATGGAAAGCTCAAGGTCTTTATTATTGTTTTCTTCTAATAAATAGGTTTTAAATTTAAGTGGCAAAGTAGTTCTTTTGAATTTGCCTTGTGCATCTTTCTCAACAAACAACAAATCATTTATTTTAAAGCATGATCCTTCCCCATTATCCTGTTTTTGTGGTCGTGTTCTTACTCCTCTCAGATCCTCTCCTCCAAACTCAAAGACGTTACACTGACTTTCTGTTTGTGCTAGCTGTTCTGCTTCCCCCCATTTATGTAGTGATCGATTGCGACTTAACTCTTCTCCTCCAAGTTCAATGGCATCCAGGTGTCTTTCGGTGTACCCAACACTTGTATCATATGGGTGCCTAGACCACAATTCTCTTCCTGCGCCCCCTAATCCAAGGATTTGACAAATTGGTCCGATGTTGGTGTCAGCTCTCTCAATATTTGGATAGTTATCATCTTTACCATCGTCTATTCTCTTTTCAATAGTTGGTCCTCCTACTAACTTCATTGTGAAAGTGCTATTTGCATGCGAGTATGATAAACCATGCCATAAATGAGTCTCGTCGTCTTTAAGAAACTCACTCATTGAACGAGAATGTGGGGCCTTGCGTAATCGTTGCTTGATGTCACTGGACACCAGGCGAGATTCCATTGGCGGCAGAAGCTGAACGGACTGCCAGAATGTTTTGGCGTAGTTGATCTCATCTTCAGAACAACCTACAAACACGGCCTTGTATGGTTGTTTTGTCAAATCCACTGTTCTCAACGCCATGTTGTTTACTCGCCTCTTGTCCTAGCAGCGGCGGTTGAACTGACTGCGAAAACTTCCATTTGAGAATCATTATTCACGATTTCCCAAAATTATTAATTTCCTCTAGCTTGTAGAACTTTTGCATTCATAATTTATGTATGTTGAGATGCATAAATACATATTACATTTAACATACAATAATTTTTTAAGATGCCCAAAACTTATAATTGAATCTTAGCTTTAGCGAATTCATTAATAAACCAAATAAGAACCCGTTTTCCGGCTGTTTTCTTAGTTTTTAGTGCATTTGTACACTGAATGATGTTGGTGCAAAAGTTAATATCACCAGTTCGTGCCTTTAGCACGAGCGTTCGAATGCATGGTAAAAGAAGCCGTGAGCCATTTGACAAGCGATTCCCAGTGACGGGAAAGCACGGAGCTAGATTTCGAAAAGGAGGCAGTGAAATGATGGAAAAAGTACTTGCTGTACATTGTAAGTCCTTACTGCTAATAAAATAGGCCTAGCTATTGCTAATTTATCATCATCGTCGTTCACGCTAACAATAACATATTAATAATTATAAAGGATATTGATATTATCTATAAATCTGTTGTTGTTTTACAAAAATTTAATCCTTGAAATATTAAAGTCTGAGATTCCTTGCGCAGCGCGACGTCTTTGGCATTGCTTGAAATAAGTTGAATATCAATTATCATAGCCTCACTCATTTTTGTCATTTGTTTTCATTCTACTTTCTAATTCTAGTCGTAGTTATGTTATATTCTAACTATTTAATAATAATATATTCAGAACAAATCTTTTAAACAAATTAATTAGCTAGCTAAAATAAGAGAGAGAGAGAGAGAGAGAGAAGCCTATATAATATATATTATAATTTCGCTTTTTAAAAAAATGCAGCATTTGGCACTTTATTTGATGGTTTATAATTTATGCATTTTTTGAACATTTTGCGATTGCTTACGACTTTGGTTTTAAACTTAAAGTGTTTGTCGTATGTAAGTTGAAATATTTCAGAAATATTTTTGTAGAGATCATTATAAATAGAAATCAATTAACACATTCTTGTTTGTTTCAATTTGATATTTTCCTTTCTGTTTTTTGAAAAAGCAATAAGCAGCATTTAACACAACCATTTTATATATCAATGAATTAGTCTCAATGATGAATTTATCAATGGATTTATTCATACTTATATAGAACTAATTAAACAACTCATTGTTACAATACTCCCCAGTAGTTGACTTATAGTTATACATAGATGACGTATTGAGTAAATATATCATGTTTGATTCCCTTTCATTTTGCTGTCTGAAGTCATCATTGTAGACAATGTGTTGAGTAAATATTTAATTGTTACAGTCCAAAGCGGACAGGTAGATGATAGTAGTTTTATTGTGTTCTGTAAACATATGTCATACTAAAAACAAATGGCTGGCATTTTTTCACTCTTTGGGATGATGTTTTCCAATTGAGGCAGTTTTATTTGTTGACTTGAGATCAGTAAAATTGATATGTCACTTGTCAGTGTCATGGGTAATTGCTTAATACTTTAATAGTTGCCTGATAAACAAATGATCATTTATGTGGTACTTATGGAAGAACCTGGATCACATGTGTCTGTGGATGAAGATGGGTGATAGATGCTGGTATATATTTACATATATTTACTTGACCCAATAAAACTATCATCATCTGCCTTACCTGGTGTTACTCAAGCAAAAAACATAACTGAACTTTTAATAGGTTTTGTCAGTTGAAAAGAAATAAGACTTGTTAAATTAGTTCTTTATTTAAATATGTATAAATTCATCAACAAGGTTAATCTATTGATATATATATATATATATATATATAATTAATGTTCACATTAAATGCAGCCTACAGTACCCTCCATTTAGTTGGACTTGCATATAGTCATAACTCATATAGATGATCTCTTGTAAATATATATAATATATATCATTATTTGATTCCTTTTGATTTGTCTGAAGCCATCTCATAGATTACTTGTTGAGTAAGCATTTCATTTTACAGTCTAAAGTGAGCACGACAGACAATGGTACTTTGGTAGTTTTATTATGTTGCGTAAATATATGTCTTGCTCAGACTAAGGGTGACCTTTATGAAAAGTCTGCATGTGAAATGTCAGGCAATCCAACACCTATCCCCTTCATCTCCATAACATGTTATTTTATGTCAAAACTCTTTTGTCATTGAACAATCACCTGGGCTATACAGTAAAATGTCCTTTATGAAAAGTCCACATGCAGAATGTCATGAAATCACCTGTTTTTATGCTATGCTTTAGCAGACCTTCTAAAAGGGGATACCAATGCACAAAATGAAATAATTCTTCTTGAATTATTGTTCTTGAGTGAAAAATATGCTATTTTGGAGGTTTGGGAGCCTAAAATCCTAGTTCAGGCTTCTTCTATAAATCTGTCTTATCAAGACAAAGCCATTGAATTTATTGATGTATGATATGTTGGACTTATAAAGTTATATTTATAATGAAAGTTCTTAATATTATGGATAAAAGAAAAAAACAGACTGTTCAGTTTTATGTATAGAGATCTATACATGATGCATTATAATTAATATTTAGGTCTAAGATTAAAATCATTAAGCCACAACATTTATTAATTAGATAATACACTGTAATTAATATTGTTTGCTGTTTTATACTTTAACAGTGGTACAACCAACTGGTTATTTTGACAAAAAGAAAGGTTGCTTCACTAATGTACCAGAGATGATCCCTGAATTTGTGGTACCTGACCTCACAGGATTTAAGGTAAAATCAACTGACATTTTTGACCATAAACATTTTCTCATATTGTCATAACTTCATTACCAGCATAGACCACTAGTGATAGAAATCAGTGGGCATGGTCAAGTAGTAAAATAAATTATAAAATTGTGTTTTAGACAGTAAATTGATAGAATGCAGCAATTACATGGAATTGCGTAATACAGGTAACAATCACAGTTATTCTTTTTCCATGCTGTGGTAACTGATTTATTTTTAACATAATTTATTTCTCTTCCTTTATACAAAGAAAAGGCTACAAAATTCAATTTTATTTCTTCTATAGTATAACGTATTCAGTTATTGAACATTTTTTCTTAAACTCTCTTTAGTTTATTATGCATACAGTTATACTCTTGTAATGGCTAGAGTTAAATTCAATTAATTATTTTGAACATAAATGTGTATACTGTATAGATTCCATACTAATAATGATTTTTGTAAAATATGCAATCTGACCATGTTGATAAATGATCTAGAAAATGGAAAGAAAGTACATAGTCTGATGGTAATCATACCACTATCTAATTAAGGCCAGCCAGATCTAACAATTTAAAAGAAGTTAAACAGAAATATTTTAATTCATTATTTAAATCTTATCAGTTATTTGGACCTTGGTCTATATTTTTGCTTATATTTTCTTTCATTCACACTGCTAATGTCTCAGATACTGACTATAAGATGTCATAGCTGTGAAACAAGTGTCAAAATTATCATTTCAGAACTGTTTGCTCCTTTATAAATTATAATAATATATATATGTGCTATTTGTGTTGTGAGTTTGGTCATATCACATCATATTAGTTTTACATCATCCCATTAGTATGCAAAATAAGCTGATTTCAATTTTATATTTGCAGCTAAAGCCATATGTATCTTACAGAGTGCCAGAAGTACATCAGACAATGATGACTGCTCGAGACTTATTCCATGCTACATATGCAGCAGACATCACAAAAGAAATTCTCGAAGGAAAGGCAGTCTTTAAGGACAAAGAGATTGTTCGTCTTCATGCAGACAAACAAGACAAAAAAGGATAGCATTGACATTTTTTTTATAAGAGTTAAACTAAGATTGTAAATTATATTTCTGTACCTGCATTGTTGAAATTTAAAATAAAATTTGTGTGAATTTTACCTTGTGTTATTTTAATATTAAATTTGGTGCATTATTCCATAGATACGAAAAATGCTTTGTATTCATATAAATTATAATCAAGTTTATGTTTATTTTCATACATTTAAATGCATTTTTTATAACTGGTACAAACAGAATGATACTTGTAGAAATATGGTTTTGTCGGAAATCATAAACAATCTTTATATCCTAATAGATTTTAAGAGACACTTATGTACAGCAATAGACCTGACAGGTAGTTGTTTTGAATGCATGCATTAGAGGTAGCTTTTTCAATGTATGATTAGTAAATTACTGGAGGTGTGTACAAGGCAGCAGAGCAGGTGTACCTAATGATTGAAAAGAAGTTGTTATTGTGTTATGCCAGCAGAGGGCTATTTGACTAGGGTTGATGGATGTATGACAGGATGGGTGTGTTTGAATGAAATTGTACATTAGAATTTTTTTTCTTTTTGGAGTGTACAAGGTGAGGCACTTAAATACCATGCTGGAATTAGGGTATGTAAGATGACTGCATAGTATGTCATCAGCTGCCACGTGTGTAAAAGGAACTTAGTTTAACAATTTATGGTCAAGGGAAATTTTGATATGGCATGTTTGTACATATTGAATCAGGTCAATAACCATTTTAAAAAGTAGCTTTTTGAATAGTCTCAGTTACTGTCCATAGCTATAGGGACCCTAAACTAACCAATGCTTAGTTGAATTATTGAATCTCCATGAAGACAGTAGAGCTAAGGTTCTTGGACAATCAGTATTTCCTTGATTTAAAGTCAATGTGTAATAAAGGAGAGTGTAACAAAGAAAATCACTTTAATGCTTTTGAAGGGAGAGGTCATAAAAAAAAACTTTCAAACCAAGGATCTACCTAATATGCATTGTAAACATTCATGTATTATTGTCTAAGTGATGGAAACATAAAAGTAATGTTATTCTTTTTCAAGGATAGTTTATCTTTAGCTGGCTGTGGCCATATTATTCACCTCTGATATGAATACTAAGAATTTCCAGTAATAACTGGTTGTAATTAACTTAAAAAACACCATGTCCTATTTCTAGTATGGTACTAAGAATTCCCAGTAATAACTGGATGTAATTAACTTAAAAAACACCATATCCTACTAATAGTAAATCAAAGCAAACAACAAAAATTCTACCAAACCAAAAAAATACTCCACATTATTTCCATTTCATGCAAATGAATAAGCAAAGGCAAAAAGCATTTTGCCCCTTTACTAAAGCAGTGTGTGTTCATTTGCACCTTCCAGATCAAGATGGAAGACTTCATATTACTTACTCTGTACACTGACCATTTATGTCATGTATTCTTATCAAGACATCTTATGCACGCGACATTGGTTGTATGCAGTTAACGACAGAGAAGCCATTTTTGTCCCCCTGTCTGAGCTTGTTTGATTTCCTATTCCATTCCATGGTTGGAGGGCCAGTATCTCAGTGCCTTACAGACATGAGAAGTTCTGCATCCATAGACACAATGACATACTTCACTAGACAATACATCAGGTAATGCTAAACGCCGCTGGGTTTTTTCCGTCATCATGGTAACCAGAGAAAGCAGTGACAATTACCAAGGTTGACAACATGCCAAAAAAGCACAGATTTACCCACACAGCAAGTCTGAGATGGTGCCTAGACCTGCAGATCTTCACTGTCGAGCAAACAATTGCATCATATCTTCTCTTTGAAGTATCCCTTATGAGTGATGTGTGAGATTACGTCGTCTCCCTTGGAACATTGATAGTACTAAGTGAGTAATTAAATGAAAGGCAAACGCACATCTAGAACTGTTAAGAATAAGAACATTTAGTTGATTCTTGTTGAACTCATTTTTATTGTCATTTTGTGTAATATGAACTCTAACATAATGATTAAATACATACCTATGTCATATATGAATTATCAATGTTGATAGTGTTGCCATTTACCATGTAAGAATTGTATAATTAATTTTTTGTTTTACATTTTGAAGTTCATCATTTTCATCCCCCCCTTTATTTCCCAAGGAATGTATGACATTGGAAAGTTATATGTTTGACTAATCACTATGTGAAAGAGTAATACCCCAAATTAGGTAATAAACAACCTAATTTCTCATTTTCAAACAAACTTGTTATTCACAGTTTTTGAGAGGGGGCGAAAGAATTTGTATTGTTTTGTTTCGTTTGTCTGTTCATCCATTTATTCACTTTTATGATACTTGCTCACTCGCACACAGCCAATAAAGTGTTTTTTTTTGCATGACAGAATAAAAAGGACCCCATCCAAACATCAATGGCATATCTTGTCTTGTGTCTTGTGTAACAACTTAAGACAACGTATTACTGGCACATGTCACACAAGCTTCTTGGAGATACACCAGAACAGCCAAACCCAACTCAGCCTTTGTGTCTCCACTTTAACTCCCTCCGCCCTTTGTGACAGTTGTATTTCTATTACTTTTTTTAGGCCTAAGATCAGAAATCTGGAATGACTCAGATTTCAAGCTTCTGAACATGCGATCTGATATGGTAGTTACATTTAATAAGATATTCTCAGTGATTAATACAATTTATACAAGTAGCCAACAAAAAAAAAAAGACAATCCTTTAGATGTTTTTATTTCAATGAGAAATGTGTTGTACATAAATATAAAATGCATACATTATATACAGTAATAGCACTAGCAACAGTGCAATAGCACTTATAACAAAACATTGCTTTGAGGGTTTAGGCATGCAGCAATGCAAAATATATTTTAAACGTTAGTAAGTTACTCTTTGACTAAAATGTTTAAAGACTAAGTATTTACTCCCTTTTTAAAAATTAGATACAGATGAATAAATTGCTCATATATTAACCATGAGACAATCTTGATATTGACAGCTAATATGACTGGACGGAAACAGAATGTAACAAAATTACTTTTTATCACAGTTTAAGATCACAGACAAGTAGTTTATGTAGACAAATATGAATTAATATGCTGCTTGAGTGTCACTAAATATGAGGAAAAACTTTATTAATATGTGACATGAAACATGCAATTATGAACATACTCATAAGATCAGCTTTAAATCAAGATTCTAATTCTGATAAGTATTGTTTCTATTAATTTTTAAAAAAATAAAATTAATACATGTATATTACATAGGACAAAGAAAATTGTATGTATTCTTTCCTTGCATACATTATAGAAATTTAATTTTGTTTTCACTTAAAATATATTAAAACTAAAAAATTAATGTCTTTTTTAAAAAAAGTTCCTTATAGCTAAAATTAACATTTCAATAGTTTTTATACATATTGTAATTTTATTAAAAGTTAAAATTAAATTAAAAGTCTATAACCTAATATCCCTAGCTCCACTAAATATATTCTTGTTTTCTTTTCTTTTTATACCCCATTTTTCTACATGTATCAAAAATTTAAATTATTGCAATTACACTTTTATTATTTTATGAAATATGAAAACAATCAAGTGCACAGATCTAGGTGCTAAGATTAATTTAAAACAAATATTTTTCATTGCATCTGATTTAATTTGAGGAAAATATGTTTTACAAGTTGTTTATTCTCAGACAAATGGAAATACTTTATTACAAATATCTGCAAAGATGAATATGAACCAATGACAAAATTATTGTAAAGAAAGTAAATTATTACAGTTCAATGACCTCATTAATTTCTTAGTAATAAAAAGTATATTGATAAACTCTTTCCTATTATATATAGAATCCAAAAGCAAATAAAACATGGCTTTGGGGTAAACAAATAACCAACATGACTAAAATAGTATGTATGAAAGATAAATAAAGTTGGTTTCTGAATGAGTCTTAAAAATAATTTCTAAGAAGGATAATTTAGAAATTGTTTCTGTAAATAAAGAAAGAAAACATTATCACAGATTTAACATGTCAGCAATATTTTAACACAGTTTAATATGGTATTCAAAGCAACTGAATATTTTTTATAATTTTATAAAATATTTACAAGTTTCATAGTATACAATGTAAATAGTGTGTACAAATTTGAAAATGTATGAGCCTTATTTACTATTTTAAAATGCAATGTCTGCCTGTGAAATGTTGCTCAATTGTACACAACTCAAGAAGTGAGAATATGGTAAAAAATTAGAGATAGGGAGAAAGAAAAAAGAATAGTCAAATGTACAATGGGTTTGCATTCTGGAAAGCAAGTAATTTTCAACATTTAATCTTAATTTTTTATTTTTATCAATTAGCATTAACCTATTTAGGATGTACACAACAATATACTACATACAGCTTATGCAGCAATGAAGTTAATAGTGACCATAGTAAACTTTCTTAATCATATAATATATTTATATAAAACAATTACAAAAAATGTCCTTTCTTTTCTAAAATATTTCCAATAAATGTGAACTAAAATCAAAAATATTTCTAAGATCTCTTAATAAGCCTTGTAGTTTTCTTTAAAATGCTGTTACTCTCAGATTCAATCAGAGAGCAATTTTGCCTCTGGGTCTGATTTTTTCCCATCAATTAACCTAAGGTGTGTGTGTAATGTATTAAATAATCAAAAAGTCCATTTATACACTAAAATCATGATCTAGCTATATTTAAAATCTAAGTAAATATTTACAATTTAATTCAATACAGAAATGTTATACTTTAGTAAATATTTTATCCAAATGTACAACTGTAGGCTTCAAAATATTTCATTGCTTTCATAGAAAATTGTTTACTGCAAGCTAAAGTGTATGTCAACATTTTTTTGCAATGCACTCAGATATGAAATTTTTTCCAAAGACAATGCACTTAGGGGCTGGAGTATTTAATTGCTTACACTGTAAATAATTTTACTGCATGCAGAAAAAAATAGTCTATATCAACCTGCAAATGCACTCTGCAATGACATCTTTACAGATATATACTAAAGACTGCAGTATTCTCTTTGCTTACACTTAACATTATTTTAATGCATACTAAATTATGTCAACCTGCAATGTAATTTGCTAGAAAAACAGATACACACTAAGAAATCTTGCTTTAAATAGTGCAAATGCATGCAAAGAAATCAAAAGAATATGTCAGAACTTCATATCTAGCAAGGTTTGTTTGGAACTTTCACATATCACAAATTAATCACTTTAAAATGTGTGCTGTTTGAATGAGTGAAAATAAAAAATGAAATGTCTAAATGAATTAGAGTTTGGAATGTATAATATTTGTAAAAGTTATGAAACAGTTAGATGAATGTGCTGAAAAATATTTTTATTCAGTTGTAATAAGTGTGAGCAATTAAAATAGTGTAACATCAGTAAAATTATTAAGCTAAATAAAAATGGATCATCTGATCAATTAATTTAGATTGGATTTTACTGAATAAATGTTGCTGAAGCTTCAATGTTTGCAAAACAAATATCTGAGGAAATATAAATGAAAAATGAATACGAAAATTTTAAGAATAGTTTCATATGATGGTTCTAGTGATCAGAATTGTCCGAACAATCAAATTTTATCTCAGTAACTGTTTCAAAAGTGATTTTCATAAGGTTCACTGATATAATCTGCAACATAAAGATGACCACTTTCTGATTTATATATTTATTTTTACACCAGTGCTGACAGTTCTGAATAGAATTAATATGTCATGCTTTGTTTTGGGTTCTTTTATGTAAATGTATATTGCTCTCTATACTTTGTTATTTTGCTATCATTATAATTTAACTTTAATCTGGACACATCATCTAATAATGACAAATTAAAAACCAATAAACCTGTAAGACTGTGATACTGTTGCCAGTATTATAATTACTCAAGCAATATATTTGAAATCCCCACTTATATAATAACATTATTTTGCAATTCCAGAAAGAGACTTCTCATTGTCAACATACTTGTAAGGTGTGCCTGCAATGTGTAAACTCTAGATTCAATCAGCAATTATATTCATTTTTAATACAAAAGACCAAAAGCAATTCCTTTACACACTTTAAAACTAGATAACATGAGTAAAATCCACACTGAATTTTCATAATTATTTTAAACTTAGCCTTATTAAGGCACAAACCAACAAAAAGTAAAAGTGCAGGCATTAAGTCACATAGCCTTGAGCTTTCTGTCGAATCAATTCAGCACTGCGTTTGTCCTCTTCATGTCTCCGATGCAATTTCTCTAGGTCAATGATTTCTACAGATGGTTCCTGTTGCCTACGGGGAGATCTTACATGATTTTTAGCAATGGGAGATAACTGTGAAGCAATTTCATAAGAGTTGTGTGGACCAGGTTTTGGTTTCACAGTTGGCTTTGGTACATTTTTGGCATACTCTACAGCCTGCAAAAGAATAAATGTAAATGAAGCAAATGAACAAATTCTGGCTTTTATTATAGTTACAGTTTAATAAAAAGGCAAACATAAAAAATAAAATTGGGGCCACTTTACTTTTTTACTGGACATTGCATATGCATTTATGGAACCAGTTTTAGAAAGAGAGGATTTGCTTGCTCTTGACACTATTCAAGTATGTTGCATAATTCTGCATCAACATTTCTTGTAAGAAAGATCACTTTACAAGTCATTTTATTACATTTAACAAACATCTGTGAATCTGTACTTTAAGACAATATATGTTGAACCCCACAAGACAACTCTCTGAATTATATTTTAAATACAAATATTTAACTCCCTAAAACTGTATTGTGACTGTGAATGTGTAACTCTCTAATACTGTGTTTTAACTACAAAATACATAACATTAAAATTATTTGTCAGGTGAGAGAAATACAGGAATGTCATGTCATAAGAACAGAAGTATTCTTTATGAGAATGTTAAGTTCTATGGAAGTAATTTGTAACTAGATTGCAGATGAAACAGCAAAATACTTTGCCTACCAAGTTATTTAACTTGCAAGCAAAAAATTATGTTGAAATTTCTATTTCTTAAAGATATGTATGTTTCGTTTGTTATTATAAAATATGCATTAAGACTTTTAAAGACTAAAACTTTTACTGATTAAAAGGTAAAAACAATCACTCAACAATATCAGTGTGTATACCTGGTTGCAAATTTGCCACCACCCACCACCACCATACCCAAAAAATAAAATAAAATAATCAAAATCTTGTATGCAAGCAATTTAATTTGCTACTTTAATCAAGTAATTCACAGACACACACACACACATACATGCACAATATATTTAAATCTTCACACTGATGCAGTAGATCTAACACTGAAATCATCATTGTCAATATGAAAACTTTTGAAACAATTTTTATCATTCATATCTGTGTCATATTTGAGTGAATCTATAACTTTTTATAGCTCATAATTATCACTAAGCTTAGTCTGAACAGATTTTATGATGGTGACTGACTTCTGCATTAGATAAAGTGTTAAATCTATCCAAAATGCTTTCAGGCAAAGCTAATAATCTGCTAACGAAACAGCTAATGAATGACTTATTCAAGCAGCATTAAAATCTGTTCTTATAATTAAACAAAAAAGGCACAAATAAGTGAAACTGGATAGAAAAACCATGTGATTAAAGTAGTCATCATATGTGAGCAAACTGTTTTGTTTAACACAACCACTTTGTGGAAGATTTGCATTTTGGAAACTTGTTTCACAATTACATACACATTCCCCTCTAATTCTTTAAGGTATGTTTTAATTCTCTTATATTTTTTAATTCTTAACAAATTTAAACAAATTTTTAATTTATTTTAGAATAATACTTTGAAATGTTTTAAAATTTAAATGCTCTTTTTAATATTTCAAGTTTAATTTAAAAGTAATCATTTATATAATTATGTTGACAGTATCAAGATTAATAAAATCCATTTTTAACTTTCAGAGTTTGTACATATCAGTTGAAACTAGCTGCTAAGTAATACTATAATTCAGAACTAATTGGGCATAGTAATAGTCAGCACAGAGATTTAACTTTGATTTAACCTAGATCATGCTATGGAACAATTGACATTGAGTTTTGCTGTGAGAGTTCCAGGATTCAATATGCCTACTGTTTATAAAATCATTGAGAATAATCATATATTTGTAGGGCTTTCATGTCAACTTTATTTTTACATTTAATGTAATATATTTTGCATTCAAAATAATGTATCATAAAAATATTGTCAATGCAAAAAATAAAATTTCTGAATATTATTTAAGTGCTAATATAGCTGGCATATTTTCAAATCATAAACTGGTCGTTTATGCAAAGAAATATTTGTTCAGTTTAATTATTTTTTATGCTGACAATATAAACTTACAAATGTACCTACATAAAATCATGCGAGTCAGAAGACAGTTTAACTGACATTTATCTTATATGTGTTAGACAATTAAAACAGTCTAAAGCAGCCAAGATAAGTAACATCATAGAGATATATTTTATTACATTGATCTCTTCTTTCTAATTTTTTAATGGACATATTGCTCTTGTCATCAATATACAACAAAAATAATTTTAAACAAATATATAGTTTTCTTAAATTTCCTTGCCATTTTCTCTATTCAGTGAAATAAATTTGGTCATTATGTCCTAAAGTTTCTAAATGTTCCAGATATATTTTGAGATAATCTACATATAGCTCAGAACTTTCAGCTAACTGAACTGGTAAATTCTCAGCAAGTGAAGATAAACTCACAAATATTCATTGCAGAATAGAGATGATTTAGAATGGTATGTTTATCTAAGCACTGCATTTACAGTGATTTTTAATTGAAAACTGGCTACGGTCAATATACAGTAGTTCATAATCTAAAGAAAGTTACAGTCAATATACAGTAGTTCAACTGATGTTCTGTAACCAGGCCAAGCAAATCAAGTCATTACTAGTGCTTGTGATTAAGAAAATCTCAGTAATTTTATATAACTCTTTTATTACACTGCCAATGACTTATGTTCACTTAAGTTGCATACAGTTGTAAATTTGATAGCTTTGCTTATTATCTGTTCATAATTTCACATTAAAAAATCATTTCTGGAAATGAGACAAGCATTTATATATGATTACCTTTTTGGGATAAAGCCTTAACACTTGCATATGAATCACAGAAAACAAAAGCAAATTCTAGATACATACCAGTTTACGTCTATCTATAACATCAGGTTCCTCTTTTGGTCGTGGAAAAGGTGCTGGTTTCTTGTTCATCAACTCTTTAGTGTTCTTTTCTCTCACTGCTTTTGCATACTCTGTCTGACGAATCACTTTCTCACGCTAAATTCAGAAACAAATATTCAGCCATCAACAGTACAGGCAATGATCACACCAGTATATTTCTATCGTCCTGATTAACTATAGCATTGGCATTCTCTTAATTTTGATGGACTGATGTTAGAAATACCTCCATCCTGATTAACTATAGCATTGGCATTCTCTTAATTTTGATGGACTGATGTTAGAAATACCTCCATCCTGCTGTGGTTACCCAATACTTCTACTGCAACTGCTGCTGTTTGTGTTGTCTGCTCCTTGAACCCAACTAGCCAGCCAGCCAACCATTTTTGTGTGGATGTGTCATCAGGGCTCATTTGTCAAATGTATGACATTGTTAGTAACAACTTGGTTCTTGTGTTCAACACTCTTCAATCTGCCACTCTTTAGTTAAGTAGTTAGAATATAATGATATAGTTTCCCTAAAAGAACTAACTGTCTTTATATGACAATAACAGTGCCATATCCATTTGGTCTTCTAAAAACTATATCATAATTCAGAAAATAAAACAGTGAATTAACTTTAATTTTCTAAATAACAGTGAGCTATTAATACTTTAATATCAAAGCAAACAAACATGTCTAGCAGCCTATTTCAGCAGGAATAGTTAGTGTTGCCACTGACTCTTATTAATAAATCTCATCAAATATTTTTTAACAATATAACTACATATATTAATTTAAATTTATTTATTAATAGTAACATAACTCTATTTGTAGTGTGTAAATGAATCTGTGAAAGAGTGAATTTTGTGTAATGAGAGTGTTATTCATATTTTATTATTCGTGTATATATTTATGCCTGTTATTATTAATAAATGTGAACAGTATGTAAATATTTCATACATGTCTGAATCCACTGTGTGACTGACTTGGAAACAAGGATAAATCCAGAAAAACAACATGGAACTGAGGGAAACTTACTCTGCTTCTATGAGATGGTAATAAATGGTTACTCTCTGCCCAAAGATGTTAGGTTGACATGACAACTCTCCACTTAATATCCTGTAGCATTGATATTTCATTGAATTTAGTCATTTACTTAGAATTCTTGGTGTATTTTTGGAAATATTTGTTTGCTTACAGTAATATCTGTAGAGGAGCACATAGAGCTATGACACATTTGGACTGTTTATAAGTTGTTTTTTTTCTCCTTATTGATTTTACAACACCAATGTGTGTTCACTGGAACTCTCTTGGTTTGATTAATGTAACTCTGGTTTCTCTGCTGGTCTACTACGGTTTTCTTGTGAAGAAATTTCAAAGCACTGCCACCAGGATTATGATCAGAATAAGAAAAAGAGATACAAATACATTCAGCATTAATAAATCTAACTCTTTCAATGTGCAACAAATACTATTCTTACTTTTTACTGTATGTCTCATTCAAGATAGATAGATAGATAGATAGACAGATAGATAGATAGATTCAGCAAAAATATATCTAATTCTTTCATAGCAAAACAAATAATTTTCTTACCTTTACCCTGTATATCTCATTTGATATATATATATAGATAGATTCAGCAAAAATATATCTAACTTTTCATAGTGAAACAAATAATTTTCTTACCTTTTCCCTGCAAGTCTTATTTGACATACATATAGATTCAGCAAAAATATATCTAACTATTTCGCAGTTAAAACAAATAATTTTCTTACCTTTTCCCTGTACATCTCATTCGAGATATGTATATAGATTCAGCAAAAACATATCTAACTCTTTCAGAGTGAAACAAATAATTTTCTTACCTTTTCCCTGTATGTCTCATTATCCAGGTCAGGACCCAAAGTGCCTAATTGTACTTCCTTCACCATTCTCTTGTAATCTTTTAGACCATAAACTCGATACCAGGGCTTGTCACCCTTCAGCTGTTTTTCCTTTTCACGAATATAACTTTGCAGATAACCACCTTCTGTCACAACTGGTGCAGATCTTGGTGCATCTGTTGGAAAAATCAAAGATTAAAAGTATTAAATGAATCTATGCTGGGATTTTTAAAGTATCAATAAGGGGTATTATATATTATGAATGTTGCCGTTAAAAAATGCTTATTTTACTATCTCAACATTACAAATATAAGCACAATTCAGTGGGTTCCATGTCACTAAAAAACAACTGGTCTATTAGATTTGTCATTCAAAAGAATGTCTGTATATCAGTCACAAAGCACTATTCTATAAGATATGTCAATCACAAAGCACTGGTCTATATGTCAGTCACATACAAATGGTTTGTACATATGTCAGTCACAAAGAACTAGTCTATAAGATTATGTCAGTCACAAGCACTGGTCTATAAGAGATGTCAGTCACAAAGCACTGTTCTATAAGATTATGTCAGTCACAAAGCACTGTTCCATAAGATATGTCAGTCACAAAGCACTAGTCTATAAGATTATGTCAGTCATACAGAAATGAACTATATGTCATTCAATTATAAGCTGATCTGGTTGGTATAATACATCAATCAAAAAGTACTGATCTATAAGATGTCACTCAAAAAGAACTGGGGTATAAGATATATGTCAGTCACCTACAACTGGTTTGTAAGTTGTCAGTCACAAATAACTGTACTTTATGTCCCTCACAAAGAACTAGTTTTTCTTAATGAAAAGTCATTAACAAAGAACTAGGCTTTAAGTCAGTCATACATAACTGCTTTGTACAATTAAGACAGTCACAAAGTACTGGCTTATACAAGTATAATAGAAGTCAAGCACACAAAATAAAGACATCTAAGTGTCATGCAATTTATCTATAGTCAAACAACCTCCAGACACTATAGTTATACAGTAAGAAATATAGAAATTATCTGTGTAAATGACACAAATGCATACACATATATATAAATATACATGTATATATAAATATATGTGTGTGTGTGTGTGTGTGTGTGTGTGTGTGTGTGTGTGTGTGTGCAAGCGTACATATAAACAGAGATACTCATTAAATCATGATGTACATATATATTGGTATAGATAATTCATGGCAAAAATAATTTAATAATTTACTATTCATCATTTATGCTTATATAACTCATTGCTTCACATGTACAATAAAAAATAAAATACACAAAAATATTCAAATATGTACTTTGCATAAACTGCTAATAAATGGGTTTTATGACTTTCCCCACAAACAAGTTAAAAAAAAAAAGGTTTGTAGTGAGTTTCTAGTATGTTGCACAAAAGAACAATATTCATTCCTGAAACATAGGTACAATATTTCTGTTTGTAACAGAAGTTTTCAATTTTAATTTGTACATAATCAGTGCTAACAAATTTATTGTCATCAATACTAGTACCACAAACATTGCTACTCCATTACCATTTGATTGTCACTTAGTAATTGACTTAAACATTGCTATACATGAACTTTTGACACTAACACTTCTTTATTATTAGTATCACTCTTTCATCATATCCATAAAATACCACCAACAAATAATGATGTCTAAATTTCACTTTGTTCTAAAAGCACTGAAGAAAAGAAATTGAAACTTGCACTCAGCAGTACACTGGATTTTCACATATGTGTTGGTATGGAATAAACAAAACAAAAAACTAAGCTCATTAGACTGTAAAACAAATGCTCTTGATAATTCTTCAGTTTACCATTTTCACTGCTGAGAATGGGTGGAATCTTGCTGTATGGATTGGTAGTGTAGCCACCATAGTCATAGTGACTATCACTAACATATCCAGCATTTTTGGAACTCAATGCATCATCTGCTGAATATCTGCTTGGTCTGTATTCAGCAACTTCCTGCAAGGAGCTGATGGCATTAGTACTTCACAAAAGGTATGCAATAGATTATGATTATATTTATATTAGTTAGGAAAATTACTTCTGATCAGAGAGATATAAAAGAGTCAAAATTGCTCTTAAGACAATATTGCCATGCTTTTTATTGGTAAGAGAATAAGTTTTTGTGTGTATGAAATGACAGAAAATAAGTTAAAATATATTGGTAAGAGAATAAGTTTTTGTGTGTATGAAATGACAGAAAATAAGTTAAAATATATTGGTAAGAGAATAAGTTTTTGTGTGTATGAAATGAGAGAAAATAAGTTAAAATATATTGGTAGAAAGAAGAAGAAAAACTGATTTTGTGATATGCCCTCCTGAACACATCAAACAAAAAGATAGGATGGAAGGATTATAAACTTTCATTAATAATATTTCTATGAAACAAAAAACCCCACAAATTACATAAAAATGTGATAGTCTGTAAAACTAATGCTAATCATAAATTAAACATAATTTATTATATGTTTATAATTATATGTTAAGTAACCTCTGTTTACTGTCAAAGATTACAACAAAATTCTAAAGTATGCAAATGGAAAGAAAGTTTCACATTTTAAAAGCCATGAACACTAATCCAATGCAATAGGGTAAAAAAAGAAGTTACTCATTACTGAGCACACATACTGAAGTTATACACCAAAATTCAACTTTACAAAATGTGATGGCCATACAGAATACGCTCATGCCCATATTCAGCACTCTGTATATAAACAATGTACATGTACATTATTTTCTTGAATTATAACAGTCTGAACAGAAGCACGAAGTGCACATTATTCCAGTACAATTTGTCTGCAGTGTAGTGAGTGATAAGTGCAATTTATTCCAGATACACTTTAATCAGTTTTCATATACATGTATATATATATGTATGAAAACAATACTGATTAATGCATGCATCAAACAGGAAAAGTGTTTGGTTCCAGAGAAAGTCTCACTACAAAGATATCAATGATTAATGCATACATCAAACAGGAAAAGTGTTTAGTTCAAGAGAAAGTCTCACTACAAAGATATCAATGATTAATGCATACATCAAACAGGAAAAGTGTTTAGTTCCAGAGGAACTCTCTCTAAAAAGATATCAATGATTCAAACAAACATCAAACAGAAAAGTATTTAGTTCCAGAGAAAGTCTCTCTCTGCAAAGATATCATTGATTCATGCACATGTCAAACAAAAAAGTGTTAAGTTCAAGAGAAAGTATCTCTCTACAAAGATATCAATCATTTTAATACACAATTCTAATAGGAAAATTTCTTAGTTCCAGAGAAAGTCTCTCATTACAAAGATAACAATGATTTTAATGCACACATCAAACAGGAAAAGTATTTAGTTCCAGAGAAAGTTTCTCTGAAGATATCAATGATTAATGCACACAGCAAACAGGAAGAGTGAATCTAAGAAAAGATTATCAAAACAGATTAAATTAGCTTGAACAATGAACAAATTAAGTGTGTGTGTGTGTGTGTGTGTGTGTGTGTGTGTGTGTGTGTGCGCGCGCACGTGTGTGGAGGAGGGGGGGAATAACATTTTCTTGAAGTATATGTTTATTAATTTAATAATGAATCCCACCTGGCCATCAACTGCAAAATTCTGCACTGGGTACTGATAACCTGGCCATCTAATTCCCCCTTGCCCATGTGTTGCATCCACATCTGATCTTACAAGGTCATAAGCAGTACCATCAGGGTGAGCTGGGGAGATCAGTCTGAGATTAACGTCCACACTAATTCGCTGCCCATCTTCAGTGATTATTTCTTGTGTAATAGGTTTCATTTCCAAACGCCTAGCTGTTGGTGGAGATAACCGAGGGTCAGCACTCTTCAAAAAATAATAAAGAAATTAAAGTTACGCGTGAATTTATATAAATCTTATACAATACATATTTGAACATATAATGATATAAATACATGTACATGTAGTTAAACATGTTTGTAAAAATATAATGACTCCAGTTAGTGCTTCCTCAAGATAATATATTTATGTACAGCTAACAAAATGCAGAAATAGTGTGAACATATTTAATGTCAACAATAATTAAAAGAAGATTATAGAAAACAGTCAAAATGAGTCTATTACATGCTCTGAGGCAAAAATAATATAATTTTAAATGTGTGAATTGTCAGAACTTAATGCATAATCATCTGATTGTGTTTCATTATTTTCTCTCCCTCAAATTTTGTCACTGAATTTTTCAGATCAGAGGCTGCATTCTCCAATGTTCTAATTACTACTAGTATACTTCTGCTCTGGCATTTTAGAGCATTTTCACTTCTAGTCTGAGACTTTGGTGTTTTTCAATTTTTGTTCTGTTTTGCTTTTATGTTTCTGTTATTCTGTTATTGTAGCAACATTGATAAGTGTTCTGTCCTGTTGAACTTGTTGATACCTACAACATCCAATCTCTGTGCAAGAATTATGCAATATGTTCTTATTCCCAAGTTCCACAATATTGTGATTTCAGTCTGAGTGATTGACTGTTTTGGTCTGTTGCATCCATGCTCTTTCTGATGTTATCATTCCATTGTTTTTGTACATATTTCTGTGTAGAATCTTTGTCACTTTATTATGCCTTTGGTGTATTCCATTCTAGCTACAGACTGACTTGGGATAGTTGTATCAGTGCTTATATTTGCTTTCCCACTATTTGAGCATCTTAACTCTCTTGTAGAGGCCAATTGACAGAGTGAAAGATTTTAAAAATTAACTTGTCAATAAGAATACTTGATGATAAAATAAACTTACTGATAAAACAGATTTTTTTATTTCATATAATAAATTAATATTAATGTACATATTTTAATCCTACAATTATTCTTTTTTAAGGGAAAATCTATGCATTTATCAGCAACAGTATCAAATTTACAGAGACACTTGTCTCTGTAATTGAAATTGTTAAAGTGCATTGACTATTTAAAATATAAAACAAATATTCTAAGAAAGGATTTTTTAAATGAAATATCTCTGCCTCATCTTTGACAGTGATGAACATCATATGCCAAAAGAACATCTATTTAATGGAAACCATGACAAGATCGCTGATACTATTTTATCATTTAGTCTGCTATTGTACATGTTTCAAAGTTATCCAAATCAAGTGTGGGCCTGCTCTGAACAGAACCAGTGGAAAGAAGTGTCTTTGCACACACAGACAGCATCTGCTGCCATTACCTTTCCCTAAAGATTAAATCCTGATGAAATGTACAACATGAGCAACAGTTAAATCAACTCCATTGGAAGTGTGTGAAACGTTTACACAGGCCTAAGCATTCACCTATTAAAAAAAGCAATAGAAAAGAAAAATTATTGAAAGAATACATCTTCTGGCATTAGTGCAATAGTTTTAATAAAACTGTTACCTGTTGTGATGCTGGGGTGTGGTTGGCTGCCACAGGTGGGAGGGGAATGAGAGGAGGCAATGGCTGAACATTCTTGGCAGCACTAGAAACTATGGAGCTGTTGTTACTGTACAGAGATGTGTTAGAAGACTGCTTTTTTCTGGCACCATTTACCTGCAGAAATCAAGTTAATCAAACAAAATGAATAACAGAAAAATTCATATAGCCGTGCAATAAAATGGTTTGCTTAACACCGATTTAAAGATTTAATGAAGTATAATCCAAAAATTCATTAATACAGGACTTAAAATAAATCTTCTATGCAACACAGACCTCCTTAAAAGAAGACAGGCGACATGTCCTAATCATTTTCTTTCAAAGCAAGTACAGACTCAACCTGTCAGAGAAGAACTGTCAACTGTTCTAATAATGATACTAAGAGGGAGGATAACAAACACCAAGAAAAGGGAGTAGGGTTTTATTTATAAATATAGTATATAACTTTCTATTTTCCTATAAGTATGTACAAGGACTTTTAAACAGCCTTATCTCATAAAAACTGCCTCAGGTGTGATAAGATGCAATTAAATAACAATTTAGTTACAATGTACTGCCAGTTTGTGGGCAATAATGTGCCTGCTTATCTTGCCAAGGGGATACAGGTTTTCTTTTCACTATGTACTTAGCATAATATACAAAACATACAATTTGTATCAGTTTTGAGACTAAAAGGAAATATACATGAGGGAACTACATGTATACATCATTACATGTATTTGATTTAGTGTAAGTAAAACAAATAAAACTGCTGTAGAAAGATTTTACTGTTTGTTTTAAAAAGTGTCTATAATCATTCCCCTAAATAGTAAATGACCTTGCAGGTCACATTGATAGGATACACTAAACTGATCACAAAACTATTTTATTTTATTATTACATTGTATTATCTTTTCTTTGCTGTTCAAAAGATTATGCATTTATGTATTACTTGATATCAACTTGGTATTAGGTCAAACACAACTGTTCACTAAGTAATTTATGATCACTAAGAATATTACATATGATCTGGCATCAATAGCTAATAAGAGCTATAGTTATGGTAAATTAGAAAGCATTATGCAAGTCATTAAGACTTTTTACAATACAGTGTGATCCAATTTTATGTATATGAAAAAGATGAAAAATACAATAAAACTTACAACCTTCTAATTCTGCATTATAAAGGATTTGATGAATATTTCAAATTCCATATGTAAATGATTACTATTTTTCAAAATATTGATTGAGAAGGTTTAACTCATCCAAGTTTTCAATTATGGCTATATAATATCTATACAAGTAGTAAATAACACACACACACACACACACACACACATTTATAATTCATACTACATTAATTTATTTACCGACGATAACATTACTTTGTTAAAGTGACATTTAAAAAATTTACTGAAACACACATGGCTCATAATACTAAACTGGCTGACATACACCATCTGCCACTGCCAGGAAAGTTTGAACTTCTTCTAGGCTATATTCAATGAACAGAAATTATTTTAAATAACATAATAACAAGTAGATAAATTATTTCATAGATTTCAGTGTAAACACAGTCAAATGAGGAGTCCTTACTGCAGCATAAACTTATTTTAACAAAAATGAAAGTAAATAGACTCATTTAAGTCATAATTCTATTTCTAAGCAAATTGACAAACATTTTATAGGTAACTAAAGCAAAATAGATTAAACACAAGCCAAAATATGAATAAACTCATATTTTTGAGGGGGAAAAGAAAGCCAAAATATAAATAAACTCATAATATTAAGGGAAAAAGAAAGCAAAAATGTGAACAGACTCATAACAGTTACAAGGCAAAAAAGAAAGTGAATAGATGCAGTAAGCTACATAAAAATAAAATGCAGGATAAACTAAATCAAAATTAAGTGAATTAATTCATCAGGCTTTAGAGAAAACTGAACCTAAACAAGCAAAAACAAGTAATCAGTAACAAGTAAACTAAATACAAAAGCAGACAAATAAAATCAGTAAACAGAGTAAACTAAATTAAAAAACAAGCAAATCAGTTCATTAGACTACAGAGCAAACCAGAAACAAGCATAAACTAAGCTGTAAAACAGAAAGAATAAAATCTTTGCAAGGCTAATTAAACCAAACAAGAAAGAATATACTCCCTTTACTAAAAAGAACCCAAACCAATGAATTAACCCTTTAGATATTGTACTGCAATTGTAAGCTAAGCCCCCAACAAAACCCCAAATGTTACCTAAATTCCAGGTTAACAATGTTACAATAATTTTCTCTTATAAATAATTTGAATGATGATTAATTTCTATTTAAAATTCATAGAACACAACATATTCTATTATTTTCGTGTCAACTGATTATCTATTAAATTAAAGTAACAGAAAAGCAAAACACATGAAATTATACGAAAAAGCATGAAAAATTATAAGCAATACTGAATTTCATAACAAAAAAACAGAAAACAAAACAAAACAAAATATTTTTTAAAATCCTCCAAGAGTAAAATGGTGTTTTAGGTAAGTCAAACTTATAGCCTGAAATGATAGTAATTGTAATGTATAATGCAGAGAACAAATAATGCAAACAATAACTTTACAACTCAAAAGAAATGAGCTATAATCAAATTAAAATAACAGGCAGCACAAAACAAAAGTCAACTAATGTTCTTTACAGCATAACATTAACAGATGGAAAAAAACATGTCACGTGAGTCAGAATTTATGAAGGTGATACAAGTAAAAAAAGGTATCATAAAACCCAAAGAAAGTGAACATCATCTTTTCAGGTAATCCTTTGTGGTGTTCTCTAAAAGTCACACATGACTAAACAGGCACAGGAATTTAAACAAGCTTAGGACTACTAGAAAGTAAAGTAATAAACTCAACAGACCAGACAACCTTGAAATAAGCAGATTCATTCACCTGAGAAAACTTTCTGTTTGCTAGGCCAGCAGAACGCTGTGCCCACAACTGTTCTGCTGCTGTCCTGGCTTGTTCCTCTTCATTGGGAGTTTCTGCTATGGCTGGGTAGCGTGATGGAGAATTGTTCAGGCTGTTTCGATCTGAATCCTTTCCTTTACCCTTTAATTTGGGTTGGATAAAAATTTCTGATAATTTTTCTTTTTCTTCTTTCTTTATATCATGGATCTTTTTATAAGTACGCTTCTGGGTGCGGCCATAGTCTTTCTTGTTGTTGGAAACAAAGTCAAAAGATGGTTTTGGTGGCTTACCTAACTCTAATGGAGTGATGTCTTCATGCAGTCTGTTACTTTGCTCTTGTTCATTCACTCTCTCAAACCCTGGATTATGTTGCTCAGTTTCAACAGCACTATAACCAGGATTTCCATAAAACTGTCTAGAAATGTCAACATTTGACATATAGTTTTGTTGATTTTGACTGATGCCTCGATTATAGTCACGAGGTTCAGTCATGTAGAAACCATTCCGTGGTTCATCCTGGTGAGTATCATAAAATGACTGTACAGCACCACGGTCCATGTAATGGGCAGGCTTTTCTGAGGGGTCCTGCCTGAATTTTGAAACTGGGTCAACCTCAGACATGTACTGTTGATGAAGTGGAAGCATTTGTCCTTGAGGCTGCTGTATGTATCTATTGCCATAAATAACTTGTGGATGTTGAGCATACATGTGTGGATCTGGTTGGCTCTTTTGTACCTGGCCTTGGGTATGTCCTTGCTGGATAGCATATTCTGGTTGTTGATTTGTATAAATCCGATCTACACCTTTTTCGTAGAATTCTGGCATGCGTTGCATGCCCATCTCATGACTATTTTCAAAATTTAGTCTGTCAACCTGAATATTACGCCCTGACTGATCCTGATATTGAGGGTCTGAAGCAGGAAAGGAAGGAGGATCATTCCACTGAGTGTCCAGCATGGCTTGCTGCATGTGACGATGCTGGTAGACATCCAGGGAGTTGCGATGTGCTATTCGTTCACTGTCAATTTCAATATCTTCTGGAATGTCTAGAGAATCCTGAGCAAAATCTTCACTTTCACTTTCTCCTAGTGTCAATCTAGGCACTATCGTCTCCTCTGCTTTACGCTGCTTGTCAATAATACGATCCTTCAGCTCTTTTTGGTAATAAGCCTCTTTTAATAAAGCTTCTTCATCTGCAGGGTCATAGGATGGTCCACTGGGTAAGGTTAAGCCACGAACAGGTTCTGATGAGGACTTTGTGGGTTTCTCTGTGGAAACATTGTTACTTTTAGATTTTAAGACATACTGTTTATCTGAACCCACTGAGGGGTTCGCTATGATAAGAGTTTGAAGAATTTCATTTCGATCCTCAAAACGGTCATCATCATCTTGATAGTGAACTTGCTTGACAGATTTTCTGCGCTGAGGGACAGCACCTGTCCCTTCAGTCATTTTCTGCACTGCGGCCTCATCTAAACCTCGAAATGTAGGATGATAGTCTTCATATTCATCAATTCTTGAACTCACAAATCTGGATGAAGATTGAAACAGAATCTAAATGTAAAATAATAACAGCAATAATAATAATAATAATAATAATAATAATATAATAACAAAATTTTAATTAGTCAGTGTCCTGGAAATGTTATATAAGGGTAAGCAACTTTTCACTTATAAATGTGGAGAAAAAAAATCTATTTTGTTAATTTATATCAATTATTTCAATCTTGTTTTGCTTTTGTTTCTTAATTAGTTTTACTGACTGCACATTGGTTCAACTCTACTATTGTTAAAGGAATAGAACAAATACATTATTATTTTTGTAGAATCTGAAAAATTATTTAACCAACACTTCATATACACAAAATCAAGAGAGAAAACATTTTCTTTTAAATGAGAGTTTTAATTACACAAAACAGAGTCAAGAAACTTCTTTCAAGTTCTTCTTTCCCTCTGCTGTGTTCAGTATAAGGCAAGCATCTCTGAGGTCAGTGCCCTTCCATACTTAAAAATGTAGTGATATACAGTGGACCTAGGCTTGACATATTATTCTTCTATCCTGGAAAAAAATCTGTTAAGTGTACTGAATGAGGCAAAACAAGGTCAGATGACCACTATTTTGATGGGTCCAGCCATTATGACTTATGCAATAAGATATTTGCAGAAATGGTACCTAGATAAGTATATATATCTAGACATGAATAGACAGATTGTTGCCATTTTTAAAGAGGATGAATTAAAGCTCTTAATTTAACCACATCATGAGACAAGATCCAATTGTAATTTCAAGGTACTTTCTAAATTGTGTGAGAGCATTTTCTTTTCTGATTAACTTCTATGTAAAATTATTTTGTAATTTTTTCTATTTTTTAACACATTATTTAATGTACAATCTTTCACTGAAATATTTTTCGTGTTCTTTTGCACTTTTTTTTGTATCTACCAGTGTTGTTTCCAGATTAGGTATTATCTGAGATAATATTTTCTTTCATTTCTTAGTACATGTATTAATTTGTCTACTCTTAGCAAATTCTATAATTATCTGTGTATGCAATATTGCTATACAGCTATTCAACTGTATTTCTTGTCAGTATGAAATTATGTAATTATCTGTTTGTTTCACTGATTAAAACAAGTACAGAATAAAAGTATATAGCATTTAAAATATGTTTTACAGCAGTTTTCATCCTGAAGATATTTTCTACTAACAAGCAATCACTCTTTTGTGATTGTAAACAAATCAAACACCTATTTGGCTACAGTCACATTCACCCATCCATACATCGCAGAAACCTCACAAAAAACCAAGCACATCAATGAAATCTACTGTAAGCATTCTATGTTTTTCTTTAGATGCATGTACAGTATGCACATTATACTTATTTTAAACTTTATCACATACATAGCAATGCATTTTTGATAATATTAGACAAAACAGTTAATGATGTTTACTCAGTTTGTCTTATCTACATTTGCACGTTTACTTGTGACAACTGTCACTAGTGCCATGTTACCACTGTGTGAATTGTCAACTGGTGCTCTCTTTCCCACCCCACCCTCAGCCGTATAATCAAACACTGGTTGCACAGCAAAATATATATTTCTAGTCCAAATCAATTGTCTTCAATAAGATTCTCATTCTGGTTATATCTATAGTTAAATTTTAAATTTTGTTTTAAAAAAAGTAGATAATCATCCCCAAACATTCTACAAATTACAACAACTACTGCTTAAAAAATAAAGATCTGATAAATTGATAATGCTTGAGAATGATCCTGAATTTTTGAAAAAAATAATGTGAGAAAAGTTCTAAAAAAAATTTGTTATAAACAAATACTAGGTATTTATATCAATATAATTATATAATACATCTTACAATTTACATAAATGCATATAAGTTGACATACAAACCTGAACTGTCAGTGCATATACACAATTAAAATAAAACTGTGATTCAGTAAATATACACAGATTAAGATTACAAGAATGAGTGACTCACCTGTATTCATCCTCTTCTTCTCGGGTGAAAGAAGGAGATTCAACATAAAGCCTCTGTACCTGAGCTTTTGTCCGCCCCGCCAGTGTGTCAGATGAACTGTGATCCTCTTTCTGCACACTTGCTCCAGGAAAACCCTGTGCCACAGATTCTGGCTTGTCTTGGGCAGAATCTGAGAGGTTATTTAAAGATGGTGCAGGTTTACTTGGTACTGCCTGGGATGAATTCTGTGTAGAACTGCCAAAACCAGGATAAGCAATGCTTGCAGGTTTTCCAGAAGAGGCGATGCTATCTTTGAGTGAGGATAGTAAAACCACAGGACTGGATCTGGGGGAAATAACTCTTGTGTTATTTTGATCCTTGCTTGGTTCTGGTGCTGAATCAATGTTTAAGTCTGAATCTGACACATTATCAGATTTTACATATTTGGAAGAGAGTCCTAATGATGGAGTACTATGAATTTTACTAGAAAAGTTGTTTATGTCTTCTGATGTTACTTGAATATGACTGTCACCAGAGCCAGAGTCCAATTGATTAGAGTCTTTATTTGAAGGGTCTGTGTTCAAATTAGGTATGTCTGCTCTGAGTTTTGCAGTCTGGTTTTCAATCCACTTTTCTTCTTTAGATATAGGCAAAGCAGACTTACCATCAATGTTTACAGAGACAGAACTACCAGTTGGATGATCCTTAAGTCTCCGAGAGGAATATGATGTTACAAATCTGTTATGACCGGGGTTCTGCAATTCTGGTGAAATTAATTCTTTTAAGTGTTGGGGGGTCACAACAGATGTTACACTTGTTCTATCCTCTGGTGGTAATAAAGTGTTGTGAGTTACTGTTTTTGTTTCAAAAGCTGACACAGTTGGCAAAGAACTAACGATTGTCTCTTGTCCTGGGTGCAGAATAAGGCTAGTTTTGAGGGTTTGTTCAGGAGATATATTGTCACCTGAACCACTATGTAGCAGTTCTATTGGTCTTTCCCTAAAACTACCATTTTCATCATCATTATCATTATCAAGATCTGCATCACTGACACCATCAAGACTGTCAGCTTCAACTGAATTATCTTCCTCAGAGTCACAAGACTCAACCTGGTGTTCCAATTCAGTATTACTGCTAGGTTTACGTGAGTTGTCCTTGATTTGTGAGTTATTGCGAAGAAGTGCTAAAAGTGCAGGGTTGTCTGTTTCAGTGTAAATAACTCCACCAGTTTGTATTTGGCCTGGTGGTGCTGTCTTGCTGGCGCTCATTGTAGATCATGTTGTACGAGAAGTGGTTAACAGTCATGTACATTCTAAAATAACTGCCACCTGTAAAAGAAAATGTCTTTTAAGTTTTATCAACTGCAAGAGGAACAACAAAACTGGGTTAATTATACAAACAAGCAAAAATTCAAGAAAAATAATATACCTATGCCTAAACCAAAAAGTTTAGTAAAATAATGTAATATATATTAGTTACAGTATTTGAAAAAGATTGCATGATTTACATGTATTTAATTTTTGTTATTTTTAAATGTGAAAGAAAAAGATTGCATGATTTATTTATTTTTTGTTATTTTCAAATGTGAAAGACTGAAATTCTTTCAGAGTCCTTTACAAAGTTGATGAAAAGTTTAGAAAATTATCACAAAATTTTATATGGTTTAATTTGCACGATATCAATATCAATACGCCTTTTGAATTTTATACACATGCTTATAGATAATCACACTAGAAGAATATGTTAAGAAACTAATATTTAAGTTTGTTTTGTTTTTTTAAGTTATAGGTATGTGAGTAAAAGACACAGAGACAAATGTACATCTAACAAAAGAAAAATGCCATCTGAGTTCTTGCATAAAACAACAAGCAATGCTAAAATACTTTATTGAATGGAAATGCTATGTAATTACTCAGTCATTTTTTTAAATAGATTATAAATTATACCATTCTTTGATATTTATTTAGTGAGAATGCTATGTAGTTACTTAGTCATATTTTAATAGATTATAAATTATACTATCTTATAGTTATAATAATTATTGAGTGGGAATGCTATTTAGTTACTCAGACATTTTTAATAGTATATAAATTTAGCATTTAAAAAATAAAGCAACTCAAAGGAAAAAGGTCTTCAAGTGAAAAATGCTCTGTCTGTTCATCAGTAGTTGTTCTTTCAACTTTTAATGGCTAGTTTCCTTTTGTCTTCTTTTAGTTTTATTGAATGTGTTATTTTTTGTTTTTGAAAGCTCTCAGAAAATCTAGCACCATTCATTTCCCATACATACTGGAAAGTGTAAAGATTAGTGTAATTTATATACTATTAAAAATGAATAAGTAACTAGCAATTATATATTAAATTAATTATCCTTTGATAATTATTGAATGGAAATGCTATGTAGTTGCTAGTTACTCAAGTCATTTTAATAGTATATAAATTATACTATCCTTTGATAATTTGTTAGTGGAAATGCTATAGTTACTCAAGTCATTTTAATAGTGTATAAATTATACTATCCTTTGATAATTTTTTTGTGGAAATGCTATAGTTACTTGAGTCATTTTTAATAGTGTATAAATTATACTATCCTTTGATAATTTGTTAGTGGAAATGCTATGCAGTTACTAGTTACTCAATAACTTTGATACTTGTTAAAATATACAAATTTCTTTTGAAATGTTAAAAATTGACTTATTTTTAATCATTAAAAAGTGTAGGATCATATAAATATTTAAAGGTGCATCAAATGCTCACCATTTATTTTTTTATATAATATTTATACCAGCAATTAGAGAGACTTAAAAGATTTTTTTTTAAAGAAAATTAAAGGAAAATAGACAGTATTAAAAGTAAAAAATATTGAGTGATCAGTTTCTATTGAAATGTATATAAATACATATGTATGCATTAACTGAAATTCAATGCAAGAAGGGAGAAAAGAATAAGCTTGTATTTACTTCAACTAAAGACATGACATTGACAACCTCTATAAACTGGGTGAACAAAACCATACCCAGTACAAATTAACGAAATTATATGCCACTTATACTATTTTTTTAAAATACAAACAATTTTTCCATAGCTATACTTTTATTGCTCTTAGTAAATTGTTGAGCATTGAAGTAAGCAGGATAAAATGTCTACTCCAGTCTCTATGGACCATTTAAGTTTGTTGATAACTGCAAAAGAAGGGATAAATGGTAAAAGATTTTTTTAATTGTTCTTCTTCCAACGGCTACGTTGAATGCATTTCGATAATGTACATACATAGGATTTTGAAATACAGTTATATATTATAATGTTATGTGATTTGTAAGTGCTCCCCAAAACGAAATCCCTTTTATCTTTCTAATATGGCAGCAAGACTCAATAACAGCCCAACTGGTCTAAGCGTGCAAAGTGTCTAAGGTGATTAAACCACCTGCTATTCAAATTCACCTAAGAAGCACAGAATTTATAACATATATTGGAAGTGCTTTTGTTTTGTTTTGCAAAGTACAGGGACACATAAGCTCAAAGATATACTTATAAACCCTAACTACAAGGGTGCAGATCTGACACCAAGATATAAATAGGAAACAAAGCAGAGCAAAACCTCTCAGATACATAGTTAATGCTTCTTGACTCCAAGCAACTGTAAAGTCTCTTTGAATAGAGTTCAAGCAATGAATCATTGTGGAAGATAAGGACATAAAAGTGTGAGAGTGACAGTAGGTTTTTGTTTCATTTTTTTTTAAATTTGATGAAAATGTATTTTTAAAGATAGTTATCATCTTCCTATTTTCTTCTAAGGTTATAAGGTTAAACAATAGACGCACATATGTGTTCCTAGGTCCCATGACATTTATTTAACTATTTAAAGTTTTCTGCTGACAATGAATTTATGTAATTTCTGGCATCTAAAATTTGTTTTGTTGTTGTGTTTCATAAATTTTGGAGGTAAGAATATTTAATTTTCTGAGGTCTATAATCAAATATATATGCAGATATGTACTCACAACTATATGCATGTGTGCACACACACACAAAAACACACACCCATATAATGGGAACAGCTTTCATTAAAATATTTTTTAAAGTATAAAGTAGTGTTGAGTAAGACATTAACTGCTTTTTCTCTTTTCTTTAAAATGGTATAATACTTAATACAATGACTTCAGTATCGTTATGACCAGTCAGGAATGTGTGACTTTATGGTAACACACAGTCTCATTTCAGTTAACACTTTAGAAACAAAATAGGACTTTCAATTGAAAGCCCTTTTCATTACTGCAAATCACTTCAATATGCAAATCAGTTATTTAAACTTCAGTGACAAAGAAATCAATCTTATTCAACTATAAGGGTGTGCATTTTGATAAAGGTATTATTCAGTGTATCAATGAATGGTTTCTTCAGACCAGGTTTAAAGTCAAAGAGGTGAAGCATTTGTAAGTGAAACTACAGCAAGAATTCATGGAGAAATTTCAATTTCTAGGATGAACATAAAATATCTACAACTGTAACAACTTGCATTAGATTATCCTGTTACATGCATTTCTGATGTGATCTGACAACAAATGTGCATCAAATCTAATACAGTGATAAATAATGCAGTTTCTTAAAGAATACATGTTGTGTACTGGATCAGGGAGCCTGACATGTACACTGTAATATAATTATGTTCAGCAGGCAGCACAAATGCAAATCCATTAATCTGGAAAAAGTAAACTACTGTCAAATATATTACATAAGATTAATACATGTCCTACAACACATATTACACTACTGCCTTGATTGTGTTATGTATGTTACAAAGTTAATACCTGAAGAGGGTGATTCCCCACCACCACTTTATTTTCATTCTATCTTAAATGCTTTCTGAAGGAATGTTTCTCCATTCACAAGCAAGCAAGAGGTACAACTCTTATTTGCAAGATATGATGTGAGTGTACTGGATCTTAGTTTTGTTCCATTCTAAATTATGTTCTAAAATATTTTGCTGTCACTTATTTGTTAAATTTACATATTTGGGGCATTCACAAGAGAAGTTTAATATATACAACTAGTAACAATTTTTAATTCTATCCTCAGTAAATTATTTCCAAGAAAGTAGTTTTATAATTTGCTTTTAATGAAAGTAAATGCTACAGAAAGAAAAAAGAATCATAAGCACTTTACAAAGCTATCCTTCTCTTTTTCAGAATGATCATTATTATCAGAATTTCAACTGATTATAGATATAAATATTAAAATTGAAGAATCAGTGTAAAATAATATTTAATAATAGTAAAATGATTAATTTATACAGTCTCAATAATCCCAATTAACTGGAACTCAATAATACTTTTATAATGGATTAAGCAGGTTTTTCCAAAATACACATCTACTGATCTAGAGCAAATTGTTTTTTTTTCCAAAACTGGTTGTAAAACGCCATGCCTATAGATGTAAATATTATGAAGCAAAAGCATAGTAGTGCATTGTTTTCAAGTTATTCCAAAAAAAATAAAAGATTTTGCAAAAATTGACTAATGTGTAAATGCTTAAGTTACATTAATTTTCATGTGAATAAAAATTAAATTTATATGACCTTTCTTTCTCCTATTCAAAATAAGCAAAATTTATTATCAAGGAATTCAGATTAGTGAAGATCTGTTGTATAAATACACACACACACACACACACACACACACACACACACACACACACACACACACACACACACACAGAGGCTATAAATAAACATACACATACACACAAAAGCTATAAATGCACATCCAGGCACACAGGCACATACTCACTTGCATGCACACATTTCCACATGTATGCATAAAGTGGGTAGCAAAAAGGGGTAAATGGGGTTTAGGGCCTGGGTTACAGATATTAGAGGGGGGACAATTGGGATATTTACTGGTAACATTAACAATACTGTATATATCATAAATAACATAAATGAAGTGAAGGCATGATTTTGCCTGACTATACTATTTCATGCACACTATCATTAATGCATTAGTTGAAGATCTACATGCATGTCAGTTTAAAATAGATTTTAAAACAACACAGAGTTACAAAATCAGAATACAATCTAAATAAATTATTATATATAATAATTTCTTTATTATAAATATATACACATTATATATGTATTGTATGTATAAAGATTATATAATTATGTCTGTACTTCAATTTTTATTTTTTATTTATATAAACAGGTTTTCTTGCTTTAGTAAGATTTTTTATAAGAAGTTTTTCACAAGATCTTTTTTGTTGTTTTGTTTACTACATATCAAACTCTAAAAAAACTACAAAAGAAATATTGCACACACAATACATATATGTGCACTGACAAAAATGTCCTTATTGTTTTATTTTGCCTAATTAAAATTAAAATCAAACTATAATGTTCTTTTAAAATTAATCCACAAATTATTTACAGTTAGTTTAACAGGAAAAAAAAAAAAGGACTTGTTTGATAACTTGTTTATTTGTCAAAGACAAAAGAAAAGTTATACTACACAACATATATGCTGCATCATCAAGTATACTCACAATGTACTAATGGCTGTAACCGTTTTCAAATGTACAATACACCCTTAAAAAGTATTCTTAAAAAAAGTAAATATTGAATTCTTATTAAATTATCGTGAATAGGCAAAAAAAAGAAAAACTCTGAAAAGACTGTTTGTTCTTTAGCACTACTCCACTAGACATTTAACATAAATGTTCCTTTATATTAAATTTAAACTTTTATTTTAATGCAAAAGTTGTTTATTATTAACACTGTACCTACAATAAAATAGCATTATATGGTAAGTTGTATAATCTATTAACCTGAAATGCATAAAATGTCAAATTACAACCAAACAGAAGGAGTTCTTTGAAAGATTTAAAAGGGATTTTCATGAACTACTTTCGTAAGACGGAAGGAAATAATAAATGTCTTTAAAAAATTATAAATGAAAGAAATGTAGTGTGTGTGTGTGTGTGTGTGTGTTACACCAGACGAAAACATTACATTTTTACATCACATGGGGAAAAAAAACATACGTTACACCAGACAAAAATATTACATTTTATGTCGCAGAAGAAAAACACATCGGATCTTTAGTTTAAATCAAGTAAATGATTATAACTTCAAAGACATCTCAAAATTGAGTGTTAAATTCTTAAACTTGTAAAGAATCAGAAGTATTCGCGATAAAAAATATAAAACAGTAGACCTATTTATAACCAATTTACAGTACAGTTCTATAAATTATATTTTGCAAGTATTGGTATGATTAATATAAGATACTCACCTTTATCCAAGCCTACCATCAAAGTGTTTCTTTAGCCGACATTGCGAATGTCAATTGAATCTGTAGTTACAGCTTGAAACAATTCTAGTATTATACTGTATAAGTATAGTATTAATCGTAATGAGTGCTGCCTTCGTTTCAACCTACCTAAACATTTTAAACTTTAATATATTTTTAGATCACATCCTATGCAGCAGGAAAAAGCTTTTCATTTTTGAAGTAAATTACGACAAATACACAATTCCTTGCACTTTAATCGAGAACATCGACAAGTATGCACTAAAATTAATTTTGCATGGCACTTTGCCTTACCGGAACTCCTTCCTACAATGCACCACTTTATTTTGACGGTTGCTATGGCTAGGGAATGTGCGGGTCCGGGAGATAAACAAGTACAAATTCGGGATCAATCGGGACTGCTTTTCTCCTTAAATTTAGAAGCATTATGTATCCTGTTCCTGAAATATGAAAGTTTGATTATTGTATTATAATAAATTCTTGTTCAACAACTAGCCCATTAAATTAAGCAGACATATATAATTTTGTTACGATTCTGTAAATAAATAAATAAGTTGTTTACAATTTAATTATGTTGAAATCGAATATTCTGTAATAAGAATATTGATTAATATCTTGGCAGAAGAACCGAGAATCAATAAAAGGAAATCTATTTTCAGACATTAATGAGAACTGAATTTCGATAGTCAAAAATGTCACGTGCAAAGTTATGATGTGCTGAATTGTACATCTGCTTCCTGCACACATTATAATGTAGAGAGAGAGTAAAAGTGTGTCTGAAACTGGGTCTATAATGACAACGAGCATAATACGAGTACCTTTATTATTGTTTGCTTTGTACGTTTCGACTTTTGTTATACCGGCGCCGGGAGTCCAGGAATTGTATATTAAGGTAACAGTGGAACCACTTACGTACGTAGATCTATTGTGAACGGAATTGATTGACACTTTGGAGTTCTGCCAAACACAAAAACACACGCACATATACCGTCTGCTGGAGAGAAAAAACAATGACAGTAAGTACAGTGAGTAAATATTGACTCTCTAATAGATATGCTCTTCTTCTTTTTTTTTTTAATCTATCAAACGTTAACTATATATATATATATTTCAATATCAGCAGTTGTCAAGAAGCCGTTTCTTAAAATTATTTTTCTTAACAGATTCTAGGGTCAAATTCGTGAAATCATAACTTCGGTTCTGTTGACAAATTCAAGGTTGTGTGTGCGCGCGCTGGCATATTAACACCTTATACATATATTGCACATTAAAATATAAATAAACAAAACCTCATATGTATCCTCACATAAGCACATAGAATAGGGGTGCACAAACCGCGGCCCCCAGAAGACTTTAGGATGTTACCATTATGCAAGGAGCTTTTAACATTAATCTGAACAAGGGAGTAGAACAGTGGTCTGCTTTCCCGCGCATGCATCTTGTGCTGTGTTGAAAACAAACGCTGGATGCGGTATTGAGGTGAGAACTCTGTGTATTGGGCACATTGTTCACTTCAGTGGATCAAAGGCTATAGTAGTAGCTGCGCATCTTTGATGTATGGCGACATCAAATAGCATTAGAAAGAGCGTCGTCTTCTAGACCCAAGCCGGCAGCCTGCCAGCCAAAGTTCAGTCTGGGGATGGGGTGAGGTGACGCGGGGGAAGGAAGGTGCAGTCAGTCAGTGGATGTCTGGTTGGAATGTAGTGAATTAATTACATGTTTCGCATGAAGTGGAGTTGTTTTTAAACTACTGCCCTTTGTAAATATGTCGAAACCTGCACATAAGAAGCGTAAAATTGAAGACGAAAATCGTCAATTTAAAGAAGAGTGGACAGTTAAATACTTTATGCGGCATTTTAATGGAGCAGCTATGTGCTTAATTTGTTGTGAGTCTGTTACTGTGATGAAGGACTTCAACTGCAAGCGGCATTACAAAACAAAGCACGCTGCGACTTTTGATGACTTAAAAGGCGCTGCGAGAAAAACAAAATTGAGCAACTTTTAAAAGGTCTGTCAGCACAGCAACATTTCTTCACAAAAAAGTCTGAAGAAAACAAGTATTTTGCTTGTGCAAGTTGCAAAGTAGCACATATTGTTGCCAAATCATCCCGGCCGTTTACTGACGGTGACTTCGTCAAAGACTGCATCCAAGCTGTTTGCACAGAAATATGTCCTGAAAAGGCGGACCTTTTCAACAAAATCCCACTCTCACGGACGACCATTCAACGCCGAGTCGAAGACTTAGCAACAGACGTTTGTAAACAGCTGAGTGAAAGACTTGCTAACTGTAAGTACTTTTCAATTGCTTTGGACGAGAGCACTGACAACGTTGACATAGCACAACTGCTGGTTTTTGTGCGTGCAGTGGATGAGAACTTTGAAATAACTCAAGAATTAGCCGGTATGGCTTCACTACATGGGCGGACGACTGGTGAAGATATTTTTGGAGGAGTGACTTCCGTTCTTGGAAACCTTAACGTCCAGTGGCCAAAGCTAGCCAGCGTTACCATGGATGGTGCGCCTGCTATGACTGGAAGAGCATCAGGATTTGTTGCTCATTTGCTGTCACATTTGCAGGGGCTTGGAATTCCAACAGATAGTGTCCACATGTACCATTGCATAATTCATCAGGAATCGCTCTGTGCACGAATCTTGAAATTTGACAATGTCATGAAATTCGTTTTTAATTCTGTGAACTTCATACGATCCAGAGGACTTAACCATCGACAGTTCAGATCATTTCTTGAAGACATCGAGGCAGAATATCGAGACATTCCGTATCACACAGATGTCAGGTGGCTGAGTCGAGGAAAGGTATTAAAACGGTTTGTTGAGTTGCGAAAGGAAATTTGTGAATTCCTTACTGTCAAAGGCAAAGACACGGCTGTGTTTACTGACAAACAGTGGTTGGCAGACTTGGCATTTCTGACAGACATGACAGATCACTTGAATAGATTCAACCAGCGTCTCCAAGGCAAAGATCACTTTATCTTTGATATGTACAAGGAACTGCAGTCCTTCACGTTGAAGTTGAGGCTCTTCTGTTCGAATCTGCAAGCTGGAAATCTTTGTCATTTTCCAATTTGTTCAGCTTTTCAGAAGGAGTACCAATGTAACTTCAGCAGATACCATTGCAATTGTGAAACATTGCTGAAGGAATTTACTGAACGCTTTGATGCCTTCAAGAAGCACAAGGACTTATTCAACTTCATTCGCGATCCTTTCTCATGTAGTGTAGAGTCCGTGCCTGATCACTGTCAACTGGAGGTCATTGATCTTCAATGTTCACCTGAACTGAAGTCATCATTTCAGCAGAACAACATTTTAACATTTTATGGAAGTCTCAGCTCACACACATACAGAAATGTCAAGGACTTGGCTTGCAAGTTGTTGTCAGAATTCGGCAGCACATACTTGTGTGAACAAACGTTTTCAGTAATGAACATGAACAAGAACAAGCTGAGATCAAATTTGACCGACAACAATCTCTGTTCGATTTTGAGGCTGGCGACTACAAAACTCGAACCAAATATTGACAAAGTTGTTAACAACATTCAGGCTCACCCTTCTCACTAATAAAGACTAAATCTAGGTTAATAAGGCAAAAATGAATGTAAAGACATTATTTCAATATTTGTGTTGTTCTTTTTCTACTGAGCCATCCATGTGCAATTTGACTTGCGGCCCTCCACGCACTATCAATTGGAAATGTGGCCCTCTGGCCTAAAAAGTTTGTGCACCCCTGACATAGAATATAAATAATGGTCTTTTGCTATCAAAGTCATAGCAAGAGGATATAGAAAAAAATGCACGAATTCTGACTCAAACACCATCCAGGTGACACTATCAGTGAACAGCAGCATCTGGATCAGAAGAGGGTGATCATACAAATTAGGCTTCTTACAGCCCTAGAACTACAAAAGATAGAACAGCAACAAACAAATATCACAATACTATGCACTGAAATAGAAGAGAATGAAACTTCCACAATGTCACAACAATCAAACTCAGATTATGGCTGTCACATAATGGCTTATGTAGCCCACACCCACCCTCCTCTAAAAATAGACTATATGCAAACCTACCTTCTAGAAAGGCTGACTCTTATCCCTGGGCTGGAAACATACCTGAATGTTCCCAACACTAACTCCTCTAAACTAACCAGTCAAGTTCAAATGCACAAAACAAACGTACTAGAAACTCACCTAATATTTGTTAGATGAATGCAGCTGACTGTTGAGGCAACACCTATTTTGAAACAAATGATTACAGTTACTGCATGAAATAGAACCTGTAGGGTAAATCAAATTAATCATATTCATAATAAAATAGTAATTTGTCTACTATTGTTTTGAAAGGGTGAGTGCAGTGCGTGCATTGTACTGTCCTGTATTGTTGACACTCTCCACTCCACATACAATCTTGCATACAAACACATCAGTTTTAATAATAAAAGCAAACAGCATTTGTGAGTAACTAATTATATCTTATAAACCTCAGTGCACATAGGTGGATTCATAATAGGAAACTTGAGATACCTTTGTTCAGAACATTAATTATTTATTTATCAACTTGTTGAACTTGGAAAAATATTATTTGTGGAATTATTAGTCCCAGAATTTTTTAAGAAAGATATTATTATTGTAATGTTATGATTAGTTATTGATAGTGGGAGTTGCCACTCTGTGAGTGAAATATGATTGTATCATTTATTCTTTTTTATATTTTATTTTCATCATTTATTATTTATCCCCACCCTATATTCTATGTTTGTGAATGTCTTGCAGTGATTAGATTAATCACCGCACAAAAGAGAACCCATAGTTAAATAAACATAGTATATTTATTTTCAAACAACAAGCTTGACATGTTTTGTTTTGAAGGAACAAGTGCAGCAGGATTTATCTTGTCTGGTCTCATTTCTATGTTGTATTGTTTTTTGTACTGTCTGCCATCATTTTACCATTCCATTTTCATTCTTGCATGCAAACACATCAACAAACATAACCCTGCATGCAGAATAAAATTAAGCACAACCAGGCAAACATCTATGGCGTTTTTCTGAGTGTGGATTCTGTAATTCCATCCATAAAGTTTCCTACATGCTGTTGACAACCACCCCCACTTTCACAAAGGGAGCAGGGTGGTGGTGACAGTAATAATGATCAAAAGAAACCTCAAAACCTTTTCTTTCCTTTTTAAATTTTAAAAAACTCTCTGCTTCTGTCATAATCATATTAATTATGATTTCTTTTACAAAGAAGACATTTTGAGAATTCTACTCGAAAGTGTACTTATTGAATGTGCATTTTATTTCTGACAAAAATAGAACTTTCAATTGGTGTGGATTGTTCAGCAAATTTGAAAATATTCCTATGTCCTACATTGGTAAACATTGTACATGTAAATACTTTGGTAAGCATAAATTGCTTGAAGATGATCATATTGTCAAACAGCAGTAGTTTGATATTTAGAAGGTCTCAGAACTCAATAAATTCTGTCACCGCATCAGTTTGATATTTAGAAGGTCTTGGAACTCAATAAAGTGTGTCACCATGTTTGTTCAACATTTAGAAGATGTGGTAGAGTAAATTTGTCTATCCCTATTTCTAAACTTTATAATTATATATTTGTTGCCAATATTAAAGTGAACCGACCTTGGACACTGCTTATGCTGATATTTTTAAGTGTCAGAGTTGGAGTAAACAACTCATGTAAAGAATATGCTAGAACTTGCTGATGTAATCCAAACCAGTTCCAAGTGGATGAGTAGTTTATCTGACTAATAGCCTCACCCTTGTTCATAACAACTTCAACCAATGAGGATAGACTGAAAGTTATTTTGTTGAAGGTAGTCTATATTAAATTCCCTTTGATTTTGACGAAACTTGAATCTGGTCATGAAGGTGATCATTAGCTTATGGTAAGTTAACTGACTGATAAAGAAAGAATGGACCTAGAAATATTTCATAAATGTTTGCTATTGATCTATGATTTGGATTGGAGAATGCTCTATGTTATTGAACAATTATTTCTATGTTTACTAATTATTTTTCTTATGTTGCATGTGTATCAGGATAATGAATATTATTGCAGGATTATAAGTTGAGAATGTATGTGTTTGAGAGAGAAAGGAGTTTAGAGATGAAATATGCCTGAAATTTAGCGCTGCCTTAATTTGACTTTTGCAGAGAGGAGTGTGCCTTTACTTTCTTATTTGTTTTTAATCCACTTCAGACTACAGTGACTACTGTACTCTACTGGATCACCATGGTGTGTGAATCCAGTGTTGTCGTTGAACTTATCAAAAAGCATGTTACTGTAAGTTGATTCCTGTGAATTCTGTTCGAGAGCCAATATGTTGAAAATTGAAGGCTTGAGTTTGGTCTCGAGAAATCTCGAAGATTATTTTGAACATTCCTTTTGTTGTGCTTGAGTAGCGCACACGAAGATTCTAGAACAATCCGCGTGATGTGTTTTGATAGTGCATGAGAAGTTCTGATTGATTCTCCACGATGTGCTTGGAAAGTGTATAGAAGATTCTAGAACATGCCTAGAAGGGTGCCATCATCTAATAATTAAGACACTGACTTGTAGCAAAATGCATGATTGTGAACAAGTGCTAGTGACAGCAGCCATCATTGAAAATGTTATGTACATTGACTTTATTATCTCTCTAAAACTCCACTCTCATTTCTGTGATGAATTAAATTCATGTACTTGATTTTAATATATATTCATTTAACTGCTGATGTCTATGCTAGGATAAATGAATGATTGTCTAGCCTTAATCGAACATTGTTGTGAAGTGATACAAATGTCAACGCTCTTTTGACTATATCCATATATTGTGTATTTGAATGCTGATTTAATAAATTTATTGACCCTTTTTCCACATATTGATGGAGAGATAGTGGGTGGAGGGAGGCGGGCTCGCTAAATATATTTTAAAAGACGGATTTATCTTCTCCTTTGTTAAGACATTTTCCACCTGCAGAGCATTATGCAACAGTAAAACGTCTATTATTGTGTTAACAGTAGAGTTTTACGACACCCTTATAATCCGCCAAGCGAGAGACATGTTGGTCTTGTGGGAGAATTATTAATAACTATAAATTAAGATTCTCGTCCCTTGTATGTGTTAATAATTAATAAATAATAACCATAACGAGTAAGTGTGCCCAGAGAGTGTCATAGAAAGTCTCTGAACTCACGTAAATTGCTTAAAGGCGACCATATTGCCAAACAGTGTCAGTTTGATATTTACAAGGTCTCCAACTCAATAAATTGTGTCACTGCGCCAGTTTTATATTTAGAAGGTCTCGGAACTCACGTAAATTGCTTGAAGACGACCATATTGCGTTAGTTTGATATTTACAAGAACTCAATAAATTGTGTCACAGCGCCAGTTTGATAGTTAGGTCTCGGAACTCAATAAATTGTGTCACAGCGCCAGTTTGATAGTTTGGTCTCGGAACTCAATAAATTGTGTCACAGCGCCAGTTTGATAGTTAGGTCTCGGAACTCACAAAAAGATCTCGCGGAGTTTACACCACTTGCAAATTACACACTAGTTACAATTACTGTGCTTGTTAAGCAGCTATCTTATCCCGGTGCAGCAAGGACATTTTAAATCGTTTTACAATTAGACAAGACGAAAAACAAATACAAGCATGACGTTTCAGTGATGGTCTTCGTCTGGACAATACTAATAATAGGAACAGATTGGCAGTTAAATCTATGGTTATATGAACATATTTTCTAACAAGCAGATTTACTTTAAGAACATTAACCCAGCAGAACATTTCACATTTTTATTTTTTATTTTTTTAAAAAGAAATAAAATATCAGATTTACTGGAGCGATTTTTTATTCTATTGTTTTCTTATAACTGTATATTTTTCTCTCCCACTAATTTCAGCCTCTGTGATTAACGAAGTTTTCCGGAAAAAAAAATTACGTTAGAAGTTAATTGCTCTGACGTCCTTTATTTATTTACGTATATTTACTTCAGATCTAGAGCATCGTTTTCTTTTTCAAGTTTTAAAATTAAAAATCAGAAAACTTTTAAAGTGATTGATCGGTGACGAAAATTTGCTATTGTGATTAAATTTTCTGTTACAAACCTAACGAAAGTTGCTTATATTTTATTTTTTAAAGCCTGTGCCAAACGAGTTTTGATTTAAACTGTCTTATAATGAATAAACGGAACCACTCTGGTTGTAAGACCTTCTCCACATGCGAAAACTAAGCACGCCAGATTTCTCTACTTCTTTCTTCTTCTTAACTGCTTCGAAATGTTCAAACGAAGAATTTTCACGGCCACATGGAATTTTGATAGTTACTGGCTTGCTTCTAGTCTCTAACTCGTCATCATCTTTATAAGTATTCTTATCAGTGCCCCCTGGTGTGGTTTTGGGAGGTGGTGAAATCTCTACAAGTTTTGGAAGTATTAAAGAGTCCGTAACTTTGGTTGCGCCATTAGAAGACGTTTCTACATGCATTTGTCTGCCCGTGGTTAGCTTCCCTACTGCATGAGAAATCCCTTGTGGCACGCTAACCGGAACACGGTAATTTGTTCTCGTCGGCCTATCACCAAAGTCGTTTCTTTGGTCTGAACACCTGTTATTGGGTGCCGCTTGCTGGATTTTCGTATTGGGTGCCGCTTGCTGGATTTTCGCCCGCGCATGCGGGTTGCCCTGTTGCGACATGGCTTTGCGCACGTAGTTCCGGTGCATGCGTCGTAAACGCATGAGGTAGCTTTGATACACGTGTAGTCCTGCGAGATCTCGTTCCCTGTACGCATCTCGTGTTTTCTCGTGCTTTCGAGAAACCTCTGACATTTGTTTGGCCACTGTCAGCAAGGAGCGCACGTGCACTACTGGTAACATGTGACTGCACTCAGTTCAGTGCGACCTGCAAACCAATAAATAATACCTTTAATAAACTCACATAATCCAGATTAATAAGATGCACTATCACCAATCAGATTATTCTCAGTCCAGTCATACTCAAGGGATTTCAGGGTGTCCACTATTCGGGATCAGTAAAATAATCTATCGGGTAGATTTCTTTACTTTTTAAAAAATTGAGTATCCTATCCGATGGGGAATTATTTTGCCTTTCTTTAGTTATATTTTATATAAATTTATTAAAATGGAAATAGGGAATATATTTATATATGTATACAACGTGGTAATTCAGCTGATATTTGGAAAAGATAAGGAATAAACTCTGTTTACTTCCAACTTTACTGTGTTAGCATGAGCCATGATGGAAAAGATAAGGAATAAACTCTGTTTACTTCCAACTTTACTCTGTTAGCATGAGCCATGATGGAAAAGATAAGGAATAAACCCTCATTACTCCCAACTTTACTCTGTTAGCATGAGCCATGATGGAAAAGATAAGGAATAAACCCTCATTACTCCCAACTTTACTCTGTTAGCATGAGCCATGATGGAAAAGATAAGGAATAAACCCTCATTACTCCCAACTTTACTGTACTCATACGTTCACAAGATGTATTTTTCTTTTTTTTCTTAATATTTTTTTTTTCTTTTGTTGAAAAGTTAATAGGAATTTGTTGTAGCCTGAATCTGTAGCTCTTTTGTTAGCCCATAATTATGAGTAAAAATCTGCTTATTTCTAGAGTTAAGATTAACAATAATTCATAGGGATCGGATATTTGGGTGATAAGGGTTTTGCAGCTTCCCTCGATTTCGTCCCCTGGCACGAGGTGTGCCTCTGTAGGTAGAGTTGAATATGATGAAAGACAGGGTGGAAGGTAGTAGGGTGACCTATTTTCCGTTGCAAACTTGTCTGGCCGACAAAGGCGGTCTTTAACCTGGTATACCGTAGGCTAAAATTGTGGTGGATGTTGTGCTGTCGTTCCGATGTTGAAGTGGGAGTCCATGGACTAATGTAGTGGTGGTCGGTATTGTTGATGTTGTAGCAGTCCCCAATGTTGGAGGGGGTGGTTGGGTGGGGTGTCTTACAGAGCCCAGGCTAGTAGCACATCGTTGGTTTTTGTTTATTCGTCTGGGTATTGGCTTCCACTTTACGGTAGTTTGAATTTCTTTTTCTTCTGTTAAGGTCTTTGTAGTTCTGTGTGTTGGAGGTTTTAGTTTCTTGTGGTAATTTCTATACGATTGTGGTATTTATTTCTTTGTCGTTTGTGCTGGTAACTGGTGTTTTTTTCCTTCTCTTTGTCGGTTGATAGTGTCTTGTTGGGCCTGAGGTATCGTACTTTCTCCCTCGCATTGAGTTTGTAGAAATGCTATGTCACATATGCTGTAGTACAGAGGTTTCCAGCCTTAGGGTTCCGCGAGAGCTTTTTCGGGGTTCCTCGGCTTCAAAAGCTGTGGAACCCCCAAATAATTCCGGAACCCTGACAACTCATGAATTTCATATAAGAAAATACATTGTACAGCACAGAATTGCTTGTAAACTCAATGTTAGAAATGTCGATTTTATTGTACCCTTTTTGCTGCCACCGTTATGCATTATCCTCTTCGAGTGCTGGTACCATCTGTGAGCACGTATCTCTGCGAGACCGCATTTTCAGTGTACGCTGCAACTAGACAAAGTATCAAAGCCGTCTCCATGCAGAACGTGACATACGTTTGCAGTTGTGTGACGTCAAACACGATTTTGCAGAAATAAAAACGATTTTCAAATTCAACCGTCCCTAGTAATAGTACTAGTAATACGAGTAATACTTATATAGTGACAGTTTTAAAATGAAAATATTATTGTCCAAACTATTCATTGGTATTGCAACAAAAATATCAATTTAGACTAAGAGAGTGTTTGTGTGATTTGGTTGCATGTACTCACTGAATTACCAGCTAGAGATGTCGGTATGGGTTTGCAGCTTTCAAAGCAAAACAGAATGACGTTACTGATGACGTCATGTTTAGTGCACGGTCTACGTCAGGCCTTTTATATGATATCACGGATTAGCACTAACAAGTCTCCTATCTTGTTGACACATTTATTTCTGGCATTATTCATAACCTATTATTTTGATGATACATTAGAAATAATAATAATAATAAATACATTGGAAATAATTCCTTTTAGAGATCAGTAAACTTCATGCTATCTGTTTAAAAAATAATAAAGAATTATTAATAAAATAATTTATTTTTAAAAAGCAAGACAAAATGTCCTTTGATTTTATCTATTGAAGTTTATTCAATATTCGTGCTGCTTGGACCCACCGACGGAGGGCAGTTGAGGATGTGCGCCCAAATAGTGAGACTTTTTTCACCCCTTCCGCCAGCCATCCCGCCCTCCATCTCAGAACGGAATGTGAGGCTGCGAGGACCCATTGGGGCACTCCAGATCAGATAATGTCTGATGACAAAATGATCAACACAAACTCCAGCGGTGACGTTAAACTGTTATCAATCCTGTACCCCACCCCAACGTGCTGCCTTGTGTATTAATACGTATATTTCGAATACCTATAAAATATATCATAGAGTTAGACAGCAAAGGCAGTATTGTAATAAATTATTGATAAACATCCTACATTGTCTGTAGAATTAGCAAAGGCAGATTTGTAATATTTTGTGGATAATTATTGCACATTTTCTGTAGAGTTAGACAGCAAAGACAGTATTGTAATATATTGTGGATAGATATTGTACATTGTAGAGTTCGACAGCAAAAACATTGTCATAGACTGTGGACTAGAGTATTTGCTATCCGTCATATGAGGGTTGAAAATTAAAATGAATGCATTGCTAGGAACACAAATGAATTTGTTTATTGGAAACTTGATTATAAGTCATATTGCGAGTGGAAATTCGAGCATCATTTAACAAATGACCTTGACCATCGGTTTTTTAATGAGTACTTTGATGTTGTCTCTGTTACGTGACAATGCAACACAAAGCTGGCCATGTGAAAACGACCTTCCTCCATCCTTCTCTCCCCCATCCTTTCCTTCCTTCCGTCCCTTCTCATTCCCATACACTGGTCATGTGGCTAAAAAAAAACAACTCCCGTGTGTCTAATTATAAGTCACATCAAGCAAATGACCTTCACTGTCGGTTTTTTTAAGATTACTTCGAGCGCAACAATGCAACATAAAGCTGGCAATATGAAAACTTCACTCTGCTCAAAGGTCAAGAACGCTTTAGCATCACTCCAAAATACTATCATGTGCCCGAAGGTCAAGGGCATTTAGCGTTTTACACAGAAAGACAGAGCTTCCTTCCACCCTCCTTCTATCCTTCTCTCCCTTCACCTCCTCCTTCCCTCCCTCCTCCCTCCCTTCCTTCCAAATTTCGAGGATATACTGCTACAATTCTGGGTTTTATAATTTATATTCTATCTTTCGCTTTATTTTATTTTTACTGGCTTGTTGGTCCTGTTGACATTTTAAACGACTGGGTTTTATGCACGAATTACTCGATCGTGTCTTCCATCAGTCTTGCAGTGTGTTCCCTTTAGAAACATCATCTCGTTGTTGAATCATGCTCTCTCTGTGCTTTAAAAAAATTATTAAATGCAAAAATTCTCGCACAGATAAGCATACAAGATTCTGGTCATCCATTTACACCCACCCCCACCCACCCACACCTATGTATTCTGGTCCAACTAGAAGGTGCCACCGATATTCTGTTTCATTTCATCCCGTCCTGGCATTTTGATTATTTTTGACATCTTCATACTGTTTGTCCTGTAGGAATTGGTTTGTAAATATCAATCCCTTGTGACTAACATTGCTGAAAAAATAAATTGTACTTAATTAAGATTTATATCAGCAGCTACACTTTTACTGTAGTTCAACCAGTAGGATTTAAATGAAATGAAAGCTACTTAAGTGAAAGTAGCTTGGAATGTGGTAAAAGTTAATGAATATATTTTTATATTTTTACTTTTCAAAAATAGCTAAATAATCACTATTGTATATTCTAGAAGCTGCAGCAGTCATGCTGAATGTTTGGTCTTGACAGGATGTTTAGTGTATGTTTTCAAATTTAACCCTCTCTCTCTCTCTCTCTCTCTCTCTCTCTCTCTCTCTCTCTCTCTCTCTCTCTCTCTCTCTCTCTCTCTCTCTCTCCCAACTATAGAAATTGTATGTTTTCAACTTTTAATTCCTTCTCTCCAAGGAAATTGTAGATTTACAACTTTTTACCCCTTCTCTCTCATCCACCAAAATTTTTATATTTTCAACTTTTACCACTTCTCTCCCAACCATGTAAATATTTGTATTTTCAATTTTTACCCCCCTCTCCCAACCATCTAAATGCTGACAACATTGGTAAAATTTCCTCAGCCTCTCAGTGCTTTCTGGCCTTGGAGGGCTTCTGCGTCCAGTTGGATGATACCTTGTTGTTTCCTCGTGTCTCCGTGTCCACACGTGACTATGTTGATGTATTCCACGGAGCTTCATAGCATCCATCAGTGGCCGGACTTGAGTCCATGATCTTGTGCATTGTAAGAAGTTTTCTTTCTCTTTCCTATCTTATTGACAGGTCTCACTGACAGGTCTTACTGACAGGTCTCATTGACAGGTCTCACTGACTGTCCAATCTGCGACACTACGCAAACAGCTGATTACAAGAATGGCGCTGGCGCTGAGGACCTATATTTCGTTAACGTCATTTAGAATGGTTCGAGTCTAACTTAACTTTTCAAATTTGTTGTAGACTTGGTCTCCGCATTGCAACGCTCATTTTCTTGGTGTTGAAGTAGCTACAGTTAAATAGTAGCAGAAGTAGTAGTAATAGTAGGAAAGAAAAGAAGAAAAATTAGAAAGTTGAAGACGATTTAAAGAGTTTCATTCTTTTCAGTGTTAATTTCGTGCTGTTAAAGAACGTGATGGCGGTCTATTGGCTATAGCTCTCTAAATCTGTTTACATTATAAAAAAGTGTCATTTTGTTCACGCCGAAATTCAGTTGTGGCCATTTAGAAACTAGTGCAAAACCCTATAACAGATGTTTATCTGATGCTCACTGAAGGCCATTTTAGTCACTTTTAGAACAACTCCCCATTCCTCTTCAGGAACCTCGCAAACCATTTCTGATATCTCTTGCTTCGGAACGCTCTCTCTCACTGAAGGAGAAAGTCGAAAATAGTGCCAATATTTATTACGCGTTTTAATACAATTTATGTCAAGTAAGTAGTGCAAAGTAAGTTGGACTGTTTTACAATATGGTTCGAGCTTTTGAGAATGTCACTTTCAGTTGAAATCGCTCTCGGTCTAGAGGCACATAGATGAATGAAACTATTCGATGACGGGATGTGCTTGTTTATTAAATTGGTGGGTGCGTGGGGGTCGTTTTTACCCCCACTATCTCGCTTTCAAGAACAAACGTACGTACACATTTCACCACAGAATTGAAATTGACAAAACACATATTTAGGATGCTAGTTTTTTTTTTAAATGTCTCTTCAAACACAATAATATGTTGATTACGTAACACAGCCACTTAAAACACACAAACAGAAAACAAAGGAGCTTTACTGACCTGATGAAATGGAAAACGATTCGCTGGTGTACTTTCCGAAATTAATCCTCCTTCTTCTCTTGATCCCTTCTTCGCGCGACCATGATGGTTTCTGTAAGCTACCCGTTCTACAGTCTGTCCGAGCCATGCCTTGATTAACATTAATTGCTCAGGTACAGGTAGTAAATTGCTGTCTGCGCGTTTGCAGACAAGTGAATACAGTTAAATAGAGAAGTGGTTTAGATACACGACTGGGCAACGTTCGAACATTTGGTTTGATTTGTTAAAGCCGGTTCTATGTTCTGGTTTAGATTATACACTCATAATTTGATTGAGAATTTGAACGAAAATACCAGCACAGCTTGTCAAGTGATACTACATTAAAGTTTAACCACTTCAAATGTGTATACAACTTTACTCATAGATTTTTGCGAGCAAAAGATGAATGGAGCTCAAGAGAAAATACATCTTATATTGTTTACACACAGAGAGACAGAGAGAGATTAGGCAGACCAGCAGGGAGGAATGTAAGGGTTTCATTTACTTATTTGTATTTATTTTATTTACCAGACGCTGTAGCAGCTTGCATCAACTTATGGTTGCATCTCATCTAGAGTAATTTCCCTTGTAAAGACTCTTTTCAACACATACAACCTCCTGCGACAATAAGATAACAGAACGGTGCTCTTCGCGGTATTGTCAGGTGCAGCTTAAAAGTGAACCTGATTAAAATACTGAAGCGATCGGCTGTCATGTAAAGCTAATTTCTCATGTTGACTCTTATCGACCTTGGCACAACATTTTGTCACAGTAACCTGGTGCTGCAGTAAGAGTATGTTGAAAGCACGAATGATAACATTCATTCAGCCAGCGGGGTTTACAAAACGGACATCCAGCTTCATAAAACTAAGAGATCTATCGACGTCCCCAATGAAAATTGTTACACAAGTTTCAGCCTGCACATTTTGCTGTGAAAAATGTCGATATTTGTAAAGTTTGGATACATATCTAGGGTTTTTATTGCGTGATGCAGCACCAGTTGTCTTGAATAATTAAAACTTAAAAGACCAACAGTTTTGCAATTATTTAACTCCGAGCGTTTTAATGGTGATTTAAGTGTGAACGTATAGTAATTGTATAAGCTCGTTATTAATAATTAGAATTTGAGTATCTGTTTAAGACTGCGCTTTCATTAGTTATTTAATTCTGTTCGTTTTAAAATGTTGTATAGATCCGTGCATGTGTATTTGTGTAGTGTATGCGTGTTAACTTTTAAATTTTGATTTCCATTTAAATTAAAACTGTGTCGATTTAACATCTAACTGACCGTATTAGATAGTTCCCGTGTTAAATATTGCAGTGCTGTGACTGGAAACTGATACACGTAATCAAATCATGTATTTTAAAGTGATTAAGAGGGAGATTTGTTTTTATTTTATTTTGCTTCTACATGTTTATTACTGAATGTGTGTATTTGTGCGTCTGTTTTTAGATCTTAGTGGAACAGTTTATTTTAAAAAATAGGCTCTTTGAGCAAACCTAATTTTAAGAATGAATGAACCATTCAAGTGAGATGTATCAACCAACCAACCAACTTACCATCCTAAACAATCCATCCCATAACGAGACCAATTTAATCAATCATGAAATTAACTGCTCATATATGCACTTTATAATCATCATGTGTGTGCTGTGTAAATTTAATATGTTCTTTAGTTCTCGTTACCTTATGCAAACTCTCTCCACTCTTCCCATCACTAATTACTATAGAACCTGTTCGACCTTATATCCTGTTATTGATTATTGTTTTCAATAAATTATTTCTACTAATTCTAATTGATAATGATACACCAACTATTATATTCAGTTGTACTCTTTATTAAGTGAGCTCAAGGACAACACAGATGATAAAAATGGCGTTCACATGCAGGAAAATTGCTGATGGCCTGGCTCTGCCCACGACCTTTTTTCTCTCTGTGCTATGAAAGCCCATCGCAGTTCCCTACAACTTTCTTTGACCTTCGACCCTTGGGGGCGCCGTTGTCTGTCGAGACGGGTGCCATTTACCCTTAACATGCATATGGAAATATTGTGTGAAAGTAAATGTTTGTCTTTAATTTTGTGAAAGAGAGAAAACATTTACAGCGCCAGTATATCCGTCAAGTGAGAGAGACGAGAAGTGTCTTCTGGAGAATTATTAATAACATGAATTAAGGTCTCACAATTTGTGATTAGTTATGGATTATTATTATTATTATTATTATAAGATCGTATTTTCACTATTTTTATGAAACTTTTGTTAAAAAAACGTTTTAGAAAAGCTATTTTTCCTACCATTTATTATAAACGTATATAAAAGTAAAACGCAACAATAAATATAGTGTTGACATCGTTTCGGATTTGAAGCAAATGTCAAGGGATTGAATAAAAGAGAATATTTGTTTATAAATACGAACTAGAAACATTTTCCAAGCACATTTAAAAGATGTCATATCTGAAATTAAAATGTTAAAATACTTCAAAATTTGTACAATTTGTATAATTTTGCAGCAATTACATAAAGACTTTTCAGAAATTTAAAAATCACATGATAGATACAGAATCTGTGTTCTCTTGTAAATTAAGTTTATAGCCGTTATGTGTGTTAGACTAGTTTTGTGAGCAGCAATGAACCCTGCATTGTTTACTGACACAAGATCTTAGTATAGTTTTCCTTAGTTGTGTGTGTTAGACTAGTTTTGTGAGCAGCAAGGAACCCTGTATTGTTTACTGACACAAGATCTTAGTATAGTTTTCCTTAGTTGTGAATTATTTATTTCGATTGAAATATCCTGGACCAGCCTTTCTCAACTATTTTGTTCTGGAGGAACCCTTGAAATAAATTTCAGGTCTGCATAAAAATACTGTTATCTACAAATAAATATTATCTTTTACTTATTTGGTCCCTTGCCATTTACTTTAAATCTAAAACGATACCAACGTCATACTATTATAAGTAACATAACCCCGTACATGTTTTTGCTTTTGTTGTTTACTTGTTCTCATGTTTTGCTTTTGTTGTTGTCTTGTTCTCATGTTTTGCTTTTGTTGTTGTCGTGTTCTCTTGTTTTGCTTTTGTTGTTGTCTTGTTCTCTTGTTTTGCTTTTGTTGTTGTCTTGTTCTCATGTTTTGCTTTTGTTGTTGTCTTGTTCTCATGTTTTGCTTTTGTTGTTGTCGTGTTCTCTTGTTTTGCTTTTGTTGTTTTCTTGTTCTCTTGTTTTGCTATTGTTGTTGTCTTGTTCTCTTGTTTTGCTTTCCTTTCTTGTTTACTTCTTATTATTTCGGTGAGTGCGCTTTCAGGCAGTGACATGTACTCACAGTCTTTCCTTGTGACAGAAAATTCCTCATTCCACTCAGTAGCTTGTACCCGCAAGTCTGACGTTCTGTTCTGATGGCAAAAACTGTTCAGCCTTTTAAGAACGGATTGAAATGTTTTCACTTCACTGGTAAACTTTGTCCCCTGCTTCGCCACTGTTTGCTGGAACACTTTCGAAAAATGTTCGTACAGGGCGTAATCAGCTGGGTTGAAATGTCTGTGAGTTGCTCTTAGCGTGGAATTAAATTTAGGCTTTGTCTCCCCCAGGACGTTGACCTTTAAGTACAAGACATCTCGCAGAGACCAGTTCAAAATTCGCTTCATTAAGATAACAGATTCGTCAAATCTTTCGCTGATAAGAACCAAATCAAATGTTCTGTTGATATAGTGTATGTAGTTATTGATTTTGTTTCTGTCGTGCCAAATCTTAGGGTCAATTCCAAAGTCGAAACTCATGCGGTTGTTTGTATACGACAAGCCTGCGTCCGCGGGTTCGAACGCCTTCGGATCACTCAGATAAGTGGAGATAGGATTCTGGCCCGATATATTTGCCAGATAATTTGTGTGGAAGACTTGCCTGTAATACTGAAAGGCGGACACGAACTGATCAAAAGAATTGCGAACGATGCCAATAAATTTCGCATCAGGAAATAAACTACTGCGTACTTGCTTCTCGTTGAATACGAGATGATGGCAAAGAACGTCGAAGGCAGTGCCATTGCCAGGTACAGGAACTGCTCTGCTTTTCCAGTTTTTGTTAGACTCGGATAACAGGTGGCCTTTCTTGGGGAGCATAACGGTTAAGTTCCGTGACAGGACAAAACGGCTAATGATGTTCTGCACGGTGCTACTGGCAGCTTTGTGCACTTTCAGGAAGAATAGGTGATGAACCTCTAGCCGGACCTCGCTGCCTGTAAAGTTCCTGATGCTCTTGTTTGAGAAATTCTTGCCAGCGAGTACCGAACTTTCCAGCTGCCTGGTGCTGGTCTTGGTTGGATACGCAGGCGCCATACTCTGGCCCTTTAACATACGATCATTGAGTGCCGACAAGTTCTCTGCAGACATCTCCAACGGATTGACTGCTTGGCGACGGCAGCGATCCGCTGATGCTCCACTACAAAAGAACAAAGTCGGATCTCTCAGGTGTGTGTGGTGCCAAGCTATCACTAGACTCAAGATAATGGCGGCCAATAGCAAGACACAATACACACTTTTCTCCCTGGACAGAACATCACAGAATATTTTTAGAATTATGATACTAACTAATAGTAAATACCGGAATGATTAATTAAGTTCTGAAATATATCTTCTCAATCTTAAGTGCGTAATGGATAAATAATTTGAAATTTAATAAAAGTAAGGTATTATTTAATAATAAAGAAAGAATAGTATTGTTTGCCTCTACTGATAACAGTGAGTTGTCTGAATGATATATTTTTTAAAAGTGTTATCGGCCTTAAGAATTGTGATCAAAGATGAGTAGGTGTGGCAATGAGTTTGAACACACCTTTAATGCTTTTCGCAGTATATGTATGATACCTCTCTGGCATCCTTCATTCGTTATTATTATTATTTATTAAATAATAACACATAACTAATTACAAGCGATCGATAATCTTAATTTATAGTTATTAATAATTCTCCCACAAGTCCAGCATGTCTCTCACTAGGCGAATTATAAAGGGTGTCGTAAAACTCTGCTCTTTACACAATAATAAGATAGACGTTTTACTGTCGCATAGTGTTTCTGCAGGTGGAAACTTCTTACTAAAGGAGTAATAAAATTTCGTCTTTTATTAATATTTATTGAGCCCCCCATCCACCTACTATCTCTCCAACATAAATTTTTAATATATGTGCAAGAAGGTTAATAAAGTTAACAATAAATTTTTTATATCACCAATCAAATACACAACAGATGAATATAATCAAAAGAGCATTGACATTTACATCACAACAATATTCGATTAACACTAAACAATTGTTCAGTTTATCTTAGCATAGATGTCAGCAGTCAAATTAATATTTATATATACAATCAGGCTCATAGATATAATTCTTCAGAGAGATGAGAGCAGAGTTTAAGAGAGTTAATATAGTCAATGTATATAACCTTTTCATAGATAGCAGCTGTCGCTAGCAATGTTCACAATTGCATGGTTTACATCTGGTCACTACTTTTGTTATTTGTCACAGTCCAACGTACCTTTTCTAGGCAGCTGTTCCAGTATCTTGGATACACTCACAAAGCCCATAGTGGAGAACCATCCAGAACTACGCATGCGCTAACAAAGCACATCACGCGGGATGTTCTAGAAGCTTCGTGTGCCCTACTCAAGCACACAACAAGGAATGTTAAAAATAATTCTCGAGACCGAGCTCACACCTCAATTTTCGCTGTATTGGCTCACGAAAAGAATTAACAGGAATCAGCTTACAGCAACATGTTTACTGATAAGTTTGATGACATCACTGGATTTACACATCAACATGATCTGGTAGAGTACAGTAGTCACTGCAGTCTAAAGTGGATCAAAAATGCACACATGCTTTCTCTGCAAAAGTCAAATTAAGGGCAGCATTAAATTTCATGCACATTTTTTCTCTAAATTCCTTTCCCCCTTACACACATTCTCAACTTACAAATCTTGCAATAATATTCAGTAGCCCGATACACATGAAGCATAAGAAATATAGCATTGATCAATCAGTCACCATATAAATAATGCTTCAATTACATAAGCATTCTCCAATTCAAATAATATATCAATAGCAAACACATACGAAATATTTCTAAGTCCACTCTTTATCAGTTAGTTAACTTACTATAGTATAAGCTAATGATCTTCTTTATGACCGAACTCGAGTTTCATCAAATTCAAAGTGATAGAATAGAGTCCGTTAATTTGTAGACTGTTGGAAAAGGAACTATTTATGCTGTTGAACTGTAAATTTGGTTTATATCAAGACCAATCGTTCTGAAGTATTTTTTTAAAAATTCCATCGAGAACTATTTAAAAAAAATATATATGAGAATCTATCGATTGTGGTAGATCTTTAAAAGTTTGAAAGGACCTTTTATTTTGTAGATGTTTCGAGTTTTAAAAGGATATTGAATTTATAGAAATATCAAATCCAATTTCCAAATCGTCTAAAAAAATCAATCACCTGAAACACATCTTAAAAATTCACACGCAGGAAAATTGCTGGTGGCCTGGCTCTGCCCACGACCTTCTTTCTCTCTGTGCTATGAAAGCCCATCGCAGTTCCCTACAACTTTCTTTGACCTTCGACCCTTGGGGGCGTCGTTGTCTGTCGAGACGGGTGCCATTTACCCTTAACATGCATTGGGTATGAAATTATGTGTCGACAACCCATCCATTTTAAATAATTGAATTTGTGTATTAAGACCTACAGAAAGATAGGTAATCCATAATTAAGATAATTTTTATTGTTTTGAACCGGCTTAGATGCATATATCTCAGCAATTACTTCAAGAAATAAAAATGATAGATGAATAATCCACCAAAAATTAAAGTATGCAGAATAGAAAATAATTTTAATTCATCTCACTTTTACTCTTGACGTTTACTAAAGTAACATTTTCCAGTAGCCAGAGACATTCAATACTTGACACTCGAGGGAGGTGAAGGTCAAATACTGGCTATACTTGAAATCAAACACTATATTTTTATGTGTGAGCACGTCATACAAGGTCACTAATCGCTGCACTGACGTCATTCACATAGGTTAGTTTGTTCTGGATGAGCACAGTCTAGTCGCAAAAACTATCGGTATCATAATATTACCATCCGCAAAATCTAAGCGGAAATCAATGGCATTTCATAAAATTGTAATGAAAATCTTAAATGAAAGAAAGAACGAAAGACAAACCAATAAGAGGCAAAGTTCATCCTACCCCCCTTCACCCCCGATCCTCTTACACACGCACAAAACTATATCCACTTTCGAATCTATATGCCTTCATGACTTGTTATTTAAAATACCTTGAGTGGTCGCTGGGTGAACGTAGTTTATTTTCCCCCCTCAGTATTAATCGGAATAATGCACGCTAGTGAAAGTAAACGTGTAGGGAGAGATAAAGAGTGACGGATCTCAAAGATAGTCGGACTGTTTTTAGACCCATATACTGAATGCTAGTGCCTTGGTCGGAGTTTCTACTTTTCGGGTTACAGTATTGGAGTATGGAGAACGTTTCACGTCGACAACCTCTTGCGCACTTTTTAAAAAATTAATTAAAGAACTCAAAGAGAGTGACCGTTTAAACTCGTCCAACAAGTGTGTTTATGATGGAGCTGTCGACAGCCCTTGTTGGTATGTCTTACCTAAAGGTCACGTTTTGTGTATTTAAAAAAATAATAATATTTGTTTGCTAAATGCATGAACTAAGATTTTCCTTTTACGTTTTTAATTGATGCACAGTTCTTACAACCTCACGTTTAAATTACTGACAGATGAATTTTGCATTTGATTTTTCATATATATATATTATTTAGACATCTAGGACATTTATCTCGCAGTATAAGTTTGCTTGCCAGTTGAATTTGAGATTTGATTAAGACAAAATAAAATTAGGTAAAATATTTTTTTTAAAAAAGGAATGTATAGTTTAACCCGTACTATACATTATCCTGTACATCATCAGGCAAATCTGCCATTCACATATTTTGATCCATCTGATACTCGGCCAGTATATGAATACTTTAATCACATTATGTCACGTGACTCTTATAAAGGTACTTTATAATCCCTGTCGAGTAATGTGATAGGCTCACTCAACGCTCAGAAGCACGTACTCCAGTTAAAACATTTCACACGCAATAAAAAATCAAATGTTTATAATCCATTCATCTATCAACTTTGTATCGATATGTCTTATGTCTGTCTGCCTATCTACCCACCCACTTATTTATCTGTCTGCATATATGTCTGCATATATCTATATATCAGTCGATCGATTTATCATCACGCAATGTGTTACTCGAATTATCTCTGCACAAGCTCTCTCTCTCTCTCTCTCTCTCTCTCTCTCTCTCTCTCTCTCTCTCTCTCTCTGTTTATGTAATAATCTCTCTAAACAACGTTCTGTCTGAATAATATCTCTGTGTTTAAATAATGATCTCTCTAATCAACGTTCTGTCTCATTAAATTCTCTGTGTTTAAATAATGATCTCTCTATGATGATCCCAGTCTGAGCAACATTGTCTCAGTAATATCTCTGTGTTTATATATTGATCTCTCTAAACAACGTTCTCTGTCTCAATACTATCTAGGTGTTTATAAAGTTCGTTCTGTCTCAACAATATATCCATCTTTTTTATAATGATTTATCTAAAAAAAATGTTCTCTGTCTCAATAATATCTCTGTGTTTATATAATGATCTCTCCAACAATTTATTTGCTTGTCAGTAGTGTCTCTCCAGATATTGGGTCTTTAAATCTATTTAACTACACAAAAATTTCAGCATCCGCATGTCCACCCATCAATCCACACCTTATTTGTTCTGCAACTGTTATCAATTTTCTTACAGAGAGTTTTATTAGAAAGAGCTTAAAATAACATTTTATCTTGAGATAAAGCTATTTAGCGAAATGCTGTCGCATGAATGGATTTAATCATGCAATCTTGTCATCCAATTTTGGATATCTTATCACAGATGGCGTCCTAAGATCGGAGGTCATTCATTGACGTCATTTGCGCCACAAACCGCTTCTTGATTTTTAATATGGTGTTTTAATTGCACATGACGTCAGAGTATGCGTGCGTATGTGTGTGTATGCGATGTACTTCATTATCTTTATAGTCCGATTTCATGAGGGGTTTGTCTGTGCGTAGGGTATTTTTGCTTCTGTAATTTTCCAAGTTTTATTTGCATGGGTTTGTTGTTGTGATTTTCATTTTAAAACATCTTGTATTTCCTATTCTTCTGCTTAAAAATAATAACTATATTGTTGACTCATAAGTACACTTAACTGATCTTTTTTTTTTAAATCTCCGAGCACTGATACAATGCTTAATAAACATGTAGTAGCATATAGTGTACCTAGATTATAAATATACAGTAGTGCCTAAGAATATAAACATAGCGTAGTAAATGATTGGTAAGTGCAGCTTTAGAAGTTGGTATTTATGATAAGAGTAGATTATGACCACATGCTGTATTAAATATTGAAACAAAGAGAAATCAATGTTAACATTTCGCGCAGTTTGCATGCAAAGTTGATGTTAATAATACTATAACAAATATTATAGTTCCTCAAGTCTGTGGTCTTAAGCGAGCTCAGGCTAAGGAGAGTTACTGTACAAAAATACTCTCTCGAAAATACAAATCATTTGCAATGCTCTTCACTGGTAAGGGTAAGGGTAAGGGTAAGGGTGGTTTCTAAAGCTGCTGTAGTCTTACACCTGACGTTTTCCCGGGGAGGATTGAAAATGGATGAAAGAAGGATTTGATATGGAATGAGTAAAATGGTAACCAATTAGTAATAGAGTTCTGGGAAATAATACCTAGCTTTGATCCAGAACTGAACCAAAACAGGATTCACAGCTTATGTATGCACTAGTGTCGGTTTGAAAATCCAGCACAAAAACTGCTAAGGAATATTCAAAATCCCTCTTTATGTGGAACACTTTATTTGTCTATATCATTTATGTTACAATGTTGAAGCCTGTAGAGAGCTATGTGTGATGTAGTCTTTTTGTCCATATCATTTATATGTTACAATGTTCCAGTCTGTAAAGAGCTATATGTGATGTAGTCTCTTTGTCCATATCATTTATATGTTACAATGTTCCAGTCTGTAGAGAGCTATGTGTGATGTAGTCTTTTTGTCCATATCATTTATATGTTACAATGTTGAAGCCTGTAGGGTGCTATATGTGATGTAGTCTTTTTGTCCATATCATTTATATGTTACAATGTTCCAGTCTGTAGAGAGCTATGTGTGATGTAGTCTCTTTGTCCATATCATTTATATGTTACAATGTTCCAGTCTGTAGAGAGCTATATGTGATGTAGTCTCTTTGTCCATATCATTTATATGTTACAATGTTCCAATCTGTAGAGAGCTTTATGTGATGTATAGCTATTTGTCCATATCATTTATGTTACAATGTTCATGTCTGTTAAGAGCTTTAATGGTGTCACCATGATATAACAGGCTCTCATATTCATGCATAACACCTTGGCTGACATAATCATTTATCTATCACAAACTAATATGCATGATGTTTTATAAAGCTTATTAGCAACAATACTTAGCCCTGTACATAGCCTTAGAGTACATAACCTATGTTTCACTAATCAGTAAACAAAAATTAGATATATTATCTGGCATAAACAGAAATGCATTTACATTACTGTACAGCTTCTCTGCATATATAAATAATAAGAACCTCTGTCAACTAAGTGAGGACAATTATTAAAATTGAAGTACTTGAAATTATTCTTAGAAAATAATACTAAACAGATTGTAACCACTGATGATGAAAGTACAAAAAAATTAAAAATGTCAAAACATACTTCAAATAAGAACATTGACACTAGGATAGATGAATAAGAAGAATAAATATTAACAAAATAATTTACATTTATTTAAATATTAAATAAATGCTAGATCATTATTTTAAAAAATTGAATTGTCTCCCTTGTTAATGTGCCAAGATAAAAATCAGTATTCATTTTATGGCTAGAGTGAACTCACGATAAAAGTTACCCCTATTCTTCAGATGGCAGCATGTAACGGTTGTGACAACTGCTACAGCTGTGCAACAGCATATGTACCAAAAACATGATCCCTGGGCCTGTACATGGCCCATAGAGTACTTGTGTCCATAGTATACGCTGTATTCATATTCAGCCAGTCTCACCAAAGATTGAAAGAACCTGGCCTCTACTGAGCAACAGAGACAATTCAGCAACCTTACTGCTGTCACTGAAATAATTGACATGGATTTATTCAATAAAATTATTTTCGAGATATATGCCGGAAGTTCACAACTCTGGTCAACTCGATTGTTAGTGAAAAGCCCCATATTTGTAGTACTAATCATAATCTCACTTAAAGCTAATATTTAATAAATAGTTTGCCAATAGAACCAGAGTGCAGCGTATTTTATTCACATCTTCTTTAACTTCTAAATAATCAGGATTATTGAGTGGCTGGGGCTGGAGCTGTTAGACTATTGTCTATCTTATATGTATTACACATCATCCATAGTTACTCTGTGGGCCAATCCTGGAATATGGTCTTACACTCCTCTCAGTCATTATTCAAGTTAATTAAATGTACAACATTTAATCATATAAAATATTTAAGCACAACCACCAGTTTATGTTAAAAGAAATTTAATTTGTAAAAGATAATCATTGTGTGTCAGACAGTTTACAATTATCAATAAGACAATTGGTCGATTACGTTAATCACACAATGGAACGAGAAAAAATGCTGATCTAACAATTGCTTGAACAAAAGAGTTTCATGTACCTTGAATTACTAAGAATGAAATAATAATAACATGTTTATTTATAATTCCTGCATTAGTCAAATAGATTTTCTCACCTTGATATGGCAGAATAAAATCTCATACTGATTTTTATCTTGGCACATTAACAAGGAAGACAATCCTTTCTCTTGGCAATCATGGAAAATGTTGGATTTGCTGTGTACACTTTTTAAGTCAATCACTGATGTGCTGAGAGAACTGGAAATGATTTATTCCTAAAGCCATAGATCTTCAACCTACTGATAATGTATGGAAATAAGAGAAAATAAGACAATTTCTAACCCAAATTAGTTATTAACTTTCATCCGGCACGAAGCTTCAGCATTGGTGTCACCAAGGTGGTGTTGACAGTTCGTGCGTCACCAAGGTGGTGTTGACAGTTCGTCCGTCACATTTGCTACTATAGGCTGACACTGAAATGTTTGTTTCAAATTTGGTTTCTGAGATATTTTGGGATGAACGCATGAAGTGTGATGATAGATTATTAATGCAAGAGGGTTTTGTTTATTTTTAAATGTATTCATACAGAATGTGGTGGTTAGAATTTAACATATACAATTATACACATACTGAACAATGTGTATTATATGTAAATGTTGAAATGCTTATTTAAAAAAAAATAATATAACCATGTAAGTCTACATAACTATCGTCAAGCTCAAACTTTGTCTAAATGTAGAAAAAATTACTTTCATCAATAACGAGATTTCGAGAATAGCATAAAGTTTTTTTGACTAATTTAGTAAATTGTAAAGTGCAGATCAGTAAAATACAATTAAAGTAAAATATATCCACGTAAAATCAAACGTATTTTATTTTATTGACACAGGAGTGAAAGAATAGATACTAGAAAACTTTAGATACTAAAGGCAGAGAGCTAACATTTTAAAGAGAGATGAAATTTCAGAGGAAGACACATGACCTTTAAAATTAAAAATAAATAATATTGGAAATTTTTTTAGAGGATTTCCACTCCATGCTATCTGCAACAACTAAATTTTACAGACTACAAGCTAGACCAAAAATTAATATTGAACCCCTTTTAATGCATGTGTCATAGGTCTCTTACTTTTTTACTGCATGTGTCCTAGGTCTCTTAGTTGTTTACCGCATGTGTCCTAGGTCTCTTACTGTTTTCTGGATGTGTACTAGGTCTCTTACTTGTACTGCATGTGTCCTAAGTCTCCTAATTTTCTCTTGGGTGTCTTAGGTTTTACCGCATGTGTCTTAGGTCTCTTACTTTTTCTACATATGTTCTAGGTTTCTTACTTGTGCTGGATGTGTGCGCAAATACGGAAGTGATGGAGCTGTGTCGCACAGCCATGGAGATTGACTGTGACGTAGACTATGCAGCCGAGGGTGACGAAACGCTGTGTGCTACAGACGGTCATACATATGCTAATTTGTATGTATTTCATGGAAGTCAAGCTTTATTTTTATTACCGCCACTAAGAGCTGGATAGGATTTTATCCAATAGCAATCATTTTTCATTATTAATACAGTCGTTCCATCAACATATATAGTGCATCATTCGCTCGCTTGCTCACTTTCTCCAACAGCATAGTGCTTGTTTAAACCTCTAATCTATCAACTCCAAGTAAATCAGCAGTCTTCGTTCCACCTGAAAGCTTTTCCGGGCTCCCTCAATTAAAACAACAGTGACAAATTGAAATATAATGCTCCAGTTTGTGGCTTAATTGCCTTCAGTTGTAACCAACAACACTAGTTTCATTTTATTTATAAAATATGTATTTCAGCCTGATCACCACAACCACCTATAGCAACATAAAACTTACGGAACACAGTCAAGCAATCCCATAAGTTAAATACAGTTTAAATAGAAATGTTTGCGTATTAAGAGATTGTTTTAAATTAATGTAAATGCTAAGATCATCTTTGTAATCGTTTGTTGGAAAAGTTTTTTTTTTGTTTGTATAAAATATATACATAGATGTTGTAGAAGGTACAAAAGAAAAAGACGTTCATTTCATATAATGGTATTAAATAAGCTAAATTTTATTCTCTGTACTCTATAGTAAAATGTTGATGAGTACACACATTGTATTTCATTTGAACTTGTACATCGATTTTATTTACTGTTGGGGATGGGGTGGAATGGTGCAAGCATGACGTAATTTTTAAAAGGGGTACATATTGGTGTGATAGGTTGTGACAGTGTTTGGGGTGGTAAAAACAACAGCAACAACACACCAAAAGCGTAACATGCTCTATGAACGCCCCCCCCTCCCCCCGAGGTGACTAGGGTTTTTTTGTAGACAAACTCTACTTTAAGACATTTCTAAAGTTCGATACTGTTTTGGTACGACCAGCCACATGTTTAATTTCATTACTGTTTTGAAACGATTTCAGTCATATGTTCTCATTTCAATACTGCCCTGGTACGAATTCAGTCACATGTTCTCATTTCAATACTACTTCAGCCATATGCACTCATTATATTGCCTGCGCGCGCGCGCGCGTGTGTATGTGTGTGTGTGTGTGTGTGTGTGTGTGTGTGTGTGTGTGTGTGTGTGTGTGTGTGTGTGATTTCAGTCATATGTTCTCATTTCAATACTGTTTTGGTATGACTTCAGTCACATGTTCTCATTTCATTATGTGTGTGTGTGACTTCAGTCATATGTTCTCATTTCAATACTGTTTTGGTATGACTTCAGTCACATGTTCTCATTTCAATACTGTTTGGTATGACTGAAGTCATAGGTTCGCATTTCAATACCGTTTTGACACGAGCCACATGTTCTCATTTCAGTTCTTTTGGGTAGGACTTCAGTCATACGTTTTCATTTTATTTTGTGTGTGACCTCAGTCACATGTTCTCATTTCAAAACTGTTTTGGTACGACTTCAGTCACATGTTATCATTTCAATACTGTTTTGGTACGACTTCAATCATATTTTCTCATATCAGCCTGCTGATTGGATATATATCTTGGAGCATTGCCTTGTTATCCTTGGCATTTTATTTAGTCTAGTGAAGTCTCACTCACATATTAGCATTTCAGTCTAACGAAAGGATATACCTTTAAGTACAGAGACAATCATTTTGCCTAATGTTCCAATTATAGGGTATGCCTTTAAGAACATTGACAATAATTTTGTCTGTTACAATGATTGGGTATGCCTTAAGAACAGTGACAATCATTTGTTTAATGTTCCAATGATTGGGTATGCCTTTAAGAACAGTGACAATCATTTTGTCTAATGTTACAAAGTTCTAATGATTGCGTATGCCTTTAAGAACGGTGACAATCATTTTGTCTAATGTTCCAATGATTGGGTATGCCTTTAAGAACAGCGACAATCATTTTGTCTAATGTTACAATGTTCCAGTGATTGGGTATGTCTTTACGTGCACTAACAATCATTTTCTCCAACGTTGACACTTCAGTCTGATGATTGGATATTCCTAAAGGGCTTTGTATGTGCCAGTTGACTGTAACGTACGTAGTCAATGTAGTGTTCCAAATTTTTCCCACGCGGCAATGTCATCACTTAAAAAAAAAATTCTATTAAGGAACTTTTTTTGAGCGAATAGTTGAAACTCTTCATTTTCAAAACTAACTGAATCTCATGATTATGACAGAAATTAGACAAAAAGAATGGGCTATTATTTTTTTAATCGTCATGCTATCACTGCCCCTGACATCAATTATTTACAGTTAGGGATCATGTCTTGCCAATCCTATCAAGATTCTGTGAGGTCCAAGTGTTACTAAGGAAATGGGCACATGACGAGAAATAGTTGCACTTAAAAGTGGAGGTGCTTCACTATTTCTCATCATTATTATTAAATGAGGCGCTTTCCCCTTAGTTTTCACTTATAAAGAGAACTCATTCCTTGAAGTTACATTACTACTTTTGCTAATCGGATGTTCTTTTAGGTGCTACTTCTCCAAAGCCAAGTGCCAGAACTTCAACATGAACATAGAATATTTTGGCATTTGTGGAGCTGGTGTTGCAGTGACGGACTCCCTATTTCTGTTGACTGAGTCTTCTTCAACAACAGAAGCCGTCACGACGTCAACTGTGTCAGAAGACACAACGACAGTAGATGAAGAAGAACTAATGCGGCAAGTCTTCTGTTCCAACGTCAACGACATTTCGTGTGACGATGATGTGCCTCACTGGTACTGTGGCTCCAACAACGTCATGTATAAAAACGAGTGAGTTTTCCAGTAATTTATTACCGGTCCTTGATTAGTCACTTGTGTTGTAGGAAGGGTTATCGTGCAGGACTAACTAGACTCAGTCCTTACCAGAAAGCTAATGAAGTAAATTTCTCTTTAGGTCTGCTAAGAATATGTAGACCCATTCCACACTTCCCTGCTAATGTCCCAAAGAAAAATCTCTTTAGTTGCAAGATCGTTGGCAAGAGACGTTAACATCGATGAGCTCCACTGACTTTGGGAAATTAAAAAAAATTTTTTTTTTAACGGAAACTCCGAGGACCCCACATCATGAGCCAACAACATTCTTCGTGAATAAAAGACTAAACAGGTCAATAAGTGTGCACAAATTCTCCAAAATCCTGGTGCCAAATATTCTCGCGAGTCGAGATCGATAATTATGGTGACAGTTATGTGCCTGCAGAAAATATCTTTTACAACCCATAGACTTGCAATCATTTACTAAAAAATTCGTAGGTATAGGGTTGAACTATAAAATGTCTCTTTTTCCTGTTCTTCATGTGGTGAAATCCTTTGTTTATTTTAATGTTGCAAAGGGATTTGTTTTTATAAAATAGACTATTTTAAGCCATATCTGTGTGTATTTCAAAATGAACAACTTAGAAACAGTATCTCTGCCTCAAACCAGATTACTAATTCACCCTTATTTCAGTAGTTTCTGGTCTTCACTAATATGTGTTCTGTCAAAAACTATTGAATTAAGACTTGTTTGTTTACAAACCTGTTGGTAGTAACCAATACTCCAGTTCACTGGTACATCAGAAGGTAAAATTTTGGATCCCCTATGAAATGTTGAATCTTTTGTTCCCTTATGATAATCTTATAAAATTGTTTTGAACAGAAGACGTTAATACTAAATATTATAAACTAGATTTATATTTAATATATTTTTTTATTTATATATTTTTATATATAAACAATGGCATGTATATGACAGTAGAATAACTTTAAATGGTGGGCTCCCCTGCAAAAAAATCTAAAATGCCCTCCCCCTTTCTATATGCACACACATATAACAAGCACATACACACTCTCTCTCTCTGTGTACTTCACAGAGAATCAGTATTTGCCATGCACCCTGGAAAACTTGATCATATGTATAATTTTCAAATATATATATATTTTTTTTATAGGAATAAATATTGAACCCCTTCTGTTGACAGCTGTCCCCGCCCCTCATGAGTACTGCAGGAACAGTAGCTATATCACTGGTATATGATCAATTTTACTTTTTAATCCCAACTGAAATCCCTCTGGCTCATTAGATTTATAAAAAAAAAAATTTATGGTTGATTTTAACAAAATCAAGTATTAATTTAAGCAAACTCTGCATTATACTCAATTGTCATCATAAGATCAGGACTACAGTATTCTTTTCTAAACTTTAAGTTAGAGAAATGTTGGGCCATCTTGTAGTACAAACGTACTGAGGGAGGAAACAGATTTAGCATATGCACATATATGAATAAAGTAAGTAAATTGTACATATATTAATTCATCTAGTAACTTTAGTTTATCAAGTGCTTTACCTCTGCTTGAGAAGCTAGACAAAACTATCTTCTTCAAGAAAACATGCATGATAATAATTCCTAATAAAGTTTTGTTAAGAAATTATTAAAATGTTTCTTAAAAATTTTAATTTTCATTCATGCTTTAATAATAGAAAAAATGTTCCACTGGATAAAATATTAAATGAAATGGCAGACCATATCATTGAATCTCATATTATCATTAGGTGGTATTAAATTTTAAGGCTTTAGTAAATAAAATGTTTCAACTGATATTTGCAACTAAAATGAATGTTATAAATCCTTTAAAAAAATTAAATTATGAAATTATTTTTAGCAATAAGAGAATATAAATACTGAAAATATTACATGGGAGGAGTCTAAGATGAATGTAAGTACACATGTAAGGGGTAGTGTGGGTGGATGGGGAAAGTACACCAAGTGGAAAGGAAGGATTTATTGAAAATACTGACTTGTCACAAATGGATGGTTTTCATAGATATTTCTGATCATTACACTGACTATGAACATCATACTAAGATACATATCAGTCGCATAAATCTCATCATTTATTTTTTTTAACAAAGTTTCAGTGTCTGTGTTATCACAGGAGATGCAGTAACTCTTCACTATACTCCACTGGTGAAAACATGCTTTCCCTCCTGCCTGTCAGCAAGTGGGAGCTAGATTTATGTGCTGAATCACAGAAAGTTATCTGATTTACTAAACCATATTTACAAATCACTGGCTCTGACCAACATCTTATCCACACACAATAATTAAATCCACTTCAACTTATACAAAAACATTTTTGAAAGATTAAAAAGAGCAACATATCTCAGCAAATTTCCATTTAATGACCTTGTGACCACAACAGCTTAAAAGAAGTATTTTACAAGTCTTGACAAACAAGATCAAAATCATGGAACAAATAATAATAGGATTCAGTCACCTGTTGTGAGTTTTCCTAAATTTCTTAACTTGTCACTTTTTAAGAATTAAACTGTCTAGTCTTTGAAAAGTTATCTTAGGAGCAGCCATGCTGATTAAAAATGTCTGAAAACCTAGAACTCTAATACATTCTAAAAACTTTGGTATAAACAATGCAAGGAAACTGACAAGAACAACTTTGAATCCATTTGTATTTCTTTGTACTAACCCTCTATATATTAGATATGTACACATTTTAACCATATGTATGTATTACAAGAATGAATACCAAGGAAACAAAAACACTTTTTATGTAAACAATATGAGATTTATATTGTTATCTCAGTATGGATGTTTATGATCAAATTTCTTTTCATATTTTCTGTTCAATGACTGATTCTATCAGTAAAATTATTTTTCCTGCTGGTCTGTGACTGGATTCATTTTAAGAAGAATCATATTATCACAGAACAGCATAAAATGGCTGAAAGAAATATGTTAATTCTTTCTGTAACCCTGCCCTATCTTTAAATGTTATTCTAAATAATTTAACCAGCATCATAATGATGTAAAGAAATATACAAAATGGTCATATTTGGCAAAAGTATTGTATGCAAACTTTAGAACATTACAAGAAGGAAGTATGCACTTAAAGAATTTTGCCACAAATCTAGTAAGAAAAATAAAAACAGATCTCATTAATTGACAATCAACACAAAGCGCACTCGCTTGATTTAAACTTGCATTGGGTTTATTAGCAGAGTTAAACTCTCTTGCATATGTTCTTATTTAAAAATATTACAGGTCTCTCTCTGTATTACATACATATAAAATTTTCTGGCATGAATTGAACATATTCTTCTAGCACAATGAAAATATAGTATTTATTTACCTAAAAATTACTAGCTCTAACAGATGAATTTTATATATTACTTAATTATAAATAGTAATTAACCTTTTATTATAATTTCTAAGATACATGCTTAAACATCTTTTAAAAACTGCTGTTATCTTATTTTTGTGCAGATGTGAATTCGTTAAAGCACAGTGTTTTATGGATATTACTCTGGAGAACATTCACAGATGTATGAATTAAACTACCCCTGATTTAAGACTCATTTCAGACAAATACTTTTGTGTGTGTATTCTTATCATACTTCTTTATTATTTTTAATAAAACTTCCATACATATGCAAATTAATACATTTTCTCAAACACTGCTGACAGCAACACATTTTTTAAAAAAAAGCAAACAAGGGAGACAATATAAAAATAATAATTAAAACCAGCCTGTCATTCCCCCCTCCCCAACCATTCATCATGCACAAGCAGCAGAGTAATTGTTGATGTTGAAAATTTGTATTTACAGGAAATATGTACTCTGCACTGAAGATTTTTAAGAACCAAGCTTTTGTTTCATTTACTGATAGAAAATGTTCAAACTCATTTTGTCTTTGGGATACTTTCTGTTGGCTTGTTTAAGCAAGGCACTGTTGATTGCAGGTTGAGATACCCTATTCACAAAAAGAAACTTTAAATAAGTATTGCTGCCTGACTATTTAAAAAAAAATACTTGTAGGTACTTAGTGGCTTTGAAATATTTCTCTAAAGAAATGTGTTTTTATTCATTCACCCATTTTCTCTAAATAAAAGTAAATTTTCAATTTAAAAAATAAACTCTATGAAGAAGGAAAAATATATCAATTTATTTTGGAATGCACAAAGATGAATTTGAGTACAATTGTTTCTGTATACAAGAAAACTAATATTAAAATAGGTTATGTACAGTGAATCCTTGATTAAATGTTCTCTACAATTAATGTGAAATGAATATACATAATGCATACAATTATGAACAGTTTATCATATCCATACCTGCATTAACAATATACAAAATCTTTCACACATACATGCACATACACAGCAAACACATTCAAACACAGTATGTAATAAACTATGACGTTCTGAAATAATTTTAAATCATCACTTTTTTCTGATAAAAAAAAAAAATTATGAATGTTCAAAGAGCAAAATGAAATTACATTAAAGGTTTTAAACAAATGTTAAACCGATCAAAACTATATATCTATAAATATCTATATACACAAGTTTAAGCATATTATTTTGATGCATTTTAATGTGAATTATGCATTGCAGATCTTCAGTATATGAATATAGTTAATTTTTTACCTTGTTATGTTTGTTTTTGTATGTTAATTTATTGCTTAACAATGTTCATTTCTTTTTTTAAAAGGAAGTTTGCTAAGCAGTTACAATAAATGTGAAACACTATTTAATATGAAACAGCTAACACAATTAATGAATTCAAAATTTTTGTTCAATAAGGCAAATTTTACAAAGTGACACAAATAAAAGCAGTTAAACATATTATCATGTATTGAATTATAGCCCTAAAATTAGTGGAAAGATAATGAACCAAACCTAGATAAACCTTGGTCAACTTGTGGAAAATATTTAAATTTAAATTAAAATGGTCCAGCAATGGAATGACAATACACCAAAATTTGAAGTGTCTTGGTCCAACTAATGGAATGATAGTATAACAAAACTCGAAATATCTTGGTCCAACTAATGGAATGACTGTATACCAAAGCTAGCAACACCCTGGTCCAATTTTAGTAAAAATATTATTTAGAAGAAAACAGTTATATATCGGTAATAACATTAACAAAAATACTTCACTGTCATCTTATTGATCAAGTTATAAATCCCTTTCCATTCAATCCTTTAAATTTCATACGAGTATTAGAAAATGCAATTTTGTACAGTGAATATCTCAATATATTTTTACGGTAGTGTTTTCAGAGATGTGTGCTGATTGCAGCAATGACAACTAGGATGAATGAAAAGACAGAGGCTGAAACAGGGTTAGCTTGCCCAGTGGGCAAAGATGGACAGTTGGGACCTTGGCACTCGGACGTTTCTGCAAACAAAGTTTTAAAAAGTTAGTTAATAATAATTAACAACAAAATGGCTAGGTATTCAAAAATAAAATTTATTATTACTAATTAAAAACACACTTGCTGAATAAATCTTTATCATTAAATACATAAAGAATCCTATAACCTAACAGTTTATTGCTCTTGGCATAATACTTTGGTCCCACACAAAAAGCAGCTATGCCTAGTTTATCAGGACTGCTAATAAACAAGTGATTTACATCATGATATTTATGTATTTTAAATCGCAATTTAGCATTGAAAAGTACCTGTTACAAAAAAAAGAGTACACACTTATGATAATTAATGTGTATTTACTTTGATTTTTTAAAAATTATCTTATGTCAAATTACTGCTGTAAATGTTTCAAAATTGCACAGTTCACCATACTGTATACTTACAGTCCATTTTGAGACATTTTCTATCTTGAACGTTAAAGCTACTTTAGTGACTGATGCAGACTAGGATGTTCAATTACAAATCATGACATTGATACATCAATCTGAAAAAGGATTTCCATCTGAATTTGGACTGTTTGGTAAGTGTTTTATGCGAATATATACTCACATGAGTGATTTTTATTTGTGAGCACTGTGCCTATAAAAGGGACAGTTTTCAAGTAATCTGACACAATTGCAGTCTAGGTAATGATAATATAGAGCAACTAAATTTACAGCCAATCTACAACTACATTTACCAAAGAGTGTGATAACAGATTCAGCAGATCCTTTGTTGTTGGTGGCAATGCAGAAATAATCTGTAAAATCATTGGCTTGGACGTTCTTTATCTAAAACACACACACACACAAAAAGTTAAAAAATAACTGCAAAAAAATTCTTGCAAGACCAAAATTTAATTTGAAATTATAGAATATTTTACACATTTTATTCATTATTTATATTGAATTTATGCAATATGAAGATGCACACAAACTGTTACAATACTCAGCATTAGAATGCTCAAATACAACAATCATATACATTAATGACAAAACTAGATTCAATGACACATTAGATTCAAAGGGTTAAAAACAATGACATACAGTGTAGTAAGACTTTTGCTGATAAAATAGAGGTACAAACTAATTGCTCGTGCTTAACACTTTCACTGTAGTTGTGTTTAGAACATATATTCACAAAGGTGACAGCTGTTATCTCTAATAAATCAATTTTAAAATAAACAGGAAACTTCTTTATTTCTACCTTTAGTGTGTACCACTGTTCACTAGCTTTGAGGTTCTGGTTGTCTGTTGTCTGTTTATTTATATCAAACTTGTCATCATCAGTAATTCGAGTGCGACCTCCTTGGACGATTCGTTCCCAAGTTACTGTTGGTTCTGGATGACCTGAAAATCCAATGGAAAAAAGATTTTAAAAAAATTAATGTATAGTTCGCAAATTTAGTACATATTGCTAAATATTTGTAAAGCCACTAATTAAAAATTATACACAAATTTATGGGTTTGTTTTATTAATAAGAGTAAAATCGAAATTAGAGGAGATTAACATCATATTGTTAATTAAAAGTATAGGTACATTTAAAGAAATAAACTTTCAGAACTAGTGACAACATAATCTTTGATAACAATTAAAGTGTAATTTTAAAAAAATCTAGAACATTCCAAGAAACTGGTTAGGAAATGCAAGTGCAAATTATCTTTACATTTCAGTACAGTTCCAATATGCAATGAGCCTGTTTTACTTATCTGAAACCTGAAGAGTGAGAAAGACCAAAACTGGTCTGCACATTTAAATTCAATAATTTCAATATGTTATCAAAAAATAAATTTATGCCACAAATAAATAATATACATTTAAATTTTGCCTGATTAAGACCTGTTATGCCTTCCATTTTAAAATTGTTATAATTCATGCTAACCAAATGGCCAAAACACTCTGGCACAAATGTATATAACATAAACTAGGTTAAGAGCTATAGTTGTCAGTGTAAATGTTTTTATTTAATTTTTAAACGAAGGTAAATTAATATGTATAAATAATGTTAAAAACTGAGGTAGATAAATTTAAAACTCTTTAACATTACAGCAAGATAAATAAAGACTCATAATTGAAAATTGAAAATGGTTCTTACTGTGCCAAATGTAACATCATCACCTGTTTTACAAGTGAACCAACAAACATAATGTTGTTGATAGTGTTTGCATCATGTCCAGTGGAGAATAAAAACATAAAATGACTGATGATGGGTAGACATTTCAGAGATAGCTTGCAACCACATATATCACAGGTTTGTAAAGGAGTTAGGTGACATTCAAAAACTTTATAAAAATTTAAACATCATTATTTACTGTTTAAAAACTGTTGGCTGTATTCTAATCTAAATTACTTACTTGAATCAATATTTACAAAGGTAAATAACTGAACAAAATAAAGGAATATTAATAAAAAAGTTAAACAAATAGGCAGAAAGTTTTTATAAACCATTTCAGAACACACCTTTGGTTATGCATTCCAACTTAGCATTAAATCGGCGGTTCTGTGCTTGTCCAACTGACTCCTGAACTACACGAGTTGATGGTGCATGAAAAACTAGCACCTGAGCCAGAGATTCTGCTGGTGGCTTAATGTTGTTGTCAGCTACACACCGATAGACTCCCATGTTAGCAACAGTAACATTTGACATGAAAAGGATTGGGCTCTGAAAAAAAAATATCGTTATTTGTAAAACCGGCTCTGAAAAGAAAATAATCATTATTTGTAAAACCATTTCCTATTAACAAGTACATGTATTAAGTAATGAAATACTTTATGAGACTACATTTACAGTGAAAAACTAATTTTCAGAATTACCTCACTGCTACCAGATAATTCTTCAGTGCTCTAATGAGACACAAGCACCTACACACAATGTAATATTGTTATTTAAATACCTGAATTTTTTTTTGAAACAAACAATATCTGTATGCATAAGTTTACAAGAATACAAACTCTGCACACATAAAATATGCAGTTTTGTGCCTTCCAAAATTTAACCATGGAACTTGGAATAATTTGATTTTTTTCATTAAATTTAGGTTACTGGCACCACTTAAGCATTTTTAAAACTGAAATTTGTGTTACATTCTGTGAGAACATTTGAGTTTATAAAAATGCAAAAGAAATAACATGGGTGTTTCTCTGATACACATTTCCAATGTAAATTAGCAGTCTTTAGTGATAATAACAGTTCTTTAAAACATAAAAATAATAAAAATGCTAATTTAAAACCATTTTCTGACTAAATAAATGTCACAAAATTATCATAGGTCATATTACTGAAAGAGTGAAATATCATGAAAAAATATTGCCAGTATAACATGTAATGTAGATGATTATAATACTTGAACAATTGTTGACTGAACTGAAGAAGAATATGCAAAAATACCTCTGGTAGCATTCCTAATACTAGTGAGACTAGGTGTTAATAACTACTGATAACCACTCCACTTGATCTCCCTTTCAATAAAGTGCAAATAGCAGCAATTAACTCTGATGGCAGACAATATTTCTTCTCTGGGATCAAGAGGTAGCAGGAGCAAATAACTCTGGAAATAATATTACCGGGTTTATCTTGGCATCATTTCTAAGATGTAGCTCTGCTAGTTGTATTAATATTTACCAGTAATCAGGCATGCATTATTAAACTACTAATATGTAATATTCATTATTGGTTTTAGTGACTATTTATGATGTAACTTTAACTTACAGAAAAACTCTTGTTTAGTGGTGCCAATTGGCACCCATTGTCATGCTAATACCTGTGTAGTAAAATTGAGAATGGGTAACCATGGTAATGCGGACATTATGTCTATACACAATTTAGTACACTCCCCCTCCAGTCACACTCATATCCCGCCCATAGAGGGCAGCCTGCTAAATCATGCCAGCCATGGGTTGGCTTATGCACTGAACAGCCACTGTATCTAGATCTAATTATTTACGACATAGATCACCAATCACCATAGATCACACTCTTTCTTTTCGCTTATGGTTGTTGTGCTCGTTAAGTGTAGCATGTTATTGATTTTTGATGTTAATACTAAATAGACTTCAGTAAACAAACTAGTCAGTATTTTAACATCAATAAATTAAATAATAATGTTGTAATATTTTTAATATGGGGAAGACACCATCTGTGTGGAGTCAGGCCAAGTGATTGGATAGTGACATGGCAAAATGCAATCTGTGCAATGAAATTCTATTGGCAAAGGGTGATTGAACTTAATGCCTTATTTTTAAATACGTTATTTTTGTTGACATTTTATTTAGTTTTAGTTTACTTTAGTTTCGGTAATGTTTGATAATATTAAAAATAAAAGTCTGCATTGTACATACAAAGATCATAACTAATAGTAAGTCACTAGATGCATACCTTTGGCTACTGTGTGAAATAGAGTGCATGCTTAATGGTTAAGTAGCTTTGTGTAGCGATGGAGATTATGCTAATTTTCGAACAGGTACCCATTCAAAATCTGGATGATAACCTGGGCAGTATTATAGAAAAATTTGACTGTCCTACTCTTGTGTGTTTATTTGTATTTTCATTTATTAAGAAGTAAATTCACATGTTCAACAAATAAACAGATGCAGCTATAAATACTCACCCGAAGCTGTGCTACACCTGAAGGCAAGTTTGTGCCATCAGACCTGGCCCAGGTAATGTTCGGTAAAGGTATTCCTGATGCTGCACAAATCAAAGTAGCATTCTGACCTTGGTCTACTTGCAAGACGGCAGTTGTTTCACCAGGACGGATTGTTGGAGGCACTGTTAGGAGGAAAATTAATTTTTGTATTGTAAAAGAAAGACAACATCTGCTAACACTTTGGATCTGTTTGTGTTTTCAATGTCACTTTAATCCTTCAACCCTTATCATTTTAGATTACCACATTTCCTGAAAATACATCATTTTAAAGGACTTTTTAAAATATTAAACAATTTTTAACAAAATCAGCAATGTAAGAAAGAAGTCGATGCAGTATTTTAATAAACTGTCCCAAATTCAACGCATAAAAATCAATTTTAAAAAATTTAAGCCAATGTTTTCAGATTTTTATTTTGTGTTTGCTAACAAAAAAACCCAAAAACATTATTTGCAATTTTTAGGTTTAAGATGTGTATTCATGACAAACTATAAAAATAAGTAAATTTATTATTTTGCACTTTACTGTTTCACAAATAATAAACTGTCAGAACATTTAAAAATGTTCTAATCTGTACTAATGTACAGATAATTTTTTAAAAATCAAATAAACTTTACAGCATATAACTTATAAGTGGCCATTGTTTTCCTGTTTTTCACCCTTCAGCAATCTTTGACTTACAATGCTATTCTTTATAAAGAAAAAAACAACTTGATTTTTAAAAAATGTGAATCTGCCAATCTCTCATATACATATATGCACACACCTCCAAATACATACATGAAAAAACGTGGAATTTTTATTTCTCATTCTCGTGTTTTATTTTGGTTCAGGGATAAATTTACAGATTAAAGAATACTTTTTAAAAAAGTTTATTATACGTTTATCCTAGGGTTTCTCAATTGGGGTTTTGGGAACATTGCTAGAGGTTCCCTGAGAGAATGAATGCAAAAAAAAAAAAAAAAGCGAACACAGATGTAGTAATTTTTATGCAAGGTTCCCTGAGACCTGAAATCTATTTCAAGGTTTCCTCCAGGGTAAAAAAGTTGAGAAGGGCTGGTTTATACTAATGCTGACAATCAAACTGCATTAGAAGGTCAGCAACATCCAAATATTTAGCAGTATAAATACAGGGTGTTCAAAAAGAAATGCAACTCATGGCAATGCATGTTTATTAGTAAATTACACAACTGTTGTAAATGTTAGCCATCACGCTGTGCACATAAATGTATTCAATAAATCATGTTACCACACATCTATCTTAATGTTTCATTTGATATTTCAATAATAATAATAATAATTATGATTTAAATAAAATGTACATACATTATATATGGGTTGTATTTCTTTTTAAACACCCTATAGCTTTAATCTCATAGTTATTTAATTATTATTAGATTTAGTTTTTGCCATCAAACTATTTTTCAATCACATAAAATTTCACTAAATATACTTCTCCACATTCAAAAAATACAAATTTGCTCACAGCTAAGAGTAACATGAAACACGGAAATAGGCAGTTAAAATTAAAATAAAGTTTTTACATGTTCTTTAAAAAATTGCAATATATTCTTTATTTCTGAAAATTAAAAGAAATATTATTAATAAAAATAACAATCTTGTTTTTAATTTTCAACCATGAAGGCAATTAATAAAATAATTTCATAATATTAATAATAAAGGTGACATAATTAAACAAGGCTGAGATGATTCTTTTCTGCTTTCACTTTCAGTTTCACTGGAAAAGTAAGCTGCCCATGTTTCTAAAGTATTATATATATTGTTCAACCTGAAACAAAACACAGAAATAAATACATCAAATCTTGTCAGGTCCACTGTCTTTTGATGAACATACCTTGTACAGTGATTTTCCCCAGTTTAGTTGGGAAACTGTCAACAGGAACAGCTTGAATGCGCACATAACATTTGTATGTTCCTGCATCAGGTTCAAGCAACCGACGAATCATCAACATATAAGTCAGTCTATCACCAGACTGTCTTTTCTGAACTTCATATTTACGAAGACCCCCAATCATTGGATTAAGTGGAATAACAATTCCTTCATCCATAGAGATGGTTTCGCCTGTATCCATATGCTCCCAAACAACCTGAAACAGAAGTGAAATGAAGTAGAAAACACAACTATCTGGAGGCAAAAATGATTTATTATAATATAAGCTCATTTTCCAGGCAAGTGTACCATTTTGGGCAAGTGCAAAAAAATAAAGTGGATTAAATATAATTATTTTACATGTTGCAACAGGGCCTAATACTCACATAAAACTGTAAGAATAGATAAAAATTATAAAAATGTTGATGTTATAGGAGTTTGAAATATGTAAAAAGCATGTATTTCTATTGAAATACATTGAAACTTAGAAAGTAAGGTTGAGACATATTTTACCATGAAAAAATTTTCTCGCCTTTACTGTTGCAACAATGTGATCTTAATGCAAATGAAAGTTATTTTTCTTATTTGGAACTTAAACTCATCACACCAAGACAAAATGACATGGGAATTATCTTTCCAGAATATGGTGCTTTTAAAAAATGTAAGTAGTTCATGATTTTATTTTCATTATTTTATATTTACAAAAACAAAATCAAATTAATTTTCCTAAAGCTGAATATAATATAATAAATAAATTTGAAAATCATTAGTATATGAATATTTCCAGTAAATGAATTATTTAAAAAGCACTAGAAGTTTATGTCTGATATGTTGATTTTCAGAAAAGAATTACAGTTTTGACCCGATTCATATGGAAACTAAGCATTACAAAAAATATGCCTTTTCAAAATATTATTTCTTCAAAAACTTGACCATTTGTAGATAAAAGGTATATTGAATATTGCTGTAATGTATTATCACTTCCAAGAAAACTTTGATATAGTATGTTTGTAGGATTATTTATAACAATGAAAATTAAACAAAATGGCTCTATGTATGCATGTCACAAAAAGAGGTGCCATTTTTTAGTTCAAAAAGAATTTGTATTACAAATAATTACAAAATAAATAAACACACAATCATTCAACTATCTTATGTATCTCCACATCAATTCTGAATATATAGAACACTTGATATTTCAATGCTTTGTTTTTATTTTTATGAAAACACATTTCAAATGGACTCACCCTCCATGGTACACTTGCCCAGAGAATGAGCCATATATATATGCAGGAATAGGTGAATGTAATTTTAGATGTTGGTGACATGTACCACATTCTCTCTCTCTCACACACACACCTTAGACATGATACAATCACAAAGTGATGTGACTGAATGAACACCAAACAGACTGACAGATACTGTGATAGATTTAACCTTGCCCCAATTACCTCTAGACCGGAAAAGATAGTTGACAGAATATAAATAATTTTAAATAATATAATTAAAGATATCATATAACAAACGAAAATAGTAAGTAAAAAGATATTTTAATTGAGTTATAAATTTATGATAGCAGACCCTCAACAAGCTAAATTATAATCTTAAAACTTAACATAGGTGTAATTATATATAAAGCAAACATACTTTAAAAAATAAAGCGAAGTGCAAATTTCACTACATTTATACATTTGAAATTATTTTTAATAAATTATTGTATAATACCTATATGCATATATTTTTTAAGTCAGCAAATAATGATTGTTTCAGCTAGATAGAGTACAAATTCCTCTTTCTTTTAATATTTGAACCATGTCTGTAACATATATGGTTCCAGAGATATGACATTTTACAATCTATTTTATGTATTACTATTAACGCTTTTTTTTAATCTTTCTTCAGAATGTGTTAAATATGTTGGTTGGGTGATGTTTGAGACCTTGTACATTACTCATTTAGTGGCTTTTAGTTCAGTTTCTTTGGGAAAAAAATGGGTCTAAAACTCCTTGTACTTTATTGGTTTAAATACAGAAAAATTACATTTTATGCCACTTATTTGAATATTATATCTTGAATATGAACTTTATTACAAGTGCATTTACATAATGAAGAGCTATGTTTGCACACAGTTTGTAAAATATAATACATTCTCTGAAAACTGCTCCATTTTTGTCATTTAGAATATACCCTTCTCTTTTTTAACTTTGCCATTTTATAATTGAAGATTTTTAGGCTACTTTTTACAGAGTATCAAAAATGAGCATTTATTCATCTCGTATACTGACAATGAATAACTCTGACTTGTCATTTTATTTATTAATTTAAATTTATACTTAAATGATTACTTATAGTTTAATCACCAAAACAAGTACAATAGAGGTATACACACCACACAATAAAATTATATAAAACAATTGTTCTTTCAAGTAATAATTACTGATTCTACTACTAGTACTAGACTTTCTCAAATATTTGTTTTTAAACTACAGCTTTTAGGAGAGGAAGGAGTCTGCACTGTGACTACAATCACCCACATTAACCTGTACACTCCTGCATTATTCTCAGAAAGGATCATGTATCTATACTGAGGCAAGAGTACACTCAATCAGATGAACTGCTGTCTAATTGCACCCAATTAATTAGACATTTGGGATGGAAAATGCTTCTCTGTAAGTTCTGGCCAATTAAGCCTCCCTGTTAGCACAACATGTAAAGCAAAACTTTTTCATGTTTCACAAAATGAAACAAACATCATGGAAATAAATTATATTCATTTCCACATTTGTACTTGTAGGCAAAGGATTTCAGCCCCTCTAAGTTTCTAAATCTTGTGACTTTACTGTTTCCACTTATCAAATATCAATGCAATCATACAGCCTTGACAGTGATTATCATTACACTGTACAATAGATTCATTTAGTTTCCATTTAAAAAACAACAACAAAAATGACTTAGGCACACATCAGAAAATTATAAACTTTAGCCTCAGCATGACTGGATTACATTCTGTCAAATGATTAAATTATACAAGTATGCATGCACTCTTTGTGCTTCCACAGGTATCCTTTTTTACAAGAATGAAAAATAGAACAATTTTAATGCAGGAAAAGTGTCAGGTTCCTTACAATTATTATTAATTTTTTTATTATGTCTGCATTTAAAATACAATCACTGATGATATAAGTGTCATAAGATCAACTTTACTGGAGGTGAAATTCTTACTGCAGGTCATACGACAGTTCTACTTCTAGTTATTATTATATTAAGCAAAATCACAAGGAAGGTAAGAGAGAAGAAAACATTTGAAGAAAGGAAATTTCCTCATTGACAGACTTTAATATTTCAGTAAAGCAAATAGTGGCATCAAAGAACTTTCATGCCTACTGACAGCCCTAATACATTTCTTTCCCCTACAATGCTCTTTATCATTAAATTAAAAAAAAAAAAAATCATCTAAATTCATCACTGATGTTTGATTGTGATATAACAGTGCCAATGAAGAGAGTAGTCTAATTATAGTTTTCTGTCTCTTCCAATCACCAATCGCAAAAGTAAAGCATTAAAATAAACATAACATGTGTTATTAAACTTTACCCTGTGGATGTAAATATATCTTTGAATTCTTTGCAATATATCTTCACTAAGAATGTACAGCGAAGGGATTAAGTATCATGAAGAGCTTCAACGTTAAATAATTTGATCATTTTTTCTGTGTGGACTTACCACATTGGTCTGTTTGTTGGCTACTGTGCAATTCAGACGTCCAGTTCGTCCTACTTGCTGTACCTCTGGCCAGATTTCATCCACAATTTCTGGATCCTGAGAATTTACTATCAAAAACATTAAAAATAAACAAAACAAATAAAATCCTTTCATGGATAAAGAGTAACATAACACTGAACTAAAATTTATCATCTAATGTTTTGAAATTGCACATTTTCAGCATAATTGATTACAATCAGTCAATCACCTGCAAACATTTTTTAAAAAAATGAAAGATACTGTTTATCAATTTACTGTAGTGTAGATATCATAACAAATAATTTGCAGAAAAATGTAGCACTACAATTAATATAAGTTTCTGGCAGTTAATCATACTACTTCACAAATGCACTTTAATTTAAAATTATTATGATAGGTAATGTCTTTTTCTTTTTTTTTAAAAATAAGATGGAATCTGTCTTTTGAATTTTGTCTTCTTGTTTTGATTTATTTTATGTGAACTGTTTTCATCAATTCAAATTCTAGTTTTCTACTTAACTTTCCAATTTCTGCAAAGACACATCAAGATTTTCTAACTTTTCTGCCTATCACAAGTATAAGACCTTTTATCCTGCAAAGATCCTTGACCCAGTTTCTTTATTTGTTACCATGTTTTCTATGGTAGTTAAAACTTAGTTTGCAATTGAGCACCACTTTCACAGGGCATGGAAAATTTAGTGTATTACAATGAGCTAATTTCTTTTTAGGTGTATCTGTCTTCTTTGTTTTCTAGTAATGTTTATAAAATGCTAATACTTTTAATCAAATTCACATTATGATTATCACAGATGTGAGTAATGCTTTACTCAAATCTGCATTATCATAGACTTGAGTAACACTAGTTTAATCAAATTTGCTTATCACAAACCTGAATAATGCTTTAATCAAATTCACATCACCACAGGCCTGAATGCTTTAATAAAATTTACATTTCTCACAGACCTGAGTAGTGCATTAACAAAATCAATGGCATGTTTATCCAGCCACCGAATACCACTCCACTAAACAGCAAAATCACTGTCTTTCACAATAATTTTAATGCAGAAAATTATGAGAGAAAATTCAATATACTAAAGGATATATATAATCAGAATTTTGCATTTTCATTATATGTTTACATATAAATCATCCTGTGGATGAGTGTTTCGTACAGGGTGGGTCTATTTGAAATGTGTTGTTTTAAAAATAAAGCACTGAAAAATTCTATTATTAATATTATTCAAAGTTAATGTGAGATATACATAATCTATTTGTGTGAATTTGTTTATTTAATTTGTAATTATTTGTAACAAACAAATTCATTTTGAACTGAAAATGGTACCTCATTTTGTGACATGCTTATCGGCTTATGTATTGCTATTTTAAAAAAATTTCATTATGATAAATAATGAGAGACAAAGTTATTGTATCAAGTTTTTTTTTTTTTTAGTGATAATTCGTTAAAGTAACATTCTAGATATCTTTTATTTTGAAATGGTCAATTTATGGAAGGAATAAGATTTTTTAAAAGCACTGGCTTTGTAAAACTTGAATTTCCAGATTAATCTGATCGAAAACTTTTATTCTGTTACCGAACATCTATATATCAAACATAAATGCCCTGTGCTATTTAAAGTAAACATTGGATGCAAACACAATATTCACACATTAATATTTTTCAAACTTATTTCTTATTTGTTATATATTCAAAATTAATCACGTAAGATTGTAAATAAATGACACAGCAATTCAGCAGTGCAATTAGTAAGAAAGAAAAATTACCAATTTATTTTAAAATACAGTATTAAAAGAACACATTTAAAATAAAATAATATCAATCTTATTTTATCAATAATCTTAAAATTAAAAATATATAATATTAAAAGGTTTACAGCTCTCCTAAGTTCTATAGTTTATGCAGCAAAATATATTATGCAAACGCATATTTCATTCAAATAACATGTAGGCCTAACATTTAGGGTCTTACTTTATCATTCACACACACACACACATCTACATACTCAACTTGGCATTTCTTAAAGGTATTAATTTCTATACACTATTTAAATAATATTATTATACAGGAAAATAAAACAGAATTTATTGACACGAGGACTTGTAAGTTCTAACTGAAATCTGCAAAGATACTTTTGGTGGGCAAGAACTGCAGTTACATGTCGCGTACTGACGACAAAAAACCCCAACAATTAACAAACAGGCAAAAATTAAACAATTCCCAAGGGGCATTATCATCATAAAATACACGAGTTTAATTTTAGTAATTATTATTGGTGATATAAGTGTTTTGAATTTGTCACATTGACCAGAGTAACCATAGGCCATAAGTGTTTGGTAACTAAAAGTACAAATGCGGAAATGGAAATTGTCATATTTTTATACCTATTAAATTAAAGCAAAATCAACTAACACATTTCAAAGTAGAAGGAAAAGTGCATAACAATAATAAAGTTACTTACCTAATACTAGTGTCAGCGATAAAATTACTAAAAACCACCTTAAATCCATTTATTAATTAAATTAGCCCTCTAGCATTTGTGCTCCAAACCGAGTACAGGTAACTCTTTAGGTTCCGGTTTTCAGGTGAGGCTAAGTCACGTGATAGTTTGCTTTTCTGCGATCACCGTGATAATAAATTTTTAAGTTCTGAGAGTCTGAACCCTACCGCCCCACCATTGGTCGACTAAAGTAATGATTGGGAGGACCACCTAAATCTATACAACAAAATTACAAAGTAAATAAGGAAATAATAATGGATATATAAAAACAACTAATAAATTATTATAACCAGGTAAATAAAAGCAAAATCTAGAGAAAAGAAATAAACAAGTTAAATAGAACAAATAATAAGCGAAATGATAAAAGATTAACAGGAGAAAGGGAAAAAAAAAGGGAAAAAATAATAATAATCAGAACTGCTAAATAATATAAAAGAAAAAAAAAGAGGACAAAAGCAAGAAGGGTGTTGGATTCTTTGTTGTTGTTTTTTTAAAAAAATTTAAAAAAAAAAAAAAAGGGATACACCCGAACAACAAGAGCTCAGAATGACAGACAGCCTTGACCGGCCAGGCATGAGGTAACGAGTAAGCCACCAAACAACTCTGCGGACAACTGTCCAATTGGAAACGATACATGAGAACTACTTTGACATAGCCAGTGGGCTAAACCACCCCCTCCCTTTTCCCCCACAACCCCCTCACCCAGCGCGAAAGCGGCGGAAGCCGGAAGCGCCCCCTACACTCCATCCATACCCTACAAGAAATTAATTCTTGTGATTACATGAGGACAGTCCTCTCCATTTACTATCTGGATGAATAGATGAGTAATTGTCAGTTGGAGTGACTGGTCGTCATCATTTTCTTCAAGTTTAAACCTGTTCACCTTATTATTATTTTTTGTTGTTGGTATCATCGCCGCATCATAATAACCAAATCGCGCTCCGAGCTCTATCTGCTTATACTATATGTATAATGTGTGTTGTACATATTCTTTTTTGAGCATTCTTTATTTTGATCAAACCTTCAGGTTATTGCATTTCTCCGTAGTATTAAGGAGATAGTGAAACCCGATTCACTATCTAAAAGAAGGGGAGAATGTGACGCAGAAAATGCAAAACTACAAAATATTAAACTAGAAATATAAAATTTTACTTTTCTTAATATTTTTGAAAGGGCTTTCTCATGATAAAAGAATTCTTTCATGAAAGCCAACAATCCGTTTGAAGTAACTGTCTTTAGGTAGCCAGGACAAAGGGACACACATGTTGAGTCGGTTAGAAACGGCTGACGTAAACAGGGTGTTGTTGTCACGTTTTCTTTGCTCCTGGTTGGGCGTGGTTTAAGGTTTTCATCAGCGATGTTCTCACCTTTGGAGGCGCTCAACCAGGGCTTCGCATCCTTCACTTTGTCCGGGGTGCGGGAGGGGCCGACTTGCGTTGATCGTCTCGTCCGGTGGGGTGGAGAATTTTTTTTTTTTTTTTTTTTTTTTTTTGCGGAGCCACTCTCCTTGGTACTATTGTTGTATGGGGAGCGCTGTGTTGAATTTCGGGTCTGGGTTTGCATTTGCTTATGTGCGGGTTTTTGTTTTTTTTTAAACTATTATTATATGGAGCCTATGGTGTTTGTGTCAGTTAGGTATTTTTCCAGTGCTTTGTGTATTGTTTTTTGGTGTTTTGGTGGAGGATATAGGATTGTGTGTTCCGTGTAGGGTATATCAAGGTTTGTAATCACCTGTTTCAGTTTTTTCCTTTCCTCTGCGTATTGTATGCAGCTTGTGAGGAAATGGGTGATCGTGTTGTCAGTGTGACATCGATAGCATCTTTTCGTTTGGGAATTAGGGTGGTGTGAGAGTCTTCTTGTTTTTAGTCTTAGCCTGTTGATTGCTTGGTATGCCAGCTTATTCTTCGTTGCCGGTGGGAGGGGAGGGGGTTGGGCTTTTTGAAAATCTTATTTATCGCCGCTTGAATTTCCGTTGTATATATTGGTGTTGAGATGTTTTTTCCTTTTGTGGTGCCCCTCTTCGCCCCTTTATCGGCTGTTTCGTTTCCGTTGATTCCTATGTGGCTGGGGATCCATAAGAAGTCTGTCGTTGTCTGCTTATTTTGTAGTTTTAGGATAAGCTGTCTGATGTTGTCCATGTTGTATGCTCTCTGCGTGTTATATGGGTTGTTGAGAGCTTTCAGTGCAGAGAGTGAGTCGGTAGCTATCAGGAGTTTTTGGGGTGGGTGGGGGTTGTGTAGAGCTTCTTGTAGAGCCATTTGTATCGCAACCGTTTCGGCGGTCATTATGGAGTGTGCGGTGTGTAGTTTGTATGTGTAAAGACAGTTGGGTGTGAGTACCGCTGCGCCAGTGCCTTTGTTTTGGAGCCATCTGTATATTTTTTTGGCGGTCTTTATATCGTTCATATAGGTGATTCAGTACGATTTGCTTCTTCTCTGCATGGTTGGTGTATTTGGTGATCCCTGTTAGCGTTTCATCAATTGTAGGGGCGGGCGCGCTCCGGGGGGGGGGGAACGGTTGGGGGGTGGGGGGGAGTTTGGATGAGGTTTAGTCGGTGTTTTTTTAATTAATTTTTTAATCAGTTGGTGGGGAGGTTGTCTGTTTTCCGTCCATTTCTTTTGTTTAATTTTTTTTTCACGGAATGTGTATCCTTTCTTGTCCCATTTATTTAGTTTTAATAGTTTGTTGTTTGGGAGCGTGTCGCCGTGATTGATTCGATTGGCCCACTGTCTCAGTATTTGTCTGTCTCGCCTTTCTAAGAGTTTGAGTTGTCCTGTATGTTTGTATAGTTCGGTCAGTCTGGTGTTGGGGAGTGCGCTCGTGACTAATCTTAGTGCCTTGTTTTGGATCGTTTGCAGTTTTTTTATTTCCGCGTTATCCGTAGCTGTGTACGTCGTAATTCCGTAGTCGATAGTTGAGTATATTAGCGCTGTTGTCGCCCATCTGTAGTGTCTGCTGGTCGGCTCCCCAGTCCTTGCCTTTGTCATTTTTATTGCGTTGAGCAATTTGTTTGCTTTGATTTCGGTGTTGTGGATGTGTTCCGAAAAGGTTATAGTTTCGTCGAAGGTTATTCCGAGGAATTTGGTGGATTTGGTGTATTGGATTATACTATTCTTGATTTTGAGTGTCGGTTTTATTTTATTTCTATTTGTGGAAAAGTCCATCGCTTTTGTCTTGTCTGGCATTAGATCTAGTCCCCAGGTCTCCATCCATGTTTCTAGCTTGTCAAGCGTTTTTTTAGCTGTTTTTTTTAAGGATCAATTCGTCTTTGTTTGCGTTATACAGTGTCGAGTCGTCCGCGAATTGAGTGAGTGTTGTGCCAGTTTTAGTGGTTATCGTGTCCATGTCGCAGGTAGCAATGTTGAATAGCGTGGGGCTTAGCAAGCTTCCCTGTGGGGTGCCATGTGTGTTGGAGTGGGGGGCGGAGGGGGTGCCGTTGACTATTACTTGGAAGGTTCTGTCAGTTAGAAAGTTCTTTACGTATCTATAAGCGTTTTCCTTCGATGCCTAGGTGGAAGGCTTTGCATAGTATTGTGGGGGTGCCATGTGTTATCGAATGCTTGTGAGATGTAGAGATATAATTATTGCTATTGGGTGTTTTCCTGTCAATCTGTCTATCATTATATTGTCTATTAGTCTGTTAGTCGCATCTATTGTTGATCGTTTTTGTCGAAATCCAAATTGATTGGGTGACAATTTGTTGTTTATTTCTCGATGGGTTGTTATTCGTTTGTTTACGATCGTTTCTAATGTTTTTGCTAAGGTGGGTAGGAGGGATATTGGTCTGTATGAGTTTGTGTCATTTTTGTCTTTGTTCGATTTAATGATTGGCACTATTCTAGAGTGTTTCCATTTTTGAGGATGACGCCATTTATCCAAATGTGGTTGTATAGCTGGGTAAGGTTATTGATTATGTTGTCCTTCAGTCGTCTTAGCATTTGATACGGTATCTTGTCATCTCCCGGTGCTGTATTTTTTTTTCTGTATGGTATATTTTACTTCACTTTTTGTGATTGGATCGTTGAGGTGGGGGGTGGGGGGTGGTGGTTGGGTATTCTTTCTAGTTCGTCGACTTTTCGTTTAAGTTTTTCTAATTGGGCTTGTTTTGCTTTGTTTGTTTTGCTTGTATTTATTTCGAATTGTCTCGCTAATGCGTTTGCCTTTTCTATGTCTGTGTATGCCACAGCTGGGAACGGGTCCGCCTGACTTAATGAGAGTGGGGAGATGGGGGATTTTTTGGTTTGTCTCTGAGTTAATTGGTTTATTTTTTTCCATACATTCTGTATGTTGTTTTCTTTATTTAGTTTGCTACATGCTTGTTGCTAGCTAATTCTTTTGGCGTTTTTAATTTTTGATTTATATTCTTCATTCTTTTCATAGTATGTCTTTTGTATTTCTTTGTTGTTTGGTTGTTTTTTCATTTGTCTTAGTTTTTTCCTATTGTTCTTAAGTTTTTCGAGTTCTTGGCTCCGCCACGGTGTAAGTGAGGGGCGTTTGTTTGGGGGGAGTGTTTGCGGAAAGGCTCTGTCTGCTGCTTTTTTTATTGCTTCCTTTATGTTTTCCGCCCATACGTTGGGGTCCCCGGGTTTGTCAATTCTTTTTCATCTACATTAGTTAGTTCTGTTTTGAATTTGACCCAGTCCCCTTTGGCTAGGTGCCAGGTCGGGGTAAAGTTGTTTATTTGTGGGTGTTCTTTGTGTCCGTAACACACTATTTCGATGGGGTGGTGGTCGCTTGTGTAATTGTCGTCAATGGTTTGGATGGTGGATTCTAGTGAGAGGTTTATAGTTTGGATGGCTAAGTCGGGTGCCAGCTCGAGACGGTCTATTTAAGCTACCCCCGACCCCCACGTGCTAATCTGCGCCTAAGGGTGTATTTATTCCCCTGCTTCGACTATTGTTCAATAGTCTCGCTTCAGTGCTTCTGCTGAAAGGCTAGGCTGTTCGTGCAACGCGGTTACCCTTTGGAAGCTGCCCGACTCTGAGATACATGGTTTCTATCCCCCTATGTCGCGTATCTGTTACGTAAAATGTCTTCCCTTCTCATGTGTCTCTAAACACCTGATTGTAGATAGTTTGTCTGTCTTTGAACCTCCGACGCTATTGTGAGACCAAAGTGTTCCCCGTCTTAGAAGTCTTGTTGTCATTGTCTGCCTGGAGATGCGAGAGTGTTTCTGTAGATTGCCTACCCTCGTTGAGTGTCCACCCTCCCACACCCTGTTTACGTCAGCCCGTTTCTAACCGACTCAACATGTGTGTCCCTTTGTCCTGGCTACCTAAAGACAGTTACTTCAAACGGAGTGTTGGCTTTCATGAAAGAATTCTTTTATCATGAGAAAGCCCTTTCAAAAATATTAAGAAAAGTAAAATTTTATATTTCTAGTTTAATATTTTGTAGTTTTGCATTTTCTGCGTCACAATGTGATTTATGCATGAAACCTACCTAGCCATAGTCACAGAAAGAAATACGTCCGTGATCTAGCGAAATGCGTGCTGGCGAGATACTCAACGTGTCCTCTTTAGATTAGAAAAGCACTAAAAACAACTCACATACACACTTTACTAAAATCACTTGTATAATCTCACAAAACAGCAATGCAGACTAGTCTTAGATAAGCGTCCGCTTTTGTGTTTTCTTGTCTAATTAAGCTTGGTCAGCGATCGCGAAAAATATTTCGGTTACTTATTAATTAAATCCTTACAAAAGTAAATAAACTTATTTCTTACACAAATCACAAAGCTTCTACTGCGTTCTGCTGCTCCATTACCATAGAATCCATTTTTTAAATTGTTGTTCCCCCAACCCCCCGCCCAGCATTTTGATGTTATTTTGATATCACTAAAATGCAATCTTACATGCACATCTCTATAATTTAACGCTAAAATATTATACAAAGTACATGTTCATAATATGTAAGAATAAAAAAATAAATAAATAGGAACGACAACTCTGGAAAGGGGATGGATAACGTCGAGAAATATCTGATAGGCCTTCTACCCCCACCCCGACTTTTGAGGGCTTCGATATTAAACAGTCCACCTGGTCGAAATATTACAGTATAAAATGCAAACTTATGTGCTAAACAAAGCAAAATAACAGAATATATCATACAATAATAATAAATTATGACATATTTTGTAAATGTGAAGCGATATAAAACTGAATTTTGAGTTGTTCTTAAACCGAAACAAAATGTGCATGATCTAAATACATAGGCTCTTCATAAAGTTTTAGCAAAAGTAGTTTAATGTTACTTAGCACTTATAATTTTTAATATTTAATAGAAAATGTCATACGGACAACAATGTCAGGGGTACTAAATCCCACAGGGCGACAATGGCATGAATGCAAAGTCAGGTTGAATAGGAACTATTATAAAATTCCCAGATTAATACATCCACCGTCAGATAGATATCTAAGTGGTCCGAAGCCCCGCAATATAAGACAGATGGCTAGTGGTGGGCAGCTGACTGGACCATTCCACCACAGCCCAAGGTTTGCCAAAGTCTAAGGATAATCACCTAAAGTAATTATTGGGAGGACCAAATCTGACCACCTCAATAGCAAAACTTTAATCAAATTAAAATAAAAAAATAACAAAGATAAATTTATAAACAAAACCGCCCATCCAAAAAGTAAAAGCAATAAATAAATAGAAAATAAAATAAGAGAAACAAAAAATAACAATACGCAAGTACATGCGACAGAACAAACATGAATTCAACCACCCGCCTCCCCTAAACCTCTCATAACCCTCGCTCCCAACCTCCGGCGCGAAATCAGCATAAGCCGGAAGCGCTTCCAATAAATTCATTTCGCATTCGGGGGCCCCACAGCTTCTGCGTTCCGATATGCGGGCTGGCGGAAGGGGATGAAAAAGGACGCACGAGTTTGACGCACACCCTCAACTGCCCTCCGGTGTGTGTATGTGTGTGTGTGTGTGTGTGTGGATTCGATAGCAGTTTAACGTCACCACAGGAGCTTGCGTTGATTATTTCGTCATTAAGACATCTGATCTGGAGTGCTCCAGTGAGACCCCACAACCCCACATTGCGTTCCTATGTAGAGGGCGACAGGGCTAGCGGAAGGGAGTGAAAAAGGTCGCACCAGTTTGGCTCACACCCTCAATTGTCCTCCGTCGGTGGGTCCTAACTGCCCTCCGTATTTTCAGCACCCATCCACCCCCGCTGACATTCCCCTCAGAGGATGCATTAGACTTTTTACGATATTCTCGGCCTTGGAATTCCTCTGGAGACACTTCCTCTCCTCGCCGAATTCTGGAGAGGGTAGACTGGTGTTGTGGCAGAATATGTCGTCGTGAAGTCTTGATGTTGATTTCCTGTAGAGTGTGGGTGTCCCTGTGTGTGTGGTGGCTGTGTAGCGTTGCGTTTCTTATCGCGCTAGTCCGTTGTTACAGCATGTCTGGTCGGCAAGAGCGGGCTTTAGCCTAGTAATCCGTGGACTAAATGCATTGTTGTGTGGTGTTGCCATTGTTGTTATTGGCGCTGTCGTCGTCCCCGCCCGTCAATGACTTTTCAATTCCTAGGGGACGCTACTCTAGAGTCCAAGCAACTTCGTAATGGCGGTATAAATAAACCTATTTCGTTGTAAAATTTTGAAGCATAAATTATGCCGGGTTTATTCTTCTGTTCAGTACAGTATACACAGTTGCTGAAGTCTTATCTGACTTTGGTCCGGTTAGACGAAAAAAGAGGGTAATTTCGTCACTGTAATTTGAAATTGAAACAGTTAAGAAGTTAAACTTTTGTTGATGTGGCTAAATTTGAATGAAGATTCATCAGATACACTACAGTAGAGGTATTACACTAAACAGTAGCGTAACCGCGAAATACTGCCCTTCCCCCCCCCCCCCAAAAAAAAGGCCTACATGCGCGCGTACATTGCTTCACAGTTTACCGTGCGCGGTGAAAACTTGGTCTGTTTAGGCTAAATATAATTTATTTCAAATTTCGTGTACATTTTTTTGTTTGAAGGAACAAATATTGGGCCCCTTTTGTTACACTACGAGGGAAGAAGAGGCAGTAGTTACGCTACTGATATAATTGGTTGTAGTAGCAAAAGCTGATTATGTGTTTCATTTGCAGTGTTTTATCACTAGGTCCTATACTTCATATTTTATTCAAATTGTTACTCGGACAGGCTGGAAGTAAAATGAAATTATTAGTTTTAAATTCATACAATATGTACATTTTAAAAATAATTAAATTTGCATTAGTTCAATCAACTTCAATGGCTTAGGATAGTTGGGTAAAATAGCCTCTAAATGTATATCAGTATAAATCAATAAAATTCTGGAACTTTTGAATTTAAATACTGTAAACTGAAACAGTTATGTTATTTGATCCAGTGATTTCCGTGATCCATCTGGTTGACCTGACTATCATTTGGTAAGTGGTATGAAAAGAAGGAGGCATTTTAAAAAAAATTGTACACCAGTAAGTTTAGTGACAAACTTTTAGAATCATAATTCATATGATTGATAAGTAAGTCTCTACATAGGTTTAATCAATAATCTCATATCCCCTGAAGGAATCAGAAACCTCTATTTAACTGTAACTTTAAAAGATTAGAATGGGCAGTATTTAGTACCAGAGCTTCATTAGGGTGATATTTGAGATGCATATACAAATTAATACATGTATTAAATACTTGAAAAATTTATATTAATCCATTGTGAACATTGCTAATATTTAGTTGTGTAATCATGGGGTCTGTTTGAATAAAGAAGGTGCATTAATCAGACTACATATTGTGCTTGTGTTTATATTTTGTTAAAATTCAAGCTGTTCCAATTTCCAATAATGTCTGTTGTCTTTCCACCTGATAGAAAAGTGATTTGAAAGGACTAATGTCAGACTGGAGAAAAGGGAAACAGTTTTTTTTTAAAAGTAAAATTAAAGCATAGATATGCATGATCTTTCTTTTTATAAACTTTACAAATGAATGTGATGTATTGAACATGTTTCAGCACATGGTTTCAGCATTTTCACCAAGATTCAAATGCTTCACACAGCCATATGACCAAGTTTTGAAAATGTAAGGTTTTAGAATCTCAGCCTTTGAGTTTGACTTTTCACTTAACTTTTTATTTACAAAAATTATGAATTTTTTTTTACAGTTTTTGTATATTTATAATTCAGACATACTTCTGATCTTTATGAATTTCAGTTTGGTTTACAAATTGTTGCTATAGCTACACAACACTTCCTCATACTATGCAACAGCTGACTTTATCATCTGTGTATAGCTGTCACCAGTTAGAAGTCAACTGTTTTTCGTTTTTCAATCCATCTTAATGGACTTGACATCATGACTTGTTATCAGCCATCTTGTGACACTGTCATTGTAAACAACATTGCTATTATTCTTTATGCTTGTTAACTAATATGGACTAATTAGATAACAGTATGATCCAGCCTAACCATACTAACTCATTATAATAGAATGTTTCTATTCAAAAAGTAAAGTCACCTTCTTGTCTTCATGAAACATCAACAGTGCCATACCCATTTGGTCATTAAAACTGATGTTTATCATTATTTTGATACAGAACAATTATCTTTCATATTCAATTGACATCGAACTGTTGATATTTTATTATCAAAAGAAATCAACATTTTATTTAATTAGTGTAATCATTGGCTCCATTAATAAATAAGTCTCAGTAATAATTTTTTACCTATAGTAAATTAAGATCATGTTAATTGAACCTTTTAGCACCATAACATATAATTTTTGTGTGGATTAATATATGAAAGGGGTATTTAAATTTAGCCTAATGAGAAAATAATCTTTAATTCATAAATTATCATTGTATATATTTATGTCTGTTAATAAATGTAAATAGTAAATTTCATATTTTTACTTGAGTTTGAGTCAGATTTCAAAACAGAAAGGAGAGGTCCAGAAGCAGACACCACCAGTTTTAGGGGACTTAATCTATTTTCTGACATTGAAATGGTAAAACAGGGTTACCTCTCAGCAATAGTTTGACATAACAACACTTCCTTTAACTTCCATGACTGGTGTTCCTTGACAGAAAACAGTTTTGTATAAAAATTTAGTGTCAATTAAAACTAAAGAAGGGAGTAAAGAATTTGGTGACATGTTTTTTTCCCCATTGTTTCAGGTGTCTTGCATTATGACAACAAAAAATCACTTTGCAACACTAGGTCTGAAAGTAGGGGTTGGAGAAGATGAAATCAAGAAAGCATATCGCATCCTAGCTTTGCAGTGGCACCCAGATAAAAATAAAGACCTAGGTGCTGAGGAAAAATTCAAAGAAATTAGTGCAGCATATGAATTTCTGCTGAGCAAAGATAGAAGGGAAATTCTTGAGCGTGACATAAAACAACAGTCTGATCAGAAATCCAAACCTCCCCCATCACCATCAGGTAGTACTAGCAACCAAAGCAGCTCAGACAAATCCCAGCCATCATCATCACATAAATCTAGTGATCAGCAGAAAAGATCGGAGGATGCCAGTGGCACTAAAGAAAATGCCAAACCTGAGAAGAAAAAGAACAAGGATTCCCCTTGGTCTGAAATGTACGGACAGAAGGGTTCCAAGAATAAAAAGGCAAAACAGAACTGGGCAAAAGATTGGAATGTTGATGAAGATGTTTTATTTTCTCCTGAGTTTGCACAGTTTTTTTCTGATGCCTTTACTACGTTTGTCGTTCACCTTGACATTGGGTTCACACAGAACATACCTTCAACAAGTGACAGCCCTTTGAATAAAGCACCTGTTAAAAAGAAACCCCATCAGGTTGCTGGCGAGCATGGCTATGCTGGAGATCTTGATGAAGAGTACCTGTTTTCCCCACCGCAAGGAAGAAGTAAGAATTTTACTCATGTTCATTTTGTCTTGAAATCTCTTGACAACACTTAATATTAAAGACAAATGTATGTAAATAAGCTAAATCAGTAGAATTAGGAATTCTAATAATATGTAGCAGACTATAGATCATTGTCCTGGCAGATATTGTAATCTTAACAATTGAAAGAACACAATTCAGTGACAATTTTGAAGTTACCATTGTACAGTGATGAACTTGATGGTGCAGAGGATCCCAAGCTAGTCTTGTAAATCGATTTGATGACACATAACAAACAAGCAAAGTATCCTTTATAACCAGTTTTGCTGCCTTACTAGTGGTGGAATAATATAATTAGTGCAACAAAATTCTATAACTTTGCTAATAAAGTAATATGCAGTATTATGAAACCATAAACTGTAAAGTAAAATAGTTAATTATGATCAAATTACTTCAACTATTTATTTGTACACAAGTGGTTTTGGCAGAGCATAATAATATTAATAATGATCAAATTCTAATGGATTCACCAACTAAAGTTAACAGCAGAAAATAAAGACTTCAGTTTTTGTCCCAGTACTGGCTAGAGTAATAAGATTATCTAGTATTAAAGAAAATTTGTCATATACATTTATGTTACGAATAGTGTTAAAAGTAATGCTACATTTATAAAGTAAAATATTATGATGCAATTAACATATAAGCAACCACTGATGTAATAAAATGCATTCATACAAATTCAGATTGAAAAATGTTGATAGCAGTTTGATGAATATCTATTTAATATATGAAGCATCTTATACAGTAGATTTTTTTTGTTGTTAAATCAGATATTGCAAAGTAATTAAACAACAGTTGATTAATTGATAGTTAACTAATCATACTAATACAGTACTAGTAATAATCATGTTAACAATACATATCAAGTTGAAACTGTAAGAAGTATCTGTTTTAATGATTCATTACAAGTACAACTGTTTTTAGGCACTTACCAACTAATATTCACTATTAAATTACCAAGAATGTTTTTAATTATTGCATGAACACTTTTTTTTTCTCTTTATTGTATGGAAAGTGAATTTAAATTAATATTAGTAGTTGTACATAAATCAAAAGTTAATAATTATATGTCTGCAATTTGGAAAAAATAAAACCCATCAGAAATCATTAATTTCAATAAATTTTCTGTGATCTTTTTAACTTCCCAGTTAAAAGAAGATTAACTGAATATTGGATTTAAATTTTTAAAACTTATTCAGTTAGCATCACATGCTGCATATTTATGATAGCCGTCACTGTAATGAACTGATTGTATTTAAAGTTACAAATCATTGTCAATGATCAAATGATAGAACCATACTCATACTGTGTAAGTGTAAGACTGATTTTTAACTGGATAAATCTAAATTTTGGCAACTTCAATGCGGCATTGCTAAACTGTCCTTAAAAGATTGTCTGCTTTGCATTCTATAATCTTCTTAGAAGTGCTTGCTACACACTACCATCTGTGCTGTCGGATGAAAGTTTTCTCTTTTCAGCTTTGTAATCCTCTTTTTTCATAATTTGTGATCTTTGTGAAATGTTAAAAAAAATGTATATTTTTGGTTTGTCCACTGTTTGTGCAGCCATATGCACTGCAGTATTTAACCGTTTTCATTTTTCAAACCACGCGTTTAATCCAAGACAATATGTTGGACATCTATTCCCACTTGTGACATCACATTATGTTGCTATGGTGAGAAATCAGTCTCACAAATGGATGAGAGTTTTAATTTTTGAAATATTGACTTTCAATACCAAAAAATGTGCATTTGTACAAATCTCTTAAAGTTAAAGTTTAAATTTTGCAGTCTTTATTCTAAGAACAGGAATTACTTATTTCATACAGATTTATTCTTATCTGTGGTTGACCTAGATTCCATTTTGCTTGGTCTTTAACTGAATATCTCTAAAACAGATTGATTAATTAATTAATGAACATATAAAATTATTCTTTTATATTTATTTAGAGAGGACAAAGAGTCAAGATTCTGGTGCTGTGAGGTGTCGAGTTTGCAACAACCTTATTCTTGCAACTAAAATTGTAAGTTAAACTGAAATTCTTGTTGAAATGCAATAATAATTATTATATACAACAATAAGGTTACATTATCACCACTATAATCTACATTTTATACTGTTCTCTTGCATAAGATTTTTGAACAAGAGTCATTTAAATAAATATATTGAATCTTAGTTCTTACATATTTGCTTGCTGATTTTTGTTTTCTGCTTGTTGTCAGATAAATAAACCATAAAATTAATTGTGTTGTGTCTACATATCTTTCTATACAAATGTCAGATTCATAGCTGTGGTGAGAGAGCCAGGAAATTGAAAGTTTTGCATGGGGGGCATTGTTTACCCCTGAGACAGTTATAAGGAGCAGAGTCCACTCCAAGCATCCAGGGCACCATCTTCAGTCATATAGATAAGATTAAGTAAAGAGCTTGGAAACTGAAATTTTTCGTGGGTGTTTAATTTACTTCTTGGGTATGCATAACGGGACAGAGTACACCTATCCAGTCGTATGGTATGAAATGGGTTATTAATGAGTCACATACCAGCACTCAAAAGTACTCCTGGCACCCACATAACCACCCTGATTTGTGGATAGCTGAATTATTGTATAGAGACATGGTTTATTTTGTTGATAAATATAGAGGGGTCAGGGTTCTTCCCAGCTATATACATAATTATTCATTTGCTATCAGTTGCTTTCTACACTTAGATTGCACTGTAAATTTATGTATATATATAAGGGATTCAACAAATCCTGGTTGCTACTTTACCATCATGCCTAAAATAAAATGTTGGATTCAAATTTTTATTTTATCACCAGTCATAGTTTTATATTATATAATTTGATTGATTTGTTTATTTCTGCTTACTGCTCACTTCTAAGGTTTGTTATCACAAATAGGTGCATATGCAGCTTGAGAAGATTATATTTTTGTAAGGACAGAAAACTGGGAAAGGGGGTCTAAACCTAGGCTTATCAATCCCCAGTTTGATTTTCCTTCACATTGATGTTTGACCCTTACATTTTAAATCTCACCAAGCATTACATATTTTCCCCATAAAATACAGGTGTTTGAATATGTTTGAGTAATTTAACAAAGAGACATAAATAGGTGTAAAAAGATCCTTCTTCCTCATATAATTTTTATCAAGTAAACAACCTTTGCTTGTGACCCTAAAGATTCTTGAATATTATTATAAGGGAGACCACTCTGTATAAAGTTTGAACCCCTCCTTCCAAATATTATTTTCATGTCTTGTTTATTTAATATGAATTTTAAACTGCAAACCATGTTAGTAACAAAAATTGAAATATAAGTCATTAAGTATGCCACTAAAGTAAATCAGGAATGTGTGTAGCAAAAAAAATATCTCCACTTAATATTAAGTATATAAGAAAACAAGGGTAAAATTTAATAATGTAGCAGTCACTTATACTTTTGCAGGAAGTTAAAAATTTATCAAAATATAAAGTTTAGAAAAACACACACACACTGATTCAGAACAACATTAACACTATTACAGTCTCTCATTTTAATGGAAAGAAAATGGATAATTTACTGTAACATGAGTACAAAAGCATACACTTTAAATGTTATTCCAAATGCCAAAATAAAATCTACATGTGTGTTTATTATTAAAAGTGGTTACCAAGTTTGTGTGTATTGTATTAGTTATTGAGAATACTTCAACATAAATTATATGTAACTCATCTTGAACTCTATCAGCTTGGTATCTAGGCAGATCATGAGCGAATGTGTCGCATATTCAATTTGCCAAATGGCAATGATGAAGATAGTGATGATGATGGAAATGAAGAAAATTATCAGCCAAGACGGCATAGTGACTGGCAATCCACCCATGAAGAGCTTATGAACCAAATCAGACGTGATCGGAAATTGTACCAGGAGAAACTTGAGAGAGAAGCTACAGGTATTTGAAGCCCACTAGGTTGTATTACAATTTACAGAGTAATTGAATAATCAAATGGAAAATTTCAATAAGATTTCACTTGTGATTTATATATCTTGATAAGTGGTTACTAAGTGCATTTAATTTAGTTTAATGTAATTAGAAATACTTTGTAAATTGGTTGAAGATGATATTAGTAATTTTCACTCTTCTGATATCATAGTGTATATTTTCGAAATTTTCAAATAAACGTTTTGTTCCTTAAAATGTAAATGGTTTAAGAAACACAAAACAAAGGTTGATCACATAGCATATTCTTGAAAACAAAAATTGGGTTCCTTTCATTGAGTACCTTGCTGTATAAATCTCTTTAGTTTTTAAGATGCTTAGGGGCCATGTGGGTTGGTGGAGGATTGATGCTTGCATGTCTTCTATAAATTAAACAAACCCTAGATTTGTGAAAATCAATAATTGATTTTTTATTATGAAGTTTATACAATAATGTAATAGCAGTTTATATTTTGGAGTTTGTACAAAAATGCGGTATTTAGAAAATTTGTTTTTAATGGATCTCTTTCCAGAAGAACATCTTTGCGAATGGTGTGGTCGGACTTTCACACTGCAAGTGCTTGCAAGGCATTTACCATTTTGCAAAGAGCATTTCATTCGCTATGGCAAACCCATGAATCCTGCCTCTCATGGGGGTCCTGCCAAAGTCAGCAAGTTGTCACGTGCAAGAGAAGTAAGATGTATACCTAACCACAAATCTGGTGTAAACTCTCCTGTAATTCTAATTGAGAAGGATTAAGATAAAAATATGCTAGCTAATGTAATCTAGGAAGTAATTGCTCTATGGTTAAATTAGTCTAAACAAAGCTTAATAGAGTTCTGAAACAAAGCATAATCTTATTTGCATGTTGATTGCAGTACAATTGACCATTCCTACACTTATTGCTAAACAAACGCTTAACTGCATTTTCCTTTAATTGAAATGAAAATTTCTTATCAATTGCTTAGCTGATTTTAAAGGCATATGTTTATCAATATTATATATGTCTTCTGTCTTTTCACTGCACATTAACTGTGCATAGCATTCTTTCTGTCGGTGAGAACAACTTTTGAATATGTTTATATAGATTAACAAACTCACCAAGTAAATCTTGTTCAGTATGAGCCACTTATTGCGGCCATGTTTGTCCTTTCATAATTTAATTTTATAACTGATGTTTCTAATAAATGAAAAATCATAAGAACAGCACTAGTAGTGTAACAGTAGAACTTGGTAGATGATGATTGTTCATAACTTAAGCTTTCATTTTCTATTTTTTTGAGTTAACAAGTAGGTTTATGTTAATTAGTGTGGCTGCTTAATTGTAAGTTTCATTACCAAGACTATATTGGTGTTTATAAAGGTATAACAACATAAGAGTGCATAAGCACATTAGTTGCTATTTTCATATGTTCATTTTCTCCTAATGTTGGTTTATTGTTTTTATGACATACAGTATGCTAATAACATTCGCCAGGGTATGGGTTCAAAGCAGGGATCTACTCACCCCCCAAATACCGACCACAGCACTGATGGTAAGGACAATTCCACACCATCGCCTGGTAGTAGTACTGGTGGAAAATAAATTTTAAGACAATTGAACTGTTTAGTTTATAATATATACTTTGAATAGTCTTTGCAGTGCATTTATTTTTCCAAATTTTATGTTACCAGTTTAAAAAAAATACTCATGATGTACTTGTTTACAAAACTTGTGGCAGGATATTGATATTAATTCATATTTCTTTTTTTTAAGATTTCTTTCACTGGCTCATGCACAGGTTTGTTTGTGACAACTAATATAATAAAATGTAGCTTGAAAAAATAAGAAGCACTCACATCAACCCCTCCCCCTCTCCTCAAACAAATGTTTTCATATGTGAATAAATATATTTTATTAATTATCTTGCAGTTTAATCAATACAGTATATAGAATTTAAAAAAAGTCTGTGTAGTTTATTTTCTTTTATCATAAATATTACAGTGTTTCTTATAGATCTGTTGTACTACACCTTTCTGTCTGCTTTTATCCATCCACCAATCATCCAATCATTATATATCTATTATGTATACATCTACCATCCATCCATACTGTTACATCAATAAACTTTAAGCAAAGCCTGAAATAAACTAAATTAACAACAAAAATATAATAGTATTTTATATATTGTGCAGTTGCTGGAATGTTTTGTTGCTATAAAATTATAGGAAATCAAGCAACATTTATGTACTTCATCATTACACAAAGCAATCTGTGATATTTCACACTACTAGACAGCAGTATATGCTACAAAATTAAGTAATGAATTGTGTTAAATCACCAAGCAAAACAATCAATGGTATTTCACTCTACCAGCCATCAATTTCTTTACAAAATCAAGAAATAAATTATATCATTGAGCAAGACAGTAGTTCTTGGTATTTCACACTACCAGAAATCGGCATCTTTACAGTATCAAGTAATGAATTATATCACTGAGGAAAACATTTGATTGTATTTCACACTACCAGATATCAGAATCTTTACAATACCAAGTAATGAATTATATCATTGAGCAAAACAGTCTTGTTATTTCACACTACCAGATATCAGAATCTTTACAATACCAAGTAATGAATTATATCATTGAGCAAAACAGTCAGTTGAATTTCACACTACCAGACAGTCGTATCTGTTATCAAATCAACTTTGTTGAATCATGGTGCAAAAACCCCACCCCAAGCATACCAGCATAGTTACATCACCAAACAGTGATATGCTAGAAAGTTACTAAGCTTTTTCACATACTCTTGCAATATGCATTTATACATTGGAGCAGCCCTGCACATTGCGACTAAGATGGTCACTGACAGAGCAGTGAAAGTTGCCGTCACATATTTATGAAATAATTATTATATTTATGCTGCTAATATTTAATGTTGCAAGAACTGAAAGCAGGCTTCATGCACTGCAACTTAACAAATATGCAAGGAAGGCAGAATTCTCCAGAACCATAGCTAAACAATAGCCTGAAGCAAGGTTACCATGTCAGCCTTTATGGAATTTTTTATGGTAGAAGTTTCCATGTCAGCCTTTATGGAATTTTTCATGGTAGAAGTTTCTTTCAAGTGAGCAAACCAAGCTGAGAAACAGTGACGCTAACCAGTTCTAAGTGGCTGGCCATTTATAAGCAACCAATGATGCTGGCCAATAACAAATCTAACCAATAAGAGTCAGGCAGAAAGTGACCTGTTAGAAAAATCCCTTATTCTTATTTGATTTCATCTGTGGTCACGTCCAGTCTTATAAGGCTGATAGTGAGTTGGTGAGTTATTTGACTGATAAAGAAAGAGTGGACTTAGAAATATTTTCTTGCACGTAGAACTATTGATTTATGGTTTGTCTTTTGACTCAGAGATGATTTCATATATTTAGAATGTAGACTTTTATCAGTTTGCAATTAGATTTAGAAATGATTTCATGTACTCACAATGTTGACTTTTATGAGTTTGCAATTAGATTTAGAAATGTTTTCAAGTACTCACAATGTTGACTTTTATGGGTTTGCAATTAGATTTAGAAATGTTTTATGTATTTGAACTGATATTCTGTGACTTGTAATTAGAGAGATTTTGTATATTGCACTGTTGAACATGACATTGTCCGTAGTAGAAATGTTATTCTGGAATTTGATTATGTTATATTTTATGCCAACATATATGAATTGGGTTAATGAATTTTATTACAGAAATGTAAGTTTGAAAATATAGAGAGATATGGGAGTGTAGAACATTTTAGACCTGAATCATATGCACTGACCCTTAATTTGACTTTTCCAGAGAGGAGCATGCCATTTTTTTCATTATCCTCTTCAGATCACACTGATCTATTGTACTCTACTTGAGTAAATCAGTACTGTGTGTCTGACACTATTTGTTACACTTGCTGGCAACAGGGTTGCTGGAAGTTGGTTACTTGAATCTCCGTTCCAGAACCATACGGCAAAAATTGGGTCCAGCTTTGGAGAGATTGCAAACCAAATTCTTGGAACAGTTCGGGTAGCATGTCTAGAGGCATATGTGAGACTCACCCCACAAGTGAGCCTGTGACATTGTTGCAAAAACCACGCAGTGACAATTTATGTCATAAGGTAATATAAAATTAGCTATTGCTCCTTTCACTCTGTCAGTCGAAAGAACTTTGCCTGGCATCACGTCAATAAACATTTTAAAATTAAATAACGAAAAGGAATAAAACCTAGACACACAGGAGGTACAGGAAGCCTAGTACAAAAAACACATTTAAAGTATTTAACCAAGCCACTCCAAGATACTAACAGGATGTTTGCTAGAATTACAAGACCTAAAGGGCTGGACCGTTAGATTTGATGTATCTCTATCTCTTTAATGTATCTATATCCCGGTAACCTGAACTGGGCCAGCAGTCCAGATAACAGGAGAGGCTGTGTACCCAGCTGTCTGGCTGTCCAAGACAACCAATTGCAAATAAACTAGGGATGGAAGGGAGGAAGTACCGATCTAAGAAAGCTAGAAACAATGCTAGGGCATAGGAAACGGTTGAAGATCAAAGGGTCATTTGTAATTAAAAACAGGGAAATGGGTAGTCTCAAGTAAACACATAGTAGAATGGGAAAACCTTTATATACCCAGATCTAATGAATCCTCCTCACTCCGCTTAGAATAAACCTTACTCCTTATTATTAGATGATTTTTATTTAGATATTAGACAATTTTTATTTATATAATATTAGACGATTTTTATTTATATATTATTAGAAGATTTTTATACAGATATTATTAGATGATTTTTATTGAGATATTATTAGACTATTTTGCCTAATCTTAGTAAATACATTCCATTCTCTGTGTATTCAGTATAGCTACTCAGATTTATTACTGTAATTCTGTTAGAAATATAACTTGTTACTGATTTGTATGAAAATTATTTACTCAGAGAACGTCTTTGAACAAATATCGTGTACTTTTGTCATACCACTATTAATTATTATAAGATATCTTCTGCATGTATTTTGTGATAGATTAATTTATTACCTTCAGCCTCTGTGTTCTGATAGTGTGCAAGCCTGCTATATCAGTGATGTTATTATAACTGCTGCTGACTTTACAGTATAGCAACTGAATACAGCATTACAAGCAGCTATCACTTAATGTGAGACTAAAAATGCTTTACAGTTTTTGAGCTGAAGAACTTTCTACTGAACTTAAAGAGTTTAGCTGCTACTTTGCTCAATTCTAATGAAGGCTACTTGCTGTATTCCAGTTTTATTTTAGCTACCAGTGAACCTCATTCTAAACCTAGCTGACAGCCACTCAAACACTTAGTGTTTTTTGTTTGGGAGGATATCCTCTTATTGACTGCAGTGAGTTTAGAAGTATGGAGATGATGTATACAACTGCAAATTATTGTTTTGGAGAGTGTAAACTTTTTGACTGTAGTGTTATTTCCATAGACTTTGTCAACCATAACATTGGTTTCAATTTGTCCTTTGCTAGGTATTAAAATATTAACAGTTCAATCTTTAGTCTTCTCTCTCTCTCTCTCTTATTATCAACATTCTGCAACATATAAGTGTGACTTAGGTTGAGCCTATTCCTGCCTGTCAATCTGTCTGGTCTGTGACCAATCAGGTCACTTTGTGATTGTATACATACTGTCTTTAGCTGAGGGTGCTATTGGAGTGAATGTAACACGTGAAACCAATATCAGTAGTTATATTCACCCGCCTTTTGTATCGCATTTTGATCTTGATTCACATCCATGCCAAGATGCATATATAAATATATCTTGGTATGAATTTGAATGAAGATCTTAGATGTATATATATCTTGGTATGTATGAATTTGAATGAAGATCTTAGATGTATATATAGATATATGTATGAATTTGAATTAAGATCTTAGATGTATATATAGATATATGTATGAATTTGAATTAAGATCTTAGATGTATATATAGATATATGTATGAATTTGAATGAAGATCGTAGATGTATGTATAGATATATCTTGGTTTAAATTTGAATCAAGATCTTAGATGTATATGTAGATATATCTTGGTATGAATTTGAATCAAGATCTTATATCTATATATAGATATATCTTGGTTTAAATTTGAATCAAGATCTTATATTTATATAGAGATATATCTTGGTTTAAATTTGAATCAAGATCTTAGATGTATATGTAGATATATCTTGGTTTAAATTTGAATCAAGATCTTAGCTAATATTGTGTACACTCTCTTCAGTCAGTGGCTCAGACCTGCAATCTGTCATAAATGGTATTTGAAATTCACTGGCATATCTCATCGTTTAAAGGTTTCAATTCGGAGGCTATATTTTATTTTATTTAATTCTCGATTCCTGTACTTCCACAAGTCTGGTATCCTAGGCTGCCTACCTTGGTGGCTTATGCCAAAAGCCGACACTCATTCTAAAATGTGGAAGGGTTAATTTAGTCCAGAATTACTTCTATGTGCAAGATTTTTGAGACTATGAGTCTATGAATGTGAGGCGCCAGCCATCTGGACCCTTTACATAGCAACGCACATAACTGTCTTCATCGTATCTTTTTCTGTATCGCGAAGCTGTTTCCCTGTCTCCATGGTGAGAACCTTCCCCTTTTTCGAGTGAGCCTTGTGTCCTTTCTCGCAATTGGTTCTGTCTACGTTTCTCCCAGGATTTCTCTAACGACAATTTTCGTCCTTCCCAGCGGCTTTTTTCCAAAAGTTCCCGTCTTTGCTTCGAGGCTTCAGCTTTATTTTGTATGCGTTTTAGAATTTCATCTGATGAACGCATAGTGGTTTTCATTCCAGGCAGATGTTCAGGACTGGTAGCGTCACGTTTTGTTAGCTGAAATGAAAACTAATTAAGTGGTGGCTTTAAGAAGGTGTAAAAAATAAATCATTGAGACAGATCACTTTGGGCTACCTGAAATAAAATTAAACGAACTGATGGACTTAATTGGGAATGTTCTAAAGTTAAGTTATTGAAACAGCAGGTCATCAGTGGTGCCCCAACGGTCGGCAGGACTAAGGGATAGATAGATAGATAGATAGATATGTGGCCAAATGCTAGACTTTTCAAACTCATTGTCTACAGTGGTCGAAGTAAAAAAATAATTATATGAAGATGTTTATTTAACAATCGTTCTTCATGTAAGGAAAAACTTCGCCACTTGACATCATGGGAAGAAAGTTAGTGGACGAAACTTAAAAAAAAAAAATTATAAGCATTTGTGGTTGCCGCGTTAATAGTTCCACGCTTGAGTGTAGCAGTCACCATGACTTGAATACTTACCAAGCCTTCGTTACTGTCGCGCGTTTCTTGTGCCAGTCGTGGATACTTCACTTCTGATTTTCCTTCTCGCCCGTTATGTGAGCAGCGTCCTGGAAACAGGTTCGCCTTCTTGGCCTCCCGGTTTTGTTTACTTAACAACTCCTGCTGATAACGAAACTCTCTAGATGAAAGGAGAAAAGTTATTGTATTTAGTGTTTATTCAAGATTTGTGTGTGTGTGTGTGTGTGTGCTTTCTTAGTTAATTACACAACGTTTGTTGGAAGTATTCATTATTATTCAGTAATTATTATTTATTTTGCTGTTATTTATTTTCTGTTAAATAAACATACGCTTAAACATGTTTATTTTTCTTTTATGTCTACTGCACGTATAAAACAGTTTTAGTGTTTAATCGGTCATTAAACCTTCAGTCTATAGATCTGCAATGGTTGAAAATCGTTGGTATCATAATAAACACAAAAGTAATATCACATGCGCACCCTCCTCCATGGAAACAAGCAGGCACAACAACAAGATGTTTGTTTTTGTTACAATCCTGTAAAACTAATAAGTGGCAGTAACTAAAGAAAGATCTTATGTCTAATCTGCATCTTTTATGCAGAAAATTCAGACTGAATGTGTATATTTTTTTAGCAATTTGCACTGTATCAAGTGCATCACACGTGACTTGAACGTGATGACATTGATCATGCAAGTTCATACATCGTATATTCGTGCGGTTGACGTCATATCAATACTAGAGCATATCAATTTTCACATATATCCTTTGTGTGACGTCAAACCCAGATTATGTGCATCTGTGAATACTCATTTAACCACGGACATTTAACTTTTCTCATCTATTCTTTTACCTAGTCATCACACTCGCATTCAGATATTTGTAGTTAGTGACGTCATCAGTTTTCACCAATTTAGAGATTTATTTTGTTATTGTCATCATTTCCTTGTTGTCATGTTTATTTTACACCCAGCAAGGCTGTTTTTCATTTTGATTGTGTACGAAGTTTCATGAGACGTGCAAAATGCACACGTTCACAAAAAAACAAACAAAAAAATAACAAAAATAAGCCCCTCGTCATCTTCAAACTACACTAAGAGATGTCCATGAACAACGTCATCACCAAACCACACTAAGAGTCATCCATGAACAACGTCATCTGGAAACCACACCAATAGTCGCCCATAAATAATGCCACTCCGAATTTTGTAATGTACTCCATGTACATAAACGATCTAAAACCTGGGCTCTTTCTGTGAATGTATAAACTATTTTTAGAATCAGTAGAAAGATAATATTTTGCTGTCAGAAAATAAAACTTGTCTCATTGCATTGCTCTTTGTTAAATGTAGAAACGAAAGTATGCTAGAAACAATCGGGACAAACAGCAAAGCAAACTTGCAGAAATAATAATAATAAAAAGCAATCTTCACATTATAGACAGAATACCTTTCTCAAGATTGGCATGCACTCGTGAAACTAGACTTGTATTTCAATCTCGAGTGTTTTTGCCAGTTAAACCTCGCCTTATCCATAAATACAAACGTGTCCGTAATGACAGAGGTTTGCGCTGTCTTGCAAAAGTGCTAGTATGATAGATCACGTGTCCGAAGTGACAGGCTTTCGCTGTCTTGCAAAAGTGCTAGTATGATAGATTACGTGTAAGAGTCCTGATAGAAATCGTCGAGGCGAACCGCTTATCATTATGTTTAAATTCTCCAGGTACTTGGCGAAAATGCCAATGACGGTTTAAGTTGATATTTTAGACTTGCAACGAAAACCGGAATGGATGAAAATGTTTAATGGATTAGGTCTTAGTTATAACGTAGGAGCTTGCTCACACCAGATACAAGTAATTCAACAGATTTAGTGCGGTAAATATTCATGAATTAGGTCTTAGTTATAACGTAGGAGCTTGCTCACACCAGATACAAGTAATTCAACAGATTTAGTGCGGTAAATATTCATGAATTAGGTCTTAGTTATAACGTAGGAGCTTGCTCATACCAGATACAAGTAATTCAACCGATTTAGTGCGGTAAATACTCATGAATTAGGTGAACCGTAGTGAAAGTTACTTTAACCCAACATTTGTAATTACATCACTGTATTATTAGTTCTAACAGCAATTTGTATTACAATTATTCCGTAGGTATGTCTTGTCTGCTGGCGAAGTTGGGAAGGATGACACAGACCATCTAACTATCAGTCGTGAAAATAACTCGCCTACATCCAGACTTTGTGTGGAGGCTCTTCAGCCTATCTCCCACCGATGTCCAGAAAAATTGAATTGATAAATATTATCCTAATCCTGTTTATAAACATAATTATTTCCAGTCGTAATTATTTTCTTAATAAAGTGAAACCATTTGGGTTTAGCAATTAAAGAGAAAAATAGACTGGGCTCCTACTGTTGCACACTCTTGTTTAGTGATCAGAAGAACTACTTAGTAACCTGAACAATTCTCCAAAAATATAATGATACTAAATTTTATATATAAAAAAAAAAAACTAACTCTGTAAGATACCCCCTCCCACCCAACCTCTCACTATAATAAGAACGGCTGCAACAAAACCGAACAGCATCTTGCATAAATCTCAACAGTCACCCAACTCGCACGCAAGCTTCGTGTGCTCGCTCGTGGTGAATTTTTCCAAGCTACGGTTTCCCGATATATAGCGAACTACAGGTGAGTACAGATGAACATCAACAATGAATCAATAAACAACACAACACAGACTTCAATTCTACACTCCACTGCTCCATGGGTGCAAAGGTCGGTTCGGTCAGAAACTGCCGGCCTAAACCCTGTGGAATAAAGAAAATCTACAACAACCTTGAAGAAGTCTGCATCAGTTCACTATGCGACAACAAAGAAAACTACAAGTTACAGACGCAAGACTCCAGTTCACAACAACAGCAATACCTTCAACATTACAACTCAACGCACGAACCTCACGAAAGCTTCAGTGTGCATCTATCTCATGAACACAACTCACACACTTAGCATTTCTTTCCCCCGCTCATGGCAATTTTCCACACTGTGTACCGACGCAAGTGTTGAGCCACAGGTGGATTTTAAACTCGCCAGACCACATTCCAATGGGGGCATACATCCCAACTCCAAGAAAAACAGACAACAACAAACTTTCAACACAGACTACAGTTCGCCAGTCTGGCTACCGATGGCGGACATAATAAAATTCTGCACACCTCAACCCAACTGTGACAACACACACGGCGAGATGGTCTACCACCACCACCGTCAGTCACGGGATGGAAAACTTTTCAACAATCACAACACGACAAAATCCTCACATACGGACTCCACACATCGAGAGCGGCAGAACCCACGGGCACAAAGACTGGTAGGTCTCAAACCTACTGCTCTAGTGCCCGTAGTACAAGCAACAAAACACAAATGATCATAAATTTCAACTTTACACGCCAAGAAAACCAGCCTAACGCACTACAGAAAAAATTGGAAAAGAATTCCAACAACAGTCGCCAGCACCGTACAAGCGCCAACCAACCTCCAACTCCAACACCACTGCCAGCACTTCCCGAATACTCGTGAGGGTAGTATGTCCCACTGGAGCGCTACAGATCAGTGAACATCATATGTTGAAATGAATCAGGAAAGCTCCAGTGGCGACGTAAACTTTGTTATCGTAACCACCAACACCAAACAGTGCTTTAGCCCACAGCTTCCTGGACTAAAGCACACCTTTCACACTTACTCTCACAATGGATGAGCAGACACAGCCACTTCCCATACGCAATGCTTCTTCACAGCCAGTCAGCAACACACAGACACCCACAGTTTATAGAAACAAAGGAAATTTATAGCAACACTCTTAAAACACGGACAATGCAACTTTCCATGCTATAGTTACCAGATTTAAGAAATACAAACTACATGCTTCTAAATGTGACAGAAAAATGTAATGAAAAATTTTTTAAAAATTAAAAATTCAGAATTTCACATCTACAACACCTGCGACAAACACCCCTACCAACACGACACCCTTCCCTCTCCAGAAAACAGTGAGGAGAGGAAGTCCCAAGACCGAGAATGTCTCACGATAAGTCTACTGTGGATTCTGAGGGGAGATGTCAGTGAGGAAAAAAATGACACGTGAGAGGTATACTGGTAGGTTCGAACTGCCTGCATGAAGGGTGCAACGTGGTGGAAAGAGTATCAGGGACAGACACATGTGTCGCTCAACATAGCATAGTGGAAGGGGAGCTAACTGTGTTTAAGTGTGGAATTGTTGTTTCCAAAACAAAACCAGTTTAGTTTATATTCTGGGTAGAATTCTTGCTAAATCACTATGAGAAAATTCAGATCCGTGGAGAGTGCTGAATAATCTGACCATCGTGTATCACACTCTAAACCATGGATCTAAACCAGTGGTTCTTGACTTTTTTTGAGTCACGGCCCCCTTTGAGAATATGAAAGCTATGGACCCCCTCCCCAATTAGAAAAATTCACATAAGCAGAATATAAACATTTAGTGAATAATTGATTTTCACGGACGCTCTGAAGCCCATCCATGGACCCCAGGTTAAAAAACCCTGATCTAAACTGTCAATTAAGATTTCCAGACCCAAGTCTCCAAGCCAATATGCATGCTAAGACAGAGTCGAAGGAGGTTTTAAGGGCCTGCATCTCTGGGTTGTTTGGAAATTCGTGCAGAGAAGAGGTCCTGTCCAGTTGCCAATTGTTGGAGTTGTGGTCAATACTTGCTGGTGTGCAGGGAGGTAAAGAAATACGAAGCTCTATTGTTATCGTGTGCAACTTTAAGGAGAAGGTTGTACCCTGTAAAGGAGATGTCAGCAGAGATTCTGATAGAACTTATTTTGATGTGTGTGTGCAGCAGTAGTGACTTGAACATGGGAATATGACTGTCATCATTGTGCCAGTGACGTCACCACCGGGTAAGGAGACGATCAGATCTATCGTTATCAATATATTTTCTCTTTACAAAATTTTCATTTCTATGGTGACAATTAGTAGCTATAGGTATGTATTTACTCAATACTCAACTTGACTTTCAATGAATGTTCTGTTAGAAACATCCAGGTTCTATTGTTTCGCTTTGAAACTAACTGAATTTATTCGTTTCTTTTATGATTGTTATATTTAATAAACATTGTTATTTCTTGTAACCAGGTTCTTGTACATATGAATTAGTATGGGATAGAGGACGGGTGGGGGCTTAAGTAATTAAAGACGGATCAAAAGCTAACCCTTAAGCAAGAAGTTCCGTTGGTAGAAAACTTGTGACAGAAGAATGATTATAATTATTTATGGTGTGCGTGTTTAAAGAGTATTCTGAAAGTGACAGGCCGAACATCTGGGTGGGGATTAGAGAAGAGTCGTCTAACTAGGCTAACATATACATATGACTGTGAATGTGGTTATTAATTATTAAAAATGAATATTAATAATAATTAATAGTTAACAGGTAACGTCATATCTGCCTGCTATTTTTATTAGTGAGGGAGGGTCCTGATGAGCTATGTATAGCCATAGACGCGTCGATTTTGGTGACTGTATTTTTCTTCCATATCTAATTTTAGATCATTACAACTATTATAATTATTTCTTTGTTTTGGATGCTGAGAGCTCTGTAATTTGTCTTAGCTTAAAATGTTAAAGAAAATATACCTGAACTTGTTAAATTCCTTGACGTCACATTTAACCTTTCCATTGCTTGTGATTAGTCCCTGGTTGAGCAAACATTTCTTTATATCGTCACGCTTTAGAAACCGCTTTAAGTGTCGGTCATGCAATGCGTTGTACTCAAATGGAATAAGTGGGCTTGTGTCAAATGGCTGATGAGGCAGGCTGACGTATTTAGCTTTCCCAACCTTAACAACAGTAAAACAATGTCTTTGGTTGTCATCCGTGTCCAGACTCTTTACCGCAATAACATAATTAATAAAAGAGAAGTAATTACGACATTAAAACTAGTTATAGCAATGGAGTAACAACTGATTAGGACATTAAAGTTAGTTATAACAATGCACTGTGTGGCATCTATGTTACCTTAATTAGTGATTATTGTTATTAATTAATCATCTGTAACTAATTACAAGTGATGAAAATCTTAATTTATGATATGAATAATTCTCCAGAAAACACCACTAGTCTCTCTCACTTGGTGGATATGCGGGCGCTGTAAACGTTTTCTTTCTTCCACAACATTAAAGCAAACATTTACCGTCACACAATATTTCCGTAGGTGGAAAACTTCTTTCAAAAGGAGAAAATAAATCTATATTTAGCTAGCCCCCATCAACCCACTTTCTTTCCAACACATGGTATCAATATGTGTATGAAGGTCAATAAATTTAACAATAAATTGATTAAATCAAATATACATACAACAAATACAATGAAAAGATTACTTGTCATCAATATTTCCACAAACGATATTTAAATTATTTCATTATTTATAGATTGTTATATCCTAACAATAATTCAACAGATAAGTGTCAATATAAATCACAGGTTAGTTCTTATCAGTGAACAGAAATAGAGTTACAGAGATTATAGCAATACTAGTTTGTACATAGCCTTGTCTAGGCAAAGCTGCAATAGTCTTTTTTGTGCTTTCATAACAAAGAGACAAGTCTATTGTCATAATGGAATTGTCAGTTTCATGTGTTCCTCTTGCATGTTGTAGAACACTGATAAGCCACTATTCTCATTCAAGGCTAGCCTGGGCACTTCGACTTATTAGCTCCCTCAAGCAGAACAATAATTGTAGCAATTTCCAATAACTTCCTTATACTAGAAATTCCTCAATGCAGTCAACATACTTTGCCACCATACATCAACAGAGTGCAGTGTATCCTTATACTTCTCGAGTCTACAAAGGTCATAGTAAGCTGGGAGGTTCACTAAAAAACAAAAAAGGCTGCTTCTTCCCCGTAAAATATAATCAGGGAACATATGCTACATTTTCCAGTTTATTCATGTCTAACTCCATTCTTACTCACAGTCAACTTACAGTTTCTTGCAACAGTATTTATTAGCCCGACACATGCATACAGGCATAATAAATACAACATGTCAATTTTATGAACATATTTACTAGAAACGATGTAAAGTGATTAGCATACTACTTACTTAGTTCACAATTTGTAGAAATAATTGTCTACTCGCAAATTACATATCTATGTAAAACACAAGGAATACTTATCAAAAGCAAAATGCACAAAATAATTCTAAGTGCAGTCTCTCTCAATCAGTCAGTTAATTCACCATTAAGCTAATGACTGCCTTTCATGGCCGAACTTCTTGTCACACCAAACTCAAAGTGACAATAGAATACTTTACAGCAGGTAAACTTTTGACCTCAGCCCATTGGTGGATCTCATTTTTGTAAATTTTAACCATTCAATAATAAAAAAAACCCTACACATCCACAAAAAACTGGTTCAGATTGCATCAGCAGGTCTAGCACATCCTTTACCTGAGTTTGTTTGATTCCAACTTTGACACTTAAAAATATCAGCACGAGCATTGCCCAAGGTTGAGTCACTATGCTTACTTTTACAGTATGTGCTCACTTTTGCAGTCAAGGGTGCCTAGAGGTGTCACACATTTTCAGGTAAATTTTAATCTCTTGTGAATATAAAGAATATATACTTGACAACATTTTAACCATAGAGTGTTGTAAAACTAAATCCGTGATTTTGTGTGACGATGCCCAACCTTTGCTGCTGTTTCACAAGAAAAGAAACGAATACTTGACGTGTAAAAGTGAGCACATAAACTTGACGTGTAAAAGTGAATACATAAACTTGACCTGTAAAAGTGAGCACATAAACTTGACCTGTAAAAGTGAGCACATAAACTTGACGTGTAAAAGTGAGCACATAAACTTGACCTGTAAAAGTGAGCACATACATTGATCACAGAACACGTTGTCAATACCCAGTTGCTATTATTCACATTCTGCTAAACTAATTTCGTTATAAATCCCCCATGTCCTAATGGTCAGATGTGATATTTCAATTTTAATTCATTACATTCAATGTCTTGATAGATGTCTTCACCCGTACTAACCTTTGTTGTGCATAATGTGTATGTTCCATGGGGCGCAGGAATCATAGGGAATTTGTTGTTGAGTGGAAGGTCTTTCCACTTGGGAAGCTTGGCGCCTTGGGGTAAGATGTTCACATTCCTCGCTATGGTTGACTCTGGGGATGATAGTGGACTTAGTCTGCCCGAGTCACGGGTTTGGCTTGACCTCGAAGATTGGAGATCGTCTTTAGTCATTGTATAGCGTGCCTTATGTCACATAAGCAATCATCTGTTATTAAAATTTCCACCTGAGTAAGAACTTACATAAAGAGAGGAACCCATTTTAAACTGCCTTTTCTAAATCTCTATCTCTGTATCATAATAAGTTCATGTCGTGCCTACGAGGCTCCCCTCACCCCATACAGAAAAACGTATTCCTTTAAGACTTCTGACTCCTCTTGTCTGAGAATCTTCTACCCCAATTCAATAGCTGAGATTCATCTCCGTTGTCTTCAAGGGAGAGTACCAGAAGCCCACGTGAGACCACTGCGTGAAAATGATTGAATTAGACCGGTAAACAAATAAAACAGCAAATAAAATCTTTGATACTGCCCGTAATCATCAACGACGGATAGTTTTGTCACTTTACACTGCCAATTTATACCCCTACTGGTAGTTTTGTCACTTTACACTGCCAATATTCATTCCTGGCTGATAGTGTTGTCGCTTTACACTGTCAATATTTATCCCTGACTGGTAGTTTTGTCACTTTGCACTGCCAATATTAATTCCTGGCTGATAGTTTTGTCACTTTACACTGTCAATATTTATCACTGGCTGGTAGTTTTGTCACTTTGTACTATTTAAAATTATCACTGGCTAGTAGCTATATTACTTTCTACTCTTTACAGTCAGCACTAACTGATAATTTTGTCACATTACACTGCCATAATTCATCATTGGCTGGTAGTTTTGTCACTTTACACTGTCAATATTTATCACTGGCTGGTAGTTTTGTCACTTTGTACTATTTAAAATTATCACTGGCTAGTAGCTATATTACTTTCTACTCTTTACAGTCAGCACTAACTGATAATTTTGTCACATTACACTGCCATAATTCATCATTGGCTGGTAGTTTTGTCACTTTGTAATATTTATAATCAGCACTAACTGGTAGTTTTGTTACTTTGCATTGCCCATAATCATAATTGTCACATTGTTATTAACAGACTGGTAGATATATACCTTATCACTAAAAGTGCCGGCTGATAGTTATTTCACCTTGTTTCTAACTGCAGGTTGTTGGTTATATCACCTTGTTCGTAACTGCAGGTTGTTGGTTATATCACCTTGTTTGTAACTGCAGGTTGTTGGTTGTATTGTCTTGTTCGTAACTGCAGGTTGTTGATTGTATTGTCTTGTTCGTAATTGCAGGTTGTTGGTTGTATTGTCTTGTTCGTAATTGCAGTTTGTTGGTTGTATTGATATGTTCGTAATTGCAGGCTGTTTGTTGTATTGTCTTGTTCGTAACTGCAGGTTGTTGGTTGTATTGTCTTGTTCGTAACTGCAGGCTATTGGTTGTATTGTCTTGCTCGTAACTGCAGGTTGTTGGTTGTATTATCATCTTCAGTCGATACACCTGCGTGAACTTAGTTCAGTTCGAACCATTATCTTCGGTTATAAAGTGTCGGTAAATAAAATAACAATATCAATACTTACTGATTTTTAATGACAAATATAGCTTGCTATGAATTAATCTATAACAGTGCGCAGTTTCATCTGTAGTTTTGTTCCCTGTGTGAATTATCGCTCATGTACTCCCGACCGTCCGACAAGGCCTTGTACAATGAAAGAACAGCGAAGTCGAATTTACGCAGAACAGGACCTTTCCATTGTTCTAACCAAAAGTCCTAAATATAGAATGTGCTCGATCGACACACGGTGATTAGTCCTTTAAGAACGATCGAACAAATTTGATTTAGTTCCATTATCAGCGAACAAGAATGCGGATGTAAATCTCATGTACTTCGGTGTAGTTATACACAGTACCCGTTTTATGGACAAAGCTGTTGTAGGAACTGTAGAATGCGTCGGGTAGAACCACTACGACTTTATACGACATTCACACTTGTCCAACCCATTGAACAAAACTGATGATGTCACACGATCTGAAAGATTGTTCACGTTGACAGACAGGCTGATCAATTTCCTAGTGAAAACTCCCCATAAGACGGTCTTCGTGAGAGGTAAAGCTGTTTAGCTCTTTCTTTTATGTTAGCAGTCAGAAGAGGGGTTCGCGTACATCTATCTTATCAGCATTTTGAAATTACTAGCAGTGTCATGTGTCTTGGTTGAATGATTAAGTTTGAATTTAGTTATTTAGACGGACAGTAAAATATTATCCAAAGTTTTGCTCGCTTACTGTTGAAACAAATTTAGTACTGTCCATCCATCCATATGCTACTGAGTAGGGAAGCCTGTGTCCAGTTGACCTTCTAGCGTTCAAAATGAACCTGACAGTGTCAGCCACAGAGCGTCCAGTAACAGATTTCAAAGTTCACAATTCGTAAAACTCATTACAAGTACAAGCAAGCTATGTCGTGCGTGTGTGTGTGCGTGTGTGTGTGTATGTGTGTATATGTGTGTGTGTGTGTGCGTGTATGTTTGTGTGTGTGTGTATGTGTATGAGGGACGGAGGGAAGGACAAAGAGAAAGAGAGAGAGCTGTCTCTCTACTATAATTACCAACTCACACACAAACATTATAATTATATACTACACAGTTTATGCACAGATGGTGTCCGATAACAGGTTTCGGCAAAGAAAACTGGCAGTTTTTATGCATGTTTTTTTTTTAGGTTTGTTAAGTACTTTAAACGAATAAATATTGCTACGATAAAAAAGTAAGTGTTCATAGTGTCTACAAGATGAGAGTTAGAGATGTGCGTCTGGCAAACAACACTGAGGGCACAAAGGCATATTTGCTATCGCAAAGTGTCTGCCATATTGAAAAGACTGAAGCATGTAGCGTCTACGCGTTTGGTATATACTGTTTTCGATATATTTATATACCCAGTTTTATGAGTTCAATAAACATAATTAAATTTTCAGCACAATACAAAGAAACAAGAAAGGAAAAGATCCTCAGGCCTTTCACTTCAGATAATAAATAGAATTAAATTCACAATACAATACAAACAAACAAGAAGGGAAATAACCCCAAACCTATCAAAACTTCTAACTGTTAGAAATAAAAAAATATATAAAATGGTCCAATAGAAATAATAAACAGGCAACAGCCTAGAGAATGAGAAGCATTCACTTTTGTTGGCATGACACAAAAGTAAAACAACAAGCAGAAAAGTCGACTTATCTCCACTCTCATCCACCATCATCCCCCTATCAACTTTTTAAAAACCACGCTCCACACCACTTTTAAAAAAACCATGCTCCACGCCACTTTCTATCAATCATGCTCCACTCTGCATATCCACATCTGAAACCTACCTCCCGCAGAGAAATCGACTCAGGTAGGAAGCTACCATCTTCTCACTCGATCATTCTTCATAGTCTGCGTCAAACAAGCCTAAAAAGCTCATTCTTGACCACTGTTTCATTCCCCCTTTCCTACCCGCCCCCCCCCCCCCCCACTTGTATTTGCCGGTTGGATGCTTGAAGATTGTTTTTGAATGAAAGATTATTTTGATGAAAGAAAAATATTATTTTGATGAAAGAAATAACTGAAGTTTTAAGATCAGACTAATTTCTTCTTTCATCTTTACCCTATTTACGCATACCAACCGATCTACCCGAAATTTCTCTTTCAGAACCTAGAGAACCAAGGATTATATCATGAGAGGCTTTTCCAAACGACTCTCGCTTTTGCTCCTTTCTTTCCTCTTATTTGTCTCTCTCACTTGTTTGTTTTCTCTCACCTGTTCTCTCTCTCTATCACTCGTTTTTCTCACACCTGTTGTTCTCACTCGGTTGTTTTCTCTCACCTGTTCTCCCTCTTTCACTCGAATGTTTTCTCACACACCTGTTGTTCTCTCGTTTGTCTTCTCACACCTGTTGTTCTCTTACTCGTTTGTCTTCTCACACCTGTTGTTCTCTCGTTTGTTTTCTCACACCTGTGGTTCTCTCACGAGTCCCTTTCTCACTACCTCTCTTTTACACCCACACACTGGACAGTGGTATAATGTATTTCTTTCAATAATTTTGATTTTACTGGTGTCGCAGTTCAATTAATAGTAAGTATGTAGAACTAAATGGCAGAAAGCATTTGACAAAAAAAAAAAAAAAGCAGTGATGTTATGTAATTTCAAAGCAAACCATTTTCAGCTCTATACAGTTTATATTTGATGGTTAATAAAATCTCCGCAACAAACGAAGCATATTATTATTTTAAAAATGTAAATTCAAATTAGTAGATTTTTGTTTTAAATAGGCAAAGTTTCGGTGAATTAGTCACCTTTAGGACGAAAATAGATACATAAAATTCAATTGAATGTTGAGTAGCTTCTGAAATAAAGAGATTCTAGTTCATTTTTTATCGCCTGTTGTTTGGAAATAAATCAAGCAAACAGTGAGTGGATTTCAGAAATAGCACAGCCTTTTGATCTACGAGAGAGTTTGGCATGGCTATAAACTATAAAGTTGAAGAAGGCGGTCGGGACAGCCAAGTTTGGAAACAGAACAATGCTAGGCTAAGCGAGACACGCTGAGTTTGGGGGATGAGTGGGTGAAACAATCAACAAAGAAAAAAAAATATCTGGTGAGACTGAACATGTCTTAGACGTTAGTGCATTGTTGCTGCAATGACGCTTTGACCGTGTATTCATGAGAGAGAGTGAGAGAGAGAGAGAGAGAGAGAGAGAGAGAGAGAGAGAGAGAGAGAGTACTACCAACCCCACACAGTGACAAAGACATGACACATTAAACTGGTGTCAGCAAACACCTGCTTGAGCGGAGATATCGCTACTGTATTCTTGTTTTGTGATTGTTAATATTTATAATAGGCTACCTTCAGTTTTCAAATACTTTGTAACGTCTGGCACTGTGAGTAGACGTGTGGTTGGCAACGTTTAGTATTTAAACATGATTAACTCTTTTCAAACATCGCCCTCACACCACACAAATGGAGAGGTCACTGGGATATGTTCTTTAATTTTAATATCTGGATTTTTATATGTTTTTAAATTGAAATTTCCTTTTATTAATCCAGGATTACCTTCTGAGACCTACGTGCAATAAAATTGTATAGAAGCTGTAATAGGAAGAAGTGTCCACACAGCAAAGTTTTCTTATCACATTTCATGTTATTGGTACACGTTGCACCATATTTTATGTGTTGACTTATGTTCTGTTTACTGATACTATTTAGTTCATTTCGTGTGTAAATGACACTATTTCGGTGAGAGAATTTATTGTATACATTATTTTTTTAATTTACCTTTTGACTTAATTGTAACAGGGAAAACTGTATTGACCTCTCGGCAGTAATATAAAATTAACCCGAGTGGCATTGTAGTACATATTCTTTGTTTTAAAGTTATTCCTTTACACATAACGCCATTAATCTTCATTAATATGGGGAAAGAATTGGGATTAGAGATTACCCGAGGAACCCGTTCGCCGTCAGTGTGTTTTCGCTAGTGACAATGGAATGGGTCACTGTACTAAAATATAAAAAAATTACTTATTTATAAAGTGATTTTAAAAAATTCAAAATACTCTTTAGTATAGAAATGTGTTAAGGAATTTAAAAAGTATCTGATTGGTTGTTTTGTATGAATAGTGTAACTATAAATAGTGACCCGTTTTGGGGGTAAAGCCCTATTTCATTTGTGAAAGAAGAAAGATTGAGAGGAGAGGAGAGCAATAGAGAGAGAAGAGAGATTAAAGAGAAAGATGGAAGGAAGAGAGAAATGGAAAAAGCACATGAATTGTTGATTCTGGTGGGAAAAGAAACAAAAAAGAGAGCATGAACTTAAGCTCGGGAATTTTTTCCTATATCTGACCTAGATAGCTCACAAAGCATCCCGCTATTTAAATGACCTTTCAAAATATCACCCTTTATAGAGAGGGAAACTAAGTTTGTCTCCTATCTAGCACTTTTTGAGAGATTGGCAAGCCTACTGACAAAAAGACTATGTATAATTTGAATCTTTTTATTCAGAAAGTTTTCTCAACCCTTTCATTTACATAAGTCCTCGTCTCTGAATATAGAACAGTGGGGGAGACCTCTGGCCGTTGTCAGACAGAAGTGGCTGGTTGAGTCTGTAGAGGAAGTGTCCGAACAACATGTCAATATGTTGTACATCTGAGAGAGAGGCTTGACGAAATAAGGGAGATAGTACAAGAAAATGTGCATGATGCAAAAAATGAACATACTGTATACGTTAACTGAAAATCAAAGGAATCTAAAGTTGTTGATAAAGTCTTGTTACTGTTGACAGAACAGCATGACAAACTGCAAGTGAACTGGAAAGGGCTTTACAATATAGTGGAGAAGAAAGTGGTCAGAATTATTGTATTAATAATGGGGATGGGAAAAAGAAAACGTTTCATATTTAGAGCAGGATATGGTTATAAGTGATCTAATAGCCGTACAGAAAGAAGCACAGTCAGATGTTACATTTCTTATTGCTATAGTCTTAAAGGAGGGGGAAGAGACTGATGACGTCATTATTTGACTGAGCTTGAGATGTTTCGTGACGCTAAGTATGACGACAATCTAACCCACACGCAGAAAGATAAGTACGTAGCATGATGTTCAAAAGTAAAATAGAAAGGCTTGACAAAAGTGAGGGCAGCACTAAATTTCTCTCTTACAAATATTCTCAACTTACAAATCCTGCAACAATTTCATTAGCTCGATCATAAGCTATAACAGTGTAGTGTCTTCACATAATATTTATACATTGATATACATGCTTATTTGTATACTTACGCTTTGTTCAAATGTACACTGGCTGAAACAGTCACTTGTTCAAATATTGATATCATCTGTTGAACACTTGCTGTTTCATTGGTTGCACTTTGAAATCATGAAGATTAATACAATGAAATTTCCAAAGTCCTTTCATCTTAATGTCATCAGCCAGATGTAGATTGTAGAGCCTAATGTACATGTGTATAGCTGAAGACACATACAGAAACTGTAGGAAAACATGCAATAATGCAGAAATATGGCAAAAATATAAGATTTGTGTCTTAGATGTTGAAATGACAGTTGTCTTTTTCCTGTAAAGTATCTTGATATTATTGGTGTTTGTTTGACTGAATGTATAGTTGTTATTATATATTTTCAAAAATGCTTAATACTTTATCAGAATGCTCTGGTGTTGATTACATGCAAATATTCCAATGACTGCATGTGTCATGATAGAGTTTGGTGAGTTTATTGGCATGCATTTATTTTTCCTTACTGGATTTTCTTGTGTCTCTCTGTTGTTAAGGATTGGTATGCCTTAGTTTAATTCACTTTGCATGTGTTATCTTTGAATTCTATGTGTATATGAAATATTTAGAGCTAGTATTAGTAGTAAAGATTTGATTATGCATACTAATGTATAAATAAACATATAACAAATAAAGATTTTAGTGAATATTGTATTATACTGATCGACTGAAATTGAACAAATACCCATAACTTTTTTGTTTTGCCTTTTCAACATATTTCTTTAATGATCATAATAAATACTCTACTCGTCAACTTTAAATTACAAAATTGTAATGAAAAGAAATTCCCGCTAATAAAGAGAATACTTAATTGTTAGTGTCATTACTTTAGCTAATTATCATATTTTGTTTTAAATGCAGTCAGTCATTACGATAAAATTTTAAACTGCCCATTGTCTTATCTGAATAAAACATTATATTTTGACTTCAAGAAATATTACATTAAGTGGAACTAAAATATAACTTAGATTCTCTCTTCATCCCTATAGCATTTATTATTAACTTTAAATTGCCCTGTAAAGTATACTCATACAAGAAAACAGTCTGTATGGCAATACTGAACATGTGAGAATACTATGTCACAAATAACACACAGCATCCCCCCCACCTTTTTTTTTTCCTTTTGTGTGAGTGTGTGGCAGAGACTATCATAAATTTGGTGTACAGTGACGTGGGTTAGTGCAATGCTAAACAGGGGAGAGTACTGCGGGAAAGAAATTTATTAGGCTGATCTGAAGGCAGAGACAAGTTATGGGTAACTAATCAGAACCTGAATGGAGTTTTCTTGACATAAACCTTGTGCCTATTATTATTTTGAAAAGTGTGATAATCTTTTTAGAGGTCTTCAAGTAATTGAAAAATGTTTAGTTTGTATCAGAATCTTTAATAGCTGAGGACAATACTTTCCTATTTTTTTTTTTAATATATATATGCTATTTATGGCAAGGCTGCCAGAATTAACAATCTTTGTGGTTGTCTGGTAATTAAAAGCTAGTTTGTAAATCTGCCACATATATTGGAAAATATAAAAACATAAAGAAAGCTCTAAAGTTGCTGACAGCAATTAATTAACAATTAAGGATGTTATTTTCACTTTACACCTTAACTAGAGTATAACTAAAAAAAAACAAACAAAGGAAAATGTGAATTGCAGCTAACTGATATTTTTCATTAATTTCTTTTTTTGTTGTTGTCAATGTTCATTAAAAATCTCCCCATGTGACTAGAGACATTTATTTGGGAAAATTCAACTTCATTTTCATTTTCATCTGCATTATCATGAATAATTGTAAATGCAAAGATATTTTAATTTTTTTTCAAACTTCCAGCAAGTGGAGTTACACAATTTAAATGTCTATAACTTACTAGATTATTATCTGTTCGAAGAAGTGTGCAGATTATTGTTTTTCTTACTATAAATGTTAACAAGAGAAATCTAGTTATATCATACAGTTTTCTTCATTTTGTCCAGAAATAAATTATTATCTATAATTTTAATTCATACAGTTTTTTGTTGAATGTTTTGTCTTTTGTGACTGTTTGTGAATGGAAAACAAGGTCAGCAAGGAGGCAAAAGAGGCAGTTGATGCTAAAACAGAGAAAAAGGAGTTAGAACCCAAAGACAAGGAAGAAAAATTAGCTTTGTCCACATTTTTATTCACACTTCTCCATTTGTTCCACTTTTGTAATCTTGTACTCAAATTTTTGAGTAACTGTTTTAATATTATTGCTTTTTAAGGAAGAAGAACAATATCTTTCATTAGAGTTTTCTGTTATTAATATTACTAATACATGTACTACCAGTAATTAATATTAGAAACTATACACAAATTCTAATAGTGCATGTATTTATGCATTCCTGTTTTGATTCTTTGGTTATGTTGATTCCATAGTTTGAAGTGCATACACTATTTATCAAAATCACAGTAGGGTAAATTGTTTATTAAAGTCCATATAAAGAAATATCAAAAAGATTGGAAGGAAAAAGTCAGTATTGTTACTGATTCATCCTGATAGATACAGAATCTGTGTTCTCTTGTAAATTAAGTTTATAGCCGTTGTGTGTGTTAGACTAGTTTTGTGAGCAGCAAGGAACTCTGTATTGTTTACTGACACAAGATCTTAGTATAATTTTCCTTAGTTGTGAATTTATTTATTTCGATTGAAATATCCTGGACCAGCCTTTCTCAACTATTTTGCTCTGGAGGAACCCTTGAAATAAATTTCAGGTCTGCATAAAAATACTGTTATCTACAAATAAATATTATCTTTTACTTATTTGGTCCCTTGCCATTTACTTTAAATCTAAAACGATACCAACGTCATACTATTATAAGTAACATAACCCCGTACATGTTTTTGCTTTTGTTGTTTACTTGTTCTCATGTTTTGCTTTTGTTGTTGTCGTGTTCTCTTGTTTTGCTTTTGTTGTTGTCTTGTTCTCTTGTTTTGCTTTTGTTGTTTTCTTGTTCTCTTGTTTTGCTTTTGTTGTTTTCTTGTTCTCTTGGTTTGCTTTTGTTGTTTTCTTGTTCCCTTGGTTTGCTTTCCTTTCTTGTTTGCTTCTTATTATTTCGGTGAGCGCGACTTCAGGCAATGACATGTACTCACAGTCTTTCCTTGTGACAGAAAATTCCTCATTCCAATCAGTAGCTTTTACCTGCAAGTCTGACGTTCTGTTCTGATGGCAAAAACTGTTCAGCCTTTTAAGAACGGATTGAAATGTTTTCATTTCACTGGTAAACTTTGCCCCCTGCTTTGCCACTGTTTGCTGGAACACTTTCGAAAAATGTTCGTATAGGGCGTAATCAGCTGGGTTGAAATGTCTGTGAGCAGCTCGTAGCGTGGAATTAATTTTAGGTTTTGTCTCCCCCAGGACGTTGACCTTTAAGTACAAGACATCTCGCAGAGACCAGTTCAAAATTCGCTTCATTAAGATAACAGATTCGTCAAATCTTTCGCTGATAAGAACCAAATCAAATGTTCTGTTGATATAGTGTATGTAGTTATTGATTTTGTTTCTGTCGTGCCAAATCTTAGGGTCAATTCCAAAGTCGAAACTCATGCGGTTGTTTGTATAGGACAAGCCTGCGTCCGCGGGTTCAAATGCCTTCGGATTACTCAGATAAGTGGAGATAGGATTCTGGCCCGATATATTTGCCAGATAATTTGTGTGGAAGACTTGCCTGTAATACTGAAAGGCGGACACGAACTGATCAAAAGGATTGCGAACGATGCCAATAAATTTCGCATCAGGAAATAAACTACTGCGTACTTGCTTCTCGTTGAATACGAGATGATGGCAAAGAACGTCGAAGGCAGTGCCATTGCCAGGTACAGGAACTGCTCTGCTTTTCCAGTTTTTGTTAGACTGGGATAACAGATGGCCTTTCTTGGGGAGCATAACGGTTAAGTTCCGTGACAGGACAAAACGGCTAATGATGTTCTGCAAGGTGCTACTGGCAGCTTTGTGCACTTTCAGGAAGAATAGGTGATGAACCTCTAGCCGGACCTCGCTGCCTGTAAAGTTCCTGATGCTCTTGTTTGAGAAATTCTTGCCAGCGAGTACCGAACTTTCCAGCTGCCTGGTGCTGGTCTTGGTTGGATACGCAGGCGCCATACTCTGGCCCTTTAACATACGATCATTGAGTGCCGACAAGTTCTCTGCAGACATCTCCAACGGATTGACTGCTTGGCGACGGCACCGATCCGCTGATGCTCCACTACAAAAGAACAAAGTCGGATCTCTCAGGTGTGTGTGGTGCCAAGCTATCACTAGACTCAAGATAATGGCGGCCAATAGCAAGACACAATACACTCTTTTCTCCCTGGACAGAACATCACAGAATATTTTTAGAACTATGATACTAACTAATAGTAAATACCGGAATGATTAATTAAGTTCTGAAATATATCTTCTCATTCTGTTAAGTGCGTAATGGATTAATAATTTAAAATTTAAGTAAGGCATTATTTAATAATAAAGAAAGAATAGTACTGTTTGCCTCGACTGACAACAGTGAGTTGTCTGAATGATATATTTTTTAAAAGTGTTATCGTCCTTAAGAAATGTGATCAAAGATGAGTAGGTGTGGCAATGAGTTTGAACACACCTTTACTGCTTTTCGCAGCATATGTATGATACCTCTCTGGCATCCTTCATTCGTTATTATTATTATTTATTAACTAATAACACATAACTAATTACAAGCGATCGATAATCTCAATTTATAGTTATTAATAATTCTCCCTCAAGTCCAGCATGTCTCTCACTAGGCGAATTATAAAGGGTGTCGTAAAACTCTGCTCTTTACACAACAATAAGATAGACGTTTTACTGTCGCATAGTGTTCTGCAGGTGGAAACTTCTTACTAAAGGAGTAATAAAATTTCGACTTTTATTAATATTTATTGAGCCCCTTTCCCTACTATCTCTCCAACATAAATTTTTAATATATGTGCAAGAAGGTTAATAAAGTTAACAATAAATTTTTTATATCACCAATCAAATACACAACAGATGAATATAATCAAAAGAGCATTGATATTTACATCACAACAATATTCGATTAACGCTAAACAATTGTTCAGTTTATCTTAGCATAGATGTCAGCAGTCAAATTAATATTTATATACACAATCAGGCTCATAGATATAATTCTTCAGAGAGATGAGAGCAGAGTTTAAGAGAGTTAATATAGTCAATGTATATAACCTTTTCATAGATAGCAGCTGTCGCTAGCAATGTTCACAATTGCATGGTTTACATCTGGTCACTACTTTTGTTATTTGTCACAGTCCAACGTACCTCTTCTAGGCAGCTGTTCCAGTATCTTGGATACACACACAAAGCCCATAGTGGAGAACCATCCAGAGCTACGCATGCGCTAACAAAGGACATCACACGGGATGTTCTAGAATCTTCATGTGCCCTACTCAAGCACACAACAAGGAATGCTAAAAATAATTCTCGAGACCGAGCTCACACCTCAATTTTCGCTGTATTGGCTCACGAAATAATTAACAGAAATCAGCTTACAGCAACACGTTTACTGATAAGTTTGATGACATCACTGGATTCACACATCAACATGATCTGGTAGAGTACAGTAGTCACTGCAGTCTAAAGTGGATCAAAAGCAGCAAAGATTAAAAAAAAGGGCACACATGTTTTCTTTACAAAAGTCAAATTAAGGGCAACATTAAATTTCATGCACATTTTTTCTCTAAATTCCTTTCCCCCTACACACATTCTCAACTTACAAATCTTGCAATAATATTCAGTAGCCCGATACACATGAAGCATAAGAAATATAGCATCGATCAATCACTCACCATAGAAATAATGCTTCAATTACATAAGCATTCTCCAATTCAAATAATATATCAATAGCAAACACATACGAAATATTTCTAAGTCCACTCTTTATCAGTTAGTTAACTTACTATAAGCTAATGATCTTCTTTATGACCGGACTCGAGTTTCATCAAAATCAAAGTGATAGAATAGAGTCCGTTAATTTGTAGACTGTTGGAAAAGGAGCTATTTATGCTGTTGAACTGTAAATTTGGTTTATATCAAGACCAATCGTTCTGAAGTATTTTTTAAAAATTCCATCGAGAACTATTAAAAAAAAATATATATGAGAATCTACCGATTGTGGTAGATCTTTAAAAGTTTGAAAGGACCTTCTATTTTGTAGGTGTTTCGAGTTTTAAAAGGATATTGAATTTATAAATCTTTCAAATTTTGTGAAGAATCTGTTGATTTTGTAGCTTTCTTAAGAAGACCTGCTGTCTAGTTTTTGTTGTGAGTTATTATAATAAGTTTCCGTTTTGACAGTTTCTTTCTTTAAGATCGAAAAGGAATTATTTACCTTTTAATACATTAAAATGAACCAAAGAAAAGTATTCATAAATATTTCGTGCTTTGCTTTCAGCCAGCAGTAGGAATTGCTTTTGTTGTTGTATGATGGGGAATTTTCCCATATATTTTATATAAATTTTCATGGGTAATTTAAATTGAAGCTATTTGTAATTTGAATGATGTGTGTGCATTGCGTCATGTTGGCTTAGAAGTAAAGTCCTGAATGAATGAGTTGTGCATGGTAGTAGAGTTACTGACCGGTGTTTGATGTTTGCCTCAGATAGGTGATCGAGTGTTTGTTGTTTAAATGTGCGTGATCAATGGCCAATAAGCATAGTAAGAGATTACTTTGCGGCACTTGTGTGTGTTGTGGTATACAATGGGATGCCTGTTGTTACTAGATCGACAGGGGTGGTAGAAGTTGTTAGAAAGCCATATTCGTATTAACGCTAAGTAATTGGCCAGACCGAAAGTGTGTCTTACAGAAGCAGGTGTGATTTCAAGGGTGATAAAAGGGTGACAGTGCATTTTGCCAGCACTCATTTCTGCAATCGTCTCTTTGGGTGAGAAATTGGAAATCAGGTCCTTCCCTAGTGGGTCGTACATGCAGAGCAAATTCCTTGGCTGAATAAGGTAAAAGCATCTTTGTATTGTATGAATGATTAGGTTTTATTATGATGTTTATACTATGTTTTAATTTGAACATGTTAACATTTCTTTCTTTCAGAGGCTTATGCCAAACTTAGTATTTATTAATAGAGCAATTGACTGGACACTTAGACTCTGCAATTGCTTGTGTTTCAGGGTTTTGGCTTTGATGGTTGCATCATTTTGACTTGATTCTGAGATTTGAAATCCATTGTGAGTCTACCAGAATGTATACGTCACTCCAGTGCATAAGTTGAGTGGTGAAGTGAACGTGACTACAGTGTAGCGAACTCGCCTAAGACAACTCTTGTTACTTATTTTTCTATAGCTTGTTAACTTTTCTTTTATTAAATTTCTTGTTATTATTGTAAACGTGCATTTGTTAGTGAGGTAATTTCTATTGTTTGTTTTCGTAGTCCAAAGTGATAATCTAATGATTACATCTTGTCCTCTGTTCGTCTATTTATAATCGTCATATATATTTATTCATAATCTTTGATTCTCAGCGAAATCTGAGTGGGGGCGGAGCCAACTTGGCGGCGTACTAGTATATCGGTGTAACAGTTGAAGATATACACATATAATCAGTGACCCATACTCTGCATCAGCACATGTAGGTGTCTTGTATCATAACTAATTGCTCATATTTGATATAATTCATTATTACAAAGTCACCCCAGGGTACAGCAGCGACACCTTTAACTAAAAACTATTCCTTTCCATTGGCTTTGCGTGATTTGTACTGAATAAATTTTGTTTTCGATTTCTTTTCAAATTAAATCAAATTAAATCGGCCAGTACATAAATATGTGTACATACCTTCTGAAAAAATACGCGCAAGCTGTCATGGTTACAGATTTTATACATTCAGACATTTGGAGTCGGAAGCACAAGGTAGTCTTCAACAGAGAACCGCGTCTCGCTCATTTTCTCGGCCACCTGAATTCCTGCCAACTCTCGCCAGTTGCCAGTTATATTTTGTATTCACGTTTATCTTTCCCTACTAACCCACAAAACAGTCATTTTAAGAAGCCACTATTCTTGATCGATTGACAGCAATAAAATCATTATCAAGCTACCGAAAAAGTAGTTATCTCTCTTGCCTAACTTGAAAAACCACCTTAATGCTCTTGCATGTTTGGATTTTTGTGTATGGTGGTAAGAAAAATAATAGAGAGGGGGGGGGACGATAGAGGAAAAGAAAGAGACAGGAGAAAGAAAGAAGAAAAGAAAGAGACGAGAGAGGGAAAAAGAGAGAAATAAAAAAGAGATAAGAGCGATAAAAGAGAGACGAGAGAAAGGAGGTGATAGAAGAGAGAGTTGAAAGACAGGAAAGAAATAGGAAAAAGAAAGATGAGAGAGATGTGTAAGAGAGATAAGGGGATAAGATATAAATAAATTATATATTTATATGCAGTGTGTGTGTGTGTGTGTGTGTGTGTGTACTATCACGCTATGTCCAGACATGAAGGTAATCCCATGCTTCAGGTAATTCGTAAACAATTTCTTTGCTTGACTTGTTCTCGCACACTAATACTTTTGGTGGGCAAGAACTGCAAATGCATGTGGCGTACTGACGACAAAAAACCCCAACAATTAACAAGCAGGCGAAAATTAAACAATTCCCAAGGGTCATTCTCATCATAAAATACACGAATTTAATTTTACTAATTATTATTGGTGATATAAGTGTTTTACCGTCAGATAGATATTTAGGTGGTCCGAAGCCCCGCAATATAAAACAGATGGCTAGTGGTGGGCAGCTGACTGGACCACTCCACAACAGTCCAAGGTTTGCCAAAGTCTAAGGGCTAATCACCTAAAGTAATTATTGGAAGGACCACGTCCGACCACCTCAATAGCAAAAACATTTTTCAAATTAAAATAAAAAATAACACAAATAAATTTATAAATAAAATCGCCCATCCAACAGCTAAAAGCAATAAATAGATTGACAATAAAATAAGAGAAACAAAAAATAACACAATATATGCAAGTACATGCGACAGAACAAACATTAATTTAACCACCCGCCTCCCCTAAACCTCTCATAACCCGCGCTCCCAACCTTCGGCGCGAAATCGGCCAAGGCCGGAAGCGCTTCCAATAAATTAAGTGTCATTTCGTATTCAGATTATCTGATCTGGAGTGCCCCACAGGTACCCCATAGCCTCACATTGCGTTCCGAGGTGGAGAGTTGGCGGTGACGCACACCCTCAACTGCCCTCTGGTGCTGGAGGGAGATTCAATAGCAGTTTAACGTCACCACTGGAGCTTGCGTTGATCATTTCGTCATAAGACATCTGATCTGGAGTGCTCCAGTAGGACTCCACAGCCTCACATTGCATCCTGAGGTGGAGGCGACAGGGCTAGCAGAAAGGGGTGAAAAAAGGTCGCACCAGTTTGGCGCACACCCTCAACCGACGAGTCCTGCGTCGGTTGGTCCTAACTGCCCTCCGTTTTTTTTCCGCTGACATTCCCGAAAGAGGATGCAGTGGGCTTTTTATCTTACAATATTCTCAGCCTTGGAATTCCTCTGGGGGATTTCCTCATCTCACAGAATTCTGGAGAGGGTAGACTGGTGTTGTGGTGGTGGAGCATGTCGTGAAGTCTTGATGTTGATTTTCTGTACAGTGTGGGTGTTCCTGTGTGTGTTGCTGGTGGCTGTGCGGCGTTGTGTTTCTTATCGCGCTCGTCGGTTGTTACAGCATGTTTGGTCGGCAAGAGCGGGCTTTAGTCTGGAAATCCGTTTGGTCGGCAAGAGCGGGCTTTAGTCCGGAAATCCATGGACTAAATGCACTGTTGTGTGTTGTTATCATCTCCTTGTTGTGGCGGGGATGAGTGGGGTGTTTAACAGAACCCAGACTAGTGGCACACCAAATCTGTACTTAGTGCGCATGTGCATCCGGGATGTTCAACCTCATGTATCCTCACCAGTGGTGTTGCCATTGTTGTTGGTGCTTGCGTTGTCCCCGCCACAGTAGACTTTTTATCTGGAGATATTATCAGTTTTGGTCTGCTCTTGAGGGATCTTCCTCTCCTCACTGTCTTTTGGAGAGAGCGCGCGCGCGCACGTGTGTGTGTGTGTGTGTGTGTGTGTTGTCGAGTAGTTGTCGATTTTAAAAAAAATTTTTAAATTTCATTGTATTGGCTGATAGCTGCTGTAGTCTCTGTTTATGATTGGAGTGTAGACTTTGTAGCTCGTTTTCTATTTGTTGTGGTAGTGGAGGTGTGAACATCTTGTCGTTGTGTAGTTTGGTGTTGGCTTCCGGGAGAGTATGGGTTTCTGTGCGTGTCACTGGTGTTTGTGCAGAGCAGCATCCAAAAGCGCTCTCGTCTGTTGTGATACATGTCGGGTCAGCTTATGTATGCAACGTCATTTGCATACAGTTAATGACAGATGAGTCATTCAGTCTCTCTGCCTGAGCTTTGTTCTGAAAGTTCTATGCCCTGGTGGAGGGCTGGTAATTTTGGAATCCTACAGATCCAAAAGGTACTACATTCATGGACACAAGGACACGTTCACTCGGCGATCTACCTGAGGTCCCCAGTCATACATGGAGACCAGAGAAATCAGCGATAATTACCATTGTTGGCATCAACCAAACCTACAGGTCCTCCCAAACACGGGAGATCTCAACGTGATGACCTGATCTTCAAATCATCGTTTTTGAGCGACACTATGACCTACGTCAACCCTCTTTGAACATTCACAGTACTAAGTGAGTAGTTATAAAAGGCAAAAGTGCACCTAGAACAATGTAGCAGATTTAAGAATAAGAACATTTAATCATATTCTTACAGGACAGATATCTATGTTATTATTATTATATATGTAATACGAACTTGAATATGGTGGTAAATCCACTTCTATTTTGTGTATCAATTGTTTTCATGGTAGCGGTGCGATTTACCACATAAGAATTTTGTATTTACTTTTATTTTCACTTTTTTGAATTTCACTCCACCCTTTCCTAGAGTATATGACATTGAAAAGGTGTATGAACTGATTTAACCATTATATGAAAGAGAAACGCCCCATTAGATTAATAAAACCTAATTCACACTTTCTAAAACTCGTTATTCACAGTTTTTGAGAGGGGCGAAAGAGTTCGTATTTGTATTGTTTCGTTTCGTTCATCTGTTTGTCCAATACTCACTACTTTCATATTCACACACTCGCACGCACAGCCAATAAAAAATTCCTTTGCACAACAGAATAAATCAGGCCCCACCCAAACATCAATGGTGTCTGTCTTGTGTCTTTTGTAAAATCTAAAAGACAACGTATTACCGGCACATGTCATGAGCTTCCTGCTCCCCCGTGAGAGAGAGAAAGACACCGGAACAGCCAAACGAGACCCCCCAGCCGTGACATTTTGCTTTGAATATTCTTTGCAGTGCATTAATTTTATCTCTCTTGCCTAACTTGAAAAGCCACCCTAAAGCTCTTGTATGTTTGGATTTTTGTGTATGGTTGTAAGACAAATAGTAGAGAGAGGGTGAGGGAGTAGAGGAAAAGAGACAGGAGAAGGAGAGAAGAAAAGAAAGAGATGAGAGAGGGGAAAAGAGAGAAATAAAGAAAGAGATAAGTAAGAGATAAGAGAGAGATAAGAGAGACTTGAAAGACAGGAGAGAAATATATAAGAGAGAGATGTGTAAGAGAGATAAGGAGATAAGATATATAAATAGATGATATATTTATATGCAGTGTGTGTGTGTGTGTGTGTGTGTGTGTGTGTGTGTGTGTGTGTGTGTGTATGTGTGTATGTACTATCACGCTATGTCCAAACATGAAGGTAGTCCAATGCTTCAGGTAATTCGTAAACAATTTCTTTGCTTGACTTGCTGTTGCATACTAATACGAACACTGACTGCCAGGTCGAAATACATTCTCTTAAGTAATAATACTAACAACCTTTTCAAATTATCTTAAACAATAATTAAAAATAAAAATAAAATAAACACGTAATTGTCGTACAAAGCGCTGAATGAGTTACGAACTTATCAATATTCTGACGTCACATGACCAGTACAGCTTGGGAGATTGGATATGTTCCTAGATGATAAGCTTGTACTAATACCATATACAATAATGTTTGTAGTTTTCGCTCTTTCAATGCATATGAGATATGTTTGACAACTGTCAAAGATAAGCATATCAAATATGAACATATACTATTCATGTCATAAATCCATTATCTTTAGTACTGTAGATTACTTATGTAAATAATTAAACATTAAGGAAGCAAGAAATCTGTATTTCCTATTTAAAAGTAGTTTTCTGAAATTAGCATAAATGTCCACAACTTTTGTTTTGCTAAATGTTAATAAATGTCTTGTAATGGGTGGTCTAACAGATTATACTACACAACTACTAATTGTCTTAATCACACATCTACGGTTCTTTGTAACTGCAGACAAACTTGGTCATGCCTCAGAGACTTTAACCATTATTTAATTTATCTCCAGCCTTCTCTATAAACATTACCAGTTCAGTATTCATATCCTGACTTCCGCGTTCATCTGCCTCTCAATCATTATAGAAATTCAGGCCCCCACACTATCTCACAGCTTATGGGGACACTTCCCAAGATATGTTATTGTCTGACGTTTTAAGAACATTTAAAAATTACCCCCTTCCCCTCATGCATTCACATATCTCCTTCTTGTTTAAATACAGAAGCTGAAGTGTAACAAGTAACTACAAGAAAAAATTGATACATAATATGTGGTTGTCAAAAGGCAAAGGCTAAATGTGAAAAGTGCTGTCAAGAAATCTAAGCAGATTAACAGCAAAGTGTAATTATTTGCTACAGAAATTTTATACAGGAATAAACTGCTATTAGGGCAACAGTTTGTGGTCCCTTAATTATTATAACTCAATTGTAGTTAATTCTACTGACTCCAAAAGTCTTTGCTTCTTGTGGGGAGCTTAACTTCACTTAAAAATTTAATCTTTATTCTTTATAAAACACTATTTTCTGCAGGTAGTACAAAGAGTAGGAAAGTGGAAAGTTTACACCACAGAGACATTCTTAGGAGGTGTAAATTTAGAAGTTGATCACATTATGCAATGTTTATTGGCAATGACTGGGTTGCCTCCCTTTGTGTGTTAATGGCGTAATATGTGCGCTGTAAAGAAATGTAGGATCGCTGTTCTGTTGCAGTTTTGACGTGTGCATGCATACATGATTGCTGATGCAGGCAGCCAAATGGCGATTAAACAGAAGGAAGTGTCATATCATGAACTGTAATGCAGCAGGGCTGGATGAGGTATCGATGAAGAATTGAAGAATTGCAGAATGAATGAAGAATTAAATGAATAATTGAATGATGAATTTTGAATGAAGTCTTCCATGCATTGTGGAAAAATAGGTGATGCAGATGTGTGTCATAACATATATGTAATTAATTAGACCTCTCACTCCTTCTCTCTCTCACTCAAACATATTCAAGCACATTTCATACCAGTGAATTCTCTCACTCCTTCTCTCTCTCTCTCTCTCTCTCTCTCTCTCTCTCTCTCTCTCTCTCTCTCTCTCTCAATCTCTCAAACATATTCAAGTACATTTCATACCAGTGAATTCTCTCACTCCTTCTCTCTCTCTCACTCAAACATATTCAAGCACATTTCATACCAGTGAATTCTCTCACTCCTTCTCTCTCTCTCTCTCTCTCTCTCTCTCTCTCTCTCTCTCAAACATATTCAAGTACATTTCATACCAGTGAATTCTCTCACTCCTTCTCTCTCTCTCACTCAAACATATTCAAGCACATTTCATACCAGTGAATTCTCTCACTCCTTCTCTCTCTCTCTCTCTCTCTCTCTCTCTCTCTCTCTCTCTCTCAAACATATTCAAGTACATTTCATACCAGTGAATTCTCTCACTCCTCTCTCTCTCACTCAAACATATTCAAGCACATTTCATACCAGTGAATTCTCTCACTCCTTCTCTCTCTCTCTCTCTCTCTCAATCTCTCAAACATATTCAAGTACATTTCATACCAGTGAATTCTCTCACTCCTTCTCTCTCTCTCTCTCTCTCTCTCTCAAACATATTCAAGCACATTTCATACCAGTGAATTCTCAACCCATACATTCAAACACACAGAAACCATGAAGAAAATACAATTGATGAATTCCTAAAATGAATAATGAGAATACAATTTAGAACCTGCAACGAAGTATTCTAATTATGACAAGTATAACACTTCATCCAAGGAAGTTTCCAACTACAAAATTTACAGATGGGGAATTTTCCTGAAATGGAGAATTCAAGCAAGAATCTTTTAATACAAACTTAACTAAACAATTCTAATTACAACAGTTTATCTATGGGTCTTTTAATACACACTTAACTAAACAATTCTAATTACAACAGTTTAACTATGGGTCTCAGAGGATAAGCAATCCAACTCTATAATTTCTAAGTCAACAACCATGCAAACAATCTCAACTAAGAGTTCCAGACTATGAAAAATATTAACCATTCCAACCGTACCAGACTTTTGTGCCCTTTACCAATTCAAGCCTTCAATGATCGGGACTGCTTCTCATCTAGCGAGTGACAAGCTTGAGTTAAAGCCTGGTATATGTATGTTTGCTTGCATTGTTCTAACTGGAATAAAGATTATTTTTTGAGTACCTGGCCCAGGTAAGGGCCTCGAGTCATATTCTCAATGTTTTCATTTCTCAAGTGGAGACACGCTGCCCACGATCAGTCTGACAGCTTTTGAAATTTTTCACTACAATTTTGGTCAATATTTTCATGCTTCATTTATGAAAGGAAACTTCAGTTTTCATAGGTGTAGAAATGGCTATGATAATAGCCGCAGGCAACTTGCATCTTCTCACGCATGTCTGAGGACCTATAGGACTTATGTTAGATGGCCACGCTAAATAGAGTTGCTTCCATGTAAACACGGCCAGACTTGACTGTCCAAACTCTTAACTAAACAATTAGCATTGTAACAGGTCTTTTTACTCTCTCTTAGCAAACGTGTAAGAAAGAAATTTTAAAAAAAAGGAATTTGAAGGATAATTATTAATTGAAAGATTAATTATTTAATAAAAATATTATAGTTAATCGTCATGTGCGTTTCGTTTGTCACATGTCTCATGTTAAAGGAAGGTGTACTTTTAATTAATGGATTGTAGCATTGTGTACCTTTAATTAATGGATTGTAGCATTATGTACTTTTAATTAATGGATTATAGCATTGTGTATTATTAATTAATGGATTGTAGCATTGTGTACCTTTAATTAATGGATTATAGCATTATGTACTTTTAATTAATGGATTGTAGCATTGTGTATTATTAATTAATGGATTGTAGCATTGTGTATTATTAATTAATGGATTGTAGCATTGTGTATTATTAATTAATGGATTGTAGCATTGTGTACTTTTAATTACTGGATTGTAGCATTTTGTACTTTTAATTACTGGATTGTAGCATTTTGTACTTTTAATTAATGGATAGTAGCATTGTGTATTATTAATTAATGGATTGTAGCATTGTGTATTATTAATTAATGGATTGTAGCATTATGCATGTTCCTTACAGAAATATCTGAACACAAACTATCAAAGCAGTATATGTCCTTGAATGGTCAGTAGAAAATGCCGACCAGATATAACACAACACGTAATGTCAAACTTTCATTGATGATATACTTACATAACAGGTTTGTGATTTCCCCACACATTCTTCAAATTGTCTTTCACACATTCTTCATCTTGTGTGTCACACATTCTTCAATTTGTCTTTCACACATTCTTCATCTTGTCTGTCACACATTCTTCATCTTGTCTGTCACACATTCTTCATCTTGTCTGTCACACATTCTTCAAATTGTCTTTCACACATTCTTCATCTTGTCTGTCACACGTTCTTCATCTTGTCTGTCACACATTCTTCATCTTGTCTGTCACACATTCTTCAAATTGTCTTTCACACATTCTTCATCTTGTCTGTCACACTTTCTTCATCTTGTCTGTCACACATTCTTCAAATTGTCTGTCATACATTCTTCATCTTGTCTGTCACATCTTTTTTTTATCTTGCTTTCAAACTTGTTGACATATCTGCTTCCCTAGCACGTCCGCTTGATATCACTAGATCAAAGCTTGCTGCAATAACAATATCAAAAGTAAGTATATTTTATCTACGTACCTCTAGAATAGTATCTATGTTTATCAGGGTCCTTTCATGAGTACACACTTCAGAAAAAATTCTTCTGAATTCTCAACTGAAATCTTTTAATAAAAATGGGTTTTCAATATATTTCACCAGCTAAGACTGATGTCATGGTTTTTAGTTGGTATGACACAATGCTACGGTAGGGAGGGAGGGAGAGAGAAAGAGTCGTTTGGCTTTGAAAACACGGACGAATTCTGGTTGTGGTCTGCCCGATGACTGTGCGACGGAAAGAAGAGCAACGGACGCCATAATGACCCACTTTTCTTCAGGGAGTATGTGTTTTGACTTTGTTCTGCTCACGTAAATAATAAAATAAAATTAAATGCATACAAGAAGGAAGAAGTTGTCAATATTAGCTCACGATGACGTAATACAGCGAAACGCTCCAGGCGTCATGCACTGACATTTTGGTGGTCTCACCAGTAAATGTAACTTAGCTGTGCCGACAACATCCCCGAACATAGAAAACATGTTACGTTGCCATGGAAAGAAAGAATAAAACCATAGGCAGCACAGTGACGAGATTAAGTAAGTAAAAGTCATGGACCATGTATTTCCATGCAAACTGATGACATTTTAAAGTCTGCATTTCAAAACAGTGATTTAATATCTCACTCTTAGGCAAGTAATATGTATTTGTTTATTCTCCAATCCTATATGTAATGTGTGGGTGGATGAATGCGACTACAGATGTTGGTGTCGTGTGCCGCACTCACTCTATTAACATCAGCATTTGAGGCACATATACAGTTACCAAGCAATGTGATTGGTCACACACAAAGTCACCACCAGTCACAGACAGACAAGAAAACAGCCTGTTTAAGAAATATTAACAGACCGTATGCCTTCGCTTATCCAGCTGCCGATCAAAGTTCACAGGAATGATGGGTGAAGTTTTGTTTCACAGGAATGGTGGGTAAAGTTTTGTTTCACAGGAATGATGGGTAAAGTTTTGTTTTACAGGAATGATGGGTGAAGTTTTGTTTCGCAGGAATGATGGTGAAGTTTTGTCTCACAAGATCAGTTACTGGACAAGGTGACCAGTGTTATAGGCAGGCTAGAGATTCGACAATTTTGTTTTAGTTAAACAAACAGCTTTACTCTGCGTACAGCTAAAATGAGATAAGAGTGTATTGGTTTAGTGTTTGTCAATGTGTGCATGTTGCGTGTGCATGTATGTATGTGTGCGTATGTGTGTGTATGTGTGTGAGTGAGTGTTTGTGTGTCCTTGAGAGGAAATAAATCAGAAGAACTGAAGTCGCAGTTTAGAAGTCCTTTATTAAAAGATAAAACTACTTTCGGGCATTTATAAATGTATGTCACACACCGTGAAGGCAAAAGAAAAAGAAAGAAAGAAAGAAAGAAAAAAATCGAAAGCGCCATCTTCTAATTTCCTCTAATGCGAAGCTGATTAAACCGTTAAAAGATGCTTACTTTGTAAGTCGAGTTGTGAAGACGGTAGAATACGTAAGAACTTGGATAGAAAAAAACCACACGACTGATGTGAAACTTCTATAAATGATCAATAAGGAAAGAAAGAAAGAAAGAAAGAAAGAAAGAAAGAAAGAAAGAAAGAAAGAAAGAAAGAAAGAAAGAAAGCCAATTGTCGAGTGAGAGATGAAAGAAAGTATTCTGGAGTACAGATCATGTGACCGAAATATCAAATCCAAATCGTCTAAAAAAATCACTCACCTGAAACACACCTTCAAAGTAAGACACCTGTTCAAAATAATGGAGTCGAAATGTAATTGGAAATGCTATTTTATGTGAATGTTGAAAAAGAGAGATTGCTGATTCTGAAATATATTCGTCTCAACGAAAATTATGTGGAGCAGCCCTAAAGAAAATTTCAGATTTCTGAATCTGAAAGTTTGAAGATAGTACCCAATAGTCAAGGAGAATTGTGTGGTACGAAGGGCTAACATCATAAAGTGAGAGTTATTGAACAGAAAAGTTGTGTGCTGGACGGAAACTAAAGCGCCAGCTAAGGGGAAGGGGAACAAACCCCATTGTGTAAACATCTGCTTGGCAATGCAAGAAGGTGTGAGTTGATAAGCACGTAGAAAAATGAATCTCTTTATTGTGTAGACTAGGAACTTTGACAGGTATTAAACATAATTGTCTAAAATTGTGTGCAGACTAGGAACTTTGACAGGCATTAAACATAATTGTCTAAAATTGTGTGTAGGCTAGGAACTTTGACAGGCATTAAACATAATTGTCTAAAATTGTGTATAGACTAGGAACTTTGACAGGCATTAAACATAATTGTCTAAAATTGTGTGTAGACCAGGAACTTTGACAGGCATTAAACATAATTGTCTAAAATTGTGTGTAGACTAGGAACTTTGACAGGCATTAAAGTTAATTGTCTAAAATTGTGTGTAGACTAGGAACTTTGACAGGCATTAAAGTTAATTGTCTAAAATTGTGTGTAGACTAGGAACTTTGACAGGCTTTAAACATAATTGTCTAAAATTGGGTGTAGACTAGGAACTTTGACAGACATCTAAACTAATTGACTAGAAATGTGTGTAGACCAGGAACTTTGACAGGTATTAAACATAATTGTCTAAAATTGTGTGTAGACTAGGAACTTTGACAGACATCTAAACTAATTGACTAGAAATGTGTGTAGACCAGGAACTTTGACAGGCATAAGAAATAATTGACTAGAAATGTGTGCAGACCAGAAACTGTGACAGGCATAAGAAATAATTGACTAGAACTGAGTGTAGACCAGGAACTTTGACAAGATTGTAAAATAATTGACTAAAATTTTGTGTAGACAAAGTTGTTGATATACATCTTAATTAATAGACAAGAACTGAGTGTAGACTAGGAACTTTGACAAAGATCTAAAATAATTGAAGAACTGTGTATAGCCTGGGACTTTTGACAGGTATTTAAATAATTGACTAGAAATGTGTGCAGACTAGGAACTTTGACAGGAGGATTTTGACGACAGGATCGTAAAATAATTGATTGGAACTGTGTGTAGACAAAGGAAGACATCTAAAATAATTGTGTAGAACTGTGTGGACAAAGGAACTTTGAAAGACATCTAAAATAACTGTGTAGATCTGTGTGGACAAAGGAACTTTGAAAGACATCTAAAATAACTGTGTAGAACTGTGTGTGGACTAGGAACATAGACAGGCGTAATTGACTAGACCTGGAAACAATGGTTTATTTTTACTTGAACAAAATATCACATTCATAACTAGAATGCAATATATTTAAGGGAAAGAAAATCGAAAACAGCCAACTTAATTTAGAATCAGTCTTCTTCAGAATTCTATTCCGAGTGTCAAGCGACAGCAGAGCAGTCTAGCGGAACGGGAAAACAATATGTGGACAAATCCTCGTACTCTATCATGTTCCGCTTGAGTGGCTACCTGTTCAAAAGTAATAGCCACAAACAATACTTCTGTATCTTCATATAGTGAGAGGCTGAATTCTTTTATCACTAAGAATAGCATAGTTCCGTTCTTGTTTAGGAACAGCTTCATGAAACACTTTATGATTTGAGTTCGTGTAGATATGTAGATACTGCTGGGTACATTTATTGCTAAAAAAAAAAAAAAGAAATAGAAGCAAGAAAATATGGTGATAAAATATTTTAAAAGAATAACGATAAATATTATCTGAATACATCTGCTTTTCATGACATAATAAAAGACATCATTTTATGAAACGTAATTTTTTAGTTTGCAAATGAAAAAGGGCATTTTATTGCAATGGTTGTGAGCTGCACAGCGCTAGAAGGTATTTGCAGGGGAAAAAGTACTTGTAATGCGTCGTATGCAGAAATGCGGATATGTAACGTGTGTGAGACTGAATACTCTATCAACTCAATTGACTTCTTAGCTTTTCTATTCAACATTGTTCAGTTGTGTTCAATGCTTACCCTTTCTTTCCAATTCACACAATCCCGCTAAATAGAAGGCATTATATAGGTCACTGAGACTTTATTTCAAGAGCACGTAACTCCGATGCACGTGATAATCAAGTTCCAATGAGACAATAACACTGGTAGGTGTGTGAGACTTAAACAGCATGAATGAAGTCAATTTACTCTTTTAAACAAACGGCTTATATTACATCGACAAGAAAATCAAGCGAACATAAACCGGACCAAATGATTATCATACATTTGACAGCATGCAGTAAATCATTGTTTTGCACATGCAAGATAACATTTATTGATAAAGCTGTCTTCAGACTTTTCTCGTAAGTGCTGCTAGATCAAAGGTTTAAATTTTTTTTGTTGCAAGGAATAATTTAAGTGCAACTTATTCATGTGAACATTGGTTAAAATGTTCGGATCTATGGGCATTTTGATTTATGCTTTACTACTTTCCTAAAGTTCTTTTTTATTCTGGACAAACTTTTGCAGTTATAATAAGAATGAACAAGATATTTTTTACAAGACGGTGACAATGCTTCAGTTACAGAGAATGGATTTTACTACATTTTTTATTCTGTATTGTGAATTTTATTGTGCTGTGAGATTTTCCGCACCACTAAGCGGTAATACAATCCTTCTCCTTAGGGCAATCAACTTCCAGAGATTTGATATGTTGAGAAAAATAAATGTTAAAATTAATAATTCTGTATTTATTATAGAAGAAAAATTTAAACAATTCTTCCAACTTATTTTCCTCAGTATGGACATATGATTGCATGTTGGAGTGTTTGAAAATGGATTATTCCTGTTTACTTTTACGTTTTAAATAATACATACATACATGCATGTTTACATTATATTATTATACATTCCTAGCTATCTTGTTAGACAGAAAGACAGACAGACAGAAAGACAGAGAGATAGAGACAGATAGAAAGACAGATAGAAAGACAGATAGATAGATAGACAGACAGATAGATAGATATAGACAGACAGACAGGATTAATGTAGGATTAATGTATCTATTGTTTTGTATTTATTTAGGCTTAATACATCTATTGTTTGTATTTATGTAGAATTGTATTATTATAATTGTAGGCTTAATAATCTATTGTTTGTATTTATGTATTATTATAATTGTAAGCTTAATAATCTATTGTTTGTATTTATGTATTATTATAATTGTAGGCTTAATACATTTATTGTTTGTATGTATGTAGAATTGTATTATTATAATTGTACGCTTAATACATCTATTATACGCTAGTACACTTCATTCATCCCAGTTTTAACTTGTGACACAACCAGTAGTCTTAATCTGCCCTGTGTTACATATTATATTACATTTACATTACATATATAAAGATGTGTGTGTGTGTGTGTGTGTGTGTGTGTGTGTTTGTGTGCGCGCACGGGCGTGTGTGTGTGTGTGTGTGTGTGCGCGCGCGTGTGTGAGTGTTTGTGTGTTTAAACATACATTTCTCTATATAGAACAAAATAAATCCACACAATTAAAAATTCCATTATCGTTATTTAATTGCTCTATTACGTTTGTGAAATTAATTACTTTATTTATATATAAAAGATACCGTTTAATGTTGCCGCTCTACATAACTTGAAAACGTTTTTCATTTGAGCACTGGTTTGTTTGTGCTCTGCAATACACGTTAAAACCTTGTTGTGTTCTCTTGCTAAACTATTAACTGGCTCCATTAAAACCTTGTTGTGTTCTCTTGCCAAACTATTAACTGGCTCCATTAAAACCTTGTTGTGTTCTCTTGCTAAACTATTAACTGGCTCCATTAAAACCTTGTTGTGTTCTCTTGCTAAACTATTAACTGGCTCCATTAAAACCTCGTTGTGTTCTCTTGCTAAACTATTAACTGGCTCCATTAAAACCTTGTTCCATAGAACATCAGTTTCGTTGTGTTCTCTTGCTAAACTATTAACTGGCTCCATTGAAACCTTGTTGTGTTCTCTTGCTAAACTATTAACTGGCTCCATTAAAACCTTGTTGTGTTCTCTTGCTAAACTATTAACTGGCTCCATTGAAACCTTGTTGTGTTCTCTTGCTAAACTATTAACTGGCTCCATTGAAACCTTGTTGTATTCTCTTGCTAAACTATTAACTGGCTCCATTAAAACCTTGTTCCATAGAACATCAGTTTCGTTGTGTTCTCTTGCTAAACTATTAATTGGCTCCATTGAAACCTTGTTGTGTTCTCTTGCTAAACTATTAACTGGCTCCATTAAAACCTTGTTGTGTTCTCTTGCTAAACTATTAACTGGCTCCATTAAAACCTTGTTCCATAGAACATCAGTTTCGTTGTGTTCTCTTGCTAAACTATTAACTGGCTCCATTAAAACATTGTTCCATAGAACATCAGTTTCGTTGTGTTCTCTCGCTAAACTATTAACTGGCTCTATTGAAACCTTCCAGTTTGTCTCTGGGTTTTCTGCAGACCATACCTGAATAAAAGCTATATAAACGCTTCGAATAGATTAGGTATTAAGTTTTGTTGTGTGAATGTTAGATTTCTCAGACTGTCAATATGCGTACTCTTAGATCAGATTGCTAACTACATGAAATCGCTAGATGGTATAAGATGCCCAGCTATTGTAATTCTATAGGGAAATCACAAATTGATCACTTGCCGGGATTATTATTACGTAACGTAGATGACCACAAGGTGAGTTACCTGACTAGGACAAGACCAAGATGTAATTCTCTAGGAAAACCTTACGAACAACACTGTATTAATACACTTGTCAAGAAGAAGGGATGAGTTAAATGTAAAATTTCCTACCATATGAGTGAAAGTTTGACCAATTGCCAGTTAATGATTTTAGTAGCAAATGTTAAAATGTTTGATCTATCAAATCCACATACTGAATTATTAATTTCTCACTCATCTTCGTGACATTCCTTATCATCTTCACTTTATTAAAATTCATCTTGTAACGTACATATTGTCTTTGTTTAGTTCTATGGTTTAGTGAGGATACTCACTTGGGATCTCATTGAGCAACTGGGAGGTGTGTCACTCAAATGATGTGTTGTCCTAGATTTTAATTAATTTACGGACGACCAAGTTCTTAATTTATAAGAACAGTAGCAATTTAAATGAGGTAATAAAACTTCTATGTGAATGTCAGCAGTAATCGATAATCTACATCTAAGTACTTAGTATTCATTATATCTTATTGTTTACACTTGTCTTCATAATACCTGACCAGCAAGGGTATTTTAACAAGAGGGCATTGTCATAAATCTAAATGATATCTTATTGTTTACACTTGTCTTCATAATACCTGACCAGCAAGGGTATTTTAACCAGAGGGCGCTGTCATAAATCTAAATTATTCTACCAACTAAGACTTTGGGCAAAAGTAAATTATTCTATGAACAAATATGTAAATATAGATTTTTACATAGATTTTTTTTTCTTTTTACAATAACTCACTTACACAATTTTAAAAAGAAAATAGCGGGTTGTCTACATTTGAAAACCATTGTAACAATGCTATTTAGTTGCTCAGAAGCACAGTAATAAATTGTGTTCAGCTTTCTGGGGAAATATCATAAGGCTTCTCTCCCCATGTCGTTACATTAATGGCTTCTAGTCTTGCATCTTTAAACGTAATATAAATAGGCTGTAGAAGCAGGCGCTCAGGTCCAAGTATTATGCGACGCACTTCCTCTCCAGTCCAAAACGAAGTGTAATGGCGATTACGAAAGACTTCAAAGTGTCATTGTGCCGTACTTTTGATAACTTTTAGATGACAACGCTTCCAGTCTCGAACCCGATATGAAGGTAAATACAGCGCACACTGAACATAGTGAAAGTACGAACGTCCTCTCAATTACAGATAGAAAGAAGACAACTTATTGTCGGTTGTGAGTGCTTTTTATGATATGCTAGCAAAAGCAGGAATGGCAAAAAAGGTTTAGTCACCATATATTTAAAAAAATCGGAATGACACTTATTTATTAAGAGCAAAAGAGTTTATTGTCTCTAGGGCCCAAACTTTTAATTCCTTTATACTTTAGAGTAAATCAAGTACTGTTTATTGTCCTCTGTTAATGAGACAGTGTGATTCAAAATTCCGTAATACCTCATAATAAATCAAGTGTTATTTATTATCACATTATCACTGACAATGAGACAGATGATAATGGCAGCTTCCGACCTAGGTCGATTTCGCTGTCTGGCACGAGATGTACCGCTGTTGGGAGCGTTGAAGATGATGATAGAAAGAGTGGAGGGTGGTTGACAGGAATGTTGAGTGGTGAAAATACAATGAAACAATATGAATCAAGATTCCTTTATACCTTACAGTAAATCAATTATTATTTATTGTCACTGACAGTGAGGCAGTGTGAAACAAAATTCCTTTATACCTTAGAGTAAATCAATTATTGTTTATTGTCACTGACAGTGAGGCAGTGTGAATCAAAATCCATTTATACTTTACAACAAATCAATTTTTGTTTATTGTCACTGAAAGTGAGGCAGTGTGAATCAAAATCCCTTTATACCTTACAGTAAATCAGTATTGTTTCCTTTCATCCAATAATGGGCAGTGGGATAGCTGCAATGGGGTAGTGGGTGGTTACAAGGATGGCTACAATGAGATAGTAGGTAGTTTTATGGATGGCTGCAATGGAATTGTTTGAATGAATTCAAGTAATAATGACACGCATTTGTTTAAGCCACATAGTGTTGTAAGATACGCGCTGTTTTTCATATTTTCCGGATTTTCTATAGCTAGCAAATGAAACAATGCGAAACACTATGAATTTTTAATTTGTCATGAGTTTGTAATTATTTTCAAGACAAAAGGGCATATTGTGTTTTATAATTTTTATATTTTTATAGACTTGGGGGGGGGGGGATATTGTCATCTGATAATGATCTTGGTGATAATTATACAGATTTTTTTAAAGTTAACATGTAAACTTATTTTCAAGACTTTGAAATTTGGCAATGGCTTTTCTAATTTATAAACAGTTTTAAAAACTTACGTCCCTTGTTATTTATACAAAGAAATGCTGTTTTTGTTTTAAAAAACATTGAACAATGATACAAAGTGAGTCATTATCTTATTTTGATATCAAAATGACTTTTATCAATTGACAATAGGATTGTGATTAAAATACTAGATGTTGGTCGACAGAAGATTTCAAATATATATTCGTAATTACACGCCATTTTGGTAAATATATATTCGTAATTATAACGAACTGCATTTTGGTAAATATATATTCGTAAATAAAAAGAACGCCATTTTGGTAAATATATATTCGTAATTACACGCCATTTTGGTAAATATATATTCGTAATTATAACGAACTGCATTTTGGTAAATATATATTCGTAAATAAAAAGAACGCCATTTTGGTAAATATATATTCGTAATTACAACGAACTTCATTTTGGTAAATATATATTCGTAATTACAAAGAACGCCATTTTGGTAAATATATATTCGTAATTACAACAAACTGCATTTTGGTAAATATATATTCGTAATTACAACGAACTTCATTTTGGTAAATATATATTCGTAATTACAACGAACTGCATTTTGGTAAATATATATTCGTAATTACAAAAAACGCAGTTTTGGTAAATATATATTCGTAATTACAACGAACTGCATTTTGGTAAATATATATTCGTAAATAAAAAGAAAGCGATTTTGGTAAATGCTTCTCTGTAAAAACCACTGTTTCAAGAAAACATAACATGACAAACGCAGTAATTAATTGAAACACGCATCATCACATTTATTCTATATCCTAATGTGAATACTTTCTGTTTTATATCTTTCTTCTGCTCATCGCCTTTTGTCCACTCTGTGGATTTTACGGCCGGGATTGGCCAAAGGAAATCAGAATAATAGACATGACTAGGCGATAGGAAAGTAATGAATTAAATGACAGAGTAACCAAAATGCTTAAAGGGAATGAAAGCAAATAGTTGTGTGCCCCTGACATAATTGAAAGCGCTGTCGGAACGTGTTTTGGAAGTTTGTGATCACATAAAAATATATATTTGAGTAATTTACTAAAGCTATATGTTTTGGAAGTGTGTGACCACATAGAAAATATATATTTGAGTAATTTACTAAAGCTATATGTTTTGGAAGTGTGTGACCACATAGAAAATATATATTTGAGTAATTTACTAAAGCTAGATGTTTTGGAAGTGTGTGATCACATAGAAAATATATATTTGAGTAATTTACTAAAGCTATATGTTAAGCTCTTACGTGCTGTGTTGGAAAATGATAAAGATTCCCATTTCATTGGAAGTTGCAAAGTTGTTTAGGAATGCAAGAGAAACATGTGAAGGACTGACAATTCTACTGTGAACAATAAACTTGTTACTTCGTTACAAAAAGGCGCGAAAGATTATTGTGGCACTCTCTTGACATGGTTATGCACTGACTATTATATCATATCTCTCTGTAACTCCATTTCTGTTCTCTGATAAGAAAATTCCTGTGATTTATAATGACATTAATCTGTTGAATTATGTGTTAGGACATAAGTCTGTATAAACAATCAAACTATTCGAGTGTAGTTCGTGGAAATACTGATGCCAAATAATAATTTAATTGTATTTGTTATATGTATATTTAATTGTTGATTTAAGTTAAATTTATTGACCTTCTTACACATACTGATAACCTTATGCTGGAGAGAGAATGGGTGGATGGGGGTTCACTCAGTATTGATTAAAGATGGATTTATCTTTTCCTTTGGTAAGAACTTTCCCACCGCAGGAAATATTGTGTGAATTTAAATGTTTGTCTTGAATATTGTGGAAGAGAGAAAACGTTTACAGCGCCGTGAGAGAGATGAGTGATGACTTCTGGAGAATTATTAATAAAATAAATTAAGATTCTCATCACTTGATATTAGTTATGGATGATTAACACTAATAATAATCATAACCAGTAACTAGGGTGGCATTAATGATTGGAATTAACCGCCTTAACCAAATAGAGTTTAAACTAACGGAGGCGCTCGATCAGAATTCTACAAAGCGACAAATCTCTAAACAATTTTGCCCAGACTCTCGACTGTCTGAAGCTGAGTTAATCGAAGGCCACGGTCAAAGTAGGTCATTTCTTCATTTATTTTAACTGTTGTTTTGAAGTCATTGTGTGTGGGTGTGTTTGCTGCTGGGCTATTATGGAAGAGGACTTTACTGAGATATTTTCACTTCCTGTTCGAGAAAATAGTGTTTTCACATGTACTACTGCGGTACTAAGATAGTAGGCGTTACTGGTATAGGGAAACAGTGTTTCTCACAAAGCGGCTGACCATTGCAAGAAAAATGTTTTGTTATTAAGTGTTTGAGGTGAATACTGAATTATTTATGATAAACCTTGTATTTCTACTCTTTTGTTTAATTCCATAAATTAATTTTTTATTATGTATGTTTATTTAAATATAATTGTTTATCATATGAGAAGATTATTTTTTGACTTAAATCGCCTGATCAGAATATCTTCTTTATTTTTATCTGTTTGCATTTCCAGACCCTACTCCATTTTCTTTCCATAAATGTCAGCTGTGGTTGAATAAGTAAATGCTATTTGGTTCCTGAATTATTATTTGCCATCAAAGACAATTATTATTTTCCATCAAAGACAACTATTATTTGCCATCAAAGACAATTATTATTTGCCATCAAAGACAATTATTATTTGCCATCAAAGACAATTAATATTATTTGCCATTAAGGACAATTATTATTTACCATCAAAGACAATTATTATTTGCCATCAAAGACAATTATTATTTGCCATCAAAGACAATTATTATTTACCATCAATGACAACTATTATTTGCCATCAAAGACAATTATTATTTGCCATCAAAGACAATTATTATTTGCCATCAAAAAGACAATTATTATTTGCCATCAAAGACAACTATTATTTGCCATCAAAGACAATTATTATTTGCCATCAAAGACAATTATTTGCCATCAAAGACAATTATTATTTTCCATCCGAGAATGCAACCTTCGTTTGTTACCGTCTCTAAAATGTTCACTTATTAAGCAACAACCATACGTTTACATTTTCAAGGCTTTATTTTTTTATTTTTAAAATACTAGTAATGCACAATTAAGGTCGTCTTGCTATTTTTTCTTCCACCTTTTTTTGTCGCCAACAATAATAATGACATCAAAAGGGCATGTACTCTGTTGACATCTAACAAGTTCTCTGGCACCCATTTAAGTCACAACAAGACTTGTAGTAAAAACAAATAAATGTATGGCCATACGGAAAATTAATGATCGATGAAAGTAGGTGATAAGTTTAAATTACTCAACCACTCATGTTAGCAGTCTATCAGTCACACAGTCATTCGATCTTATTTATTATCAGAGTAGCTGTATGTGCCACTGTCCAGCCTAGTTAAATGAAAAATATCTGAAAGTCAGTGAAAAAGACTTAAAATAAATAAATAATTGATATGACGAGAAATGGATGAAAGTCGAATTAGTCGACATCGTACCAGTCAGGGCAGTAACACACTGGTATATGAAATTATTTTCCACACAGAATTTCTGCCACAGGTAAGCTTATGAAATCATGTGTAATCTTAAAATTTACTGGTTACATTTAAACACGCCATTTGAACATGATGAGCTTTGAAGTGCTCTGGTGACATTTAAATACATTAATTAAAACCAACCCTTTGAGGTGTTCTGTTGACATTTAAATATATTAATTAATCTCATCACTTTGAAGTGTGTTGTGACATACATTAATTAATCCTAAATATTGTTGTCTTTGTGTGAAGTACCTGGAAACATTGATGTACTTTGTTGTCTCTATGTGAAGTACCTGGAAACATTGATGTACTTTGTTGTCTCTTTGTGTGAAGTATCTGGAAACACTGATATACTTTGTTGTCTCTGTGTGAAGCACCTGGAAACATTGATCTACTTTGTTGTCTCTGCGTGAAGTACCCGGAAACATTGATGTACTTTGTTGTCTCTTTGTGAAGTACCTGGAAACATTGATGTACTTTGTTGTCCCTGTGTGAAGTACCTGGAAACATTGATGTACTTTGTTGTCTCTGTGTGAAGCACCTGGAAACATTGATGTACTTTGTTGTCTCTTTATGACAACTGATGGAATTACCCTTTGAATATTTGGAAAAACTGATGTATTTTGTTGTATCTGTGTGACAACTGATGGAATTGTAATTTTCTGAAAAATCTTGAATTGTTTTGTTTTGACTGATATGCTAATATTATTTGATCTTATGCCAACTCCTCCGTCAACAACCGGCGAGAATAGGAGCTTACTCAAAGTGAAAGAGTGTGTGGATATAAAACTGAAGTCGAAATCCTGTCTTGGAATCTAACAACGTCCTATTAAGAAATAACAAACTGATGTAAGGATTACTTACTGAAAATAAAATTTACAAAACATAAAATACATGTACACGAGCACACATATATACTCAAATACATGTATATGTAAAATAAAAAATAGATACAATGTAGATAGATAGATAGGCAGATAGATAGATGGATGGATGGAAGGATGGATGGATAGATAGATAGATAGATAGATAAACAGATAGATAGATAGATAAATAGATAGATAGCTATGTAGCTAGGTAGGAAGCTAGCTAGTAGGTAGATAGATAAATAGATAGGCAGAAAAACTGGAAGATCAGACGGAAGGAGGGAGGAATGGCTGTTGTTGTTAAGTTGGGGGCGGGGGCTTCCGCCCATTTCGCGCTAGAAGAAAGGGGGAAGGTGGGGGAGGGGGGATAATCTAGAAGAGATGTAAACGTATAATTTTGAAATCAACAAGTAGTAATTTTTACAGTAGAAAAGATATATCATTTTTTGGTGTAGAGTTTTGAAAGTCAAACTTGTAGTGTCGTTGCTTGCTCTTCCGCTGCAAACATGTCTGGCAGGCAAAGGCGGACTTTAGCTTGGAGTTTCGTGAGCTAAAGTTGTGGTGGATGTTGTTGCTGTTGTTTCCGATGTTGGAGAGGGAGGGGGTGTCTTACACGCTAGTAGCACACCAAGTCTATATCTAGTGTGTAGTGTGTAGTGCGCCTGGGATGTTCAACCCCTTGTCCTTCTCACTAGCGGTGTTGTCGTCGTTGTTGTTGATGACGCAAGTGGTTCCCGGTTCCGTTGGGATGCACAAAGATGAGCGCTGGCGGTCAGTCCAGGTGGTCGAGCAGCATCTGGGTCATGTTCGCAATGGGGTGGTTGTAATATCAACACTTTAGTACTTCTGTTCACTGTGGTGCCATTGCTGTTATTGTTCCTTTCGTTGTTGTTGATAATTATTTCTTTGGCGTTGTTTCGACCGTTGTTGTTGGGGTTGTTGTTGCTATATCCGTACATGCTGTGGTGGGCATCGTCTTTTTTCCCCACCCTGTTCTGTTGTTGTTGTTGACTGGCTTACTATTTTTGTTGTTGTCTGGCTTACTATTTTAGATGTTGTTGCCGTTGTCGGTGCTCCTCTCTGGCAAGGGTGAGAGAGGATGGGCCTCAAACACCCTAGCAAACTCTTTCCCTGCAGTATCGACTTCGGTCTCAGTCTGCTTGTCTGATTTCTTGTTGATATCTGTTTCCGTCTACATACTTTTTTTTCCATTTCGATCTTGCTCTTCTGGGTGCCGGCAATTTTTGTTGGTTTCTTTTTCACTTCCTGATTTGTTGTTTTTGTCTGAATATTTGTGGTGCCACTTGATAGCGATATTGATAAATGAAAATATACACACAATAACAATATACACACATTTCGTATCGAGAGTGATCTTTTATTTTATTATATATTATAAATGCAGTTTATATACAGACAGAATTTGGAGAAGAATAATAGATAACATAGCACATCTATGCACTTATAATCGAGAGAATGTACACAAGTACACAACTCATCAAGACTGCATTTATAATCGTGACAAAGCACACAACTCATCAAGACTGCATTTATAATCGTGACAAAGCACACAACTCATCAAGACTGCATTTATAATCGTGACAACGCACACAACTCATCAAGACTGCATTTATAATCGTGACAAAGCACACAACTCATCAAGACTGCATTTATAATCGTGACAAAGCACAGAACTAATCAAGACTTTGCATTTATAATCGTGACAAAGCACACAACTAATCAAGACTTTGCATTTATAATCGTGACAAAGCACACAACTCATCAAGACTTTGCACGCATAATCAAGATAAAGTACACAACACAACTAATACACACAAGTCGATTTATTTCTTTAAGAAGCAGAATAATATTTTACACCTCTAAGCGTTCTATCCACTCTACACAATTCTCTTTTTCTTACGACCAACATAGTTCTATTTTATATACGGTATAAAACAAAAATGTCCATACTTTGCCATAAAAAATAGTTTCCAGTTAATTACTTAAGTACATCCTGACCCTGTCTTAAGTTGTCTCCCCTAATGGCCCTAAAGTTTTCTCCTATTCTTTTTACATTGTACTTGTGTGTCATTTCTCTTGCTGTTATTATAAGCACATGTCTTGGAGATACATTTGGGGAGGAAAGGTAAAAGAGAGAATTATTATTGTTTGTGTGTGGTCGAGAGTTTGTCTTTGATTGCAAAACAAGAGGGTCACAAATTTAGACTCAAGTGGTCTGATACGTCTTAAAGACAATGGTAGTGACCAGAGTAAAACGCGAGAGGCCCTCTCACCATAATAAATCGATTTCAAAGCAAAAGCAATAACGCTTCTCTCTCTGCAACACGTACATGATAGGTCCGATGCAATGCCGACTTGCCCAGTACAATCAAAAGAATGACAAATGAAACACAATTCACGCGTAGTGGCACAAGCCAATGGATGGGCGACTTGTCTACTCAATCAAAAGACATTCAAAGGAAATTTAAGTTCCTGCATAGCAACACATATACACAAACATATATGTAGACATGTAACGTTAATCGTGTATTTAACAACTAAGTTATTCACATGCACAAATACATACAAACGTGAATATTAATTATAAACGGACATACATACAGACGTGAATATTAATTATAAATGGACATACATACAGACGTGAATATTAATTATAAACGGACATACATACAGACGTGAATATTAATTATAAACAGACATATATACAGACGTGAATATTAATTATAAACCAGACATACATAAAGTAAGAACAGAAATTACTTCTGTGAATATTAACTATAAACAGACAACATAAAGTAAGAACAGAAATTACGCCTGTGAATATTAACTATAAACAGACAACATAAAGTAAGAACAGAAATTACGCCTGTGAATATTAACTATAAACAGACAACATAAAGTAAGAACAGAAATTACGCCTGTGAATATTAACTATAAACAGACAACATAAAGTAAGAACAGAAATTACGCCTGTGAATATTAATTATAAAAAGACAACATAAAGTAAGAACAGAAATTACTTCTGTGAATATTAACCACAAACAGACAACATAAAGTAAGAACAGAAATTACTTCTGTGAATATTAACTACAAACAGACAACATAAAGTAAGAACAGAAATTACTTATGTGAATATTAACTACAAACAGACGTGTATACTGACAGCTTACGTTGAGAACATTCAGACAGTTTACTACTACTAACGACGAATATTCAGACAGTTTACTACTACTAACGACGAACATTCAGACAGTTTACTACTACTAACGACGAACATTCAGACAGTTTACTACTACTAACGACGAACATTCAGACAGTTTACTACTACTAACGACGAATATTCAGACAGTTTACTACTACTAACGACGAACATTCAGACAGTTTACTACTACTAACGACGAACATTCAGACAGTTTACTACTACTAACGACGAACATTCAGACAGTTTACTACTACTAACGACGAATATTCAGACAGTTTACTACTACTAACGACGAACATTCAGACAGTTTACTACTACTAACGACGAACATTCAGACAGTTTACTACTACTAACGACGAATATTCAGACAGCTTACTATTCCTAACGAGTAAAATAAAGTTGTCTAATCCTATTAACAGGCATGTATCCCAGTGTATCCCCGATTATGCCAGTGTGTTCCAATGTATCCCATCAACATCACACCATTCACCACACCCGAATCTTCTCTTATCGTTATTCGTCGTATCCGTCGGATATCGCCCTCATCCAGAAAGTACGTTTTAACGGAAAAGGGTGTAAGATGTTGCATTGGCACAGTAATAAAATTAATCGTCTGGATTTCACTAGCCACTATACCTTAAAAGAAGTTATTTAAATGTAGTAATTCGATCTTTCAAAATTTCTCCAGCTTGCCCCCAAAGAAACTGATCTGTGTTTTAAGACTATTCTTAATCTAGATTAATCGTCGGCTGTCTTTTTACTAAAGACTTTTCTTACTTTAAATGTCATCTGTCTTTTACTAAAGCCTGTTCTTACTCTAGAATAACCATCATCTGTCTTTTACTAAAGCTTGTTCTTACTCTAGGATAACCATCATCTGTCTTTTACTAAAGCCTGTTCTTACTCTAGAGTCTAGATTAACCATCATCCGTCTTTTACTAAAGCCTGTTCTTACTCTAGATTAACCATCATCTGTCTTTTACTAAAGCCTGTTCTTACTCTAGATTAACAATCATCTGTCTTTTACTAAAGCCTGTTCTTACTCTAGATTAACCATCATCTGTCTTTTACTAAAGCCTGTTCTTACTCTAGGTTAACAATCATCTGTCTTTTACTAAAGCCTGTTCTTACTCTAGATTAACAATCATCTGTCTTTTACTAAAGCCTGTTCTTACTCTAGGTTAAACATCATCTGTCTTTTACTAAAGCCTGTTCTTACTCTAGATTAACAATCATCTGTCTTTTACTAAAGCCTGTTCTTACTCTAGATTAACCATCATCTGTCTTTTACTAAAGCCTGTTCTTACTCTAGATTAACCATCATCTGTCTTTTACTAAAACCTGTTCTTACTCTAGATTAACCATCATCTGTCTTTTACTAAAGCCTGTTCTTACTGTAGATCAGTGTTTCTCAAACTTTCTTAGCTCGCGGCACATTGTTTTGCCATGTGAGATATCACTGGAACACCCGACACCCGTACAGTAAGTGGCATCACTGATTGAAATATAAAAAAATGTAATTATTGACTTATTAATTTTAACCATTCCAGTTTGTATTACTTACAATTTACTTGTCCCTCTTGTATTAATAAGTAATGTTCTTGAAAATATTTAATATCTATTTTATATTTTCTCTTATTTTCTCGTTTTAATAAAATAACTTTTGGTGCTTTTCCTCGCAGCAATCTCGCAATTTCGCGCACACCCTTTGAGAATCGTTGCTCTAAATTAAACGTCGGCCTTTACTAAAGCCTCTTCATAGCGTGTAGAGAAATTACCTCTCGGCAGTCAATCTGGTGATTGCAAGAGCTTCACTGAGGAACTCAAATGAAATTAATTTCTAATCTAATAGCTTCGATCAGTCTGCTAATTGTTTTCACCAGCAGGTACACCCAAAATAGGAAAAAGAGATATGGTAATTCGAATGACGTTGGATAGGCAAAATAGACATCGACAATTCCAAAGACCTTTAATTATAATTTTGAATGTAATTATGGGATATTTCGTAATATACATATATTCAAAATAGTGTTTGATAGAATTTAACGTTTGAGTCATCAACGAAAACTAGCTTTCATCACCTTTCCAGTGAATACTCAAGAATATTGTATTACATGCTTCTGTTATCGCAAAGATTTAGTACTAAATTTCAGTCATCTCAAAGATTTAGTTTTGAATTTCTGCATTGCAAAGGTTTAATGCTTAATTTGTGTCATCACAAAGATTTAACGTTTAATTTATGTCATCGCAAAGACTTAGTTGCTTAATTTGTTGTCATTGCAAAGAGTTAGTGGTTAATTTCTGTCATCGCAAAGATGTAATACTTAATTACCCAGTTCTTTGCTTCCTCTACTCCACCGTAGTGTCCCTACTTCTCCAGCAAGAGATTGTGGACCGTAGACCAGTCTTCAGTGTCCCTACTTCTCCAGCAAGAGATTGTGGACCGTAGTCCAGTTTTCAGTGTCTCTACTTCTCCAGCAAGTGATTGTGGACTGTGGACCAGTCTTAGATGTCTCTACTTCTCCAGGAATTGTGGACCGTGGACCAGTCTTCAGTGTCTCTATTTCTCCAGCAAGAGATTGTGGACCAATCCTGAAGTAAATAAAGGACGAAATGTTCAGAAGTCCAATTTCTGAAATGTATCACCAAGTTTTGTTCAATGAACTACTAATTTTAATTACTTTTATTGGAGATGATTTAAATTACCTATTTCGGCAGTAAAAAGAATTTAAAACGAAACAAAGGAAAATTATATTTCATATATTTATTTCAGTTTTATAACAATTCATTTAGCATTATACATATACCTTTATGGAATGAAACAACATAAAATTAACATTCAGTCAGTCAGTCAGTCGAAATTTTATTTTTCTAACTAATCATCTTTCTTTCTTGTTTTTAATCTTTTGCTATGTTTGCTTCTTTCTTATATTTCCTTTTACTGCCTTTCTGCAAGTCTTTCTGTCTTTTCTTCATATTGTATTCTTTATTTGTGCCAGTGAGAGTGTCGTGAAATTATCTTCTAGAGACTGACAGCGATTTCCATTTGGGACAATTTCTCTTTTTAATTCAAATGCATTTCGTTTTCTGCACGATAAACATGTCTAGGCTCGCTGTCCTCTTTAAATTTTTCGTTTTACATTGTATAGTTCAGAAAGCGTTCTTGCTGGAAGATTATTACTTGGCCCGGTTACAAATAAAAAATATTTGTACAATAGTTTAGAAAGCGTTCTTGCTGGAAGATTATTACTTGGCCCGGTTACAAATAAAAAATATTTGTACAATAGTTTAGAAAGCGTTCTTGCTGGAAGATTATTACTTGGCCCGGTTACAAATAAAAAATATTTGTACAATAGTTTAGAAAGCGTTCTTGCTGGAAGATTATTACTTGGCCCGGTTACAAATAAAAAATATTTGTACAATAGTTTAGAAAGCGTTCTTGCTGGAAGATTAGTACTTGGCCCGGTTACAAATAAAAAATATTTGTACAATAGTTTAGAAAGCGTTCTTGCTGGAAGATTATTACTTGGCCCGGTTACAAATAAAAAATATTTGTACAATAGTTTAGAAAGCGTTCTTGCTGGAAGATTAGTACTTGGCCCGGTTACAAATAAAAACTATTTGTACAATACGTACAGAAAAGAAAATGAAGACAACGGCGTATCGAAGTAACACGCTATACGAATTTAATTAAGAAGAAATATAAATAAACGACTACATATTACTTCTGCACCCAGGAGTTATTTGTCGTGGTCCCTCGCACCGAAAAACTGATAACACTGGAATGGATTATTTCTGTAAAGAGGGCAGTGGGTGGAAGAGAGATGTTTTGTCAAAATTGAAAGTTTTCATCAAATAGTCAAATGAAAAAAGAACTATTTAATGCCAAGTATAATACTGTATCTAATTACCTGTAACTTGTCATAATGTATATATTCAAAGAACTGCATAATAATTTAGATGTTACAGTTTGTCATCATCATAGTCGTCATCATCATCACCACCACCACCACCATCATCATCAACATCAAAAATGCATACAATCACCATCTGTAGACATTTTGATTTGACAGTTAGGGAAATCTTGTAAAGACATAGGGCACATTGCCTTCAGACACTCAAAAACACTGACTACAGTGTAAATAACTATGCCAAAATCGAAGTTAGGCGTATATATAGTTACGAGTACCTGTCAGACGTGCATACTCTTAGAGGTGCGTGTACATTTATAGATATGTGCAATTTCAGAGATACGTGTACAGTCAGATATATATATATATATATATACAGCCAGAGATACATTTATATCGGAGGTATCTTTACGAATAGAGACTCGTGTACAATTTGATGTATTTGTACTATCAGAGATACCATTACAATCAAATGTACCTTGTGACCAGAGATACACGTACAATCAGATTCAAGTGTATGATCGATGAATTGTGTACCATCATATGTCTATGTACTGCCAAAAGTACGTGCACAATCAGATGTGTGTGCATTATTAGACTATTAGTAGTGAACCATAATGCTTATATGTAGTATGCTATACACTTGACATTGTTTCTAGTGAACCTGTTCATAAACTATTAAACTGTATTTATTATGATGTATGCATGTATCAGGCTAATAAATATTGTTGCAGGAAACTGTAAGTTGAGACTTTATATGTAAGAAAGAATGGAGTTAAAAGAAATAAATTGGAAACTTAATGTTTGCTCCCTGGTTAAATTTTTCAAGGATGAAGAAACATTTCCTTGTATTAACTGAATCTCCTGGTTTACTGATTGTAAAGCACATTCACTATGGTTGACATGCTGAGTATCTACCACAGTGTGTAAACGTAAAGAATACACTACATTTCGTTGATGTATGCTGGCAAGGTAAGCTGACTACATCGAGCAATTTCTGGTATAGGTAAGTTACTGGAAATTGCTACAATTGTTGTTCTGCTGGAGGGAGCTGGTACAGTGAAGGAGTGCCCATGTGGCCTTGAGAGAAAAGCAGCAAATCAGTGTTCAACAGGTGAGGAGGAAATCACGTGGGATTGAAAGTAATAAGTGAACAATAAACCAATTAACTTGTGGCTTTGTTAAAAGAAAGTGTGCAAAATACTATTGAGACAGCACCTAAATCATGTTATATACACACTATTATGTTTATCTCTAATTACTTAATTTCTGTTCTCTGGTAAGAACTATCTTGTGATTTGTATTGACACTAAATTGTTGAATTGTGTTTTATTATATAAGACATTACAGATATAAAAAATATTCAAATGTGGTTTAATGGAAATACTGATGTAAAGAAATCTTTTTCATTGTATTTGTTATATGTAAATTTTATTGTTGATTTATATAATAAATTTATTGTCAAATTCTTACACATACTCATAACTTTATGTTAGAGAAGAAAGTGGGTGGATGGGGGCTCGCTAAATATAGATTAAATACGGATTTGTCTTCTCCTTTAGTAAGACGTTTTCCATCTACGGAAATATTGTATGACGGTAAATGTTTCTTTAATGTTGTGCATTAGAGAAAAAGTTTACAGCACCCGCATATCCGCCTAGTGAAAGAGAGGAGTGGTGTCGTCTGGAGAATTATTAATAACATAAAGTAAAATTCTCATAACTTGTAATTAGTTATGGACGATTAATTAATAATTTAAAAATCATAACCATTAACTAAGTGGCGTTGGTATCACAGATCGATCGATAGATAGATAGATAGACTGATTGATAGATAAACAGATAGATAGGTAGATAGATAGACAGACAGATAGATAGATAGACAGATTGATCGTTAGATAGATAGATAGACAGACAGAAAAACATGTAAATTATGCCTTTGGTTTATTAATTATCATTACTAAAAGTCCACTGAGTGCATGAGATTGAGGGAGCAAAATGACACAAACCATGAAATAAAATGATATAATTTATTTTGATTTTATATTTATTTTCACCATTTTAATACCATTAAAAAATCATTTTAGGACTTACGGACCTTGACAAGAGCTGAAAATAGAACCTTTTGATTTTTCCTCAAGAGTAACCGTTGTAGAGAAAGTGGAGGATGCAATTATCTCTTCAAATTTACCCGGAAGATTATTTATAGTCTTTTCTTTCGAAATGAATTAGAGAGAAAATATTCCCTATTTTTTAATAGTTTACCTTGAACTTCATAATGTGTAAAACAAAACATTTACAAAACTGGAGAATTGCGAGAATGATTAAGATATTTGGTTTAGGAAATGTGTTAAGAAATTTCAATATGCGCATAGCTAAATTTTTATCATTAGAAATTAAAACTGTATCGAATGTACACATACAGGTAAAATAAAAATAGTTGAATAATGTTGAAAGGTAAACAAAATAAATTAATTAATAACCATTTAAAATACTGCAATTTACATGTATGATTACGACTATAAGTAAATGTGTGCTCAAAACATCCACGTCAGAGATCTGAGTATCTATAAGTAAATGTGTGCGCAAAACATTATCCACGTCAGAGATCTGAGTATCTCTAATGTAAGAGAAGAGAATCACAAAATACACTTACCGGGAGACATTAATATTAGCAATATGGTGATGATGGTGACAATAATGATTGTACTTAAAGCTATGTATTTTTTGTGTGTGCGTTTATTTGTATTGCTGCGTGTTTTGTGTGCTTATTCGTATCATTGAGAACATGGTTGTAACAAAGGCTTAGTCGTATCATTGAGAACATGGTTGTAACAAAGGATTATTCGTATCATTGAGAACATGGTTGTAACAAAGGATTATTCGTATCATTGAGAACATGGTTGTAACAAAGGATTATTTGTATCACTGAGAACATGGTTGTAACAAAGGCTCAGTTTCAGTGCTTGTGAAATTGGACGAACGGAGATTTCCTTTTGGATACTCATACGCGTGTGTTTTATGTAGGCTTTACTCTCCCGGATGTGCAAGATACACAGCTGTAAAGACAACCTCTCTCTCATATGGGTGAATGTTCATTAAGACCTCTTTCTCCAAAAGGCGACTGTTTATTATGCACAACCTTAAAGACTACCTCTTTCTCATATGGGCGACTGTTCATTATACACAAACATAAAACAACTCTCTCATATGGGCGAATGCTCATTATACACAAAATTAAAGACCCCTTTCTCCAAAGGGCGGCAGTTCATTATACACAACCATAAAGACAACCTCTCTCTCATATGGGCGAATGCTCATTATACACAAAATTAAAGACCCCTTTCTCCAAAGGGCGACAATTCATTATACACAACCATAAGACATCCTCTTCGCCGTATGTAGATGTTGTTAACTACTGGTACGATTAAGTGTCAAGTGTCCTATAAATGTAAATTCAAATTTCTGTTTAATACTCTAATCTCAGTAAGGTGTTCGTTTCTTTCAAGCTAGTATAGATGTTACAGAACAAAGAATAAATACATTTACCCACGTACAAACATGCAAAGGTAACGACCGATACATAAAACAAACACGCAACATACACACTTGCACAGAAGAGAGAAAATACAAAGAACAATAGGAGGAGTAATCCATTCGAAACGTCACAATAATGTGACTTCAAAACATTCCAGATTGCGGCCTTCAAAGGATTATAAAAACTTTTTGAGAAGTAGAGAATTCGAGCGAACAGTTCCATGATCGAGAGGCCTGCTACTCACACGCTCCACAAAACTTTTATTGAAATAGATTGTTCTCGGACGAAAGAGTGGTCGCCATACAAAGTGCAAGAAAAGAGCAAAACTAAAGCGTGATTATCTTTCTTGTGGCGAACAAGAGTGCTCGCAATGATGTTCACTGAGCGTTATCTCCCATTAGCGTATGTGCCAGTTATCGATCGAGCTATTGTGTCCATCATTCAGTTCTCTGCGGTCTGTTTGTCTCTTTCTATGCATGAATGGTTATGTCAGGCTGTTTCACAAAGGCGATTTGGACCGATTTATACGATCTAGAGTTCTAGACTAATCGTAGTTCGGAACCAGTCCATCCAGAGCATCGACAGGGTGTCCTTACTCAACCCAGCCGTTATGTTTAATATCTTGAGAAGTGAAGGAATTAGTTCAAAATTCCCCGGCAAATACTTTCTCGGGAAGAATTCGGAGATTTGTGACCTATGTTATTATGAACCTCACGATAACTACACTACAGTATATCACTTCCTCACTGATATCCTTAGCTGAGCGAATAAACACAGGCAAAGAATGTCAATGAAATACTAAATCTATTACGACCAGAACCGAGTGTTGGACTGGTCCAAGGTAGCGCTAACCTAGACCAACTTTGGGGCTAACCAAGTTGTTATTTACCAGAATTAAAGGCACGATGTCCAGTATTTAACTGACCGAATTCTCTCTAATGGCAGCAGCACAACCGCAAAAATGAAACCTGCTGCATGCGTGTCCTACGATCGTAAATTATTGCAATTTTGCGTGTCAACGGCTAGAGCAGACTCGCACGATCCTCCTTCCCCATTTTCCAAGTTACCCGATTTCCTTTCTAAATTCTTATCTGCAGTGTCTTAATCTTGGCCTCTGTTATTAGGCTGCATTTTTAATAATAATACTTAAACCTTAAACATTGACTGGATTTAGGAGCTGTAAGAATCCCTATCTTGTCCAGACAACTGAGGGTTAAACCCAATATTACTTAGAGAGTCGATGTGTGTAAAAGAATCAAATAGAGAAAGATACAGCACTTGAAAAGTAACCTACTAAGTGACTCGCATTCAAAATTAGAAGGTAAGGCATACAGAAATATAAAAAAATAATTAATAGGTAAATATAGTTAACAAATCAATACACAGGTTAAAAACTGTTCATTTATCTTTTCTTTTAATGTGCGGGTTTACGCCATACGATTAATAGCTAGAAGAAAAAAAGAACAAAAAAGAAGAAATTAACAGATTCACAAACACAATATCGAAGTTACGTAAGCGATGGTTATTCAAGTCCATTTTAAAAAAAAAGAATAATCGAAACAAAGAACAAAGTAAGCGAAACAAAATGTAACCTTAAAATTCACAGTCAGAGCAAAATAGCAAAAAATTATTCAAGTATATCCGCATAACATATACACAGATAAATCAGTAGAACTACATAGATATGTTTGAAGAACCTACCAATTGTGTGCACACAGTTAAATCAGTAGAACTACACAGATATGTTTGAAGAACCTACCAATTGTGTGCACACAGTTTACACAGTTAAATCAGTAGAACTACACAGATATGTTTGAAGAACCTACCAATTGTGTGCACACAGTTTACACAGTTAAATCAGTAGAACTACACAGATATGTTTGAAGAACCTACCAATTGTGTGCACACAGTTTACACAGTTAAATCAGCAGAACTACATAGATATGTTTGAAGAACCTACCAATTGTGTGCACACAGTTTACACAGTTAAATCAGTAGAACTACATAGGTATGTTTGAAGAACCTACCAATTGTGTGCACACAGTTTACACAGTTAAATCAGTAGAACTACACAGATATGTTTGAAGAACCTACCAATTGTGTGCACACAGTTTACACAGTTAAATCAGTAGAACTACACAGATATGTTTGAAGAACCTACCAATTGTGTGCACACAGTTTACACAGTTAAATCAGTAGAACTACATAGATATGTTTGAAGAACCTACCAATTGTGTGCACACAGTTTACACAGTTAAATCAGTAGAACTACACAGATATGTTTGAAGAACCTACCAATAGTGTGCACACAGTTAAATCAGTAGAACTACACAGATATGTTTGAAGAACCTACCAATTGTGTGCACACAGTTTACACAGTTAAATCAGTAGAACTACACAGATATGTTTGAAGAACCTACCAATTGTGTGCACACAGTTAAATCAGTAGAACTACACAGATATGTTTGAAGAACCTACCAATTGTGTGCACACAGTTTACACAGTTAAATCAGTAGAACTACACAGATATGTTTGAAGAACCTACCAATTGTGTGCACACAGTTTACACAGTTAAATCAGTAGAACTACATAGGTATGTTTGAAGAACCTACCAATTGTGTGCACACAGTTTACACAGTTAAATCAGTAGAACTACACAGATATGTTTGAAGAACCTACCAATTGTGTGCACACAGTTTACACAGTTAAATCAGTAGAACTACACAGATATGTTTGAAGAACCTACCAATTGTGTGCACACAGTTTACACAGTTAAATGAGTAGAACTACATAGATATGTTTGAAGAACCTACCAATTGTGTGCACACAGTTTACACAGTTAAATCAGTAGAACTACATAGATATGTTTGAAGAACCTACCAATTGTGTGCACACAGTTTACACAGTTAAATCAGTAGAACTACACAGATATGTTTGAAGAACCTACCAATTGTGTGCACACAGTTAAATCAGTAGAACTACACAGATATGTTTGAAGAACCTACCAATTGTGTGCACACAGTTTACACAGTTAAATCAGTAGAACTACACAGATATGTTTGAAGAACCTACCAATTGTGTGCACACAGTTTACACAGTTAAATCAGTAGAACTACATAGGTATGTTTGAAGAACCTACCAATTGTGTGCACACAGTTTACACAGTTAAATCAGTAGAACTACACAGATATGTTTGAAGAACCTACCAATTGTGTGCACACAGTTTACACAGTTAAATCAGTAGAACTACACAGATATGTTTGAAGAACTTACCAATTGTGTGCACACAGTTTACACAGTTAAATGAGTAGAACTACATAGATATGTTTGAAGAACCTACCAATTGTGTGCACACAGTTTACACAGTTAAATCAGTAGAACTACATAGATATGTTTGAAGAACCTACCAATTGTGTGCACACAGTTTACACAGTTAAATCAGTAGAACTACACAGATATGTTTGAAGAACCTACCAATTGTGTGCACACAGTTAAATCAGTAGAACTACACAGATATGTTTGAAGAACCTACCAATTGTGTGCACACAGTTTACACAGTTAAATCAGTAGAACTACACAGATATGTTTGAAGAACCTACCAATTGTGTGCACACAGTTTATAAATGCCCACGTATAACTTCAATACTATTTCAAGACTATATGAGTTATCTGTTCATGAGTATTTCCTAACCAAACAAAATCATTTATATACAAAAGACTGCATAAATCATTAAAAACTAACAATTAACATAAACACCTTCACATTTATCTGCCCTTGAAAATACTCATTCACATATTATTCTAAACTGTCTATGTATTTAATCTGAAATATTTATATTATACATAATAAAACAGCATGAACATGTATTAAAAACATAAGAGTTTACCTACGCACTCCCCAGAATCATTTTTACAAAGAAAACTAAAACTTACATAAAATCATAAAATACCCATTTGCATGAACATCAGACTTGTAACAATGAGGAAGTGAGTTCTAAGAGTAATGGAATTAGATGCAGTCCGCTTGGTTAAACTGATTCATCTTTGGACAGACAAACTGAAGAGCGTCGAAGCATGACCACAGAACAACAGCTGCTAACTTGCAAAAAAGAGACCAGGCAGGTATTCGTGATTATTGACCGGTAGTAAGGCAGCTATGAAACTTAAGAACATGAGTGACGTTTATTGATCTGGATAGATCAATAGCGTGTGCGGGCGGGTAGTAATCTGACAGTGTAAGAGTGACACAAAGGACAGACACTCTCCACCATTCTGAACTAAGAGAGAAACTTCTTGACTAGAATGGTTACCAGGCTTAACTAAGGTCAAACTGAAGAACTGAGTAATCGATTTTCGATTTTTTTTTATTCTGAAGATGAAACTTATTGACTGTGTGAAATGGAATTGTAGCTTAATTAAATGGATTGAATGAAGGAAATGAGCATTAATTTTCTGAAAGTTTTGTTGCTAATGAATATGTTATTTAAGAGATGGACCGGAAGTTATTAAAATATGCAGCGTTGTAATTAAGAGGGAGTCCTCACTATGTATTACAGGGTTCCTGGTCAGTGTTTACGCCCATTTGCTACGTTGGGGCGAGTCCAACCAGTGCTGTGACACATTTCGGTATTTGAATTTTTAAGTGTACCTTGTGTGCTGTTGTAATTCTAAGACATCATTGCTACTTTTGTTCAGTAGCATACTATGCACTATATGCTAGTTGATTTATTTGTAACGAACATGCTAGTCATTATGAGGAACACTGTAGTGAGTCTGTAATGAACATGCTAGTCATTATGAGGAATACTGTAGTGAGTCTGTAATGAACATGCTAGTCATTATGAGGAACACTGTAGTGAGTCTGAAATGAACATGCTAGTCATTATGAGGAACACTGTAGTGAGTCTGTAATGAACATGCTAGTCATTATGAGGAACACTGTCTGCCAACAAATTTGGAACTCTGTAGATTCAGCATCATTTTCATCATAACCTTGATCTGTAAAATGTTTGGTTATGAATTATGGATTTTATATTTTTATTGTTTGTCTGTAACTCTACTTTGTTGATATGGCATAGCTGTATCTGGATAAATATAATGTAACTTTACTTGTTGTTATTGCATAATTGTATCTGGAACATGTAAATGTATCCTTAATTTGTTAATACCATTTAACTGTTTCTGGAAAAGCTTGTAATTTGTAAAAGGACAAGTAGCCAAACCCATTTGTAACTTGTAGTGAACTAAATGATTGTGTTCAGTAATTGTAAAATATATTCCTTAGTTTTTGAAGAATTAATAAGGAAAGAAAGAGTCAATGCATGCCCATTCGAAATTCTACAGACGATTTATTGTCATGTTTTTACAGCCATTGACAAGCTCCCTTTTTTACCTTTGGTACTTTACACCTTCCTTTGGTATCCCTTGGACACCATTGCATCTTCCTTCTTATTCCTGTTTTCATTGGTAAGCTGGGCACAGCATGCCCATTTGTGAATTTGTAAAGCCAGCCATGAGCCAAAGGCCAGCACCCGTCATGAAGTCACCTACCACAGTGAGAAATAGGTGCATTATTTGCCAGCTGAAGGCCAGTTCCTGGAATCATGAAGTCACCTATCACATTGGGAAAGAGAGGCAGAACTCCAGACAGGTCAAGATTACCCTTTCATGAAATTATTTGACTTCTTACTATCTTGTGATGAGTTATCAGGTCATATTTACCCTTTCATGAAATTATTTGACTTCTTACTATCTTGTGATGAGTCATCTGAACGTAATCGATTGAATTATCTTTGTTAACAGATACTCTTGTTGATTCCACGAACACTGTCATAAATGATCAATAAGAGAGTCTTTACAGGCCTGATACAATAGAGACTCTCTGTAAGTATATGCTTATTTGTGTATTTATTTATGTTGTATTTGATCAATGTTGAATTGCTGTGTAGTGTGTAATTAATTGTTTTGTTAATAAATTCTATTTTCATGCTACAACAACACCCAGACCTGCATTATACCATACCTGGGTTAAAAGAATGATGCGGCTTAATAATTAATAAGAGAGGTAGTAGAGACCTTTTAGAAGGTATTCACTATTCTGTTTTAGATGTGTGCCAGGTCTGAGGTATTCTGTAGTGTTCATTAAAATACTAGGAATTACTCTTGGGAGAGTGCAAGGTAATCTTTCAGTCCATCACCCACAAGCTGAGAGGCGCAAATTATCACAGGCATAAAGATGATAATTTTCTTGTTAATAAAGAGGCCCTCTCATTATATGTACGTATATGGGAGAGAAGTTTAAGGATATCGTTGTATCATTACACTTGTTCATAATTCATTTTTGTGAAAACCAACTATGCCAGCGTAGTGATAGGAATGTTAGACTTTGTAGGCATAGTGATTGGAATGTTTGACTTTGTAAACATAGTGATGTGAATGTTTGACTTTGTAAACATAGTGATGTGAATGTTTGACTTTGTAAACATAGTGATGTGATAAACATAGTGATGTGAATGTTTACTCTATAAACATAGTGATGTGTATGTTTGACTTTGTAAACATAGTGATGTGAATGTTTACTCTATAAACTTAATGATGTGAATGTTTGACTTTGTAAACATAGTGATGTGAATGTTTACTCTATAAACATAGTGATGTGAATGTTCGACATTGTAAATGAAGGGATGTGTGAATATTTGACCTTGGTGATATGTGCAATGTATCTGATATTGATGTTTCTTTTATAAATGACTAAATGTCAAAATCGACGTGTACATGACGATGATGTTTTATAAATGTTAGGTAAAATATATCGTCAAATAATAATATGTTTTCCTCTTATAATATATATGTGTGTGTGTGTGTGTGTGTGTGTGTGTGTGTGTGTGTGTGTGTGTGTGTGTGTGTGTGTTGATCATATGGATATAAAAAGCCAACAAAAATTCTGGAGATCTCGGACTCTCGCGCAAATTGACGGTTTAGTAATTTGACGTTATTAGGTTGCAGGTGAGGAATTCAGCACCATTCATGCGTCGAGACCCCGGTGTCTAGATGTTGGACACTGCTTGAGGGTCTATGTCAATTAGTGTCAATATTATTTATAAATGCTGTTCTAACTTGAGGGTCTATGTCAATTTTAGTGTCAATATTATTTATAAATGCTGTTCTAACTTGAGGGTCTATGTCAATTTTAGTGTCAATATTATTTATAAATGCTGTTCTAACTTGCTCTTGAGAGAGAAAGAGACACTGAGACAAAGACTGAGACAGGGAGAGAAAGAGACAGACAGAGAAAGCTAGACAAAGAGAGATAGAGACAGACAAATCTGGAGACAGACAGACAAAAGGAGAGACAGAGAGACACACAGACAGAGACAGAAAACGAGAAAGATTTGTCAACCCCCAAAGTGGCAGTCGTGATCAATAAAGCCATCAGCCTCTGTGCAATACAGTTACTATACTTAATTGCAACAAACAAACTAACATAATTTTGTATTATTTTTTAATTTTTGTAATTTAACTTCTCTTAAAAATATTCTAATGCATTACCTCCTTATTTTTCTCATAGTTCATTTACATTCATTCGTTTCCTTAGACAGCTTTCATGAAATAAAATTACACCTAGATATTCTGGCGAGTATATGGGCATGCCAATAAAGCTTTGTATTGAATCCATCGATTTTAATCAGTTTAAAAGAAAATACATCTCTCTCTCTCACTAACTCACACACACACACACACACACACACACACACACACACACACACACACACAAGCACACACACACACACACACGAACACACACACACACACGAACACACACACACACGCCATTTCTGTTACACGCACACACATTTTATTTATATTAAAATAATCATATGAGAATATAAATCGAATTGAATTATTTACGTAGTTGTTCACATGTCCTCCTAATCGAAAACATTCAACTTTATTTTTTTTTAGAAGTGCAAGCAACCTTTGAACGTATAACTGATTGAGATAATTGCTTAGAGGTACTTAATGGAATACATGCATTACTGCATACAATGTATGTAATTTGTGTGCGTTGGTGTACATGTGTGCGTTTGTGTACATGTGTGCGCGCCAAAAATAGCAGCTTAAATGGGTGGGGTTTATTTAAGGAAAACTTTATTATACACTTTTGAATATAAAATAAGTCTGCGAATAAATCAACAAATAAGTGAATGTATCAACATGTCAGTCGTTCAATCATACAATCTAACACCGACAACAAAGAAATAGGGCCTAGAAAAGTATTTTCAGACTTTCGTGCGAATTTAGTCTCTCATCATTAAATACTCCAGTTTAACAATTTCCAGCAAAGAACGATGTCTGGTTAATGTCGAAGACAGCTTCAAGCTAGACAAGCGGCATCCCTCTCTTCCAACATCCCAGGACCAGAAAATATAAACTTCCTAGAACTTGGATCTCTGCAGTAAAACAAATGAAGTTGAAGCAAAAAAGAAACAAAGATAAATTATTTTTAAAAAAACTTTAACAGAACAAACAAAATTTAAAAAGATATAAAAACACTCTTCAAAGTAAAATCATAACAAATATAGCTCATTTTTGCTTTCATCATCTGAGGGATCTGGCATCATCATCAGTCTGAGAGATTTGTCATCATCGGACAAATATCTTCTGCACTTCGCAGCGACAAGCTCTTCATCCCCTCCTTGCCCTTTCAAAGGTAACGCTAAGAACAGACAAATTACTTTCATTTCTACGAATGCGCGTGCAAAATAAAATAATCAGTATCACAAACAATCGCCTACACCACCACCACCACCACCACCACCCCGCCTAAAAATCTTGTTGACAGTACCTTACAACGACCTGTCTAATTTGTTTCCATAGATTGTAAACGTCAAAACAATCTATCTGTTATATGTATCGTGAAATTGTGATTGGACCGGAAATTACGTCACTCCAAATGTTTCTATCATTTCTCAGAGTGAACAAAATGTATAATACGTTGACATTCTGGGCAGATCAATCATGGCACGCGCAGTCTGGAGGAATGCAGCTGATTGGCACATCTCTGGGCGGTTGGGATGTATGCAGGCTGCATGGCTCAGGCAACCACAGACAGCATTACTCTTCCTCCTGAGATGCTGATTTGCCTCTTGGCGTTCTCTGATCCAGTTCAACTGCAACTCAAAGAAACATTTTGAAAGCTAGGGGACCCACAACTTCGCTACGTGCAAGTAAACTATTTTTCTTGTATTGCATTTTGCATTTAAGATTCAAACATATTATAATTTTTTTTCAAATAGTCACAGGAAAAAATTAGAAATGGTTATGAAAAGCAAAAGGAAACCATAAGACATGGATTATATAATTTGAAAAAATATAAATTAATTTTTATCCACCACCACTCACCCACCCGACAAGATTTAGGGCAAGATTTTTTAAGTAGCACTCGCAGTTACATGCACTCCCAAACACACACACACATACACACACACACACACACACACACACACACACACATACATACACACACACATACACACACACACACACACACACACACATACATACACACACACACACACACACACTAACGTAGTAAGAAAACAATAGTTTTAAATATATTGCTACATTTGGACAAAAATTAGTTTTAATTTAGGAAGAGAAAATAAAGAGCATAACAATGTGCATCAATTCAAATTTGATTAAAAATTATGCAGTATGAAAAGGTTAAGTACGATTTTCTACAACGGGAGAACTTCAGATCAGCTGACAAGTGACAAATGAGTATTATAATCGCAGTGGAAATGAAACACTAAATGAAAGATGATAAGCGACAAGCGAGTATTATAGCGACTGACACTTATAGCCTAGTTACTTTAACAAGAGACTCAAAAAGATAAGCGAAGTTACTTTAACAAGAGACTCAAAAAGATAAGCGAAGTTACTTTAACAACGGATGCAAAATGATAAGCGACAAGCGAGTATTGTAGCGACTGACACTGTTACAGAAAGGTACTTCGCGAAAACTGCAACTGAAAAACAAAACAGAAAAGTGAAGCGATATGAAGGAAATAGCGACACCGTATCTAGTTTCAAAAGGGGTAGGGGGGGGGGCTATAATGTGTCCCTCCACAATTTACGGTTTCAAGGGGAGTTTACAATGTGCCCTTATAGAGCTTCACAGTTTCAAATGGGGGTGGGGGGATTAACAATGTGCCCCTATAGAGTTTGACGGTTTCAACGGGGTGAGTTACAATGTGCCCTCCAGAGCTTGCCAGTTTCAAATAGGGGTGGTTTTACAATGTGCCCTCCAGAGCTTGCCAGTTTCAAATAGGGGTGGTTTTACAATGTGCCCTCCAGAGCTTGCCAGTTTCAAATAGGGGTGGGTTTACAATGTGCCCCACTAGGGCTTGACGGTTCAATGTGTTCGTGCGTGATATTTTAGTGTTGTGTGTCCAATCATACTTTAGGTTGTGCGAAATAAAGTATTTACTTGATCAGTGCGATCAGACTGTTGGAAACGGACGTTGGCAAGATTTATTAACTTAGTTGGCTCAACTGTTTTCACAGCATTTCAATGGGTTGTGCTAGAAAATGTTAAATGTAAAACACTATGGAAATGTATTTGTTATGTTTTTACAGCATTTTAATGGGTTGTGCTAGAAAATCGGAAACATTTCAGTAATGTGTTTGATATTTTCTTTAACAACATTTTAATGGGATGTGCTAGAAAATGTGAAACATTTTAGTGATGTATTTGTTATGATTTTAGAGCATTTTTCATGTGTCAGGAAAAAATAATAACGATTGCTCATATTATTTTTGTCTTTAGATACTGAGCCTTTTACAAGGTTATATGATTTCACATGTTTGGATTTTTAATACCTTACTCATCCAATCGTCATGAGAAAATTATATGAACATTGTGTTAGTAATTTTTTTACAGACCTACTTGCTAGATTTAACGTTTGCTTGAAAGGAAACACAGTTTAAATAGACATGTTTCTCTCTCTCTCTCTCTCTCTCTCTCTCTCTCTCTCTCTCTCTCTCTCTCTCTCTCTCTCTCTCTCTCTCTCTCTCTCTCTCATTTATACTTTTTCACCTTACAAGTCTTTCTTGCTGCTTGACTGCCCAGTTGTGTATCTACCCCTCTCCTCCCTGCTTTCGCCCATCTCTCTGGCATTATCCGACCATAGAACACATTGTTTTCAATACATGAAGAGCAAGGACAGTTTGCTCATTTCACATTAGTGGAAATCGAATTTGCTTTAGTTTTGGTAATACATTTCAATTCAAACATAAACACACATACACACACCCCGTACACACTCCTGCACACACTCATTCACTCACTAACACGCATACACACACTCATACGTCATCAACATAATTTAAAATGAAATATTCTTCTCACTTGAGATTCATAACCGACAAAATCGAAATAATCAAGACTGCATTTTTATTGACTTAATGATTAAAAGAAGAATTTTAGAGAATTACTATAATCACAAATCACTTCGCACGCCATCAAAAGTTCTCGGCGGATGTGTGCTTGTGTGTGTGTGTTCATGTTCATATGCCTATTTATGTAGATATGTGCAAGTGAGTTCTGGTATATATAAATGTGTTAATGCGTCAGATGAAACTCTCCATCACAAAGACGTCACTAGGACATTATTAGGACATCAACAAGACGTCACTAAGATACCACTATGACATCACTAAGACGTCACTAAGACACCATTGTGACACTACTAAGACAACACTAATACGTTACTAGGACAACACTAAGACGTCACTAACACATCACTAGGACACTAGTAAGACACTATTAAGACATCACTAAGACATCACTAAGACGTCACTAATATCACTAGGACACTACTTAGACAACACTGACACATCACTAAGATGTCATTAAGGCGTCACTAGCACACTACTAGGACACCAATAAGACGTCACTAAAACGTCACTAGGACATCACTAAGACGCAACTAAAACATTTACTACCGATATCAATAAGACGTCATTAAGCCATTGCTCAGACGTCACTAAAACATTATTAAGATAACACTAAGTCATCACTAAGACGTTACTAAGACATTATAATCTTAACAACGTTAGAGCTATGAAAACAAAATTGCGTCCGCTTTCATCACTTCATATTATTTAATGTATTTGCTGCATTTCACCAGTATTTGATCCTGTGTTTCCATTATCATTCTGAGCACATCGTTTTAATCTTGCAAAATTTTAGAAACCAATGATTTAAGAAAACACCCCACACATCTCGCAAAATGACGTGCAAATGATTTGCAAACTTCGATATCATTGCATTCGTATTTGTTCTACCTTCTAGTTGGTTGGTTGATGGGGCGGCGGGAGTGGGAAGGGCGTTGTGCTTGAACTTCCTACATTAAAGGCACCGTCGCCTCATATTAATGTATGGTGGTAGCACTTGTTTTGAAAACGATAGTACGCTGACGATCGCCACTACCTATATATATATATATATATATGTGTGTGTGTGTGTGTGCGTGCGTGCGTGTGCGTGTGCGTGTGCGTGTATATGTTTACGATAGGCATTGCTTAATTAATTTATGTTATGTTGGTTTGTGTCAGTATCACAAGACACCACCAGGAACAATTCGATGTCAGATACAATTGTAAGAAGTATTATGAAAATATCTTCTTTTTTCCCCAAGAAAATAACAACACAATAATTTGATTAGTAGGACTCTTCCTGTCAAAATCAAAACTCATAGAATTAAAATTTTAAAAATAAAATTTTTATTTTATTTGCTATACAGTCGATTTAACTTTGTATTTGCTATTGATAAAGTAGTGTGCAATGCTGTTTGGTAAACACATGTCTCTGTTTCAATATAACTGAGGTACGTATGTCCACTTACGGATTCATCCAACGAAATTTATGACCATTTCTTTTATTTCCTCTTAAACATTCGTGTTTGCTTGTGTCTTATTAGCTTAAACAACTCTTTCTTGCTGACGTCAGTTAGTATTATTACTTCTGTTTTTAATAAGGAAAGTATTGCTACTTCAGTTTTTATTTAGGTCAGTTACAATTTTTACTTGTTGCTAAATAGGTCAGTAAAACTGCTACTTCTATTTTTAATTAGGTCAGTATTTCTACTTATGTTTTTAATTAGGTTAGTTAATGTTGCTACTTCTGTTTTTTTTAAAAATTAGATCAGTATTGTTACTTCTGTTTATTTAAATAGGTTAGTTAGTATTGCTACTTCTGTTTTTAATTAGGTCGAAAGCATTGCTACCTTTGTTTGTAATTAGGTCATCAGCGACTCGTTTAAAAAAAATGGTGATATTAGTCTGAAATGTAGCACAGCTGAAACACACCTGTAAATGACAAAATATAAATACATAATGTACAGGTAGAAGACGGGGATGGGATGGTGGTGGAGGGGGGGGAGAGAGTAAGGATACCTCAGTAAAGCACGTGTACTAGTATGTTTTTATGACTGGTGTTGGACTGTGTGTAGTAACATGAAACACTATGTTTTTCTCTGGTGTGGGACTATGTAGTACCATAAAACAATATTAGTTTGATATAGGACTGTGTAGTACCATATTTTAGTTTCGTGTAGGATTGTATAGTACTATAAAACATTATATATATATATGTCTGGAATAGGATATGTAGTAATTCTGGTGTGGGATTGTGTAGCACCATATGTTATTCAAAGTTTCAAAGAGCAGTTTTTCAACATGAATAAAACCTCTGTAACTATATCCACAGAGTAACATGGTCAAATCTAAATCCACCGTGCAGTATGGCCAATACTAAATCCACAGAATAACATGGCCATCACTAAATCCACAGAGTAACATGACCAATATTAAATCCACAGAGTAACATGACCAATATTAAATCAACGGTGTAACATGGCGAATACTAAATCCACAGATTAACATGGCCATCAGTAAATCCACAGAGTAACTAAGCCCTGTTAGTATGGCTAATGTTGTGCACAAATCGAGAGCTCTGTTAGTGTGGCTAATGGTTTTGCAGATATAGAAACTCTGTTAGTGTGGCTAATGTTGTGCACAAATCGAGAGCTCTGTTAGTGTGGCTAATGTTGTGCACAAATCGAGAGATCTGTGGCTAATGTGCACAAATAAAAAGTTCTGCTAGTGTGGCTAATGTGTACAAATCGAGGATATGTTAGTGTGGCTAATGTTGTGCGCATATCGAAAGCTCTTTAAACAGTAGCTTCTATTATGTTGTTTTTATAGTTTCTATTGATTTCTAAATGTAGTTTCGGTTAATTTGTAAGCAATGTATGCTGTTACTACTGTTTTATTTCACTAAATAAATGACAAACATTTTAAAAAAATAAATCAGAATTAAATCTGTCATGGAACTGTGAATTGTTGACAAGTTGATTAGGTTTTATTAGATGGGTATGGCTTGTTATATGATGGGGAATTTTCTCATATATTTATATAAATTTTCATGTTGTAATTTAAATTGAACCTATTTGTAATTTGAATGGTGTATATTGCATCATGCTTGTTTTGGAAGTGATGTCCTGAACGAATGAGTCGTGCATCTTGGCCGATTTACTGACCAGTCTTTAGTACTTGCGTCAGATAGGTGATCGAGTGTTTGTTGTTTAAATTTGCGTGATCAATGGCTAATAAATGGGCAAGGGATTAATTTGTGGCAGCGTGTGAGTGTTTTTGGAGATACAATGGGATGCGTTGTTACTGGATGGGCAGAGGTGGTCAGAAGTTGTTAAAAAGTCATAATCATATTAGCTCTAAGTAATTGGCCAGATCGAAGGCGTGTCTAACAGACACAGGGATTTCAAGAGTCATAAAGGTGATAGCGAATTTTTATCGTTACTCTTTCTTCAATCGTCTCTTGGGGTGAACGTTTCGAAACTGAGTCCCTCCCTACATTGGGTTGTACATGGAGCAGTAAAACACTGGCTGGATAAGGTAAAAGAGTCTTTGTGTTGTGTGAATGGTTAGGTTTTATTATGATGCAATTTGCTATGTTTTATTTTGAACATGTTAACATTTATTTCTTTCAGAGGTCTATGTCAAACTTAGTATTTATTAATAGAACAATTGACTGGACACTTAGACTCTGCATTTGCTTGTGTTTCAGGGTTTCTGGCTTTTTGTTTTCCTTTTTTGCTTTTGTTCCTGGCTTTGATTCTGACTTTGATTTGATTTCAACGTGAGATTTGAAATCTATTCCTGATGTGATGTCATGTACTATTGAGTGTCTACCAGAGTGTGTACGTCACTCCAGTGCATCAGATAAGTTGTGATGGCAATATGACTACAGTGTGGCTAGAGCTGAATAGCTGCAGGAAGATGAAAACTGTTTTTTTTTTAAATCTTGTTAATTTTTCTTTTATTTAAATTTCTTTAAACGTAATGTCGTTTGTTATCGTAGTCTGAAGTGATAATCTAATGATTACGTCTTGTTCTCTGTTCGTCTATTTATAATCGTGATATATATTTATTCATAAACACCGATTCTCTGGGAACACTGAGTGGGGGCCTGAGCCAACTTGGCAGCGTACCAGTATATCGGTGTAACAGTTGCAGATATACATATATAACCAGTGACCCATGCTCTGCATCGGCACTTGTAGATGACTTGTATCATAACTAATTACTCATATTTGATATAATTCATAATTACAAAGTCACCCCAGGGTACAGCGGCGACATGGCTGATTGGGAGGGTGATATAAACCTCCTCAATTCTAACACCATAAAAGTTCGGCCATTTTAGTATTTTTTAAAATTATGTTACACTTCATGCATCAACTAATGATGTTAATTATGTCTTTATAAAAGCGAACTCGATCCAAAAAGTATTTAAGACCTAAAGATATATACCATGCAATGAAAATTAAATATCTCTAGATTTATTATGTTCAAAATGTTGAGGACGGGGGGGGGGGGGAGAATAGAGTTTTATTTTTGTCCACAGATTACGAATGTTTCACTAACCACTTTGCCTGTGTCCGCAGGGTGTCTGTTTTACAAGAAAAGCAAAAATAGGGCTGAATTTTCCCTTCTTTGAGGTCACGGTTATTGCATTTTTAAATCGCACAGCTGTAATATATTCTTTCTTTGTTTCTTTCTTTGTTTCCCTTTCTTTGTTTGTTTCTTTCTTTGTTTCTTTGTTTCTTTCATTCTTTCTTTCTCTCTTTTTTCTTTCTTTCTTTCTTTCTTTCTTTCTTTCTTTCTTTCTTTCTTTCTTTCTTTCTTTCTTTCTTTCTTTCTTTCTTTCTTTCTTTCTTTCTTTCTTTCTTTCTTTCTCTCTTTTTTTGTTAATGTTTTTTCTTCTTAATTTTTTCTTTCAATATATTTCTTTCGTCAATTTTGTGTTCCTTGTTTTTCTTTCTTTCAATATGTTGCATTCTTTTATATCCTCATCCTTTATATCTTTTGGGTTTTTTCTTTCAAATAATTTTATTGATTTATTTCCTTTCTGTCGTTCATTTTTCTTGTTTCAGAAAATAATTTCCTAATTGATTCCTTTATCAGTTAAAATATCTTTGATGTTTTTCTATGTTTTTCAACTTTTTAACCTATACAAATCTTTCCAAATTTTAAAGTTCAAAACAGAAAAGAATCAGTCATACGATTTTTTTATTGTAACGTAATTTTTAAATTATAATTTTTGTTTTTCTTTTAAAATATTTGATTTAAAGGTCTTTAACCTTTCATTGCTTAAATTTATTTTCTTTTTACCTTTTTATTTCCTTAGCAACGCTTGTGCCTGGCAACTCGAGAATAAAGTTGTAATTAAGGACGCGACTCGGTCTTTCGCACAGGGACATATGTAAACATTCCAATTAAACTAAAATCCCCTTATAAATCGACCCATATTCACAAGGATATAAGCAAGCATTCCAATTAAAGTGAAATCTCCTTTTAAATGCAGGATGGCCCACGTGTACTCAGCATTGAGACGCGGGCTCTTAGACCGTCGTTAATGAAAATGTTTCAAATTTGTTTCCACCATGACTGTTTTACTGCAAGTGGAATCAATGGGCTTGCTCGATTTATCCACGTCCAAAGAATTCCCACAAGTCAAACAGCCTTCTCTAGGAATGCTTCCATTAATCGCACACAGACGCGCGCGCGAGGAAACACGCAGAGGCACGCTATTTTTTTGTGGTTTTTTTTTTCTTTTTCTTAATGAATTTTGTAAGTTTTACGAATGTATTGGGAGGGGGAGAAGTATATCTCCATAACAGTAATTGTAAAATTAATTTCTTGAATCATAATCTACAAACCAGCACTCACACAACTCACACCACTAAACCTAGAAATAGAGTCTCTCCAACGTTTACTACAATACACCACTAAATCTAGAAATAGACTCCCTCCAACGTTTACTACAACACACCACTAAACCTAGAAATAGACTCTCTCCAACGTTTACTACAACACACCACTAAATCTAGAAATAGACTCCCTCCAACGTTTACTACAACACACCACTAAATCTAGAAATAGACTCCCTCCAACGTTTACTACAACACACCACTAAATCTAGAAATAGACTCCCTCCAACGTTTACTACAACACACCACTAAACCTAGAAATAGACTCTCTCCAACGTTCTCTCTAATATTTTTCCTGTGTGCGCAAAACTGGCGGTCGTTTGAGCTTGCCACCAAAACGTGCGCGGAATTTCGAAACTGCTGCGCGGCCGCACAACTTAGAGGGAACATTGACTCTCTCCCCACTACACGCACATACAAAACACACACACACACACACACACACACACACACACACACACACACACACACATACACACACACACACACTCACAAACACGCACAGGAAATCGCGTGTTTCGCTTGCATATCGATTTTCCTGTCATGTGGAAACATTTGAAAACACGTAAAGAATGATTAAAGTTAGTTAATTACATCTGCCTTCAAGAAAGTTTACGAGACCACTTTTGAATTCTATGTCACAAAGAGAATTTACAAGACCACTTTTGAATTTTATGTCACAAAGAGAGTTTACAAGACCACTTTTGAATTTTATGTCACAAAGAGAGTTTACAAGACCACTTTTGAATTCTGTCGCAAAGAGAGTCCCACAAGACCACGGTAAAATTCTAAATTGCAAAGAGTTACCATTGTAGAATTCTACATTGAAAGAGAGTTTACAAGACCATCTACAATTCTACATGGCAAAGTGTTTACTATTGTAGAATTCTACATTTAAATTTTTTATAAAACTATTTAGAATTCTACACTACAAAGAGTTTACAAGACCATTATATAGTTCTACATTGCAAAGAGTTTACAAGACAACTATATAGTTCTACATTGCAAAGAGTTTACAAGACAACTATATAGTTCTACATTGCAAAGAGTTTACAAGACAACTATATAGTTCTACATTGCAAAGAGTTTACAAGACCACTATATAGTTCTACATTGCAAAGAGTTTACAAGACCACTATATAGTTCTACATTGCAAAGAGTTTTCAAGACCACTATATAGTTCTACATTGCAAAGAGTTTACAAGACAAATATAGCTCTACATTGCAAAGAGTTTACAAGACAACTATATAGTTCTACATTGCAAAGAGTTTTCAAGACCACTATATAGTTCTACATTGCAAAGAGTTTACAAGACAACTATATAGTTCTACATTGCAAAGAGTTTACAAGACCACTATATAGTTCTACATTGCAAAGAGTTTTCAAGACCACTATATAGTTCTACATTGCAAAGAGTTTACAAGACAAATATAGCTCTACATTGCAAAGAGTTTACAAGACAACTATATAGTTCTACATTGCAAAGAGTTTTCAAGACCACTATATAGTTCTACATTGCAAAGAGTTTACAAGACAACTATATAGTTCTACATTGCAAAGAGTTTACAAGACCACTATATAGTTCTACATTGCAAAGAGTTTACAAGACCACTATATAGTTCTACATTGCAAAGAGTTTTCAAGACCACTATATAGTTCTACATTGCAAAGAGTTTACAAGACAACTATATAGTTCTACATTGCAAAGAGTTTACAAGACCACTATATAGTTCTACATTGCAAAGAGTTTACAAGACCACTATATAGTTCTACATTGCAAAGAGTTTTCAAGACCACTATATAGTTCTACATTGCAAAGAGTTTACAAGACAAATATAGCTCTACATTGCAAAGAGTTTACAAGACAACTATATAGTTCTACATTGTAAAGAGTTTACAAGACAACTATATAGTTCTACATTGCAAAGAGTTTACAAGACCACTATATAGTTCTTCGTCAACGTAAGTGTGCAACGCGTAAGCCGAGATCGCGACTAAGTAGGACGAGATCGCGACTAAGTAGAACGAGATCGCGACTAAGTAGAACGAGATCGCGACTAAGTAGAACGAGATCGCGACTAAGTAGAACGAGATTGCGACAAGATCGGGTAGCATGCTGTCGGATGGGTGGGGCAGAAATTAACGGTACATTAATTTTATAATGGTTAATTGGACATTTATTTATGAATTTAAATATTTTCATTTTGGGTTAGGCGAAAATGTTACATTATTTTCTTTTATTTTGTTGTCTTGATCATTTTCTTTAAAAAAATAATATTGCCATTAGTATTGCTATTATTATCATGCTGTCACAATTACTTCCATTAGTATTGCTATTATTAACATGCTGTCACAATTACTTCCATTAGTATTGCTATTATTAACATGCTGTCACAATTACTTCCATTAGTATTGTTATTATTTCTATGCTGTCACAATTACTGCCATTAGTATTGTTATTATTTCTATGCTGTCACAATTACTTCCATTAGTATTGTTATTATTTCTATGCTGTCACAATTACTTCCATTAGTATTGTTATTATTTCTATGCTGTCACAATTACTGCCATTAATATTGTTGACATTGTGTTATATTATTTTTTTTCCTTTACCTATTTCACGTATTGTTTCTATTTTAATCTTGACTTTCTAATGCATTTTATTAATATAATAATTAAATACTTAAGTTGTATAATGTGGAATCGATACAAATTCCACTTTTTGTTATAGTAGAAGTAGAGAGATATTCTTGCAGATCTAACATCTCAGTTTAATCGGATTCACTTCCTTTGTCTAAGGATAATTTATTAAGTCTTCTGCGTAGTGGGTGTGCAATTATGAGCTTATTTAGTATACCCAGACACTCTTGTGGGTGTGCAATTATCAGCTTGTTTAGTATACCCAGTATGCCTTTGCTAAGAGGGGTTGTTGAATACCACTGGTGTAAAGGCCGGGATATTGTGCTATTTAGAAAGTCAGTCATTTTCTTTCTTTGCTATCCTACTGGTGTAGATTTTTAATAATCTGTTCGATTGCTGGAGATTCCCAGAGGTACAGGCTATTTGCTGGAATCGTGCAAATTAGCTGCCAAGTCGTAGTTTGGATATTTGGGATTGTTCTTATCTAGTTCCGTTGAAAAGAGTAGGGGTCATTTTGACCCATCGATCTGTTAGTGTGAGTCTGCCTTTCGCTAGTTCTGATTTTCCTATTTTTTCTAGTGGTTTCCTAATAGATGCAAAATTATTCTGTGGAGTTTGTGATATGTATTTATATTCGTAATCTCATGCAAGCCACCCTTGCTTGTTTACCAGCTTGTTCATTGTCTAGTATATTTATATGTTGTGGTATCTATACTATTTTAATCTCGTAACCATAATCATTTAGTTTGTATGACACAAACGCCACTTATTTAATGGTTATTAGTATTATTAATTAATTAATCATCCATAATTAATTACAAGTGACGAGAATCTTAATTTATGTTATTAATAATTCTCCAGCATACACTCGTCTCTCTCACTCAGCTGATTTGCGGGCACTGTAAACGTTTTCTCTCTTCCACAACATTAAAGACATTTACCATCACACAATATTTCCATAGGTGGAAAACTTCGTTTTAAAGGAGAAGACAAATCAATCTTTTAATTTATATTTAGTGAGCCACCATCCACCCACTTTTTTCTCCAACATATGGTTATCAATATGTGTAAGACGGTTAATAAATTTAACAATAAATTTATTAAATCCACAATCTAATATACATATAACAAATACAATAAATAAGATCACTTGATAGTACTATTTCCAGGAAACCTCATTTGAATAATTTTAATACCTATATAGACTTATATCCTAAACTACAATTCAACAGATTATTGTCAATACAAATCATAGGATAGTTCTTATCAGAGAACAGAAATGGAGTTATTAGATATAAGGGAAAATAGTTTCTATGTAACTTGTCAAGACAAAGCCACAATTGCATGCCTTTCATAACAAAGTCACAAGTTTATTGTTCACTTTATTACTGTCAATTCCACTTGTTTTCCCTTCTCACATTGTAGAACACTGACTAGCCACTATTCTCTCGAAGCCATCTTGTGCTACACTGTGTTAGCTTCCTCAGGCTGAACAACAACTGTAGCAATTTCCAGTAACTTCATTGTACCAGAAATAGATCAATGTAGTCAGCATACTTTGCCACCATACATCAATGTAGTGCAGTGTATTCATTACATTTACACACTGCAGTAGATACTTCTTGCATCTACCATGGTTGTAGTGATTTATAATCAGCAAACCAGGCGATTCAGGTACAGCAAGGTAAGGCTGCTTATTCCATGTAAAATATAATCAGGGAACAAATGCTAAGTCTCCAGTTTATTTATCTTTAACTCCATTCTCTTTTATATTAAGCTCTCAACTTACAGTTTCCTGCAACAGTATTTATTAGCCAGATACAGGCATACAGCATTATAAATACAGCATATCCTTTTTATAAGCGCATTCACTAGAAAAACTGTCAAGTGTTTAGCATACTATAAACGTGCATCTTGTTAAAAAATTTGTAGAAATAATAGTCTGCTCACATAATACATCTATCAGTAAAACACAAGTATAACAAAACAATAGCAAAATGCATAAAATATTTCTAAGTCCATTCTCTCTCAATCAGTCAGTTAACTCACCATTAAGTTGATAGTCGCCTTTCATGACTGGACTTCTTGTCTGTCCAAATTCAAAGTGATTATACAATAGAATTCTCTACAGCAGATAAACTTTTTGATCTCGGCCCATTGGCTGGTCTCGTACTCGTAAATCTTAACCATTGGATAATAAAAACTACTCATCCACTTAGAACTGGTTTGGATTGCTTCAGCAATTTCTAGCATATTCTCAACTTCAGTTGTTTACTCCAACCCTTACACTTACAAACTACCATCATAAGAAGTGCCCAAGATCCGGTCAATTAGACAATTTAACAACTTTTATAACAATTAAGTCTAGTAATAGGGATAGGCAAATTTACTCCACCACAGTTTTATAAAAAATTGTTTAAGTATCATGTAGATAATGCGTGTTCTTCCACACTATGATTTTGTAGCTACTTTCGAGAAATACGTAAGTAGCCATGAGACTATATGGCTATAATCTTGTTTGTCATTTTCTGGGTAATACCAATCACAATAGCCGTCATTTTATATATACACCTACCCCAATTATGCCAGTCAATTCCTCATGTGAATCACCTGTGTATACCCCTGTCCAGTCTGCATATTTATCGTCTAAGAGTTCAAGAAATATACTTTTGATTAGTTTTGGGAATTTGTATTTCTCAAAATTTGAAACTGCCTGTCTATCTGGACTGGTGGTAGTTGCTAGAATGGCTTTATATATTTACATTTAATGTTTTACTTAAAACTGTCTCCATTTTTCTTCAGTGAGTTGTTCACGCTGAGAAGGATTTTGACGGATATTATTTTAACAGGGTGGCAATTTGGTATAGCTTGTAGGAGAAATTTTTGAAGACGTTTCTTTGATAATTAATTGCTTTGGTTTCTGATCACTCTCGTTAATAAAGTACTACGAAGGGATCACATTTTAAGCATGTCAACTGCTCGCTCAAGTTAAAAAAAATGTTAGAAGGATAGCAAGATCAGAGAGAGAGAGAAGCAACAAATAAAGTGAACACACACACACACACACAATGCACTTTATATATGTGTGCATATGCGCGCGCATCTGTAATCCTCATGCTGTCATTGGGAAGACCGCATATGGACAAACCCCAGATTTCGTCGGCAATTAAAGGGCCGACACTCGATGAAACATTTTGGAGACATCACGCATTGGACATCAACATAAACAAGCTGCTGTCACACACGGTGCGACTTGGACGGGTCAAAATCACGTGATAAGATCATGTGTGTGGCAAAATCACATGATAAATTTAGCGCAATGGAGGCCAAACTTGCATTTCATGTCTCAAATGTTGTAAACGTCAGAACTAAGCTTCCAAAGGGCTTATGGCTTTGGCACATTTCCATTAAAATATTTTTTTTCTGGAACTCTTTAACAGCTCAACCAAACGTATCTTCTTGGCAGCCATTTTCAGTGAAACGATTTATCTGTGAATTAATCTCTGATTGACTGATTTTGCGGAGACAGCAAGCAACTTGCGAATTTTTTGGTTCAAGATCTAAACCCTGCAACTTAGGCGAAACAAAGGGAAAATATGTCTTGCGTGACAAATGTCGCCTGTTTGCACGCTCCCATAAAGCGACATTGTCTTGCCATGCGTGCGTAAATTCTCCTTTATGCCGTCACGTGGGACGGCTCTTTTGGACGAAGGCACGTCCGATATTTGTCTTACCGAAAAACGGGGTTCACATTTCCTGTAATTAAAAAGAAGTTTTTAGCTGCAAATTAACACATTACTTTGACGCTTATTCGTAAATATAACTAAATTATGAATATGTGCTAGTGTATTCACAAGATTTATCATTTAAATTATAACGACTAATAATTTGGTGTGTAAGTATTGACCTGTGCATTAGTGCAGTAAGGGACATAATAAGGTGTGTGTGTGTGTGTGTGTGTGCGCGCGCGCGCGCGCGTGTGTTTTACAAAACATTAGTGCTTATTAATTTCGGAACTTGTAGTGTGTCGCTGTATTACAGTTGCATATCCAAAGACCTGAGAATTGATTGGGTCATAACATCTCGTACATTTCAAAGATGGCGGTTTACGGTAAACTATAAGGGGAACTGATTAATGGATACATTTTACACCTTGTCTCCTAACCGTTACTTTTCTAAGCTGGCGGTTTGTGTCATGTAAACTGAGACAGCATAGATGCATTAACCCCCCACCCCCCACCTCTCTCAGCTCATGGTTTGTTTCATGTAAAGAGGTGGCAGAACTCTGAGACCGATGTTTTCATTGAATGGATTATGAATAGGTGGCTTGCACTAAGCCATGGCCCAAAGTGTTAGATCCATTAAAGGCTAAATCTCTAAAACTCACCTGTTAAATATGAGGTTTGATAATTCACATACACTGTGAATCTGAATGCAATGACCCTCAAAGTCTTCAGTTACTAAACTGCCGGTTCGCCAGTAAAGCTTGTTTTCTAAAGCAATTCAGATATAAATGGCGGGATTTCAAAAATCAAGGTTTGAATCTACTCTTAAAAAAATAATGTTTAAAAAGGAAGAATAATTAAATTGAAACAAACCGGAGTTGGTGTGAATTCCAGCGAGCTATAAGGAAAAGGAATTTGGTTTCTGCTGCGGAACCAGGAGCAAAGGAGGTGGATGCTTTACGCGTTAAAAAAGTTGTACGTTCTAGTTTCCGGTGTCAAGGTGTCAGCATAAGAAACTGTTGGTTGTCTTGATTTGCTGGCAGCTAGTATGTTTAAGAAAGGTCGTATCAAAGAATTAATTAGAATAAGTCAATGGAAACTGTGTATCTAACGGTGAATTGCGGCTTAACAGTGAAACCGGTGTCAAATGGTTCATTTTATGTCTGAATAATAGTGGTCAAGAGATTTTATGCCAGAATAATAATGGTCAAGAGAGAGATGATATGCCTTTATTATATTGTGCAAGAGATTGTATGCCTTTATAATAGTGTTCAAGAAATGTTATGCCTGAATAATAGTGGTCAAGAGATTTATGCCTGAATAATAGTGGTCAAGAGATTTTATAACACAATAATAGTAGTCAAGATATTTTATAACACAATAATAATGGTCAAGAGTGAGTGTCAGTGAGATTGTGCCTATCTAAACTTAGAAAGAATTCGTCCATAAAATCTGTATTAATCTAATTGAGACTAAGTGCCATTCTTAAAGTGATCTTGAGTGAGTCAGTACAGACTGAACCAGTCTAAGAGTTATCAGTCTGAGATTGTCGCAGTGTACATAGCTATTGATTTCCCAATCTAAACATGTCTCCAGGTTGCGTATCTAAAGACTTGTCAGTCTGAGTATCCAAGTCTGAGTATCTGTAAAGATTTACCTGTCTGAGTGTCCAAGGGGTGCCTATGTAAAGATTTGCCTTTCTGAGAGTGTCCAAGGGGTGCCTATGTAAATATTTGCATTTCTGAGAGTGTCCAAGGGTGACTATGTAACTATTTGCCTTTCTGAGTGTCCAAGGGGTGCCTATGTAAAGATTTGCCTGTCTGAGAGTGTCCAAGGGATGCCTATGTAAAGATTTGCCTTTTTGAGAGTGTCCAAGAATGTGTAGGTAAAGGCTTGACAGTTTGAGAATGTCCAAGGTTGCCTAGGTAAAGGTTTGACAGTTTTAGAATGTCCAAGGTGCCTAGGTAAAGGCATGACAGTTTGAGAATGTCCAAGGTTGCCTATGCAAAGGCTTACCAGAGGGTGTGTCATTGCATATGTCAGTTTAGTGTCCAAGAGGGCATCAGTAAAGTACTCACCAATCTTATAGTAAACCAACAGTGAGTCAGTAGAGATTGTTCCTGTGTAAGTGTGATCAATAGTTAGTCACCTAAGACCTTTGAGCCGTTCTAAAGCAGAGTGGCTAATATACCGGTACAAATGCTATGGTGAAAGAGAATGACTGGTGAAGACTATCACTGTTTAAGTGAGCTAATATAAGGTCAATACCTATAATTGATAAAGCATTATGAATAGAGTGAGTCGGTAAGCAATATATCATGAAAGATAGGTAGTGGCCATTGGTCAGGGAGTGTGTTCATAAACGCTCAAGTAATGGAAGAATGAGGACTAAAGACACCTGTAGAAACTGTGGCCATCGAAATATGTAAATAAATGTGTTTCCATGTCGGCTGTTATTTAAAGTTTGATCTCAGTGATATCAGTCAAGAATGTGTATATCAATACGAATGTATGTACCAATAAGAATGTATGCACCAATACGAATGTATGCACCAATAAGAATGTAGTACCATAACAATGTATGTACCAATAAGAATGTATGTACCAATAAGAATGTATGTACCAATAAGAATACATGTACCAATAAGAATGTGTGCACCAATACGAATGTATGTACCAATCGGGAAATGAGTTAGTATGAATGAAATATCCGCGAGTGCTGACCAAATGGAACACAAATCGCTGAGTGAAGTCATTAGCTTAAATCCCGTCAATTTTGCTACAACCCATCCTGGACAGACTACCCGATGACACAAACATGATGAATGTTCTAACGCCACCTGATGAGACACAGACATGCTGAATATCCTAGCACCAACTGACGAGACACTGACATGATGAATGTCAGAACGCCATCTGACGAGACACGGACATGCTGAATGTCAGAACGCCACCTGATGAGACACAGACATGCTGAATGTCAGAACGCCACCTGATGAGACACAGACATGCTGGGTGTCAAAACGCTACCTGATGAGACAGACATGCTGAATGTCAGAACGCCACCTGATGAGACACAGACATGCTGAATGTCAGAACGCCACCTGATGAGACACCGACATGCTGAATGTCAGAACGCCACCTGATGAGACACAGACATGCTGAATGTCAGAAAGCTACCTGATAAGACACAGAACTGGTGTATGTCCTAACATCGGTGTGTGTAAACTCAGGACCGATTCATTGATGTTTTGGTGCGTGCGGACTGTCGAACGAATTTAAATAAACTTTTCCTGCGTAATTGTCCACTGACACTGTCCAGAGTCTTGGAAAGATTGCTAATATAAAATTTAAGTAAAATGACATCAGGCCTAACGACCCAGAGACAGGTTAGTTGGTCAGATATTTGTGAGTATTGTATTAATTATTATATTATCTTTTCATATTTATAATTATTGCAGCGCTGCTAAATAAAAATTTGCTGCTTTGACAAATCTAATGATTATATTATCTATTAGAAACCGTACACATACTATTTATATCCTACAAATGCAATTTGTTGTTTTTATTCTAACCCCGAAACGTAACGTTACTAGCATTTATTGATTTTTCTTGTCTGAAGAAGCTCTGTAGCTCTACACTTTCAATGTATTTTCATATTAATAATGGGCAAGGCTTTCTTTAATCTCTCATTCTGTAACACATCATTTTAATAGAAAGTTATCGAAAGTCTTATATATTTGGATTTGATTTTTATCAAGCTTTAGGCTATCTGAATGTTTGTAGATGAAAAACAAATAATCGAAGCTACATTCTCTTAGTGATAACGAGACACAACATTAACAACAACCAACATTTTCTAACAAATGTTGCATCTAAGTCAAAAGAAGACAGATAAGTAAGATTTACACTACTGACTGTTTGTTGCAAGTAAATGCTTTCTTGTGTCTTTTAAAATTGATTTTAAAATTTCAAGAACATTTTGGTCTCTGATCTGTCTTTGTTCGACATACTTAAAGGGCCATCAGAAACACGCAAAGCTTCGGAAAAACTTGAAGGGCTTGGACGTGACGTAGATATGCTGGGGTAAACATGACAACACACACTGTCTACGTCATTACTTGAAGGGCTTTTCTGGATGTGATGTAGATATGTTTGGGTAAACATAAAAATACACCTGTCTACGTCATTACCAATTTCTTTCTGGAGAAAGAAAGATTAATAAGAAAAGAAATAAACTCAATTGGAACTAGAGTGTAAATAATTCCGGAATGTATTATCTGAGCGATACTATCGTTGTATAAAACGAATCAAATGCAAGATGACAGTCATATACGCCAATCGCTGGTGCGCGCACAGTCCCTACGAGCGAGAAAGAGGCTCCCACGCTTCTTAGAATACGCCAATCACGCCAGGCGTGCCCTGCGCATTTTGTGGTTTCCGCAATTTCACACCTGTCTGTCAGCGTAAATGTAATAAAAGAAAATTATATATTTATCTATATTTACAAATATCTATCTATCTATCTATCTATCTATCTATCTATCTATCTATCTATCTATCTATCTATCTATCTATCTATCTATCTATCTATCTATCTATCTATCTATCTATCTATCTATCTATCTATCTATCTATCTATCTGTCTGTCTTTCCGTCCGTCCGTCTGTCTATCTATCTATCTATCTATCTATCTATCTATCTATCTATCTATCTATCTATCTATCTATCTATTAAAAGTTTGTACTACCTTTGTTATTTCAATGGGTGATTTTTTTTCCAAAAGACTAGGTTTGCCATTTGCTCAAATTCATGAAATGACGTTGTACGCACATTTGCCCTACTAAGTGACTTTGTAGCAGTACAAACATTATTTTGAAGTTTGGTTTCTAAATAATACTAATCTTTTTTCTTTCTTTCTTTCTTTCTTTCTTTCTTTCTTTCTTTCTTTCTTTCTTTCTTTCTTTCTTTCTTTCTTTCTTTCTTTCTTTCTTTCTTTCTTTTCCTTTACCTTTCCTTTCCGTTTTTTCTTTCTTTTCTTTTTTTTTCTTCATTTTCTTTCGTTTCTTTTCTTTGTTTGTTTGTTTCTTTTTTCTTTCTTTTATTTTTCTTTCTTTCTTTCTTTCTTTCTTTCTTTCTTTCTTTCTTTCTTCCTTCCTTTTCCTTTATCTTTCCTTTCCGTTTCTTCTTTGTTTTCTTTTCTTTTTCTTTCTTTTCTTTGCTTTCTTTTCTTTCATTTCTTTCTTTGTTTCTTTGTTTGTTTCTTCCTTCCTTCGTTCCTTCCAAACGTCCTTCTTTCCTTTCTTCCAAACTTCCTTCCTATAAAAGAATCTTATACATAAATAAAAATGCACGACTGATTTATTGGACAATTTTCTCAGGTTTTCACGATCTAATGAAAGTTGTAATGTGGAATGAAATAACTGATTGCGTTTCTTTTCACTACAGCGCTAAAAATGATAAAATTGTTTTACTGCTAATAACGTTAAGAGAAAGGTGGGGACAGAATTTGTAGAAAACAGTCTTTAAGAAATTGTCTGTTTTGCGCATTTTTACTGTCTTCGCTGGGAACATTTTATAACTCATTAAGTTTGGTTCGTGGTCCTACACGGTTGTAGTCTCTGACTCCCGCAAGACATGAAAAAGAATGCCTATACAGTTATCTTTGGGCTTAGCCTCCAAGGCTCCAGGGCCCTTTTGTATAAATTATGTGTCCAAGAAGTGCACGCATCAGAGAAAATAATGAATTTTCAAGACCTGGTGAAATCTTTCCAAGATTCGCGATAATAAAAGTTTTATTTCTCTCTCATACCTGCCGATTTAGTATGTTGAATATCATCGTCTAGCATTGCTATCAACTCGTGAATATGGAATTAGCAAAACACCTTGTGGGAGAGTACATTTGCATATCCCTATTTCTATACTAAATAATTATATCTTTGTTGCCAGTGTTACTGTGACCCGATCCTGGGCAGTGTTTATGATACTATTTTGGGTGTAAACGACTCAGGTGGAGAATATGCTAGAACTTGTTGATCAATCCAAACTGGGTTTTGGTGGATGAGTCGTTTTTATTATCCAGTGGTTAAGATTTATCTGAGAATGAGACCAGCCAATGGGCTGAGATCAAAAGTTTACCTGTTAAAAAGAATGTATTTTCTAATTACTTTGAATTTAGTGTGGCAGAGTCTGGTCATGAAAGGCAGCCATTAGCTTAATGGTGAGTTAAATAACTGATTGAGAGAGAATGGACTTTGAAATATTTTTGCATTTTGCTATTGATATGTTAAATTTGCAGTTTACCTACAGATATGTTAGTACACTATTATTTCTACAAATTGTGAACTATGCTGATTGTACATAGTATGCTAAATACTTGACATTGTTTCTAGTGAACCCATTCATAAAATTGTTATGTTCGTATGCATTATGCTGTATGTGTGTATCAGGCTAATAAATACTGTTGCAAGAAGCTGTAAGTTGAGACTTGAATGCAAGAAAGAATGGAATTAAAGATGAATAAACTGGAAATGTAGCATTTGTTCCCTGATTATACTTTACATGGAAGAAGTAGCCTTTTTTGTTTTCACAATAATCTCTGGGTTTACTGATTTATAAACCACTACAACAATGAAAACGTGAACACTATTTACCCCAAGTGTAAGTGTAATGATGCACAGCATTCTGGTGATGTATAGTGGCAAAGTATGGTTAATTACATCATGGAATTTATGTACAAGAAGACTGGAAATTGCTACATCGTGGTACATCATGGAATTTATGTACAAGAAGACTGGAAATTGCTACATCGTGGTACATCATAGAATTTATGTACAAGAAGACTGGAAATTGCTACATCGTTGTTCTGCTTGAGGGAACTAATATGGCGAAGGAGTGCCCAGGTTAGCCCAAAATAGCAGCTCATCAGTGTTTTACAACGTGTGAGGGAAACCACATAGAATTTATAGTAATAATGTGAATAAACACATAGAATTTATAGTAATAATGTGAATAAACACATAGAATTTATAGTAATAATGTGAATAAACACATAGAATTTATAGTAATAATGTGAATAAACACATAGAATTTATAGTAATAATGTGAATAAACACATAGAATTTATAGTAATAATGTGAATAAACACATAGAATTTATAGTAATAATGTGAATAAAAAACTTGTTTAAAGCACATGAAAAGACTATTGCAGTTTTGCCTAGACAAAGTTATGTACAAACTATTATCGTTCATCTCTAATAAGTCCACTTCTCTTCTCTGATAAGAACTATCCTGTGATTTATAAAGACACTACCTGCTTAATTACGTGTTAGGATAAAAGACTGTACACATTTTGAAACTATTCAAATGTGGTTCATGGAAATATTGATGTCAACTAATCTTTTTGTTGTTTCTGCTATAGGCATATTTGTTTGTTAATTTAATAAATGTATCGACCTTCTTACACATATTGATAACCATATGTTGGAAAGATAGTGGGGGGGGGGATGGGAGGATCACTAAATATAGATTAAAAGATGGATTTATCCTTTGATAAGAAGTTTTCCATCTACGGAAATATTGTGACAGTAAATGGTTGTCCTTAATGTTGTGGAAGAGAGAAAAGATTTACAGCGCCCGCAAATCTGCCATGTGAAATAGACGAGATAGGGACAGGCAAATGTACTCTGCCACATTATTATTATTATTATTATTATTATTATTATTATTATTATTATTATTATTATTATTATTATTCAGCCTCTTTCCACGACTTCTGTTTGACTGTCGGTTGTGATCCAAGGTCTCTGAATCTTACCAAGATTCTGGGAGATCCAAGGTTTTACGGAAGATGTGGGCACTTTCGAGGAGCGCTGCTTTGAGTAGTGGAGCGAGTCTGTGGTTTCCAGGGAGTTTATTCAGGTAGCCTTCCAATTCAGATGTTATGTTCCCCAAGGCTCCTATCACTATAGGTATCACTTCTGCTTTTACATTCCACAGTCTCTGGATTTCTAATCTGAGGTCTTGGTATTTTTCTATTTTTTTCTCTTTCTTTTGTTTTTATGTTTCTATCACTTGGAACAGCGACATCAATGATTGTTACTGTTCTGTTGGACTTATTGAGAACTATAATGTCTGGTCTTCGTGCAGGAATTATTATTATTATTGAGATATCAGTGACAACAATAATGCTAGTGACTTTTGTGATGGCTATGATAATAATGACGATGCTGATGAAAACAAAAAAAAAACTGAATACAAAATTCATATCTAGCGCATATTCACAGGTGCACGCATATTCACAGAATCGTACGCAGCTAAAACCTTAAAGTTTAGCAAAGTGCTTGCAGTGGTATGAGGCGTATCTCAATGTATACAGAAAGGGAGATTATTCTTTGCCAATTTTCTTGAAGATAAAATGTATGATTGGTCCTGATAGAAAAATCTATCGCGAGTCTGTCGAATCATGTTCTTGTAAAGACGTCTGAATGAAACGTCAATATTGTCCAAGTAGTGAGATGCCGTGTGTCTTAGACAAGTTCCATGGACTGGCATCTGTAGATTTCTAGAACAGAAAAAGTGCTAATGTATCTCTCATACTAGAATACAAATAACTTGGTAAATAAGAAAAGCGGAGGCAAAAACTATTCTTGACATTTGTGAAAGGAAAGATATGAACCTATACACGCACTCCCCCATCTTTCATAAATAATAGACAATAATTGAGTGAAACACTGAGCACAGATGTGTTATTTGCGACATAAGAACGTGTAATAGAACCACATATAAATAGACAATGATTTAAGCACGGTGCAAAGATATGTGACATTTGTGACATAGGAAAATGCAAGAGCCTACGGTACGTGTATAGGTAAACAATGATTTAAGCACGGTGCAAAGATATGTGACATTTGTGACATAGGAAAATGCAAGAGCCTACGGTACGTGTATAGGTAAACAATGATTGGAGCGCTGAGCAATGATAACAGAAACAGACTCAAGGCCTCAATGACATAGAAAATGTTGATGTTTCTGTCTCCTTACAATGGTAGGTCATATGTTATAGATCATATTCTCTTCTAAATCACGTCAGGTTTTTAATAACTATCAGTGATTTTATTTTTTAATGCCTGATACTTGGATGAACTTATATAAAATGAAAAATAAGTTCCCGGTTGCAAACGAGTGTTAATCTCGAGGTCATATAAATAAGCAGGCTATTTTTAATCTATTTCCATTTGACAATGTGTTCTTGTGGTGAGATCTAAAAAGGAAGCAGAAAGGAAAACACGCCTAATCTTCTTGCAACCCCCCCCAAAAAAAAAAAAAAACCCAACTTACTTTCTAGTCTAATCGCTTCTACTGGAACTAATATGGTAGGCTCTGATAAGTAGGGTGGAGTATGTCTGGCGGGAGAAAAAAATTGTCGTAAGAAGTATATATCACTTCCATATTTTCATCTCCTCCTTCCTTTACTACTCATCACATGGTTTGATTGACGTCAGATCGGCGAGGGTATTGGACGCCACATTCGTAGATTTACTTGTGACGTAAAAAAAGTTCAAAGCAATCCTCACAAGGACTCAGTTCAAGTTCTCTTGGATAAGGGGACATCATCAAGTCCGCTCTCATTTTCTTTATATTATACTATACAACGCTCTCCCTGCCTGTACATGCGAAACTGTCTTGTGAGAAATGGCGTGCTAGTTAAGTAAGAGAGGAGACACGTATCTGAGTTATAAGACTTGCTGACGTCTTTGCCATTTACCACCGGCAGTGTAGTGGAAAGTCTTTCAAACAGTGGGAATGCTGCAAGACAGTTTTGTAGTGCTAACGAAACATCGTTATATAATATGACGTATTGACATGTCAAAACAGTTTGCAGTGTGCAAACGAAACATCGTTATATAATATGACATATAGACATGTCAAAACAGTTTGCAGTGCGCGAACGAAACATCTGTTATCTAATCTGACACAAACATGCAGTTTAGGAATGCAGATAAAACATTACACATGGTTTGCGTAAATGTCAAAGTTATTTACATATTTTGTTTGACTTTCATCCACATGAATTCAGCTCCATTATCTGGGTCTTCAGCAGGAGCCGAAGTATTCGGTCAAAAGACTACGATTCTTAAATGACACAAATGAGAAGGAAATAAAATTCGCTTAAACTTCCGGACAAATTAAATACACGTAATTACTCGACCGGGCATCCGAAATGTACCACTGATGTTTGATTTAGCGATGTTCGGCCATTTCTCTGCTGCGGAAGGTGGAAAAAATGTAATAGAGTTATGTGACTCTGGAATCTCTTACAGTGGTCTTCCTGGACTGATTGACCTAATAGCGTAAAGCGTAGGCGTCTTCTATCACGAACTGGTTGAAATCCCATCAAATTAATTTCATACACGTCAGCAAGATACGTACACACAAAAGGAGCAGCAACACTATGTTTTCGCAACAACAAAAAAAAATTGACATGCTTTAAAAAAATATTCGTTTCTTTTTCACAAATGAAAAATATCTCAAATCTATAAATAGGAAATGACAAAATCAAACAATAATTTCGCTAAAATTCAACTATATAAATACCGACAGGAAACACAGTAAATTTATTTGGAAAAGAATTTCGGGGGGTTTGTCATATTTCTTATAAAAATTCCCAAACTAGTCTAATTTCTATCCCGTAAATTTTTCCTGGTTTCTGTGTTAAACTGCAAACACGAGTGATCATCTGAGCCTAACGTACATTTTTGCAAATAATAAATGTTCATTTACGTCTTTGTACGTTTACTTTAAAAGTGGTCATGTGATCTCAGTTATCAGTTATTACAAACTGTAATCTTCGCAGAAGCTCATGCATGGGTGTATTTACTCATTTCAGTCCATTCTTTTAGTTACTTAAACATTAATCTGGTGTGTTTACTCATTTCAGTCCATTCTTTTAGTTACTTAAACATTAATCTGGTGTGTTTACTCATTTCAGTCCATTCTTTTAGTTACTTAAACATTAATCTGGTGTGTTTACTCATTTCAGTCCATTCTTTTAGTTACTTAAACATTGATCTGGCGGGCGAGTCAAAGGAATTACATAACTATGTTTATGTTGTTCAGTTTTATTTTCATCGATGTCTTCCTTATGCTTGTGACGTCCACCCAAAATATCCTTGTTTTAGTGGGTCTTTTTTTTATTTTTTTTTATTTTTAAAAGACCAGGAACCATAAATTACATCACTCACGATTTGAATTAAGTCTTAAAAGGGGAAAAGAACGAGAAGGCAGAGGAAGGGAGATGGGGAGGGGGGGTGGCGGCGAGAGGGGAAAACTTCAATATTTTGTTTTGCTCGTCATTTGATGACGTCAGTTCCAACCCGATAAGTCAGGCAAGCTCTGTCTTTACGATTTTAGATCACCAGTTGCCGATCCTGATCTGCAATTAAATGGATCAAATCAATTATAACGATGCTTTCCTTTAGTTGCTAGAAGTGGGCGGTGTGGGGTGGGGGAGGGTTCGGCTTTTATACTTCAGCTTTCAAAACGCATTTATTGCTTGCTTCGATTACAGCAAAGCATGAAGAAAACATACTAAAGAAGAATCTGGGATTATTTCCAACAGTTTACTTTCTGAAGATTGTGGAAATTCGATATTTTCGTGCTCAAAATGAAATCCTAAGATAGAAAACATTGCGATCAGACAAAGTGCAAGCAGATTCAAAGCATTTTAGGGTAAGTCGTTAGTGAAAACCTAGAGTTAAGATATGAGTACACATAGAATAAATCATTTAACTTAAGACATTGGTACAATAAAAGGAATACTCTTTAGGACAAAAGTTTGGTACAATATAAAAAAACATTTAAGATAAGACATTGGTACAATATAAAATAAACACTTTAAGATAAGACTTTGGTACAATATAAAGAAAACATTTAAGGTAAGACATTGGTACAATTAAAAGAAAAGATTTTAAGACAAGAGTTTGGTACAATATAAAGAAAACACTTGAATTGAAGACAAGACATTGGTACAATATAAAGAATAGACTTTAAGACAAGACATTGGTACAATAAAAAGAAAACAATTTAAGACAAGACATTGGTAAAATAAAAAGAATAGACTTTAAGACAAGACATTGGTACAATAAAAAGAATAGACTTTAAGACAAGACATTGGTACAATAAAAAGAAAACAATTTAAGACAAGACATTGGTACAATAAAAAGAAAACAATTTAAGACAAGACATTGGTACAATATAAAGAATAGACTTTAAGACAAGACATTGGTACAATAAAAAGAAAACAATTTAAGACAAGACATTGGTACAATAAAAAGAAAACAATTTAAGATTAGAGTAGCGCTAGTACAAACAAACACTTTACGAACAACATAGTGCTTCACTAAACAGCATCTTAAGACTAAGACTATAACGTGTTCAGGAAAATACTTTAAGACATTAGTGCATTCCGAACTAAACAGCATCTTAAGACTAAGACTATAATGTGTTCAGGAAAATACTTTAAGACATTAGTGCATTCCGAACTAAACAGCATCTTAAGACTAAGACTATAATGTGTTCAGGAAAATACTTTAAGACATTAGTGCATTCCGAACTGAACTTTTAATATACTATATTCATTGTGTTCAGAAGTGAACACTTTATGACCAATATTCACTCGTTACACATGTGAAAACTTTGAGATGGAGACACTTGTACATTAAAAGGGATCATTTTACAAAACAAAATAGCAAATATAGAAACAAGAAGTATAGCACAGGGCAGTACGAATAAAACAAGATATTGCATGTAAAACAAGTCAGTACATATAATACAAGATATTAAGTATTATACCGTGACTTAAAGGAAGGCTGCATTAGTGTTTTAATTGTTTCAAAGTGATTGTTGCATCCTGCCTTTCACACCGATTTTGACGCTTTCAATCAAACTCACCCTTTCCCCCCAACCAAACACACCCCCACCCACCCCACACACACACTCACACACACACACACACACACACACACACACACACACACACACACACACACACACACACACACACACACACGCACACACATATATACGTACAAAAAAAAATACTAATGCAGACTAAAATCCAGTATTTGTACTCAAGAACCTCGGCTAAAAAACAAAAAAAAACAAGAAGATTGTCTGTGTTGAGGAAGAGGTCGAAATGTACTGGTAAGACATACCAACCACTTCATCGCTTTCTTTAATCAAAGGAGATGCTGTTGCTCACGGCACTAACCTCTGAGCAAGAAGGGGATAGGTTTTAGACTGTCATCAAATTGCTCGTTATCTCCCTTGTATGTGAATGGAGGACTTACCGATGAATGCACTAAGCCCCACGCGTTGATTTAAATTCATTCAGCATGATCAGTAGAAACAGTGTTGTATATATATTAAACCCTATGTTAAGTAGCATATTTAGTGGAATTTTAGGCGAAAGTCAATCGTAACAGAATATACAGTCCTGTCTGCATAACAGTACCTTGAACATTATTCATATAACTTTACCATTAACTTTATCGATATAACATTATCATTGGTACTATCGGTATAATATTATCAATATTATTATAGGTATAATATTATCATTAGTACTGTCGGTATAACATTAAGATTAGTACTATCGATATAACATTAACATTATTGGTATAACATTATCATTAGTATTGTCGGTATAACATTAACGTTATTGGTATAATATTATCATTAGAACTATCGGTATAATATTTATATTATTGATGCAAGGTTAACATTAGTACTATCGGTATAGCATTAACATTATTGGTATAACATTATCATTAGTATTATCTGTATTACATTACCATTAACATTAACGATGTAATATATTACCGTCGCCATTATTGGTATTATATAAGTAATTTCTCTTTCTACATAGTTTCGTTTGAATTACTGAAAACATCCATGCAAGCAATTTGTTGTTTTCTGAGCTGTGTAACAATATGAAATTGTTTTAATGCAGTCCTTCTCATGATTTCTGGGCTGTGTAACAATATGAATTTGTTTTAATGCAGTGCTTCTCATGATTTCTGGGCTGTGTAACAATATGAATTTGTTTTAATGCAGTGCTTCTCATGATTTCTGGGCTGTGTAACAATATGAATTTGTTTTAATGCAGTGCTTCTCATGATTTCTGGGCTGTGTAACAATATGAATTTGTTTTAATGCAGTGCTTCTCATGATTTCTGGGCTGTGTAACAATATTGAATTTGTTTTAATGCAGTGCTTCTCATGATTTCTGGGCTGTGTAACAATATGAATTTGTTTTAATGCAGTGCTTCTCATGATTTCTGGGCTGTGTAACAATATGAAATTGTTTTAATGCAGTGCTTCTCATGATTTCTGGGCTGTGTAACAATATGAATTTGTTTTAATGCAGTGCTTCTCATGATTTCTGGGCTGTGTAACAATATGAAATTGTTTTAATGCAGTGCTTCTCATGATTTCTGGGCTGTGTAACAATATGAATTTGTTTTAATGCAGTGCTTCTCATGATTTCTGGGCTGTGTAACAATATGAAATTGTTTTAATGCAGTGCTTCTCATGATTTCTGGGCTGTGTAACAATATGAATTTGTTTTAATGCAGTGCTTCTCATGATTTCTGGGCTGTGTAACAATATGAATTTGTTTTAATGCAGTGCTTCTCATGATTTCTGGGCTGTGTAACAATATGAATTTGTTTTAATGCAGTGCTTCTCATGATTTCTGGGCTGTGTAACAATATGAATTTGTTTTAATGCAGTGCTTCTCATGATTTCTGGGCTGTGTAACAATATGAAATTGTTTTAATGCAGTGCTTCTCATGATTTCTGGGCTGTGTAACAATATGAATTTGTTTTAATGCAGTGCTTCTCATGATTTCTGGGCTGTGTAACAATATGAATTTGTTTTAATGCAGTGCTTCTCATGATTTCTGGGCTGTGTAACAATATGAATTTGTTTTAATGCAGTGCTTCTCATGATTTCTGGGCTGTGTAACAATATGAAATTGTTTTAATGCAGTGCTTCTCATGATTTCTGTGAGGCGCGTTGTACTCTAAGTTCCCTTGAATGCTATTTGCAATTGTTGATCTGACATTGATCTTCTTTTGTCAGTATTTTGTCACTGCTATGCATTTGTGACAAACCCAGTCTGACAGTAATGTTTTGTCGTTGCTCTGCATTTGTGACAAACCCAGTCTGACAGTAATATTTTGTCACTGCTATGCATTTGTGACAAACCCAGTCTGACAGTAATATTTTGTCACTGCTATGCATTTGTGATTGTATGTAAGCAAACAAATAGAAACGGGTATTAAAAACCATAATTATAATTATATTGTTCTGTTTCAGATTTAAAAATGGATGAAGTTGGAAAGGACTGGCTGAAGAATTTTCTCATCAATTTCACCTCCCACGAATTTTCTCACTCTGATGACCCAGACATGGATCCGAAAGCCCTTCTTCAGAGCCTACGTGATGAGCTTTTCCGGCATCAACAGCCATTTACCGTCGTCCTCATCGTCATCTACGTCATCAACTTCATTGTGGGTTTATTGGGCAACATCTTCGTCATTCTGGTCATCATGAGACATCGACATCTCCGTACATTGACAAACGTATTCTTCGTGAACCTGACGGTGGGAGACCTAATGGTCGTCTGCATCTGTCTGCCGATAACACTCGGCAATTACATCTACCGGGACTGGATTTACGGGCAGGTAGGGAAATAATACTCTATCTCTAATAAGCCATATCTAGAACCACCAACTCATATACCGCTACATTCAATACCACACAACAAAAACAACAAGATGCATACTGTTATCATCCATTCAGTACAAGACCACCACTACCTCCATTCTGACATTTGTTGGCTGTTTTGCATTATATAATTTCTTAACATATTTTATTTTGGGGAATGTATAATATTCTAGAAAGTATGTTGGATTAAAAGAAAGACAAACAAAGAACTAAGAAAAAAGCAAATAAACAAACAACAGATCACAAGAATAAGAATGAATAAAGAATGAATAAAATACTAAAATGAAGACACAAGAAAACATAAAGAATGCGAACAACTAATCAACAAACAATAATTGAACGAAAGAAAGAATAAAACAACAAGGAAATGAGCATATAGAAACGCAAAGAACTAATGGCCTAACAAAGAACGAAATGGACATATAAATACATTTATTACCAAACAAATAAATGAAATAACTAAAAATAAAATTACTAACGACCAAATAAATGAAATAACAAACAAATAAATTTATGAACAAACAAATAAATGAAACAGCAAAAAAAGAAACAATCAAAGAAATAAAAAAAATAATTAATGAAATGGGAACGAATACCATAAGCAACTAAGACAAATGAAATATTTAAAGTATGAAGAAACAAAGAAAGAAAAACGAAAGAAGAGAGAGAGAGAGAGAGAGAGAGAGAGAGAGAGAGAGAGAGAGAGAGAGAGAGAGAGAGGGAAAGAAAGAAAGAAACAAAGAAAGAAAGAAAGAAAGAAAGAAAGAAAGAAAGAAAGAAACAAACAAACGAAGAAAAAATTTTAAATATTGGAATTCACAATTGCTGTATATAATATTTTACTATACCTGTCAAAGTCTTTCTCCAGGCAAATGTGTCGATAAACTCTGCATACAGGCATAACTACAAAATACAAATTATGTCCTTATCAAGTGCCTAGTGAGTTTAAACGAAAAAGACAAATTTCATCTATCCCATTCTATGCAGCATAAAGGAAGACATCCAATTCGTCTGTCTCAAACGGAAAGCTATACAACATTGATGACTTTCAATTCGTCTGTCTCAAATGAAACATTACGTAGCATATATGAAGACATCCAATTCGTCTGTCTCGAATGGAATGCTACACAACATTGATGATTTTCAATTCGTCTGTCTCAAATGGAACATTACGTAGCATATATGAAGACATCCAATTCGTCTGTCTCGAATGGAATGCTGCACAACATTGATGACATCCAATTCGTCTGTCTCGAATGGAATGCTGCACAACATTGATGACATCCAATTCGTCTGTCTCGAATGGAATGCTGCACAACATTGATGACATCCAATTCGTCTGTCTCGAATGGAACACTATTGATCATAACAGATTTACATCCTGTCCGCTGTAACATAAACTTTGTCCATTAACCTGAACATCTTAATTTGCTGTCTCATGGGAATTCTCTTTCTTGAACTATTTTTCTTCATTTTCTCAACACAGCCTTGCTCTGACAAGTTGTAAATTCCCCTACCACTAACTCTAGTCTCATCATTCGTATAATTAGGAGAGCCGAGAGTAAAATTTTGCACCTGAAATGAAATCGATAGTGATGTATAGTCTGAGAGATTTGTTTCGATTAGAACGCATTTAGCATTGGTAGTCGTATAGAAACCTCTTTTCAATTTGCAACCCTTATATGCATCTTATATTTAGCATCGTCGGCAGTGAAGAGTACTAGCATTTAATTGAATTCTAGCATATAAATAGTATATTATGGACTTTAAAGAGAAACTTTATAAGAGAAAGAAAAGATATGAAATATGAACTCTATAGACAAATTGTTTGAGGCAAAGAAAAATGAGCTACAGTTATATGAAACATGAACTCTATAGACAAATTGTTTGAGGCAAAGAAAAATGAGGTACAGTTATATGAAACATGAATTCTATAGACAAATTGTTTGAGGCAAAGAAAGATGAGCTACAGTTATATGAAACATGAACTCTATAGACACATTGTTTGAGGCAAAGAAAAATGAGCTACAGTTATATGTAAATGTGTAAAATACTCGAAACGCAAGCTATATCGGACACACGTTAAATAAGACAAAAGATGCATACGATACAAAGTATTTAACATACAAACTTAGACATATGTTTGAAACATATGATGCATAAAACACAATCTATTTACAATACGAACTCTTTGGTATACAAATTAAGTGAGACGTGTTCTATACAAGATACTAAAATTTGAAAACGCCCACCTAGCTATTTCAGATATAATGTTATGTAAGACAATCGCAATAAGATTCATAAGATGCAAGTTACTTGAGACAGCCGTTGGAAGCACGGCAAAAGAAATGTGAAACGTCTGACATAAATGTTTCAGGAAAAGCTAGTACAGCTGGAGATAAAAGACAAAATAATTATACTATTGTTAAGTTTGTCGCTGGACATTTCACCAGCTATCGATGTTTTTAACTGCCTTTCTTTCATAACCAAGATTTAACATTGGTATAGGGCTGTCAATGGAAAACATTTTAACTGTCTTTCATAACCAAGATTTTATTTTGATAAAGGGTGCCAAGGGCATGCTTTTGATCAGTGAAATGAAAATTGCATACACAAACACTCCTTGGAGAACTTTTCTACTGCAAAGTAGACTACTGTCTTTTGAGGTTCCGATGGTATTTGAAAAATACATAAGGGTGCATCACATTAACAGTCACAACGTTTGGTTGGAAAATGTTCAATACAAGATTGGTTTAATGACTCTTTTAATTTTCTCCAGTTGTATGTACATCCACGCACTGCAGTGTTGTTCATGATTTAAAAAAAATATTGAATGCGAGTAAATTGATGTAAGATTATAATGTGAGCAATGAAAACCGGAAATTGACCACAAAATATAATTTATAATAGTTTTGTCAACGCGCACGCTATTTCACTTATATGCTCAAGAACATCGTGGATTGGCTAGAGCCACTAGATGGTCTTAATGCCCACTTAGTGTCAAAGGTCACTTCAGTTCATGGTTACATCCGGGGCATTGCTGTCAATGCATTACTGCTTCCTCTCCGTTATTCTTTGTCTAGAGAGTCCTGCCTCTCATGTCAACTTCATGTACTCATGTCAGGAACGTTGTACGTTCATACACACACACACACACACATGCATACTTATCAACACTCAAAAAAAGATAGATAGATAGATAGATAGATAGATAGATAGATGGATGGATGGATGGATGTTTGGATAGATAGATAGATAGATAGATGGATGGATGGATGTTTGGATAGATAGATAGATGGATGGATGGATGGATGGATGTTTGGATAGATAGATAGATAGATGGATGGATGGATAGATGGATGGATGTTTGGATAGATAGATAGATAGATGGATGGATGGATGTTTGGATAGATAGATAGATGGATGGATGGATGGATGGATGTTTGGATAGATAGATAGATGGATGGATGGATGGATGTTTGGATAGATAGATAGATTGAGAGATAGATAGATAGATGGATGGATGGATGGATAGATGGATGGATGGATGTTTGGATAGATAGATAGATAGATAGATAAATAGATAGATAGATGGATGGATGGATGGATGTTTGGATAGATAGATAGATAGATAGATAGATAGATAGATAGACTGAATAGGCTTGCCACTCTTTATTTCTTGTCAGGTGATGTGTAAGCTGACCCCCTTCCTTCAAGGAACAGCCCTAGGCGTCAGTGTCTTGTCTATGATGTCCATCTCCATTAACCGTTACTTCGCCATCCATAAGCCACTGAGGGCAAAAATCCTTTTCTCTCGGAACAAAGTCGGCATTATGCTAGTCCTCATATGGGTTATCTCCATTGCCGCTGTCATCCCGCTTCTAGTCATCAATGGCGTTACATCTTATGGCGTCCCCGAAATTTTCGTAGCCCGAGCCTGCGAAGAAAAATGGGGGCGGCAGGAAGCCAGACAATTCTACAATCTCTTCATTTTCTCTATCCTCTTCCTGCTCCCACTGTCCATCATGGCTGCTCTCTACTCCCGCATCTCCATGGCTCTCTTCGTAGACGATCCGAACCTGTTCGAGAAGCCTACAACCGGCTTGCACATGGCGAACAGCCAGGCCACGCGCTTACTGAAACAGCGAAGGAAGACTGTCCGTAGCTTGATACTGCTTGTTGTTCTGTTTGGGGTTAGCTGGCTGCCGTACTACGTCGTCAACATCTGGCTGGACTTCCAGACCAGCGCCTTCACAGCACACCACGTGTTCAACTTCATCTACCCGATGGTTCAGGTTGGTATGTTCTTTTCTTCTATCATTCCTTCTGATTTCCATCTACCCGATGGAGCGGATTGAAATGGTGTGCTTTTATCTCTTCCTTCTTTCCTTCCTTCCTTCCTCCCCATCACTGCTATCCGTAAAAAAAGCAAAGCCCGAAGCTACACTTGTAAATGTCCACTGTCAAGGGATACTTTATAAATTGGGATTAATATTTACATGAATTTGATCTAAAATCTTAATTTGTTATAATATTATGCAGTACTTTGAAAGTCTGTCTATATTTAAGCCTTGTCGAATTTTGACGCAATATCTGATCCAGCCTGCACTCTACTATACATTTTAAAAAAATATAAAATAAAACCGTCCAAATTTTACCTGTATTTGCTTATATCTCTAATAATTTAATTTTCAGTCTAGTCAGTAGAAAAATTGTTAGCCACCGACATCTTAAAGGGAAGTAATTCTTGTCGTGACATTTCCGTGACTTAACGGAAAGTTAGTTGTAAAAGCACTAATTGATTCCCTTGGCTTATTAGGGCTTTCTTGTCTGAGGCTTAATTCGTCCTTTGTGGGGAGCACAAATATTTATGGACAGTAAATGTCTTGAATCCTGAGAGAAAGGATTTTATTTTAAAGCGAAGAAAACATTAAAGTCTGAACTGCACTCAAAATAAATATATAATCTGAACAGGAAATTGTATATATGAGTGTGTGTGCGCTAACGTGTATGTATGTGTGTTTGATCACACGCACTGTTTGCATTCGCGTAGTGTTACTATTTTTGGTGCATGTTAATCCACATTTATCAATGAAACCTTAATCACTCGTAAACCTATAATAACACTGTGACGAAAGCGCCACCTAATTAATGGTTAGTAATAGTAGTGGTATAGTAGTAGTAGTAGTAGTAATTATTATTAATTAAATAATTAATCATCCATAACTAATTGCAAGTGAAGAAAATCTTAATTTATTTTATTAATAATTCTCCAGCAGATACCACTCGTCTCTCTCGCTTGGCGGACATGCGGGTGCTGTAAACGTTTTCTATCTTCTACATTCTACAACATTAAATACACCATCAAAAAATATATTTCTGTAGGTGGAAAATGTCTTACCAAAGGAGATGATAAATCCTTCTTTTAATCTATATATTCAGTGATCTCTCATCCATCGTTCTCCAACATAAGGTTATCACTAAATTTAGTAAATAAAAAATCAAATATACATATAAAAGCAATGAAACGGATTACTCGACATCAATATTGGACATGAAACCACATTCGATTAATTTTTATACCTATACAGACTTATATCCTAAAATTCAATTCAACAGATTAATGTCAATACAAAAAACAGGATAGTTCTTATCAGAGAACAGAAATGGAGTTATTAGAGATAAGCGATAATAGATTGTACATATTCTGGTTTAGATGCTACCTCAATAGTCTTTTGTGCACTTTTCGTAACAGAGTCACGAGTTTATTATTCGTGTTATTACTTTCATTTCCACGTGTTTCCCTTCTCACGTTGTAGAGCGCTATTCTCTCGAGGCCATTTGGTACTCTGCCTTTATTACTCCCTCAGGCAGAACAACATCTGTAGCAATTTCCAGTAACTTCCTTTACCAGAATTTGCTTTATGTAGTCAGCGTACCTTGCCACCATACATCAGTGGAGTGTAGTGTATTCCTTACAACATGTGGTAGATACTTACTTATCATGTCTACCATGGTCGTAGCAGTATATAATCAGTAAAGCAGGAGATTCAGGTAAACAAAAAAAGGCCACGTATTCCTATTAAGCTGACGGCTGCCTTTCCTGACTGAACTTCTTGCCACTCCAAATTCAAGTGATTAGACAATAGAATTCTCTACAGCAGGTAAACTTTTGATCTTATCCCATTGGTTGGTCTCGTTCTTGTAAATCTAGCCATTGGATAATAACAACTACTCATCTAGTGGGAAGTAGTTTTAATTGCGTCAGCAATTTCTAGAATATTCTCAAACCGAATTGTTTTCTCCAACTCTGACACAAAACTACCATCATAATGAGTGCCCAAGGCTGGGTCACTTCAACAATTTAACAATGTATATAACAATTAAGTCTATAAATAGGCAAATTTTATTCTATTCTATTCTATTCTAATAACCTCCTTTTGAGATGTTAACCATCCTGTTAACATCTACTTCTATTAGGAGTAAATTTCAAACATTACCAGAAAGCTTCCATCATAATACGAAATGAATAACTATTGACAAGATCAAATTTCTATTTTCGGTTTTAAGACTCATATAATTAATTCAACACGTGTTATAAATCAAGATAAAATAATTTGACATGCCTCAGTAATCCCTGAGCATTGAAATATCACATAACATATTAAATTCCCTATTATATGTTGAGACATAACCCACTATGTCTCCACACTCACAGAGATAGAAGTACAATGTGTCATGAAAAATAACATTAATTTGCCTTCTAATGACCCATTATGTATCTAAATTAAGGAATAAGAACGCAAATAATTTGTATGCAAAAATCATTGTCATTATTTCTTTTCTACATAAGGTAAAAGTCTACAAGTGATAAAAATCCAGCAGACAAAGTCCGGGAGTAGAACAGAGCCAATGAGACAGAGTGAGTGAGCGAGACAGACAGAAAGAGAGAGAGAGAGAGAGAGAGAGATATGGAAAAACGAACGGACCTATAGGTGGGTCTATTTTATTCAACCAATATTTGCCATGATACATCTCATTTTTGGACCGTTTTTACTGGCCTACTTCACATAGGCGCTCGATTACAAAAATAAAACCCAACGGATCCACTGGGGAGATGGCGGGGGGGGGGGGGGGCAGTCACCTAGGAGAAACAAGTACAAACCTGGTGATGATCCAAGTCAAAAGACTTCAACTCACGATCAACAGCGCTAGGAGATAACACATTCAGGATACATTTACCTGATAGGTTCAGATCTGGTACAGTACTAGCCTGAGCTTTGTAAGTTACACCACCTCCACCACACAGTTGCCGTCTCCCTCCAGTCGAGTGATCCACGGACAATGGGTGTACACTCAATGGCTGCAACTGAAAAGGAAAAGCAATATTCACCATACTGACATAGTAAAGCTCTCCCATCATTTATCGCCACCCCACCCCTTTTCTTGCGCAAAATCGAATCTGCTGGAAGTTCCCTTTCACACAACTCAGATAGATAGATAGATAGATAGGTAGAGAGAGAGAGAGAGAGAGAGAGAGAGAGAGAGAGAGAGAGAGAGAGAGAGAGAGAGAGAGAGAGAGAGAGAGAGAGAGAGAGAGAGAAAAAGAAAAATTCGTGTTATGAAAAAATTTTGAACTTGACGGAAACACTTACAGAGAACCATCTCGTGTTTCAACCCGCCTTGGGGAATTTATATCTGTCCTCTTTGAACTCCTTCAATACAATGTCTACTGGTGACAGAACCCAGAAGATCTAACGTAAAGAATACACTTGTTTCTGAAGCATAACGAGTTTTATTGTAAGTTTATCACAGAACTACAAAGGTCTCGCACACGTGCAGTCCTTGTGCGTCACGATTTCTGACGTCAGTTAAGGGCTTTTAAGTCGGTTACTGTTACATTAACCTCCCTCTTCTATAGGCACGACCAATCCAACTGAGAGGATATAAAAAAGCATAAATAGATCTCTTGTGTATAAAATAATTTGAAAAAACCCACTTGAAACCGACTCTCCACGTTATTTTAATCTGTGTTATTTACCTAAACATCCAGTGGAAAATAAGTATCACCAGATTATATATTTATGGAGAGAGAATGGTGTTAGTAGAAAATAAATAACTCGAGAGTGTATATTTATGGACAGAGAATGAGATTAGCAGAAAATAAATAACTTGAGAGTGTATATTTATGGAGAGAGAAAGGGGTTAATATAAAAGATATCTACTGTCTTTATTGCAATAACTGGTTGGATAGCGCGCAAGACTTAGGTAGTTTCACTATTTGGTTGGTGTAGAGCAATAGTTTTGCGGAGTGCCATTTGTGTACAGCACTAGACTTGAAGAGTGTCATTGGTGTAAAGAACTAGAATTGAGGTGTGTCATTAGTGTAGAGCACTGGACTCCATTAGTGTCACTGGTGTAGAGCATTAGACTTGAAGAGTGTCTCTACCTGGTTGGTGTAGCGCACAAAATTGAGATCAAATTGAGATCTCCTTTTCACAAGATCCCTTTTTGTGTTAATGAAGTTGCTTCAAAATTTAAAAGTAACTAAATTTCTTCAAGGAAACAGAAAGAGAAAATTCTAAAATCGCCAATTGAAACGACAGCACCCAACTGTCTATAAAACAGATATCTATTCTAAATACATTTCGAAGTAAAACCTGTTTTAATGAAAATCATAATTATAAGATAATAACCAATTTAACTTTTATCCCAGAACGAGACGAGGTATAAACTTTATATGCGACAGAATTGGTTCGTCTGTTTCTTTCTTTCCTTGGGCTTTTCAGTGATGTATTTGACACCACTTCCAAGTTGTTTGATTGCAATTGCCAATAAAGACTGGTCGCTCTGCAGTTCACGTGTGATTTAATGAGAGTGGTGTGAAAATCAATGAAAATTGAGGGTTATTCCAGGGGACGAATGTGCCCCCTTGTCTGTAACCCCTTCTGTAACTGCTCCTCGGGCCAGAGAGCAAGTCTACTGCCATAATCACAGCCTGCCTACTGACGTCTTTTGGTCACTGACCAAGATTTGTTTGTTAATAATCATGGATTTGGGCCGCCTGTCATCGCAGTGCACGGTTAATTCTAAAACGCGTTTATCTGTTGTTTACTCCACGTGTCTCTTGCTTCTTCCGTTCCTTCTGTTTTCCTTCTCACTCCCCCAACCCACAATTTTGCTCTGTGAACTTCACATAACTGTAGTGTATCCGAGGCCATCTTGCCTCTTTTCATTTCTTTTCAGGATTGTTTCCCTTTGTGTGAAGACTCGTTGGGGCAAAGGAAGGTCTGTACTTTTCTGCAACCTGTTATTTCAGTTTTATTTTTATATTTAAGAATTTATTTTGCTGAGTCGCTAGCATACCAACATCTGCATTACAGTGCCTGTCTCCAATGCTATATATTTGAAAATCGGTTTTTGACTGTGGACAATAATTGGCCCTTCTAAAGCATTCCCTATGCAGTTATAGAAAACAGTCTTCAATTTTATCCGTGAAAACAACTTTCTAGGTCTAGCAATAAATATGCTTTAACATTGGTTTATTTTCACTTTCGATTTCGCGTTTCTTTGTTAATATTTTTTTTCTATTTTTGTTGCTTCTTTGTTTATAAAATATTTATTATTGATGTTGCTGCTTAGCAGGGATAAACATTTGAGGTTACCATTAAGACAGAAAGGGGAAAATATATTAAATATTATAAATGTGTTTCGTACTTAGAAATAGGGTAAAATTGTCATGAAGTTTGGGTTCCACGTTTTGTATATTATTTCACAATTCTGGAGAGCTGACAATTTCATTGGCTATCGGTCATGTCAATCAATCATACGTTGAAGGAAAGCGATGTCTTGCTTGTTTTTGTTCAATGTATTGCTTCCTGATTGTAAATCTATGAATTTTAAGATGAGTACTATAATTCGGAACTGTTCAACACCATAATGTGTGACTTTCGCTTTCATAAGGGCTGAGAGAATAGTGAGTAGAGTGTCAGTTATTTTAACCTACAAAGTCACCTTATAATGATGAGACAATAGTCAGTAATTTGTCACTTACTTTAGCCAATAAATCACATAAGAGTGACTGAGACAAAGGTCAGTAATTTGTCACTTACTTTAGCCAATACGTCACCTTAGAGTGACTGAGACAAAGGTCAGTAATTTGTCACTTACTTTAGCCAATAAGTCACCGTAGAGTGACTGAGACAAAAGTCAGTAATTTGTCACTTACTTCAGCCAATAAGTCACCATTTGGTGAGTGATATAATAGCCATAGTTTGTCACTTACTTTAGCCTACAACATTTCCCTGAATATACATCAAGAGTTGTAAAAGATAAATTATTTTTTAAGTAGGTGGAATAAAATCTTGAAACTTTATAAACTGTTTAAGAGCACCCGCTAATCATGGGCTTTCCTACCCTGTTCTAATCTTGTCGAACGACATTCTGACGCCATCAAGCATGCGTTGTCATAGGCCAAAGTTCCAGTACATGTGACTGGCCAAAGCTCCAGTACGTGTGACTGGCCAAAATTTCAATGCCAAATCGGAAGAAAATTGAATGCCAGTAGTAAAATCATTCTGAATATAATTATGTTTTAAATTTACTTTACATCAGCGTATGCAGGTCTAAATGGACAGAATAGCCAAACAATTAGCGTTAATGACATCCTTTCATGCTTAAAATACAAGGGAGCATACCTTGTAACTCTGGAAAAAAAACACACAGTATTTCTTGCTCGAGCTACTGCACAGCACTGCATTTACTAATTTCTTTTATACAATCGTCACAATTGACGAAACACCAAGCAAATAGCAATAATTCGACCAAAACGAAAAAGATTTAACCTAACAGCTATTATACCGTAAACTGTATAAAGCTATTAAAAGAAGAAGAAAAAGAAAAAGAAAATGATGTTATGTTGGTGATGATAAAGGTGGTGGTTGTTAACAGAAGATTAAGCAGAATATGTATTATGGAATAGTACATAACTTTGTAGAACATATTAGAATATGATATATGGAATACTATGCAAAAATAGAATATTATATCAACACTCTAAAATATTACAGACCGGTGAAAGATGCGCAAAGAAACTACTACATACATTACACTTTATAATACATCTGAAACCTGAAATATACTATTTACACTCAAAGAAACTACAGACATTACACGTTATATACATCTGAAACCTCAAAGATGCTATTTACAGTCAAAAAGTGTAAAGTACTTACCGACGCATTGATAATTGATAATACCCACTGGCATTTATATACTCATTAACATTGTACTTGCCCTTATACAGGATTTCATTAATATTGCATTACGATATTCTCCTACAGTATACACAAATCAATTTCTACTAATACAAATTAACACAAATCAATTTCTGCTAATACAAATTAACACAAATCAATTTCTACTAATACAAATTAACACAAATCAATTTCTACTAATACAAATTAACACAAATCAATTTCTACTAATACAAATTAACACAAATGAAAACATCGCTCGTTCTATATTAAACTATACTGCAACGTTGTTTTTCATAGAACTTCTCAAACACGGTAATAACATTAGAACAAATAAAACTACACTGATCTTATATTAGGCTAAGTTATCCATACAAGTACATAGAACAAATAAAACTACACTGATCTTATAATAGGCTAAGTTATCCGTATACGTACATAGAATATTAGATATCTCAGTGTATTAATAATACAAGGGAAATCTTACTGACAGCTACAGTAGGCTGCACTATACGTGTACTCCATAGAAGTTTACTGACGCATCACTACGGTAACCCTTACTATACAGCGATACTTAAGATAAAGTACTGGATTGACCTCACACTAAACTAAAACTGCATCTCTCTAAACTAAGCGTTATTTTAAAAAAAAATCTTATTTATTTGTTGGCTTTCTTCATTCTTTTGCTCCAGCATCTCTCTAAACTAAGGGTTAATTTTTTTTTAAAATCTTGTTTATTTGTTGGCTTTCTTCATCCTTTTGCTCCAGCTCGCGTAGTGTACAAGAATTACAGGCAGGGATCATCACGAAATGTACATAGGATAATTACTGCACACTTATTTGTTTTCTAAAGTTTCAAACTGTTTTGTCTCTCCAAGTTTTGTTCTCCAGTTGCGTCCTCCAATGTTTTGTTCTGTATGTTTTGTATTTATTTTGTCCTTCACATTTCTTCCTTCATGTTTATTCCTCAACGCTGATTCCGTCTTATGTTACTTTTGTAAGTGAGGGGACGCAACTCTCCCTCCAGTTATCGACGCCAGATTTAACATTCTAGTATTAATATTAAGTAGGATAAAACGACTGATTTCCACTTGCGTTTAGATGGTTAAGTAACAACTTACGTCATTATAATACTCAAAGACACGACCTATGTAAGTGAGCATTGCATCTTAAGGGAGCATTGCATCTTTAGGACACGACCTATATAAGTGAGCATTGCATCTTAAGGACACGACCTATATAAGTGAGCATTGCATCTTAAGGACACGACCTATATAAGTGAGCATTGCATCTTAAGGACACGACCTATATAAGTGAGCATTGCATCTTAAGAACACGACCTATATAAGTGAGCATTGCATCTTTAGGACACGACCTATATAAGTGAGCATTGCATCTTTAGGACACGACCTATATAAGTGAGCATTGCATCTTAAGGACACGACCTATATAAGTGAGCATTGCATCTTAAGAACACGACCTATATAAGTGAGCATTGCATCTTAAGGACACGACCTATATAAGTGAGCATTGCATCTTAAGGACACGACCTATATAAGTGAGCATTGCATCTTAAGAACACGACCTATATAAGTGAGCATTGCATCTTTAGGACACGACCTATATAAGTGAGCATTGCATCTTAAGGACACGACCTATATAAGTGAGCATTGCATCTTTAGGACACGACCTATATAAGTGAGCATTGCATCTTTAGGACACGACCTATATAAGTGAGCATTGCATCTTAAGGACACGACCTATATAAGTGAGCATTGCATCTTAAGGACATCACTCTGCTTTCAGGTCAAACAGACGGCTTGCTTTTTATAATTTTCAAACTGATTAATTAATATTTTTTAAGTTCAGTTATTTATTTATTTTACTTCTTACCCAGTTAATCGGCTCTGAAATAATACCTCCTTGTAATTAAACAAAAATGTGTGTTCGGAATCAGATCAACTTTCATTTTAAAATCTATTATTTTGTGATATATAGTTTGTTTATGCGCTAATTTATGTTCATAACAAATTTCCTTCGATTTATGTCTCTATTTTTATTGCTGACATGGATTTCTTATCGTGAATGAGAAAGTATGTGTATGAGTGTATGCATGCGTGCATGTGTTATATGGGTGTCTGGATGTCATCTTTATATATTTGTTGAATGTATAATGTGTGTGTGTGTGTGTGTGTGTGTGTGTGTGTGTGTGTGTGTGTGTGTGTGTGTGTGTGTGTACGTGTGTACGTGTGAGAGAAATTGGGAAAGTCAGTGTGTGTGTATGATTGTGTGCACGTTGCATGTTGTATATGTGTCTGCCTGTGATCATGTGTCTATTCGTTTAAGTATGTTAATTAGAAAATCTGTGTCTATATGTGTATTATATATGTGCGCCTGTCTGTGATAGTGCGTCTGTGTGTATATGAGTGTGCGAATGAGACAGTCTGTATGTATGTGCATGTAAAGAGTCCTACACAACTGGCCATGTTCGCATTGTGAAAGATTTCATGCTCTCAGGAAATAAGTCTTCCTCCCTCAAAATTTCCTTTTTGTACCGGAAGACTTACTTCAGTCAGGAAAACAAAGTATGACATGCATGACGATGCGAGAGTGTACAAAAATGCATTTATAAAAGCATTATGTGTACTTATCAACTACATACTACTTTGTCGTGGCATACTTTTCTTTCCTAAACCTGTACAGCGTACGTACTCTGTTCCAATAAATGTTTTGTTGTGGCGAACACGTCTAGTCGCAATTTCTCATTTTAGACAGGTTTGTACGACAGTAATAAACACAAAACAGTCTATCGTCTTGTCAACTCCAAAAGTATAATTGTTTGTGTGTGTATGTCCATTTATGCAATTTTTCATGAATAATTTCAAGCCCTATTGTTGACTTTGTCAAGTGAACAACAGCACAGTATTAAAATAAGAGGAAGTTAATATCCCTCTCTAAAGAATGAGCAAGAGATTTCAAAATGTCATTTATAAACTCTGGATTTATTGATTTGACCAAAAGGAAAAAAAAGAGAAAAACACGATCAGCGAAGTGCACATTCTCTCGGGTAGTAATCGCTGATGGCATGGCAACAATTTCCACTTCCTATCCGGGAAAGCACATTCAGTGAGAACGCTATCTTTTTTCAGAAAACGATCGATCCGGCATCACAGTGTCAAATATCGATTTCATTATAACACATAGTGATTAAAATATTATTGTTTTAAGTCTTCACATTACCGATTTCAGTATAACACATGATGATCAGGTTTTCATTGTTTAAGTCATCACAAACAAATACCGATTTCATTATAACATATGGCGATCAGGTGTTCAGGGTTTATGTCATCACAAACAAATACCGATTTCATTATAACATATGGCGATCAAGTGTTCAGGGTTTATGTCATCATAAACAAATATCGATTTCATTATAACATATGGCGATCAAGTGTTCAGGGTTTATGTCATCATAAACAAATATCGATTTCATTATAACTCATTTTGATCAAAGTTTTGAAGGTTTGAAACATCACAAACAAATAGACAATTGATCCATTCTTTGGTTAGGGGACTGATATTCGGTCCCCTCCTCTCAATATTCTTTTCTATAGTAGAAAACTGCAACCCAGGTAATTTTAACACGCGTTGTGTAGTCAGTTTTCTTTTAGGGAAGTGAAAGTCGGTTATCCCCATCTCCAACATTTTCTTTAACAGAAAATTGCAATTCAGGTAATTTTATCAGGCGTTGTATAGTCAGTTTTTTGGTTAGGAAACTGGATAATATGTTACTCCACCCCCACCACCAACATTTTCTTTAGCAGAAAACTACAATTCAGGTAATTTTATCACACGTTGTTTATTCAGTTTTTATGTTAGGGAATTGGATAATATGTTGCTCCCTATTCTTGTATTTACCGATACTGAAAGGCTTGCACAAAAGTGACTTGACAAGAAATGTCCACCTTTAACGCTCATTTAGTCTATTCAGAGTGCTACCAGATACTACAACGCAAAAATAATATAATTAATACTGAACTTATAACGCTCATTTAGTCTACTCAGAGTGCTACCAGATACTACAACGCAAAAATAATATAATGAATACTGAACTTATAACAAGCAGCCAGTTTTTGAACGCAATTTTCGCATTACGCAAAACGAGACTCTCGGCTAAACTGATTAATAGTGAGTCAGTATGTGCGTATTTATATATGATTGATATACATAAAATTATCAGTAGTAAACAAAAACTGATTAATAGTGAGTCAGTATGTACGTCTATATATGATTGATATACATAAAATTATCAGTAGTAAACAAAAACTGATTAATAGTGAGTCAGTATGTACGTCTATATATGATTGATATACATAAAATTATCAGTAGTAAACAAAAACTCGAACAATGAAGTTAATTAAACCAAACCAGTTTTGTATTTAGAGATTGGAGTCCATAAATATCATCCGAAATTATACATAATTAATAAGAAAATGTAATGTTATATGCTGAAAAGTGGTCAATTTTAAACATGAACCTGAACTGACACTAGTAAAAAATAAATATATTGTACATTAGAATACTGCTCAAAAATGGCTTAGACATGAACTAACACTATTAATAAAAAAAATATATTATACTAATACGGCTCACAAAGAACCACCAATCCAGTGAGCCGTGATTTGGGTTTCTTCCAAAATGACCCCTGAAAGGTTACACACATGCATAATTTTCTGACAGGTTTCACGTGTATATCTATCTGTATGAGTCATCATTCTCGTCTTGGTCATCGATGCTAGTTGTCTTAAACACCCTTCATCTAAATATCACATTCCTGACTTAAGTACATGCAGAACAAAGCATTTCTTATTATCATTTTTTGTTTAGAATAGAAAGCTGTGACAAAACTATTTCTTGTCAACTTCAATAGTGGAAAATTGTATCTAAAAGTGATATCTACTGTCTTCAATTATTTCTATTGTTTTTTGTTGCTGTTTTTTTTTTCGTGGTTAAATATGGTTGAGTGCACTTAAGTTTCGTACAGAAATGTGAAAGGTATGTTCTGAATTGCTATTACGAGTGTGTGAATTAATGTCCATTTAATAACTAACTGTCATATGTGCTTTAAGTGTGTCAATTTATGTCCGTATAATAACAAACTGTCATATGTGCTTTAAGTGTGTTAATTTATGTCCGTTTAATAACTAACTGTCATATGTGCTTTAAGTGTGTCAATTTATGTCCGTATAATAACTAACTGTCAGGTGTTATGTGCTTTAAGTGTGCGATTGGAATGCCAGTTATAAATAATAGACTCAAAACATAAGACAAATGATGGGAAAGTGACGACAGAGTAATCTCCCTTAAAAATGAGCGTCATACGAGATCTCTCGTCATCAAACTTCCACCCACCATCACTTAATTTGTCCTTAGCAGATGGATTTAAATCATGTATGTTGATGCTTCGCCTGTACTGATGGCTATACGAATGGCTCTTGCCGCATATGATATAAATGTCAACATCGAAAGGTTTTTTTTTTTTTTAAATGACAAACGCACCTTCAACATCTCAGAATTAATCAGAATAAATCTCCACAGAGACGTAATCACACTCATTCTTGCGTTGCTGACAGGCTAATTTCTTGAGTTGCTGGCATACTTATTTGTGAAAAGCATAATGCATTATGAGTGCGATTACCCGGTCACGATTCCATTAGTGCCAAAATTTGTGTCCAGATAACACTAATAGCATTCATGCTTTGAAGCACTGCTCGAAAAATCCCTTGCATAACTAATGTATATCGTGTACACCCGAGTTCTGTATACGCAGCCTCACCCTTGGGCAATCAATCTAATGCTAACCTAAGAAAATTTGTTTGTTTTAAAACTTCAGAAAATAATGAAGTCTTGGCTGAAGCAAGGAAACAAGTTAGCTTCAACTTTGCTTTATTTTAAATCGCCTATAACAAAAAAATATTCTATTTTCTGGTATACCTTTTCGTTTCTATGCTGCACAATAATATCTACTACATATACTATACACAATTTTTATGCTGTAATAATACTATACCATACAGATTTACTTTATTTATCTCTTTATTAATCTATAACTAAATCCTTTACTAGTACTAGATTCGATTATATAAATCATATATTAAGAAGAAAATATTTTAAGAGTAGAATTTACAAAAACAATAATCATTGTGGGGCATTTAAATAGTCCACAGTTATTTGAGATTTTTCTCGTTCCAAATCGAATTCATTTTCGTAGTTGATTTTTTATTTATATGTCTCAACATTATATTAAATATAGAGAGCCTATTTGAGAGCGAAAATAACTACAAATACAAAAATGAAAACATGAAACGCAGTCTTCATAAATACTTCCGAGGGAAATGGAACTGCTAAAGTCACTTGTGGGAGAATTGTCATCACTTATCGTCAGTGAGTTATCGATAAACAACGAGAGCTCAAGTTTTATATTTTAATACCGCCATAGGTCGGTTGAAACAACTTTCAATGCTTCACTTGGACTATTTGTATCCTTGCCACTATACATTCAATAGATTTACGAAGAATAAATCAGAGCTGGCAAGGATTGATATACTAATAGTGATTTATATAATCATCTACTATATATAAATATATACTTTCACATATTTGTCTTTTTTTCTTGAGAACTGATGGACCGGCTCATATTTCCATATCTTTTATTTTTACATTTTAACATTTATAAATAAACACCATTGCTTACACACATTCACACACATTACAGACAGACACACACATACATATATATGCATTCATACACATAAGCACACACACACACACACACATACATAGAAAATCTCATACAAAAATACATACACATACACTAGTTTGTTTCAACTAGTTTTTTCAAATATAATTTGGAACTGTGTAAGGAACAAAAAGTCTCGTCAGTGAAAAAAGGATCAGTGACGACAATAAAATAGATTAGAAGCTTACTTCCATATTTAAAATTCTTTATACGTTTGCCCTTCCTGTTTAAATGTAAGTTTAAAATCGTCACCACTTCACTTCTTTATATCAATGTTCACGTATGCTCCTTTTTTTTTTTTAAAATTTCTGTTGTTTACTGTTCTAAATATTTTAACATTTTTATCATAGTGATTATTTTCTTGATTCGGCCTGTCTATCTCATCAACGGCTAGAACTTAATATAAAGTAAATGGTTCATTCATCCCTTCTTCCTTCCTTCCATCTTTAGGTGCTGGGACTTTCCAATTCGTCCATGAATCCCGTTGTTTACTGCTGTCTCAACAAGGGTAACAAGTCTTCCTTCTCAATTTTTACTTTTGTCTCACTTTTCCGGCTTGAGTTTTGTTTATTGCCGATCCGATCACGAAAACTCTTGTCTTTTCGTTTTGCCGTCCACTTCGGCTTTAGCTTTGTTTTACTGCTGACTACATGGTAGATAACTCTAGCTGCATATTTTCTTGGTTTCAGTTCGAATAGTCACAAGTCTTCAGCACAGCGTTTCGCTTCCCCTTATCGTTGTTCTTCTTTAATATATTTATATTAACTCAAGAATATTTTACACAACGATTTCTTATTGGTTTATTTTATTAAATTTTCTTTTTAACAATTTCTCATAAAGTTCTCGTTGTCGTAGTAATTTCTTTTTTCATCTATTGCGTTGATTGTTTGCTTGAATGTTTCAAAAAATGTTTTCTCTCTAAGGCAGTCTACGTCTGCATGGTGTGTTTCTTCGAGTTTTGGTTTCCACGTAATTTTTATGTAAATTCTATCCATTTCTACCCATGATGCTGTGTTGTGTTTTCTTTTGCATGTTTTCAATATCGTACAGTGTTTTTCGTACAGTATTTTCATCTGACGGTCGACGAACATCTTGATCGGATAAAAATATATTTCGTCAGTCTGACTGATCCGATCTATTATTTTTACTATAAATTTTACTTCACAGATCAGTTAATAATATAATAATATGCATAGATGAATGACTTAATTGATAATATAATAGTATATAAGACATTTACTGCACATAGTATAATGAATAAATGTGTTATTCTTTACATCATTTCATGGCAATGAAATATATATTGACATGTGACATTATAGTTGTGGCATGTATGACGTTTTTGCCACAAAGGCTTTAGTGTGAATTTACATTACTGTCAAATAATCAACTAGACATTTGTTATCATACACATAGAGATATGCATACGTTATCACACACACATACACTATCATACACAATTACATGCATTATAACACACAGTCCCTTACCATATCATTCATTTACACAAACACTCTCATGCACACATACTGAGTCATAAACGCCCATCTCCACCAACCTAGATCTGTGTGAATTCCTTTAATGTTATATCACACGTACTTGATCACAGCAATTACCAGCATTAGGAAAAGTAAAGAAATCACGTTCTTTTGTTCTAGAGCTTTTGATAGTCTCAGAGTTATGTGTGTGTTCTTCACTATCCTATTTAGAAGACAACAATAATGATTCTCAAAGTCCATGTATTACGCTCTCACCCCAGAAGCCGCAATAGACCTTTCATCTGCACGAAGTTCTCAGTCTTGGGCTGCTTCTGGGGGATCCCCACAGCTTCACGGTGCGACTGAGGTGGAGGCTGGCGGAAGTGGGTGAAACAGGTCGCACCTATTTGGCGCACACCCTCAACCGCCCTCCGTCGTGGGGGTGGGGAGGGGGAGAGGCCGAAGCCGCCTCCCCATCTCAAAGTCCATTTAAACAAAACCGTTTTCTTTACGAAAAAGTTTGGGACATATGAGTAGGTGGAATTTGTTTTTCCTTAATCGGCTAGAGGCACAATGAATGGTCTCGTAGAGCAACATGGTTTTGCATTATATTAATAATTTAGCATCATTTAGTGATGAAAGGCTTGAAAGGGAGGTAAGCCGGTTGTCTTTCACTTATGAAGTAAAAATCCTGTTGCACTGCGTTTGTGACACTTTGCTTGTTCACATTGACTTACAGGTAATTTGAACGAACTCTTGTAAAACCCTATCACCACAAAAACCAGTCACCATAAAACCCCGTCACCACAAAAACCAATCACAGTAGTAATCGTCTTTCATTGTAATATTTTTTCCAGCAGCAATTAAGCATTACCATAAGCAATTTAATCTTTTGAATAGCAGGCTATTTTTTTTTTGTCGTGAAATGTAAATTTACTTTGAATGAACTTTACAGAATTAGCTTGTTCTTGGAGTTAATTTAATACAAACATTTCTCAACAATGGTCTTTCACTATTCCTAGCTTGAGTATAAATTATTAATGCTGTATGGATAATCGTTGTTGCATTGTTTACTTTCTTTCAATTATTTTCTTAAGTTAATGAATTAATTACGCTATTTTGCGGTTGCAATATGTCATTTGTTAATATTTCTTAACAAGTCAGCAGTTGTCTCCCTCTTGAGATTGTTTCTCATCTAGCGGTAATGTCGCAAAACGAGAGAAAAATTCATCATCTCTGTTCTTTAGTTGATCACACTTGTTTGGTCCTTTTCCTTGAGTGTGCAATTAAATTTCATTAGCTTGTGATGTCATGAATGCAAAGAGAGTTACTCATTTATCGAAAGCTAGAAATTCACCAGTTTTCAAGTTAAACTAAAGTAATTAAAAGTATGTTTACGTTCATAAATATTCGTGCTTGTAAAATATCTAGAAAATAGCTTACAATGTGGGAAATATTACACTGCTGTAATAGGACATCTTTCTGTCTCCATCTGAAATGGATATTGATTATTTGTCTTTTTTTTTCTTCCATGCTATCTTTCTCTTTTATTCTTTTCACTAATCTCATTTAATTTGTCGTATAACTGCACTCCGAAAAACATTTTAAAAAAATAATCTTATTTTATTTCTGTCTGCATTTTCATAGTTTTCTCTTGACAGTAGCAAATATCACTAACTTTGGTGCTAGACAATTTTTTCCCTCATATAATTAATCCCTTCAGAGCTCTTAAAATTTCAGAAAAGTTCCCGCCATTTCCATTAAGGTTGTAAGATTTTGGTGATCTTACTAAACACCCTTTTCCCTGTTCAAACCTACTCTCGTCACCGCCACCCTCCCCCTCTTACCACCATCTCCCCTGTCTAGTTACACGGATATAAGCGAGGACTAAAGTCTGCTACTTTTCTTCCCATAAATTATTTATTTTCTATTGAATGCATTTATTTAGTTAGTTAATTTTAGGCCTGAAAATTCATGATTTTGCAATCTTGCGTGAAATATTTGAATTAATTTGATAAATGACATTATTTTCATTTGATCCACAAGCTATTTGTAATTTATTTTTGGCTGTTTGAATTTTTTAATATGATTATTTTTACTAGGCATTTATTAATATTTTCTTAGATCGTTGGGTCGAGTTCGTTTACAAATAACTCTTGGCATAAAAGGGAGACGACTCTTATTTAATTCCTTTATATTTAGCGGGCACTTACACACTCCAATGAATCGAGTATGTGTGTAAAATTGTACAATGCATAAATTATGATAATACACAATTAAATGTTGAAATGTTGAAGTTGAAGGAAGTCATAATAAATTAGACAAAAGTAAATAAATAAATAATATAATATAAAGAGTACAGACACGATATACAAATAAAGAAAATTAATAAAAGTTATGTGATTTATGCTTTTTATACTAATAAATTTGCTTATAAACGAACAGCACATTATCAAGCTCGTGAGCGCGAAATGTGTGAAGCCTACCTATCTTTCTACACGCTTTCAGTTTATGAAACCTGTATAGAAATGTATTGAAAGCTGTCTTAAACACCTTTGAAAGAAACCTGTATAAAAATGTACTGAAAGCTGTCTTAAACACAGTTGAAAGAAACCTGTATAGAAATGTACTGAAAGCTGTCTTAAACACCTTTGAAAGGTTCATTTTAAAAGATATCAAATAAGATACTAATACAATGTACTTGAGATGATTCGTACAATTTGTACAGAAATAATCTTATAAAGCGGGGATGGGGCGAAGAGTGGGAGGGACGATGTCATCTCAAAGCGTCAGATGACACATGGGTGAGAACCATTTTCCCTTAGTGTCAAGAGGAAAAACTGGTTGTCACTTATATCTCTCAGCATTGCACCAAGGGCGCGCTAGGAGCAGAAAAAATATATGATGAGACCAGAGTGTCAAGTTGATAATTGCAAAGTATCACATTAGACCAGGTTGTCAAGGTGAAGACACTGACATGGATTAATGGATTAGACCGTATTTTACGAGACATATCCAGTGTATTGGATTAGACCGTATTTTACGAGACATATCCAGTGTATTGGATTAGACCGTATTTTACGAGACATATCCAGTGTAATGGATTAGGTCTGCTTGTATGAGAAATACTTTGTACGTCAGATGTAGTCTGATTATTTAGTGATATAGATACGTGTGATATTACTAGAAATATTTCGGGTATTAGATGTGATTTTACGAGAGATATTCAGTGGATTAGATTCGGTATGATATTTACAAAATATGCGAAATTAACTATAAAATAATTTTATCAAATATTGTAATCATGGGACGAGACCAGACAGACATAAACGGGTATCAGAGGATGGCAAATGTTGATAAGCGGTAGAAATAGTTCTGGATTGTGACATGACTTTTAAGTACAAGATTTTTCAAAAGGTGATAGAAAGGTATGAAATTAAGACTGCACTATGAGCAGAAAAGATTGAGATGAAGTGAAATTTTGACACAAGAAGTATGAATTAACATGGACTTTGAGTAGAGATTGTCTTAAAATATGAAATTAAGTCCAATGGTGATTGAGAAATGTGGACTTTTGAGTAGAGATTGTATTAAATATACGATACAATCGAATGTTGATCGAGAAATATGAATTAACATGGACCTTTGTGGACCAGAGATTTTCTTAAAATATGAGGTCAAGTCCGACGTTGACTGAAAAATATGAACTGGGAATGGACTTAGAGCAGAGATGATATTTTCCATTGGGAATGGACTTAGAGCAGAGATGATATTTTCCATTGTGATAAATTCAACATCTGAATATAGTAGTCAGAGAAATACAAACAACTTGTTTTAAAAGCTTCGAGATATAATTCTATTTCAACGACTGCGGTTATGAGATGAAATGGTGACTAGACAAAAGTTAACACTAGTCAAAGACAATAAAAATAACCGCATTTTTCAAGGATCAAAATGTGCAATTTTAAGAAATTAATTCTTTTCTAGCCAGCACTTTAAAGCAGTGCCAACACGAAACTAATTACTAATGCGAAGGTTTAATAGAATTTTAAAATTTTCTGTCAGTTAAAGAATGCATTAAGTCAAAATTAGAGAAGATTTTATATCAACAGTTAGGTGTCAATATTGCATATATGTATTTCTACTGCATAAACATCTGACTCGTTATAACTAAAAGACTTGAACCTTAATCTTCCTTCGCAAATACCATGAGATTATATCTAAACAGTAATGTGTACCCCCCAAATAAACATACTGTTATTAAAAAAAATAAATATAACTTGATTTAAAAGAATGAGTGAATATAGAGTGTTATCAAGAATATAGAAAGGTGATTGCTGCACATTTTTATTTTAATTAAGCACTTCGAGACAGTGATCTTGAAATCAATCCATTTGCTTTAAGAAGACAATTAGCCAAAACAGCCACTGTGACCTTGCTCAAGGGCTCTTTTTCTGAAAGCCAGTTAAACTGCGTGGTTCAGAAATGCAATTTTTCTACCGTACTAGTGATGTCGTTTATTTTTATTTTTAAGGAAAAAATATCATAGTAATATTGAAGATTAATGTACGAAGCTCCAGTTCGTAACTCCAAAAAATATCCCTTAAAAAAAATGTGTGTGGTTTTTTTCTTCTGAATTTGCTGGAAAATGGAGTAGTTTAAAATAATTTCTTTTGATAACATTAATGATTTTCATCTCACACGAAATTAAATGTTGGGATTTTGTTTGTTTTACGTCCCTAAGATGAAATCACGGTTCAAGAAACTGTTTTTGAATAGGTGGAGGGGAGGGAAAGCGGAAATGCTGTACAAAAGACACTCAGTGATCTCTGTTAGGCATGTAATGAGGTTTGACCACACTTTGAAAAGTAGTTATCATTTCTGTGTCATAAAGAGCGACAAATTTTATATTTATTGGTAATTTGAATTGAAGGGAAATGGGCGACACTTTATTCACCAAGATATTTAACTACTATTTTTTTCAGGCAGTTTGCATAGCACAGACTGATGCTGGACGGTATAAATAACAATGTCCTTGGCCTAAATTACAAAGCGTATAATTAAGCGAAAAATGTGTCTCCACTGATGAAATTCTTTGAAGCCTCGTCGAAATGGTTTCGGTTCAGAAGCACATCGTTTCGGGATATCAGATTTTGTATCTACGTTTTTGTCAGGACATTCAGTAACAAAATATGCTGATAACAGCTTTACTAACAAGATATAATACTTATCATAGCTGTAATGTGGGCGTTGTCTGAAAAAAGTGCTTAGTATGAACACTATTAAGTGTTAGCTTATTTCAAGTATAGTAGCAGCATTATTTTCATCAGATTTTGTGTCTTGGAATGAACACTATTAAGTGTTAGCTTATTTCAAGTATAGTAGCAGCATTATTTGGTGTCTTGGAATGAACACTATTAAGAGCTAGCTTATTTCAAGTATAGTAGCAGCATTATTTTCATAAGATTTTGTGTCTTGGTGATAATGACATCAGTTTGACGGCTGTACGCGGAGTTTGATCTGAAGGAGAGGCTGCGAGAGTGAAGAAAGAACAATTATTTTCTAAACTTTTATAATACATGATTGTCTTTTTATCTCTATTTATATATGTCTACTTATCACTCTCTCTATGTCTCTCTATCTATTTATCTATCCATCCATCCATCCATCTATCTATCTATCTATGTATCTATGTCTGTCTGTCTGTCTGTCTACCTACCTACCTACCTACCTACCCACCTATTTATCTATCTTTCTATCTATCTATCTATCTATCTATCTATCTATCTATCTATCTATCTATCTATCTATCTATCTATCTATCTATCTATCTATCTATCTATCTATCTATCTATCTATCTATCTATCTATCTATCTGTCTGTCTGTCTCTCTACAAAAATACATTTATGACTATAGAGTACCGTTGTACCTTGGATAAGCTAGCCACTTTTTCGGAGGGTTTTACGTTTACTATCCCCCCCATCCCCCGTTGCAACTGGCTGTCACAGAGCCTCTTCTCAGTAGTCTGCTTTAAGAATTTAGCAAACAGAAATCTCTGGCAACGAAACAGCACTCCTTTTACCCCCCGCACACCGCACACCCTTCTTCCCCTTGCAGCCGGTTCTGTTGGATGTTGAGAAGAATCAGATGATAAAAATAGATATAGTCCCCAGTTAGTTCTATTGACGACATCTCTACTTTCTTCACGTGCACTTCCTGGTACAGCACGGAGTGCCTGAGTAGACCCCATCTTGATAATTCTGTGCCATCTCATCTCCACCAAAGGTCACCAGCTCACAACTTTAAATGAACTTTTATCGCACGGACACTGACTTTCTTTTCTGACCACGGCAAATAAAAATGTATGTTATAAAATGCATGACTATTAATTAACATTGACTGAAAAAACAGGTAGTGATCGAGAATGTCTTTAACAAATAGATATTAATAATAGTTGTTAATAAAGGTCAAATTATAATTATTGTCAGTGACTGTGAATTAATAGTACTGTGACCAAACATGTAGTGATATATTAGATACATTTATGAGTGTATATGTGTGTGAGATAGATAGATAGATAGATAGATAGATAGAAGATAGATAGATAGATAGATAGATAGATACATAGACAGATAGACTCGTGGTTACACCTCTTCCACTACTATTGCATCCAACAGTTAAATGTTAACTCAAACTTGCCAATGCCTTATTCTGTTACAGGTTCTCGGTCTCTCCAACTCCTCTGTCAACCCTCTTGTGTACTGCTTCCTGAGCAACGGTTTCCGGCGGGCATTCGCCAACCTGTGTTGTCGGCAGAAGCGTCGGACACACCTCGGCATTCTCGTCACTGTCAGATACCGATGTACAGTCTCTGAGGACAGCGGCGTAGAAAGTGTTCAGACCGTCCTGTCTTGATCTCCCACCCCACCCACCCCGACACACACACACACACACACACACACACACACACACACACACACACACACACGGCTTGCACATCGCCTGAAAGCGTACGCATTGCGCAGTGGGAGCCAGAAATAATGCGCACGAGCTTATCTTTGACGAAGTGCTCCATGGGATTCATAGAGAGCACGGTAAGTAGGTGAGGCAGGCATCGGTTGGTGTATCAATGTCAATGCGCTAAGTCCCTAGAAGCTGATTTTGCCGGCAGTGAACAATGCTTAGCAGCCTCGCGTCAGAGGTGTGCAAATCTTGAGTCATAACTGTGCAAATCACCCGAACAGAACTTTGCAACTCGACAAAGGAAAGAAGAGGCTTCTTCATCCTCTTGTTGATGTATATCTTCTAGTCACTGGCGTGTAGAGTGTACATGTCAGTCATTATCCGACATTTGGTCAGCACAGGTATTCATGACGCGATTCTACTCACGGCAGCATAGTTAGTATATAGATATATTGAAAATAATCATTTGGTAGAAAGGAAATGGCGATGATTATGCTATACTTTCGGCAGATGCATCAACACTCTAATTGAACGCCATGAAATAGTTGGTCGAACGCCCTGAAGATGTTGGACGTACTACTCGAAGAGCTGTTGGACGTACGCCCTGAAGATGTTGGACGTACTACTCGAAGAGCTGTTGGACGTACGCCCTGAAGATGTTGGACGTACTACTCGAAGAGCTGTTGGACGTACGCCCTGAAGATGTTGGATGAGCGGCGTAAATAGGCTAGACGAATGCTCTAAGTAGGCTGGACGAATGCTCTAAGTAGGCTGGACGAATGCTCTAAGTAGGCTGGACTAAGTGATGTGTGCAAGAGAGTGCGCTCCAAAAAGAAAAGGCCTGTTCCTAAACTTTACCACTCACGCTAAAATCATTACGAAGCCAACATCTCTAAATTATCAAAGATCTACAGGCCAAATATCTCAATGGTTACGAATTTCAATTATCTTCTGCCTAAAGATATAATATTCCGCTACATAAAAAAAAAATAGCGCGGGTCTCTTTCTAACGGCACGAAGACTTACAAATATCAATCTAGTGCGGTTAATGATTACACTACGGGTAAAAGTGTTTCAACGAGTGCATGGAGCTATTAGGAAAGAAACTAAAGGACAATTTTAGACGCTGCGGTTAAGACCTCTGGGCTTCTTACACGATGATTTGTCCTTTATGTGAAATACTAAGCTGATCACGTGACTTAAGCCAAGAAACGTCAAACACTTCGTTCGCAGGGGTGATTGATTTTATCGCATTTACTTTTAAGTGCTTTGATAAAATCTGAATGTGATTTCACCATCAGTTGTTATAGTTTTCATTGGGACGCTGGCAATCAGTCTGTTGAAATTACACAATTCACGCAATTGTAAGAGGTCTGTGGCTGATTCTTAATCAAACGTTTGTTGACAGACGGCGATTTCTGGAGTAGGATTCAATCAGACTGTTATCCACGATCTATAGAAGCCAGGAAAATTCTTTTCTAGCCAGCACTTTAAGGCAGTGCCAACACGAAACTAATTACTAATGCGAAGGTTTAATAGAATTTTAAAATTTTCTGTCAGTTAAAGAATGCATTAAGTCAAAATTAGAGAAGATTTTATATCAACAGTTAGGTGTCAATATTGCATATATGTATTTCTACTGCATAAACATCTGACTCGTTATAACTAAAAGACTTGAACCTTAATCTTCCTTCGCAAATACCATGAGATTATATCTAAACAATTGTGTTAAAAAAATGTAAAACATTATTTTAAAAAGAAGCATATTATGAAATCTCTAAGACATTGTATTATGTATATGTGTCCATTTCTCGGTAATATTCATATTTTTTATATATTGTTTATTTACCTATTCATTTATGACATGCTATCACGAGTTAAATAGTATGTTAACTTTATCAAGGTTGTGTATAAATGATTTATTTACCAATTCATAGATAAACACCAATACACCAGTTATTTCTAGTTCTCTATTCATATTTCTTTTATTAACTGTTTTCAAATATATTTATCAATCAACCTACTTATGTATACATATCTGTAGATCTACCTCTGACGCCAAAGCCACTTAGTTAATGATTATTAATAATTAATTAATCATTCATTGATGAGAATCTTAATTTATGTTATTAATAATTCTCCAGCAGACACCACTCGTCTCTATCACTTGGTGGATACGCGAGCGCTGTAAACGTTTTCTCTCTTCCACAACATTAACGACATTTACCATCACACAATGTTTCTGTAGGTGGAATACGTCTTACTAAAGGAGAAGACAAATCTGTCTTTAATCTATTTTTAGCGAGCCCCCATCAATCCTCTTTTTTCTCCAAAATAAGTTTATGAGTATGTATAAAAAGGTCACTAAATTTATTACATCAAAAATCAAATATGCATATAGCAAAAACAATGAAAGCGATTAGTTGACATCAATATTTCCATGAAACCACATTCAAATAATTTCTATATTTTATTCAGACATATCCTTAATACAATTCAGCATTAGTGTCAATACAAATCACATGATAATTCTTATCAGAGAACAGAAATAGAGAGATATATGTTTTAATAGTTTTTACATAACTGAATTACACACTGTCTCAGTAATCCTTCATGGCTTCAAGTTTATTGTTGCATCATATCTATGTGTTAAACACTCTTTTGCTGCTTATTCTCTAGTGATAACCTGAGCACTTCTTTTCACCATGTGAACTCCTTCAAGCAGAACAATAATTGTAGTTATTTCCAGCACCAGAAATTGATCTTGTAGCCAGCATATCTTGCCACTATACATCAATGGAGTGTAGTGTATTCTTGCATTAACACAATGCAACAGATGCTCCCTCTGTCTACCATGGTTGTGGAGGCTTATAACTAATAACCAGAAGAAAGTTTGCTTGTCCCTGTAAATATAAAATCATTAAACAAATGCTAAGTTTATGGTTTACCACTTTATCAGTCTCAACTTACAATTTCCTGCAACAGTATTTATTTACCTGATACCTTTACACAGTATAATAAATACAGCATTTTGGTTTAAGGAGATGGTTCACTAGAAGTAATGTTAAGTGTAAGTGTATTACACATAAGCATCATAGTTCAAATATTTGTAGAAATAATACTCTACTCACATAATACATCTCTACGTAAAATACAAGTATAACACATAAATAGCAAAAATGCATCTCAGCCCATTGGCTGGTCTCATTTTCATAAATCATAACCATTGGATAAATAAAACTACTCACCCACTTGGAATTAGTTTGCATTACATCAGCAATTTCTAGCATATTCTCAACTCGGGTGTTTACTTCAACTCAGTCACTTACAAAATTACCCATCATAAGGAGTGCCCAAGGTCGGGTCACTCTGACAATCGAACAATTTATATAACAATTAAATTTTAAAATAAGGATAGGCAAATTTTACTCCACCTCACTACCCTTGCTTCCATATCTATATACTCATAAATTCATTATCTATCTATTATCCATCAATCCAAACATCCATTTATGTATTCACCTCTCCACCTATCTATCTATCTATCTATCTATCTATCTATCTATCTAAATCTATCTATCATCTATCTATCTATCTATCTATCTATATATATATATATCATCTATCCATCTATCTATCTATCTATCTATCTATCTATCTATCTATCTATCTATCTAAATCTATCTATGTAGCTATCTATCATCTATATATATCTATCATCTATCTATCTATCTATCATCTATCTATCTATCTATCATCTATCTATCTGTCTATGTCTATCATCTATCTATCTATCGAGCTATCTATCTATCTATCTATCTAAATCTATCTATCTATATATTTATCTATCTATCTATCTATCTGTCTATCTTTCCATCCATCCATCCGACCAGCTTTTGTTAATTACAACAGTGAAATGATTAAGCATTAACAAATTATAATTATAATTATATAAATAAATGGTTACGTAACATTATTAAACATGTTGGATAATTAAGCAGGCGCACAGAAAATGATTTCAGATATTGTCTTTAATATGTACAGTTCATGTGATCGTGATGTGGCTAAGAACGTCGTCATCAAAACTGATGTATATTTTTCATTGTTCCCACTATATATGTTCTCTAAAATTTCATATTTTAAGCCCCCCTCCAAGTGTGTTTTTATATCCAGAAATGCTAATATATACATTTAACTTGACGGTTAAGAAATATATTATTTTTGTATTACTTCGTTTAGACAAACGATGACGTGATATTGATTGAGTGAATTTGTTGGATAAACACATAAATAATTTGTTCAATGCTTAACATTCGTGTGCTTAAATCATCAGGTTTGCTCAAACATTCGCATTAAGAGGTATTTGGGGATTGTGTTTAAAATTCAATTGTTTTGTTCAACATTCGCATGAGAGATTTTAATGGAATTTGCGCTTAATTCATCAGCATTGCACAAATAATATTCGTACAAGAGTTTTTAATGGCATTGTGCTTAAGTCATTAATTTTGCTCAAACATTCGTATGACATTTTAATGGCATTGTGATTAATTCATTAGTTTTGCTCAAAAATTCCTATAATATATTTTAATGGCATTGTGCTTAATTCATCATGTTTGCTCAAATATTCGCATGATACATTAATGGAATTGTTGGCATTTATGGCATATTTCTGCTCCTTTTTCATGTTAAACGTTTTCACAAAAGCTGGATAATAAAAATTAAGATAATCATGATGTTGAAGAAAGGTAGTTATTTTTTTCATCGTCTTTTAAATTAATTCTTTATGCATTCACTCATTTTCCAATCTTGTGTGTAGTTTTCCTTTATCTGTTAAAGATTTTGATGCCGAATACGATGACTGTGATGATTTGTAAATATGATGATGAAAGAGATGATGACGATGATGATGATGATGATGATGACGACGACGACGACGATGATGATGATGAAAAGTAAGCAAGCATTCAAAATATTTACAAATTAAAGTAAAATGGTAAAGACGAAACAGCTAAGAGACACAAAAATACCATAAAGAACATATTTATTTAAAAATTAAAATGTAAATTTTATTAAAAAATAAAAATGTAAGAATCGAAACACATTGACAACGTCCACTTGTAAAAACAAATGTGCAAAAAATAAATTATAAACAAGTGAAAGCGTGCAATTGCAGACATGATTTCAATATGAAATTAATGACCTGGGAGTTAAAGTATTCTTTTCTTCTGATGGAAGGCAGTCTCAAATATCATCACGAGGCAGTACATTGCAAGTACCACAACATATTCGGGAATCGCAAGACTGGCATTTGTATCTCCATCAGAAACGGTTCTCTTCCTTGTGCATCTATTGAGACTACTTCTCCAAATAACAAACACATGAATCAATTAATATTCAAGTAAATTACATATCATAAAAGAAACTCGGGTGGAAATTTAATTATGATTATTATGTTCCTAATCAGATATTAACACTCATCAAAGTCCCTACGTGGCAGATGGCTGGCTTCTATATACTGGGCTCTGAGCGTTGACTCTTACAAACATCTTGCTTGAAGTCACTCCATTTAGCATTTCACAATCTAACTTTTACTGTGGGGATTGATCTCTTTAATTAATTAATGATGCTTTAATAAACCCTCACTGCTAATACCTTTTCAAAGCAAGAAAATATACGTAGATAACTACCAAAAAATATTTATTGGACCATTGAACGATGAACGAAATTGTGGTACAAATCAGAGATATAGCAGGAGACTAAAATACGCACTCTCTCACACACACACATTTATATATGTACAATGTATATATGTATGTGTCTGTATATATATATAATCGTTCTTGAAATAAAAGAGCACAGACATTTTAAAAATCGTAGAATTTTAGAAATATCACAGAATGTGCAAAAACATCTGTTTTTATTTCTCTGTATAACTACTGGTCTTCTTTATAAAAAACATAATATAAAAGAATTTAACTAAAGCAATGGTCACATTCGTCCTGTTAGGTCTGATGACTAAATATGTACTTAACACAAAGTTAGAGCTTTCTCCTTCCCTATCGGCTTTACTACTGGTTAAAGTACCTCAGGGTGAGACTGCTACCAGGCACAAAAACTCTACAACATCCTTTGTAGTACCTTTAATATTTAACAACCACATACCCTGGAGAAATTGGACTGGTAAGGATTATCACTGATATGAAAATATTCCGCGACAAGAAGAATATTCACTGTACAGCCTTAACGTTATCTAAATAGCAAGCTGTAAGCAGTTGGACCACAACAATTCTGACACCATGACATGAAGGAACCAAACCAGCTGGAATAAAACAGGCGTACCGCTCTTATAACATAAATACAACATGAATACACATGAAGGTACATTTATTAATACCACTCCCTCTGACTTATTTTGAACCCTGGACAGATCTTGTTTTATTCCATCATCCATAAAAAAATGATACAATTAAAAATACATGGTTACTGGAACAACGTTATAATAAAACTCACAGTTAAACTATTCTCAGCCCATTTTATTTCTCAAAATTACTCTTGCGTCCAATTGCAGTCTCTGATTTTGTTGTATATGTAGAATTCTGTCTCTCGTGCGAGCTTTAAAATTTTTTTTAAAAATTACAAGTGCATAAAGTGAAACAACACTGATATTAAGAGACATGTAAATGTCTCAGATTTCTTCGACTCATTAAGAGTCAGTAGTTTAACTATGGGATATCGCCACCTATCACGTGGCTGTCCAATCTTGCATTTCTCACTGATGGTATATACCAAATTACTGTCCTTAAGGAATATATCGTCATCAATAGAGCAGTCATTGGTCGTGTTTTCAATGATGCTGACGAGGTAACAACCTCTCATGACGTCACCAGTCAGCTATGTCTCGTACGATTTCAGTAATGCAATACTCCTTACAATAACCTCCATTATTTACAACAGCGACTTATCTTTACCGGTCTTGACTGTACTCCTTACAATAACCTCCATTATTTACAACAGCGACTTATCTTTACCGGTCTTGACTGTACAGAAGTGGGGTGGTATGATGTATGGCTGTGCTGAGTGGGAGTGGTACGATGCTTGGCTGTGTTGAGTGGGAGTGGTATGATGGATGTTTGTATTTGGGAGTGGTATGATGTATGTCTGTATTTGGGAGTGGTATGATGTTTTCTGTGTTGAGTGGGAGTGGTATGATGTATGGCTATTGGGAAGACAGGTCTGGTCAATAACACTTTGAAAAGAGTCTGCGCATACAACACATAAAACTGGCGTAATATTAAAATCCTATGGAGCACAGTAACGAAGATGTTCCAATCTGAAAAAAATACTATTTTTGAAACAATGTGTGTACTATCATTTAGGAACGATCTGAACCAATTTAAAGTAATACAATGGATATCAAACATGTACACCGTTATGTGAAGAAAGATAATATTATCTCTAGAACCAAAGGCCGAAGTGCTGATAAATGAAGAAATGTGAAAACTGAAATCTGCTCATCATTAAAGCAGAAGGGAAATTTCATGGAAAATATCTGCAATGGGTCTTGGCGACCTTTGGCCGGGAAACAATTTGCTTAAGTTGTAAGTATTTATAATTATTTGCATTTAGCGTGGATTTTATTGTTTGTTTGAAAAGTTATCTTCCAACTAATAAAGAAGAATCGCTTGAGCAGAAACACATATATGTGATATAGAGTGTTAAGACTGTAGATATTTCCTGTTGTGCGCTGTGAAATAGTTTACAGTGACATTCTGTGAGCATTTCATATTTTGTTTCCTTTGTCATGTCCATATGAAGTTTTAATGTGTTAGTGTTTGTGACGCCAACGCCACCTAGTCAATGGTTATTATTATCATTAATTAATTAATCGTCCATAACTAATTACAGGTGATGAGAATCTTAATTTTTGTTATTACTAATTATCCACAGACACCACACGTCTCTGTAACTTGGCGGATATGGGGCTGCTGTAAACGTTTTCTCTCTTCCACAACATTAAAGACATTTACCATCACACACTATTTCTGTACGTGGAAAACTTCTTACTAAAAGAGAAAACATATCCGCCTTTAATGTATATTTAGCGAGTCCCCATCCACCTACTTTCTTCTCTTACATAAAGTTATCAATATGTGTAAATAGGTCAATAAATTTAACAATACATGTATTAAATCAACAGACAAATATACATTTGACAAATACAATGAGACTTGACATCAATATTTTAAAGAAACCACGTTTGAACAGTTTTTATACTACACAGTCTTATATCCTAAAATTCATTTCAACAATTTAATGTCAATACAAATCACAGAATAATTCTCATCAAAGAACGGAAATGGATTTATTAGAGATCGGCAATAATAGTTTCTATGTAATCCAATTCAAGCTCTGTCTCAATAGTCTGTTGCAGTCTTTAGAAACAATGTCACAGGTTATTATCCACACGAACTCTATGTGTCTCTGTCCTAATGAAACAATGTCACAGGTTATTATCCACATGAACTATATGTGGCTCTGTCCTAATGAAACACTGATATGCTGTTATTCTCTCGAAGCTAACCTGGGTGTTTTATATTTCTCATGTCATTCATTCAAGCAGAACAACAATTGTAGAAATTTCTAGTAATTTTCTTGTACCAGAAATCACTCAAAGGAGTCAACATACCTAGCCACCATTATTCTTACACTTTCACACTGCAGTAGAGCTTCCTGCATTTACCACAGTCATAGTGGTTTATGATCAATAAACCAGGAGATTCAAGTAATACATGGAAAGGCTTTGTCCCTGCAAAAATAAAATCAGGAAACAAATGCTAAGTTTCCAGTTTATCCCTTTTTACCTCCATTCATTTATACATTCCAGTCTCAACTTACAGTTTCCTGCAACATTATTTATTAGTTCGATACACACATACAGCATAATAAATACAGCATTATAGTTTTATGAGCAGTTTCACTAGAACAATGTCAAATGTTAGCATACTACATATAAGCATCAGAGTTCAAACATTTGTAGAAACAATAGTCTTCTCATATAATACATCTATACATATAATGCAAGTATAACACATAAATAGCAAAAATGAACGAAATATTTCCAAGTCCATTCTCTCTGAGTTAGTTAACTCATCATCAAGCTAAATTAAAGGCCGCCCTTCAAGACTGAACTTCTTACCACACCATATTCAAGTGATTATTTAGACAATAGAATTTTCTAAAGCATGAAAACGTTTTGATCTCAACTATTGGCTGGTTTTGTTCTCGTAAACTATAAACATTGGATAAATAAAACTACTCATCCAGTTGGAACTGGTTTGCATAACTTCAGCAATTTCTAGCATATTCTTAACTTGAGTGTTTACTGCAACTCTGACACTTACAAAAAATACCATTATAAGGTGTGCACAAGGTCTGGTACCTTCGACAATTAAACGATTTATATATATATAAATTAAGTTTAGAAATAGGGATAGGCAAATTTTATCCACCTCAGTGTTGGCCATCGTTTTATAGTTATATTCCAGTCATTAATTATTGTTCCACGAATTTACCATTGACTACAGTTAAATTGTTATTCGAATAAGTCCTTGAAATTCTATTCTAGTCTAGGGTCATATACGTTCTATTGTTAGCAAGAAGAGATGACAATTATTAGAGTGGTTAACAATTTGAGAAATGATGGGAGTTTCCTTTCAATTCATGTGTAATACTAACTTCCTACAGGGAGATCAGATAATTAATATAATTCTAGTTATTATGATTGACTGACGTTTTTAATTAAGAGAATCTTAATCTCTTGAAACCATTTTATACTATCTATTTATCTATCTATCCATCCATCCATCCATCCGTCCGTCCGTCTGTCTGTCTATCTTTCTATCGTAATTTTATAAACACAAACTTGATAGATAGATAATGTTTACGTAAAACAAGAAATTATTCCGAATTTCTTAAATGTATGATGAATAGTGTAAACCTCTTTACACGACATATAAGGTTCTACTTTCGTTATACACATTGTAAACCTCTTTACACGACATATAAGGTTCTACTTTCGTTATACACATTGTAAACCTCTTTACACGACATATAAGGTTCTACTTTCGTTATACGCATTGTAAACCTCTTTACACGACATATAAGGTTCTACTTTCGTTATACGCATTGTAAACCTCTTTACACGACATATAAGGTTCTACTTTCGTTATACGCATTTCACTCGTCCTGACGGTGTGATGATGATGATGATGATGATGATGATGATGATGATGATGATGATTTCTTAATGAGAACAAGATCAATGCGTAAATCTAGAATTTCGCTGTGAGATGCAATTAGTCCATATCTAATTCCTAGCATGTAAAGGCAATAAAGGAAAATATTAACAATGATCAGTTTCACAGTTAATCAGTTTACCGGCCTTGGCATAACGTACGTGTACGCGCGACAGGCTGTGACAAACAACACAGAGACGTCTTGAAGAATATATATACACCTAATTATCTTAGAAGACTGCGTAGGAAGAAAGTTCGCGTATCATTTTTTTCCAAGGCCTTGACATTCGGTCACTCCTAGCTGCAGAGAAACTCGTAGGCGTTAGCCAAGCACAATAATTGTGGGCTGGCTAAAGCATCATCCATTATTTTGTCAGCTGTGAATTTAGAATTATCAATATGTCTAAAATAGTGGAAATAAATGAGATTTTTGGTGTTGGTTTTTTGTTTTTTTTTGGGGGGCCAGTTCTAAACTCTATAGATTCACAAGTTGTAAACTTATGCAGCTAATCCAAAAACGTGGATGATACATTTAAACGTTTAAAGCTTCGTTTGGCGCAGAAAATATGCTTTTCCCTATTTTAAACTTAATTATTATATTATTCGTTAAATGTCAATGTGACATGACTTTCTGCTACTGCACATGATGTTTCTTTAAGTACCAGAGTTAAAATAATAACTCAGGTAAAAATATGTTAGAACGTCCTGAAGTAATCCAAAACAATCCAAAGTGGATGAGTAAATTTTGCTATTCAGTAGTTTAAGGTTTACAAATAATGAATTTCGTTAGCTTAATGGTGAATTACCTATTGATTGAGAGAGAATGGACTTAGATATATTTCGTGCATATCTTATTGATATATTACACTTGTTAATTTGATGTAAATATGTCTTATGATGTGAATAGACTATTGTTTCGAAAGATGTTAATTATGATATTTGTATGTATAGGCTTTATACATTGCGTCTAGTAGAAACACGTTCGTAATTGATTATATTGTATTTATTATGCTGTACGGATGTATTAGGTTAATAAATAATTATTTTTTATTAAAATTATAATTTGGCAGGTATTGTAAGTTGAGAATGATTGTAAGAAAAAATGGAGAATAGAGATGATTAAACTTGGAACTTAGTAATGTTACTCTCTGATATGATGTTTCATAAAGGAGCAAGCTTTTTTTCTCTTTCTTCTTTGTAAGCTTGTTGTGGATTCAAAAGGTTTGCATCCTAAAGTGTGATTAGAGTGACAGAGGCAGTTGTACGTGCACCCTGTTTGTGTGCGTCTGCAAGTGTGTCCGACTCCTCTGTAGAACCTTTTAGCAAAAAGAGTGCTAGAAGTTCATTATTGTGATTCCCTATTTGAGAAGCTAATATGGCGAACGTGTTCCTAGGTTAGTCTTGAAGAATTTACAGTGTTGGAACATTCTACAAAGTTATTAGCTGAGCTCATGGGAGATTGACTATTCTATTGTAAACAATAAACGTGTCACATTGTTACGAAGGGAGCTTACGTCATTCAGCAGAATATTATTATTATTATCATCACTCTACAATTCCATTTCTTATGATAAGAATAGCCCTGTGATTTATGTTGATACTAATATGACTGCTAAATTATGTGTTAGAATATAAGGCTGAATACATATCGAAATTATCTGAAAGTTGTTTCATTAATTATTAATTTCAAATAATGTTTGCATCGAATATATCATATGTATATTTGATTGTTGATTTAATAAATTTATTAACCTTCTTGCACATATTATTAAAATATATGTTGGAGTAATAGTGGGTGGATGGAGGCTCGTTAAATTTAAATAAAGACGTGTGCCGGAGTAAATTTGCCTCCCACTATTTTAAAATTTCATTGTTATATAAATTGTTAAATTGTCAGAGTAACCCGACTCCTTAGGATAGAATTTTTGTAAGTGTCAGAGTTGGAAGTAACACGCAGAGTGGGAATATGCTAGAAATTGCTGATTTAATGCAAACTATCCCACCTGGGATGAGTAGTTTTATTATCCAATGGTTAAGATTTATGAGAATGCGGCCAGCCAATGGGCTGAGATCTAAACGTTTACCTCAATAGATAAATCCATTGTCTGAACACTTGAATTTGAAGTGGCAAAGAATCTCAATCTTGTAAGGTGGCCGCTAGCATAATGATGAGTTAACTGACTGGTTGAGAGAGAATAGACTTAGAAATATGACATGCATTCTTGCTATTGATATGTTATACTTGTGTTTATGTAGAGATTTAATATGTGAGTGGACTATTAATTCTATAAACTTTTGAACTAAGCTGCTAGTATGTAGGGTGCTAACCTTGACATTGTTTTAATATGCTGTATTTATTATGCTGCGTGCGTGTATCAGGTAAATAAATAATGTTGCAGGAAACTGTAAGTTGAGACTGGAATGTTAGAAAGAATAATAATTATAACAGTAGCAAAGGGGTGCATGACAAACTTCGCAAGACAGCTACTGGCTTTTGTCTAAGACACGGAACGCGTGAAATCGTATGTATGGAAGTGGTCGTCGATAAAGATAAATTGATAAACGACTGACCACTCTCCACGAAATCATCAGCCTTGGAGTGGACGTTCTAGAGAGATCCATGGAATTAAATTTCAATGGAAATTTCTATGAATGAAACTGATTACTTATCTGAATGTCGTGATGTTTTACTTTTCCTGAGAATACACTCACATATATTTTTGTACATATCAACACTCATACACACATTTATATAGATGCATCTACATATACTTTGTGCATGCATTGTGTGTAAGTATATATTTTTAAATACTATATACTTTCTTACGTACACACTCATATATGAATGATAAGTATTTTTCTATATACATATATTCATAAATATTTAGGTACAGGCATGTATGTGTTAGTATGCACGATAGATGTATACAAATTCATATAGATTAATTATGTGCACACATATATAATATTATAATTATTTTTTTTAAATTATCACTAGTATATTTGTTTAATAGTCATGAAAATCGCAGTACTAGTATACTAATGAAAAATGTACTAGCTTATAATCAGCACAAGTAGAATCCATCTCCTTCCTTACACTGAATATTACGACTAGAACATTACAATTCCATCGAGAGTTGTGTACCATAACAGCGTTAAAATTGAGGGCGGAAATATGTCACTATGTTCAGAATGGTTTACTCTGCATATCGGCATGAAAGGGACACAGTTTTGATTACTATGATCAAGTTGTGTGGATAATAACCAAACAACGCAATGTACATCAAATATCGCCTAAAAATAAATAATTACGGTTTAATTATTATAACTGTGCTCTTCTAATAATAACTAATATATTCATATGTTTACTTCGAGGCGAAAGTGCTTTAATAGTATTCCGACCATCACTACCTGAAATGTATTGCTGCACTAGTTACATTTTGACGAAGCTGTTAATCTTCCAATCAGAATGTTTAATTTGTCCTCCAATCAAAATGTTTAATATATCTTCCAATCAGAATGTCTAAAGAGTCTTCCAATAATAATGTCTAATCAATCCTTCAAACAGACTGTCCACTCAATCGTCCAGTTAGGCTGTCTTATCAGTCCTCCAATCAGAATGTCTAATCCGCATACTGCTGCTTGTTTGATTGTTTGAATTTGTATAAAGAAAATATATTTTCTTAATCGAAATAAAAAAATAAAATAATTAAATTTATTGACGAGAAAGAAAATTCGTTTGTCCTTAAAGATGGAAGGCCAAACGTAAGCAACGGATGAGGTAAAAAAAAAAGTGAAATTTAAAGTCTCTAAAATTGTACGAAACAAAAATATAGAGAATGTGGGGTAACATGTTAGGGGTACAAACAGCTTTAAAGTATTTCATAAACCTGTATTCTGCGAGGTGAATAATCTTTTATTTTTATTCATCCTTTTTTCGCGACTTCTGTTGACTGTCGGTTATGAACCAATAATGTCTTGGAATATTACCAAGATTCTGGAAGATCCAAGGTTTTACGGAGAATGTGAGCACTTCCGAGGAGCGTTTTAGCAGTAGGGTGTCACAGTCTGATAAAATTGTCCGACTTGGTGACCTACTTGCCTGTTTACTTCAAATTTTGAATTTGAAACCCTTGGCTCCTTTGTTCAAAGCTTTCCTTTATCGAGATGCTTCTAGAACAGGTCAAGATGTTATGTAACTTTAGGTCCATTGTCCAGGTTCTCGAACCAACTACATACTTCGCGATCAGTCACGTGATATGCTTTATGCTTTTCTATAAATATGGGTGCACGCTTCCGTTCCCTTACTGCGAGAACACATTAGCTAGGTCCACCAGCTAACTCGGGTCATGCGGCAGCCGACAAGCAGATGAGAATCAAGATACACTTCAGCTTCTCATAAAGGTACCATTTTATCTAATAGTATTTTGTATATATTGATTTAGTATGTATTTGTGCTATGTATTATATTATTTCCATAAATGCTTGAGCACGGTCCAGAGAAATGACTGAAACCCTATAAGTTATGGAATTTAATTTATTGTAACTCTTTTTCCATTGTAACTTTAATTTATATTGTTTTAATTCACTAAGAGCCAGAATGCCTGTGCTCGATATGAATTTCTCATGTAATTCAATTATTGCGTGTAATTTTAATTGTAAATTGTGAAGCGCTTTGCTGTTTTGAATTACCCCTTTTGTATGAACATTAATTTAACGTTGTAACTATTTTTATTGATTCATACGTCATGCTGTTAAATGAAACATGTGTGAGACGATTACATTTTTCTAAATCTAATTGTAAAACGACGCGAGGTCGAATCTCTAAATTCAGCGCATTTAAACTGGGACGTGCTTAGGTGGGAAGTGTGTTACTGAAATTACATTAGAACATGTTACTTCTACAGGTCGGCCCATGCCTTGCTTTTACTTTGGCTTTTGGTTTTGGCTTTGCCTTTGCCTTTGCCTTGTCTGGTTGAGCTCTAGGAGTGAGTTCTGTACTGAGAGTCCATGCCACTGAAATTTCAAGTTCACTAGCTACATAAAGGGAACCACCCTTTTCCTGTGCGCCACGTGCGTCGTCGCTATAATGAGACTGTGAAATAGACTGGCTGACTGAATAAAGAGACCAGGCAGATACAGACAATCAGCTGAGTATTACTCAGTGTATTTCAAATATCAAAAGACAATTGATTGGCATAATTCTACGTTAAAACAAGTATAAGCACTTACGTGTAAAGAATTGTGAGATAGACTATTCGCGCTCGTATTTGATTATTGTTAACTTGTTAAAACTTTATTAAATCTTATTTTCTTTGTTAAACCTCATAGTAGTTAATTTTTATGCATAATAGACCTATAGATTTTCTTAGATTGAATGGGAGCGAATGAGCTGAATGAATAACAACGAATGCATATTAATTTAGAGGAAATTAACTGTTTCAATCTAGCTAAAAGTTCGCAATTTATTAGTTTGTAAATTTGTCGTCTGCACTACAAGACACACTTTTAATTAGTCAAATGGTAAATTGAGCAACCAGTCTGCATAGGATATGAGAGAAAGAATTAATTATATTTAAAGTCTTTAATTATTCTAAGCAGGGTCTTTAAATAAATACTGGAAACGTAACATAGGGCAATTTTCTGTTGTCCAGGTACTTTACTCAGATATCCTTCCAATTCAGGTGTTATGTTCTCCAAAGATCCTATCACTTCAGGTATCACTTTTGCTTTTACATTCCACAGTCTCTGGATTTATAATCTCAGATCCTTTAATTCTCTCTCTCTCTCTCTCTCTCTCTCTCTCTCTCTCTCTCTCTCTCTCTCTCTTGTTTTTATGCTTGTATGTCTTGGAACAGCAAAATCGATGATTGTTGCTGTTCTGTTAGACTTAATGAGGAACTACAATGTCTGGTCTTCGTGCAGGAATCACTTGATCCGTCCTTATTTCAAAGTCCCACAGTATTTTGACTTCTCTTTTGATGGCCGTTTCCGGTTGGTGCGTCCATGCTCTTTCCGGGGATTTTACTCCATAATTCTCATATATGTTTCTATGTAGGATTTTTGCCTCTTCGTTGTGTCTTTTTGCCAGAAACAGATATCCAGATAGTATATGTTCTGCTGTTTCATTCATGTCTTTTTCACGCTGTATTTTGAGTCATTTGAGATTTTCATGATTTTGGTTTTGTGTGATTTTGTGTTTAGGGCTTGAACTTGTGCTGCTGTTATTAGTGCTTCTGTTACTGCTTTCAAACCTGCCTCTTTCAAACATATATATGTTGATTGTTTTGTTGATAATTCATCAGCTTTGTCGCACTTACTGACCATGGAGAGGTTTTTGGCTCCATCTATTTACTAATGTCTCTTTTGCTGTTTTCTTCCATGTTTCTTTATTTCTAGGGTTGGTATAACACACTCATCTTTACTGCTTCTATATATGACTCATATTTGTTGTTATTCCAGATATAGTCCCTCATCTTTGTTGTTATTCCAGATATAGTCCCTCATCTTTGTTGTTATTCCAGATGTAGTCCCTCATCTTTGTTGTTATTCCAGATGTAGTCCCTCATCTTTGTTGTTATTCCAGATGTAGTCCCTCATCTTTGTTGTTATTCCAGATGTAGTCCCTCAGTCCTATAACTTCTTCAGTGACATTTTTGACTTTCTTGAGCCCTCTGCCTCCCATTTTCTGAAATACATAGAGAGTTTATCCATTTCTGCTTTTGGATGTAGGGCTTTATGTATTGTGAGTAGTCTTCTTGTTTTTCTATCTAGTTAATTTATTTAATTTATTGTCCAATCTATGTGCCACATGTCCAGTTTTCATCTTACAACCCTGTCCTAATTTAGGCATTAATCATCAATATTAATTTATAGGATAATCCTCGACATTAGTGACAGCTGGACTTGCCTAACATATTTCCCTTTCAAATGCCACAATCTCAGCTGATTTTTCACGACACCTAGTCGAATAAGTTAGATGACTTCTTGCCACATTGTTATCTCCCCTTTATTTATAGATTAATAAATATGGTTCTTTATTCCTCTATTCATGGCTCTGCCCCTAGTGGCAATTCACGGTCGGTTATAACATGTAATAACATAGAGAGATAACAGTTGAAGAAAATTAACAATAAAATTTAATAATAAGAAAATTAAATTTAAACAAGAGAATGAACAAATTGATTTCCATGAATACTGAATGTTATCACGTGACCTGAAAAGTCACTTTACTGTTCACACCATGAAAAATCTATTTCGACTGTCTTTTAGACTTAGCATTCTTGAACACTGTATTGTTGTAGTCCACTGACATATGTCGACATCCGTGACCTTTGGTAACCCTCGCAGTTCAACAGGCTGTGATAAAGATTCAGCACGACGCTTGCTTACTCATTGATCGGGACTCCACCACTTTAGTAGGGTTGGATTTCCACAGTGTAGCATTCGGCAGTCAGGGTAAGGTTTATGAGGTGAACCCAGGACCGGCTGTAAAATACATGGTTACTTATGTTACAGTTTCGTGTGTGATATCGGGCCTTATGGCAGCAGCGATAATCACTCTTTGCAATTTTCACTAACTCACAATTTACATTACATGAAAATTCAAATATATAAAATCTTTACAAATATATATTCTTCATTACTTCATAGTTGCTCGTAATTCAATTTAGCTAATGACTAAGCAGCGCATGTTAACTTTCTCATGATAACAATTAATCAACAGTTGTACAATTACATACATGTGGTGTTCTCACCACTATTACAAAGGTAATATCGCTGTGCCACTTAGCTTCTGTAGAAAAATGTATTATATCAACAACGATAAAATTCACAAGAATATTCTACATACATTCACAATACAAAATATATAGAATTAATTACAAGGAAGAATTTCAATTTTAGAGAAATTAAGATATTACCACTATGTGTTTTTCGGATAGGCGCAGTCGTAAGCAATGGACACTGCTCTCTATCTCTACCCCTGTAAGTCGGGCACAGTGTAGTGTAGGCGTCTCCCGTGGCAGCCCATTCACATGGTTTTATCAGTGAAATAAAGATCAATTCACATCTTAGCGCTACATCATTGCCCGGTAAGCAAATTACCATACATGGGTTGTTAGTATCCAGTTTTTGGTGTGGCCTTCACCTGCTGCCTTTCTGTTAGCTTTATTGAGAACTACAATGTTCTGGTCTTCACGCAGGAATCACTCGATCTGTTCTTAACTGAAAGTCCCATATTATTTTGACTTCTTCTGTTTCGGTGACTTCTTACGGTGGGTGCAGCAATACTTTCCCTTGTTTTACTCCATGGTTCTCACATAGATTTCCATGTATGATTATAATAATTATTGTTACTTCATTGTGTCTTTTGGGTGTATTCTGCTCTCGCTAGAAACTGACATTTAGATAATGTATACTTTGTTGTTTCATTCATGGATTTGCAGTCTGTATTTGGAATCATTTGAGCTTTTCATGATTTTATTTCGTGGGAATTTGTGTTTTGTGCTTGATCTTGTACTGCTGTTATTAGTGCTTCTGTTTCAACCATCTCTATGCTGATGTCTCATCAGCTTAACACACATACTGGTCATGGGTAAATTTTTAGCTCCATCTATTTGCTGTTTATTTCCATGTATCTTTGTCTGTTTGGGTGGTGATGGTGGTACAATCCACTCGTCTTTACTGTTTCTATTAGTGACTCATCTTTGTTTTTAATTTCAGATGTAGTCCACAAGACCTATAACTTTTCCTTTAATGACATCTTTAATTTTCTTGAGACATCGGCCTTCCATTTTCCGAGATACATAGAGCCTGTCTACGTCTGCTTTTGGGTGTAAGGCTTTATGTATTGTGAGTAGTTTTCTTGTTTTTCTGTCCAGTTCATTTATTTCATTTGTTGTCCAATCTATGATACCTCCAGTGTAGCTGACTACAGGTATTGCGTTTGCGTTAAGAGCTTGTATTTTGTTCGCCCCATTTAGCTTGGACTTCAGGACTTGTCTAACCCGTTTTTTATACTTTCTCTTAACTTTGGAATTCACTTCTCTCTGCATATTTTCTTGATGCTGTAGTATCCCAAGGTATTTATCTCCCTTTTCCATTGAAACATCGTTGGTTTTTCCGATGTCGAATTGTAGGCCCTCTGTTGTTTTGACCTTGCCTTTCTGGATGACAATTCTTCCACATATCTCAAGGCCGAATTTCATGTTAATGTCCTCACTGCAGGTCTTGACAATATTGATCAGTGATGTGATGTCACGTTCTTCTTTACTGTACAGCTTGAGATCGGACCGTCTGTGTTCAGTAAATGGCTGATGACATGTCCTGCTTTCATTTTGTTCGCTAATCCTGTTTTCTGGATCACTTGACTGAGAGGATTTAGGGCAATGCAGAACAGCAGTGGTGATAGGGAATCACCTTGGAAGATTCCATAGTTTATTGTTATGTCTGTAATAACTACGTTGTTGCATGTGAGGATGGTTTTCCAGTTTTTTATTGACTCCTGAATTAGATTCTGTATCGATGGCGCTAATCCTGTTTCTGCGTCGCGGAATTTAGTTCGCCAGTCTGACGTCAGTAATTATTTTCTCACAGACAGGAAGGTGTCTTGAGTCCATGCTCGAAGGAGCAATTGGACGTGCTCGGAGCTTGTGTTCGTGTTAACATGGCAAGCTTTGGCGTTACTCAAAGGCCCTAAGCCCGAGCTCAGGGATGAAGAATGGTTCTCATCCTTATCAATGACAGTCCGACTGCAACAGTGGCGTCCCATTTTTTTATTTTTTTGCACATCGTCATTGCTCGTGAGACCTCGACATACATTCACTTCTGCCACATGTCCCCCTTCCTCCCCCAATCTCAGAGAAACCAACAAAACCCCAAACATCAGCAAGAGAGAGAGAGAGAGAGAGAGAGAGAGAGAGAGAGAGAGAGAGAGAGAGAGAGAGAGAGAGAGAGAGAGAGACTTAATAAAAATGAAATAAGGTTTATGTCGGTCATGATGTATTATGTATTGTGGATTTATAATTGTATACACTGCTGGAGACTTTGCGTCAACAAGACCATGTTCATTTAATAAGACGGAGAAAAGAAACCAGGCAGAATTAAAATCCTTACTGTTGTCACTACTCATCTTTCTCAGTCAAACTCTTTCTTCCTTCTCCATCTCTCTCTTTCACTATCTCTCTCTTTCTCTCTCTCTCTGTCTTGTCACTCTCTCTGTATCTTTTTTCTTTCTGTATTTCTCTCTCTCTCTCCCTCTCTCTCTCCCTCTCTCTCTCTCTCTCTCTCACACACACACACACACACACACACACACACAAATGTATATTTTCTATGTATGTTTACGTCTCTATTTTTTCTTTGAGTGTCATTGAGTCTCTGAGTCAGTCTTTCCCTTTGTATGTTTCCTAACATTAAGGGCTTTCAGACACTCTGAAAGCTTTTGAAACATTACAATAATATTCTAACATTTTACAACAGCCATCGAAACCCTGCAACATTCAAATCCCTTCAACAACTTACAAACGCTACACAAGTATTATCAACATTGCAACAGATTTCAGAACATTGCAACAAATTTCAAACACTAAAAAATCATTTAACATATTATAACCGCATTTTTATAAAACCACAACAAAATTCTAAACAATACAAAAGACTTCTAGACATTACAACAGAGCTCAAGGCAAAATTCTAAACATTACACAAGACTTCTAAACATTATAACAGAGCTCAAGGCAAAATTCAAACGTTACACAATACTAAAAGCACTTTAACATTCATGACAGTACAACAACCTTCAAAATCTTAAAACGCAATAGCGGCATTCTAATTACTACAACATTATTCATAACACTATAACAACCTTCAAGACATTAAAACAATTTTTTTTACAACTGTGCAATGGCATTCTAAATAAAACAGTCTTCAAGCAATTGCATCGACAATCAAAACACTGCCAACGTGACACTCATGACACTGCAAACAACAGCCAAGTCATCTACATACTTGTCTATGGCGTTGCTAAAATGTTCATTATTCCATCATAGCCTTTGACATTTTAAAACTGGATATTTAAAATTGAAGTGGCATTTGTAACACCACAACGGTTGTCTATGGCATTGCTAAAATGTTCATTATTCCATCATAGCCGTTGACATTTTAAAACTGGATATTTAAAAATAAGTGGCATTTGTAACACCACAACGGTTGTCTATGGCATTGCTAAAATGTTCATTATTCCATCATAGCCGTTGACATTTTAAAACTATTTAAAATACAAATGGCCTTCGTAACACTAAAACAGCTGTCCATGGCATTAAAGGTTCATTTAATTTCATTCTTTTCACTAAAGTGGCATTGTTGGCACTATAACAGCTTTTAGTGACACTTAAAGGGCATTAATGAATACTAATATGGCATTTATGACCTTTACCGACATCCATGAAACTGAAATGGCATATATGACACTACTCACTATACGTTATGTTCATGGCAATACAACAGTTTTAATAGTACTAGAATGGTGTTCAAAGCACTAAAATGATATTCCAGACACAGATGCACAATTTATGGCACTCAAATGGAGGTCGTGACACTAAACCAGCAATCATGGCATGAAATATTTAAACTTAAAATAGTCTATGTCTGCACTGAGATAGCAATTATAATAAAGCAGCGTTTTAATCTACTGCACTTTAACCTAACAGAAATATGTAAATAGCTCTACATAGCAATTAAAGCAGAACAAAGTTTTAATTCATAAGAGTTTATCCTAACAGAAATATATAAATAATGTCTACATGAGACAACAAATAAAATACAACAAAATTTAATTCATTCCACTTTATCATAACAGAAATATATAAATAATGTCTACATGAGACAACAAATAAAATACAACAAAATTTAATTCATTCCACTTTATCATAACAGAAATATTAGTCTACTTGAGATATCATTTATAAGAGCCAAGTTTTCATTTTCATTCCCACTTTAACCTAACAGAAAATATAAATAATTATAACTTCCACTCGGTCATCCAAATCAAATTCCAGATCGATAAAATTCTAGTTTCGTTGGCGAAAACGCGAAGATTGACCAACTGTGGCTTTCGTAAGTCTCTTTGGAAAACCTTGTATTGAAAAAGACTGCAAATCAGGAAGATTTTTTTCAGACAAAAATGCCACTTTCCATTATTTAATACCCGAGCAATGAATAGAAGTTATGTCTCTTTGACAGTTTCGCTAGTGGCTTTGCGGAAATTTAAGGAGAGTAACTCTGCAGGCAAGGTAGTGTTATTTCTGTATTTCGTATCTTAAAATATTTTTAAACAAGTTTATTTACAGTTCTTGAAAAGTAGAAACAATTATTAACATAGTCATATAATAAACAAGAAAGTTCTGACACCTCATCAAAGTTACAACTATGACAAAATATATCCATCTAGAGATTTATGCGACAGTTCAAAATTAAGACACTTTTTGCATATCGAGAATGAAACTGTGAGTTGCTAATTGTATTTATAAATATATGTTTTCCTGCATTTGTTGTTTACGAAAGGACATACGTAACCTAATGCCAGTAGGACACAACTATCACGAAAGGTAAAACCACAAGAAAATCTCGATATTTTATTTAATTATTTGATCTATTTAAGTATCCTTGATTATATCTAGGTAGTTATTATTATTCAGTCTCTTTCCACGACTTCTGTTTTGACTGTCGGCTGTGATCCAAGGTCTCGGAATCTTACCAAGATTCTGGGAGATCCAAGGTTTTACGGAGGATGTGGGCACTTCCGAGGAGCGCTGCTTTGAGTAGTGGAGCGATTCTGTGGTTTCCAGGGAGTTTATTCAGGTAGCCTTCCAATTCTGATGTTATGTTCCCCAAGGCTCCTATCACTATTGGTATCACTTCTGCTTTTACATTCCACAGTCTCTGGATTTCTAATCTGAGGTCTTGGTATTTTTCTATTTTTTCTCTTTCTTTTGTTTTTATGTTTCTATCACTTGGAACAGCGACATCAATAATTGTTACTGTTCTGTTGGACTTATTGAGAACTACAATGTCTGGTCGTCTTGCAGGAATCACCCGGTCTGTTCTTATCTCGAAGTCCCATAGTATTTTGACTTCTTCTGTTTCGGTGACTGCTTCTGGTTGATGCATCCATGCTCTTTCTGGGGTTTTTATGCCATAGTTCTCACACAGATTTCTATGTATGTGTTTTGCCACTTCATTGTGTCGTTTGGTGTATTCCGTTCCAGCCAGAACTTGACATCCAGATAGTATGTGCTCTGTTGTCTCATCCATGGATTTGCAGAGTCGACATTTGGAATCATTTGAAATTTTCATGATTTTCGCTTTGTGTGCTTTGGTGTTGAGTGCTTGATCTTGTGCAGCTGTTATGAGTGCTTCTGTTTCTGCTTTCAATCCTGCCTCTTTCAACCATTTGTACGTTGATTGCTTTGTTGATATTTCGTCGGCTTGTCGTACATACTGGCCATGCAGAGGTTTCTGGCTCCATGTATGTGCTAGTTCTTGCTTCGTTGTTTTCTTCCATGTTTCTTTGTCTGTTTCTGGGGGTTGGAATAGTCCACTCATTTTTACTGCTTCTATCAGTGGATCATCTTTGTTGTTATACCAGATGTAGTCCACAAGGCCAATGACTTCTGCTTCAATGACATGTTTGATTTTCTTGAGACCTCTGCCTCCCATTTTTCGAGATACATAGAGCCTGTCTACGTCTGCTTTGGGGTGTAAGGCTTTATGTATTGTGAGTAGTTTTCTTGTTTTCCTGTCCAGTTCATTTATTTCATTTGCTGTCCAATCTATGATACCTCCAGTGTAGCTTACTACAGGTATTGCGTATGCATTAAGGGCTTGTATTTTGTTTGCCCCATTTAGCTTGGACTTCAGGACTTGTCTAACACGTTTTTCATATTCTCTCTTAACTTTGGACTTCACTTCTCTCTGCATATTTTCTTGATGTTGTAGTATCCCAAGATACTTATATCCATTTTCCATTGAAACATCGTTGATTTTTCCGATGTCGAATTGCAGGCCTTCTGTTGTTTTGACCTTGCCTTTCTGGATGATAATTCGTCCACATTTCTCAAGGCCGAATTTCATGTTGATGTCCTCACTGCAGATCTTGACAGTATTGATCAGGGATGTGATGTCACGTTCATTTTTTCCGTACAGCTTGAGATCGTCCATGTACAGTAGATGGCTGATGACCTGTCCTGCTTTCATTTTGTATCCTAACCCTGTTTTCTGGATCACTTGACTGAGAGGATTCAGTGCAATGCAGAACAGCAGTGGCGATAAGGAATCACCTTGGAAGATTCCACAATTTATTGCTATGTCTGCAATATTTGTGTTGTTGCATGTGAGGGTGGTTTTCCAGTTTTTCATTGACTCCTGAATTAGGTTCTGTATTGATGGCGCTACTTTGTACAATTTTAATGTTTCAATTATCCATGAATGTGGGACTGAGTCATAGGCCTTTTGATAATCAATCCATGCCATTGCAAGATTTGTTCTTCGTTTCTTGCTGTCAGTCACTATTGCCTTATCAATTGCCAATTGGTCCTTTGTTCCTTTGCTGCCTGGTCTAGCACCCTTTTGTTCATTGTTTAGAAGTTTGTTTGTTTCAAGGTGAGTCATGATTTTGTCAGCTATAATTCCTGATAGTAACTTCCAGGTGGTTGATAGGCAAGTGATTGGACGATAGTTGTTTGGTGTTGTGCCTTTCTGTGGATCTTTCATAATCAGACTTGTTTTTCCTTTTACCATCCATGCTGGCAGGGTTCCTGGTTTGTTTAGTATGTCTTGCAGTTGTTCAGCAAGTCTGCCATGTAAGGAGGTAAGATGTTTCAGCCAGAATATTTGTACTTGATCCGGGCCTGGGGCTTTCCAGTTTGCCATCTTTCGTATCTTCTTCTTAATGTCTTTCTCACTGATTGTGACGGTGCATTGTTCAGGTGTCTCTTTATGATCAACTTTCAGTTCCTGAATCCATCTGGCGGAGGTGTTGTGCGTATTTGGATTGCTCCAAATGTTTTCCCAGAAGGTCTTGGTATCATGAATGTTTGGTATTTGTTGTTCTGTTCTGGAATTTCCTTTGAGTTCTTGGTATAGTCTTCCAGGGTCAGTTCGGAATATTTTGTTCTGTTGGAATTGCTGACTTCTTGCAGTGTATCTCTTCAGACGGTGACTGAGTCCTTGAAGTCTTTGCTTTGCATCTTCTATTGCAGTCTTAGTGCTTCTGCAGTTGAGATGGTATTTGGCGACCAATCTTGCCTTTAGTTTTCCATTATTTTGTTCTGCTGCTGTCATTTGGCTTATTTCTCTTCTAGTACACTCTATTTTCTTTTCTATCCTCTTCTTCCATGGTGGTACTGATGGTTTCTGTGTTTGTTCTGTGTCTGGCCTTATATATCTTTCAATTACCTTTGCAGTGGCGTATATTAGACTGTTGGTTTCTGTGATATCTTTTGTGGGGATACGTTTTAGAACTTCATTTGCATTCTCAATTGCTGTCCTTAGAGCTTTGTTGTTTTGCAGCCTTCTTGTTGGGATTCTGCCTTCACATGACTTATTTGTGTCCATGAAGCTTTTTATGTCTTCAAACAAGCGTTGCTGTTCTTCATTGAAGTCGCATGGAATTTCCCCAGCGAGGTTGTCAGGTGGAATTGACTGTTGTGAGGCTGTGAATTTTTCATTGTCTTCAGTGTCAGTGTATCGGGTTGTAGTGTTCGCTTGTTGCTGTTCTATCTCTTGAATTTCTAGGACTGTAAGAAGCCTATTTTGTAGTATCGCTCTCTTCTGGTCCAGGAGCCGCTGTTCACTGATCATATCATGTGGATGGTGTTTGAGCCAGTGTTCATACATTCGTTTTCTATATCCTCTTGTTGTTGGTTGGCTTTGATAGTAAGAGACCATGATTTGTATGTTTTCCTCTCTGGTCCATTTCCTCCGAGTTTTTGCTTGCGTTTCAGTAGCCCATTTTTCACTAGAACACCCCGAAACATCAGTGCCTAGCGCAGACCTTGTTAACCCGGGCGAAGTCTGATCCGGTATGGAATCAAAGTTAGTTTTCTCCATCATGAATGGGATGGGCAAGCGTGTATTTTGGAGGGAGCCGCTTTTCCCTCCCTCGATAGTCCAGAGTTGGGATTGAACCCGTAGCCTTCTGGGTGAGGTTTTTCTGCTCTAACCACTGGACTATCGAGACACCTTTTTATTATTATTATTATTATTATTATTATTATTATTATTATTATTATTATTATTCAGCCTCTTTCCACGACTTCTGCTTGACTGTCGGTTGTGATCCAAGGTCTCGGAATCTTACCAAGATTCTGGGAGATCCAAGGTTTTACGGAGGATGTGGGGCACTTCCGAGGAGCGCTGCTTTGAGTAGTGGAGCGATTCAGGTAGCCTTCCAATTCAGATGTTATGTTCCCCAAGGCTCCTATCTACTATAGGTATCACTTCTGCTTTTACATTCCACAGTCTCTGGATTTCTAATCTGAGGTCTTGGTATTTTTCTATTTTTTCTCTTTCTTTTGTTTTTATGTTTCTGTCACTTGGAACAGCGACATCAATGATTGATACTGTTCTGTTGGCCTTATTGAGAACTACAATGTCCGGTCTTCGTGCAGGAATCACCCGGTCTGTTCTTATCTCGAAGTCCCACAGTATTTTGACTTCTTCTGTTTCGGTGACTGCTTCTGGTTGATGCATCCATGCTCTTTCTCACACAGATTTCTATGTATGTGTTTTGCCACTTCAATTTGTCGTTTGGTGTATTCCGTTCCAGCCAGAACTTGACATCCAGATAGTATGTGCTCTGTTGTCTCATCCATGGATTTGCAGAGTCTACATTTGGAATCATTTAAGCTAATGGCAGCCTTTCGTGACCAAACTTATTGCCAGCCAAATTCAAAGTCATTAGAGAATAAAATTCTGTACAGCAGGTAAACTTTTCATCTCAGCCATCCGCCGGTCTCATTCTTATAAATATAACTATTAGATAATAAACACCACTCATCCACCATTTAGATTACATCAGCAAGTCTAGTACATTCTTTACCTGAGCTTTGACATTTTAAAATATCAGCACAAGCATTGCCCAAGGTCGGGTCAGTTTGACATTTAACAATTTATATAACAAATAAGTTTAAAATAGGGATAGGAAAATTTAATCCGCCACAGAGAGCGTTTCATTACAACGTCTAATTGCATTGTGGAGTATTTTTTTTTAAATTGTACGTATTCAAGCATTATGGGTTATATTCGTAATTGTTTAATAAACTTTAATTTTTACATTACTACGATTGAAATTTATTGGATATTTATGATATCAGTGTTGTTGTTTTTATAAAACTAATTAGTAAGCAGGTTAGCGACATTAAGAGAAAAGGAATCATATTTTTTTTGTTTATAATTAATAAGAGTAATAGGTCATGTACATGCAACATTTTTTAGGTGAAGTACTTTTGTAAGTCCTTTACGCAGGACCATACGTAGGTGATGGATTGATAAAGAACTATCTGAAGTAATTAGCTCGACTGTATAAAAATAAGCTCGACTGTATAAGAATCAGCTCGACTGTATAAGAATTTGGTTCGACATCTGAATGAAGATTATACTATCCCTTTCACTAAAGTAGATTTCTGGCACTGGAAATGGCATGTCTGGCACTAAAACTTTATTGTACGGTTCTAAAACGGTATTCATTAAACAAAACAGCGTTTATGATACTAAATATTGCTTCATTATCTATAAAAGACCCCTATGGCACTAAAACAGCCCTCATGTCACCATAGCAACGACACCAAAAAAAAATGGTATTCGGGAGACTACAACTATTCATGACACTTGATGACAATCTCACTCCGAAATAGTATTCCTGACACTAAATAGCATTAGATGGCAATCTCACTCTGAAATAGTATTCCTGACACTAAATAGCATTCATGACAATAGAATGACAATCTCACTCCGAAATAGTATTCCTGACACTAAATAGCATTCCTGACAATAGAATGGCACTATCACTCTAAAATAGTATTCCTGACACTAAATAACATTAGATGGCAGTTTCACTAAATAGTATTCCTGACACTAAATAGCATTCATAACAATAGAATGGCAACCTCACTCTGAAAAGTATTTCTGGCACTAAATAGCATTCATATCACTAAAATGGTAATCTCACTCTAAAATAGTATTCCCGACACTAAACAGTATTCATGGCACTACACTGTCATTGCATGACATTAGCACAGCTATTCATGACACCAAAAATGGTTTGTGTGGAAAATAAAATGTCATTCAATGTTTTAAGCAAATATCTTTGCAAATCCGAATTAAATTATTGAATTAGTTGTTTAGCAATATGCATTAGTTATATTGTAAAATCCAAAAAATTAATAAAATTACTACAATATCAATACAGTCATGTGATAACATGTATTCAATGTATATCGTTCTAGGAACGTCACTTTGATGTAAATTAAACAACACAAATGGGCCAATTAAAGAAAAAGAGTTTAAGATTATGTACAAGGGTGACTAGAAGAAGATATGTGGCAGATGATTTTAAGTCACATGCACAAATAACTTTTCTCGCATAGACTATGGAAATATACTATGCAATAGAAAGTGATGGACAAAAAGAAAACCTTAATTCTTAGAGGATTCCATGGTATGAAGACACATGAATGAGAAGACATGCGAAAGTGTTAGAGATATGTTTTTTGTAATGACTTTTGTGTGTGTGTGTGTGTGTGTGTGTGTGTGTGTGTGTGTGTGTGTGTGTGTGTGTGTGTGTGTGTGTGTGTGTGGATTATTGCGATCTGCACACTGGGACACTTGTGTGGACAGATGTGTGGAGAGAACTGATGATACGTCCTAGAGAGTGATTGATCGACCTTGGGCCAGACCAATCCCAGTCGTGTACGTGACTGGGTCGCAGCATCAATTGAACGAGCTCGTGACGTCAAGAAACAGTGCATGTTCGTCTTTATCAAGACGACACTTCGTCAATAGAGAAAAGAAATGTATTACTGTATAAAGATGAGTGAAATTTTAGAGATAACAAATCTCTAATACGCCTCCATTTGGAGGAGAAAGGAGCGCTCCACTATCTGAGCTATCCTTCCGGTGTGGTCAGAACCCCAGCATGAAGTAAGGAGAAATGATTTCCTCCAAGGCCAGTCCATAAGGGACAAGGTCTAATCGATGAAACGTTTTTGCAGGCTTTGGAAGTGAAACAATGCTCGCGCAAATCTACGTATTGCTCTATTATGCACACTAAATAAAGTAAAAGCCAAACCTACCTATTTCTCTAGTATGCACACTAAATAGACTAAAAGCCAAACCTACCTACTGCTCTTTTAATGACACTGAATAAAGTGGAAGCCAAACCAGAAGATTGTATTTGTTTTGTTTTGTAGAGACATTAAATAGTGAGGACTGATTCAGTGGCAAAGATTTACTTCGTAACGCATCTTTCTTTTGCTGTATACTAGTCATCACTTTTCTTGTTGAGATACATTTGAATGTTGTTTTATGAATGGACTTGTTGGTTGAATGGACTTGTTGGTTTTATGAATGGACTTGTTGGTTGTATGAATGGACTTGTTGGTTTTATGAATGTACTAATGTTGAATAAATCTTTAAATAAGAGAGATTGGAGGGGAAAGATCACAATGAGAAGGTGTTAAGTTTAGTAATATTTGTCTGCCTACCTCTAAACTGTTTCTATGGTTTTCAGTCTGTGAGTAGTGTGGCGTATTGATCCACCTTCTCAAGATTTTATTAAAACTTGTTAAAGATAAAGATATCTTCATTCATAATAATACTCTTAAAAAATTAATAATAATCTAAATAACTATACTATTTCAAACCTATTACTTCATTTCATTATAAAAGTAGTGATTTCAACTTCTAGCTTTCTAACTTCTGACATTCCAATCAAACCCAAGCTTCGAGCTTTCCAGCTCCCTCGGTTAAGTGCTTTACATTGGTCTGACTCGTCACTGCACATGGACGTAAAGTATTACGTGCTTTACATTGGTCTGACTTGTCACAACACGTGGACGTAAAGTATTACGTGCTTTGCATTGGTCTGACTTGTCACTACAAGTGGACGTAAAGTGTTACGTGCTTTGCATTGGTCTGACTCGTCACTGCACATGGACGTAAAGTATTACGTACTTTACATTGGTCTGACTTGTCACAACACGTGGACGTAAAGTATTACGTACTTTACATTGGTCGTACATTACATTTACATTACGTACTTTACATTGGTCGTAAAGTATCAATATCTTTAAACATCAGGGGCCCTTGGCTGATAAAACTAGGGCCGGATATAAAAAGTTGTCAACAAGGTTTGGGGCAATCTGGGCAACAGATGTCAGAAAGTTTAAATTGGTGAGTTAGACAAAACCCAAATTATACTGCCTTTGGACCCGCATTGAGCGTCTAATACAGATAGAAATTGTAATAAATATTTCCCAGACTAACAAAATTATAAGTTTATGGACTTGTGGGAAAATCTGGATTTTGTCATTCAGTAATTAATTGCCAGCAAAGGGTTAGTATCGTGGTTTCTCCAGCTAATTATTAAAAACTAATCTTTTTTCTGTTTTCCAGCTTACATACATAATTATCGTTATATATCTGTGTTCATAAATGTTAGATTTCTGAGTGAGAGCAAGTGAGAAAGGTTGTCCAAATTTTTTCTCGTCTATAAAATTGTCTGAATGTGTGCACGTCGAGTTACTTAACCCTACGATTGTAAGTCTTACGAATGAGGCATAGAAAGAGGTTTTGAGAAGGAGGCGCGAAAAATTATGTGTAAAAATCAAATCATGTGGACAAATGCAGACAGACTTAAAGAAAAGCAAGCATTTTATGAGTATATAAAGCAGTACAAGAAAATGCACGCATGATTGTATGTAAGGATAGATAGATAGATAGACAGACAGACAGATAGATAGATAGATAGATAGATAGATAGATAGATAGATAGATAGATAGATAGATAGATAGATAGATAGATAGATAGATAGATGGCAGGCTTATTGATTGATTGATTGATTGATTGATTGATACTTACAGTCCACAATAACACTCGTTGATTTAAACTACAGATTAATAACAGTGAATTTGTTCACGGCCTCATACAAAGATACGAACGTGCCGATACTTTTCTGGACAGAACTTGCAATGAAGGAATCCCTACAAAATGTTTGTTCAGTTCATTGATTCACTCCAACCAGTAAACAAGTGATGCACAGTTTCCTAAATTTGAGACATGAAGACCCTCCCCACGCAGCTTGTGCGCTATTAGACTGTAAGAACTGACGTTGTGGAACTGTATGGCTTGCATGATTATTGTACTGGAGCTGTGAGACTGTCCGACTGTGAGGGTGTGAGACCTGTGGGGTGTGGTACTGTGAAACGGTGGGGTCGTGACTGTGAACTGTTGGACTACTTTACTGGGAAGTACTAAAACGGATGCTGTGGAGTGTGTAACTGTTATACTATGAACTGTAACTGAGACCTCTTTATTGTGAGCTATGAGACTGTGATGTTGTGGAGCGTATAACCTTTATACTATGAACTGGGACCTCTATACTGTGATCTATGAGACTGTGGTGTTGTGGAGCGTATAACCTTTATACTATGAACTGGGACCTCTATACTGTGAGCTATGAGACTGTGGTGTTGTGGAGCGTATAACCTTTATACTATGAACTGGGACCTCTATACTGTGAGCTATGAGACTGTGGTGTTGTGGAGCGTATAACCTTTATACTATGAACTGGGACCTCTATACTGTGAGCTATGAGACTGTGGTGTTGTGGAGCGTATAACCTTTATACTATGAACTGAGACTGGGAACTCTATACTGTGAGCTATGAGACTGTAGACATGTAGAGCCTGACCTGATCGACTGTTATATTGTGAACTGTTAAACAGTAGAGCTGTAGAGTGTGAACTATGGGTCTGTTATACACTGGGGCTACGGAGTTGTAAGACAGTGAAACTATTATATTCTAGGACTATTGGGTTATGGAAATATGTGTCTGTCGGATGCACTGATCAGGAATTTGATGCTGATGATGGGAAAGCGCAGCGATTGCACACATAACCCATCTTGTATGTTCCATTTTGATTTGATTCCATTATTATTCTCAGCGACACTAATAAATGATGAATAATACTAATTAATAACTGAGAAAACATAAGCTTTAGTTGTTCAAATACCAACACCTATAAATATGTTACAATAAAATGTCCTAAATTCGTCAAAATAAAACCACTCATATATCTCAGAAAATCACCTAGCATTACATGCATCAAATTAACGCCAGATGTAAATTACTACAATAAATTTCAAAGATAGTACCACGGAGTTGTGTCAGATTTACACCAGGAATGGGTGTGTCAAGATGGTAATTCGTCATGGATGTATTAGAACAATACAAGTCAGATGTATTAGAACAATACAGGTCAGCTGTATTAGAACAATACAGGTCAGCTGTATTAGAACAATACAGGTCAGATGTATTAGAACAATACAAGTCAGATGTATTAGAACAATACAGGTCAGATGTATTAGAACAATACAAGTCAGATGTATTAGAACAATACAGGTCAAAGGTATTAGAACAATACAGGTCAGATGTATTAGAACAATACAGGTCAGATGTATTAGAACAATACCAGTCAGATGTATTAGAGCAAAACATTTAGATGTATTAGAACAATATCAGTCAATTATATTAAAACAATATATATCAGATGTATTAGAACAATATCTGTCAGATGTATTAGAACAATATGTCAGATTAATAGAACAAGTCATATTATTAAACCAGTTCCAGTCAGATGTATTAGAACAATACAAGTCGGAAATGATAGAACTATACCAATTAGATGTATGAGAATAATACCAGTCAGATATATGAGAATGAAAAACAAGTAATAGATTTCTCAAACTAACATTAATAATAGATGAATGAAAATAAGACCACGTTAATGTACGGAATTAGCTGCAGACAGACATACTGGACTAGCAGCAGACAGACATACTGTACTGACAGCAGACAGACATACTGGACTAGCAGCAGACAGACATACTGGACTAGCAGCAGACAGACATACTGGACTGACAGCAGACAGACATACTGGACTGGCAGGAGACAGACATACTGGACTAGCAGCAGACAGACATACTGGACTAGCAGCAGACAGACATACTGGACTGACAGCAGGCACACATACTGGACTGACAGCAGGCAGACATACTGGACTAGCAGCAGACAGACATACTGGACTGACAGCAGGCAGACATACTGGACTGACAGCAGGCAGACATACTGGACTAGCAGCAGATAGACATACTGGACTGACACCCAGATAAACTGCATAACCTGAAAATAAGGATGAAAGGGTAAGTTTCACAAGTTGAACTTTACCCATTCTTTGATTGGTAGAGTATACACTAGACTATATATGCAGATAATAATAATGCAGCATTGATTATTAATGTTTATTTCTATAAATAGCACAATACTCTGTATTTGCTCGTCGAGATATTAAATGGGAACGATTGTGTTATATGTAGTGCAGTGAAACTTTAATCCTGTCTTAGTTAAACAACGTCAGCAACTTGAATTAAAAAACACAGCAACAAAATCCTGTCTCAGTAAAACAACGCCAGTAACTTCAGTAGCAAACACAGCAACAAAATCCAGTCAGTGTAACAACGTCAGCAACTTCAATAACAAACACAGCAACAAAATCCAGTCAGTGAAACAACGCCAGCAACTTCAATAACAAGCACAACAACAAACTCCTGTCCTAGTAAAACAACGCCAGTTACTTCAACAACAAACATAGCAACAAAATCCTGTCTTAGTATAACAACGCCAGCAACTTCAATAACAAACTCAGCAACAAAATCCTGTCTTAGTATAACAACGCCAGCAACTTCAATAACAAACACAGCAACAAAATCCTGTCTTATTATAACAACGCCAGCAACTTCAATAACAAACACAGCAACAAAATCCAGTCAGTGTGGCAACGTCAGCAACTTCAATAACAAACACAGAAACAAAATCCTGTCTTAGTAAAACAACGCCAGTTACTTCAACAACAAACATAGCAACAAAATCCTGTCTTAGTATAACAACGCCAGCAACTTCAATAACAAACTCAGCAACAAAATCCTGTCTTAGCAAAACAACGCCAGCAACTTCAATAACAAGCACAGCAACAAAATAAATAAAATACTGCAATCTTTCTTCATTCTCTCGCTGTGCATAGAAAGTTTAATTTCTGAAGATAAAATCAGCATACCCGCTCAAGCGAAAACAACTCATAAATCTATCTTTAAATATCGAAATGTAAAAAAATAAAAATATATTTTTGATAAATTTTTGACAGAACACTTTTGTTAATAATAGTAATAATTTTAATGTTCTAAACCAGGACTTGAAAAACTGATACAAAATAAATAGTTGAGATAGAAAAATTGTTCAACATAATTTCTTATTTCTAGTGTTGGGCTAGAAAAAGGAATGAACATAAATTCATGCAACTCGCGTACTGAAAGCTTGCAATCTTGTAAGTGATCGGTTTGACAATTATGCGGTTTATTATCAGATATTTGAACTCTTTATGTATGTAAATTGGTTTATTCATTTCAATGGCATAAGGAAAGTTATTAGTAGATTAGCAGCACCAATAGCAGTTTGTAGTAGTTAGTTATTAATTAGTAGGGGTTAGAAGTTAATAGCGAGAAGGCAGCAAAGATTGTGAGGTAAAGGAGCTGTAACTTCTGCAAACATGAAGTCAATGGTTCAAAGCTTGCTTTAGGATTTTATTTGAGTTAGCTTCTGGAAGTAGTAGTATTAGCTATTATTGAATAGCAGGAGTAGAAATGTGGTATCATTTCATCATCATTATCATCATCATCATCATCATCAGTAGCTGATGTTGTTATTGTAATAGCAGTAGTAGAAATGTGGCATTATTTCATCATCATCATCATCATCATCATCATCATCATCATCATCATCATCATCAGTAGTAGTAGTAGATGTTGTTATTGTAATGAAAGCAGCAGAATTATGGTTTCATTTCATCTTCATCATCAGTAGTAGTAATAGTTGTTATTATTCAAATAGCAGCGGAAGAAATATAGTGTCATTGCCCTCATCATCACCATCATCATCAACATAATCATCATTAGTAATTGTAGTAGTCAGGCTTGGTATTGAACAAGGGGTGATTCATTCTTGCAGACCGGCACCCTGTAACTCTCTGATTCATGTTGTGACAGGAGGTGCACACACAATCAAGACAACCAAGAACTGAATTTTGGTGATATAACAACTACCATTTATCAAGTGGATATGACGGGCCAGCCGACAGACGTGTTGGGGCATAATTGTCGAACTGTCACTGACCAGAAAAGTGTCAAAGTCACCTACTTTCAACCAACTGCCAAGGGCTGTCACTCAGCAGATATTTTATCCTTATGACTAATAATGCCGTTTCCGCAATAGGCCTAACATTTTATTTATTTTTTCCAATCATTATCTAATATTACACATTAAATTTATATCTTAAACCTTACTTGTCTGTCCTGGTTAATTTGTGTAGAAAATTATAACCATCAGATTCAGTCAGGGGACACAACTCTGGGGGCTCGTTAATTAGCCATTCTCGTCTTTCCTTTTATTTCTATTTTGTTATGTAACTCTGACGATTGATTGTACTTCAAGTGTGAGTAAGACTGTGTATGTTGCAGCATAGTTTGAGCACTCCAAATCATAAGTAAACAGAATTATGCAAACGACTCACACACCACGAACAAATTCGTTCTAAATATTTAATACCGGATTCAAATTTGATACGTTATTCACTAAACTGCACTAAATCGCCCATGGAACGATTTCTAGTACAGCTAACGTCACGGTGTCATATTTAAAAAAGAGTTAAAGATAAAATTTTACTATGTCTATTTTCACATCAAACTGAAAATGGAAATTACTTGTGCTTGATGTGTCTTGCTGGAGAAGAAGAGTTCTATTAAATTTGTAATTCATTGATCCGGGTACGAGTACCCAGGGCAATTTCATGTGCACTTGACTAGAATTTGACTTAAGGCAAACTAAATCAGCATTCAACGCTTTCACTTTAAACTTACTTGTACATTTTAAAAAGAACAGCTTTTGTTATTTGATGAAAAACAACGTAAGATTTTTGTTATGTCTGGATTTGGGATTTTGTGACTTCATATTTCATTATCTCTGCTGTTATTTTTGTCATTTCTTCTTGTTGTTTTCTTAACCTTATATAAAAAATATTAACGATTTTTCTTTCATATTAATAATGATATCTATCAAACTACCTATCTATATGTCTCTCAGGTATTATAGATAAGTAAATATATCGATTTATATGTCTATCAATCAAACTATTTATCTATTAATCTATATAGCCATATAGCTATCTGTCTGAGTGTTAGTCTGTATGTTTATCTGTCTGTCTATCTGTCAATCCACACACGCATACACTCTCTCTCTTACTTACTTACCTTACTTACACACACGCACACACACACACACACACGCACACACACACACACACACACACATTATATACGTAGATATTCATATGTGCATATATATATATATATATACATACATACATGCAGACCAACGGATGGATGGATGGATGTAAATATTAAATGTCTGAATTAACTATTAAAAAAAACTTAAAGTCAATAATATGGTTTTTTTCATTACAAGAAAAGGAAAGTCATGTAGATTGTATCTTATCCCGACCCAGCTTAATCACAAGCATCACATTCATACAGAGGTAACATGCCTGGACTAGAAGGACAGGTGTCACAACAAAAGGTAAATTCTGTTTAGTAAAATCATTGTGATCACAAAGCAGAAAGAATATATACTTACAGCCTATACTGCATTTGCAGATCAGTGCTTTATATATTTTTTAATATGAGCAAGTTTCGTAATTTGGACAAAATAATTTTCTAAATACACCATGTTTAATAATTAGGAAATTAACATTACTAGTATAATGAATTAAATTGAAATAATAAGAAAATTACCATTGCAAAGATCCTAATTACATCAAGGAATATCTTTGTTTGCAATATGCATTCATACAGATTTCATAATGCTTAGTTTTTAATAACTTTTCATTTTCTATGTCAAAATTGATTTTATATTAACAGAGTTCCAGTAGATATAGTAGAAGATGAATAACATTGAACATTATTAAAGACCATTAACCATCAGGTTGTAGCGTTATTAAAATAGTGTTATTTATCTAACTTGTGTTCAGCAAAAACTGACAAGACACATTGCGCATTCCATTTCTAAACATAAACTAGCCTTCTTACTTATAATAAACATATTCTAGCCTTATTACTTATCATAAATATAACTAGCCCTATTACTCATCATAAACATACACTAGCCTTATTATGTATAATAAACAAATACTAGCCATATTACTTATAATTAAAACGTAGAAGCCTTATTACTTATGATAAATATATACTAGCCTTATTATTTATAATAAACACTTATAGCACCTCATTACATGTAATAAACATATACTCGCCTTATTACCTATGATAAATACGTACTAGTCTTATTACTTATATTAAAAATATGCTAACCTCATTACTTATTACTTATAATAAACAAATAGTAGATTTTTACTTATAATAAACAAATACTAGCCTTATTACTTATAATAAACATATACAAGCCTGTTTACTTATAATAACATATTCTAGGCCTATTGCTAATAATAAACAAATAGTAGCATTATTGCTTATAATAAACATATGCAAGCCTTATTATTTATAATAAACATATACTAGCCTTATTACTTATGGTAAAAAATTATACTAGCCCCATTACTTATTATAAACATATCCTGACCTAATTACTAATTAAAAAAAACCAAATACTAGCGCTTATTAATTATGATAAACATCTGCTAGTCTTATTACTTATAATAAACATATGCTAGCCTTATTATTTATAATGAACTTATACTACCCTTATTACTTATGATAAATAAACATAAACCCGCCTTGTTAATTATGATAAACAAATACTAGTCTATTACTTACGATAAACATATACTAGTCTCATGATAAACATATACTAGCCTTATTATTCATGACAAACTTACACTTGCTTTATTACTTATGATAAACATTATAATCCTAAAGTAAGACACATTAGAATCTGCTCAATGCGATAACTCTATGCGATAGTTATGATAGATCTCAATACGATAGTTATGATACATCTCAATGCAATAGTTATGTTTTATATCATTACGATAGTTATATTATATATAAAATCTATAGTTGTGTTATATCTGAATGCGATAGTTATACTGTATCTGAATGCAATAGTTATGCTATATATCAACACGATAGTTGTTATATCTCAATGGTATAGTTATACTATATCTCAGTGGGATAGTTATGCTATATATCAATACGATAGTTATGCTATATTATTCAAAGCACGGCTGTAATAAAGTGAATATAATGCGAATATTCTTGTAAAGTTAAATTTAACTTAATGACAAGTGTACAAGTACTACATTTAAATAGGCTAAACCTATGCCACTTCTCTACATTGATATATTGTCAGAGAATTATATAATTTTCAATTAAAACTGGTGAAATGGCACAACCAATCACATTTATTCACTCAACATTTGCATTTCCTCGACAGTATTACACTAGATTTCTAAGTTTCCATACTTCATTAATTTCTTTAAAATTTATTTCTTGTAGATTAGTTTGCTGACATTGTAAAAGAAATATGTGCCTTCTAATCTAGTCTGAGGAAGAGTTATGGGCACATTGCTGCATTCTGAGGTTGTAATATAACGAATTGCAAGTGTGTGGGTTTTTTTTCTTCTCAAACTTTTAATGTTTCTTCTACTGCTGGTGTAGATAACAAAATGGGGTTACGTGATTGTCGGTGGCAATGTTGCGCATTGTATTGAGTTATATTTCAGTCAGTGTGTGTGTGTGTGTGTGTGTTCGTGTGTGTGTTTATGTGTGTATGTGTGCTTTCTTGATCAGATTGAAATTGTTATTTAAATAAATAATTATATTTTCGATTCTTTTTCTAGTTTCAAATACAAGCTGTTGCTGCTGTTGTTGTTGTTGATTTTACATTTATGATGGAAACATATACAAATTTAATGAATTTAAATTCATTTAATGTGGAATTTGTTTATAAATGTGGATATAAGGAACAACCTTATTAATCATTGATGATATAAATTAAATCTAAGAGGGTTTTATCAAGGATTTGAAATTTGCAGGAGTGTCTTATCCATACCATCTGCCAAAAGTCAGATCACTTACAGAAAATCATATAAGGTAAGCTCACTTATGGAAGATCGTAAAAGGTAAGTTCACTTATGGAAGATCGTCAAAGGTCAGCTCATTTATAGAATTTCTTTATAAAAGAACACATAAGGTCAGCTCATTTATAGAATTTCTTTATAAAAGAACACATAAGGTCAGCTCATTTATAGAATTTCTTTATAAAAGAACACATAAGGTCAGCTCATTTACAGAAGATAATACGAGGTTAGCTCTCTTACAGAAGATCATATAATTTATATTATGTTCCATACGATTGGTTATAGTTCTTAATTAATAAGAACTTAATCTCCAGAAGCCTCTTTGCACTGTTTGTCCACCATATCTACCGATTATGTGTCTGAAAGTATTATCTTAAAATTTTCTTGAAATATCTGCGTGTATACGTAATTATATTTTAGCGTGGAATTACATATAGAATCGCAACATATAAAATTTTTACATCATAAAATTATGTGTCTAATGCGTGCTATAAATGAAAAAAATAATAAATGGTACATTAAATCAAAACGAGAAAGACAACAATTTCACCTCCTTGCACCGCAAATCTAGGTCAAACATAAAACCTACTAATTAATTATTTGTTATAAAACTAGCATATCTTTTTATTTGTTGCAAGCTTTAACTTAACTGTTGGTTGTAATATTACATTTATTTTTTCTAAAACTTAAATAATATTTCAATCATGCTTTTGTCATATTAACTTACATTTATTATTTCATTCCTTTTGGTTCTGTCAACATTGGGTAAATTTTTTTCTGCTGATGTATCTGTGCCCCATGATCTGGTTGACTGTTACCATGACAGTTTCCTAAATACTGTGGACCTTCTTGTGAAACGTGAGTGTAATAACGAGGATAACTGTTAAAAATATAATGTGGTTATTATCGTACGTCAGAGATGTTTGGGTTGAGAGAGAACTATTTTTTTTAAAACCTGCTTTTTGCATGTTGCAGTCTATTAGCTTTTATTTCTCCCTATCGATTGTCTGTCAGTACAAAGCCTAATGTGCGCACGTGTATTCCTTCAGGCTAAATGACTTTTGTTTATTTTATTAATTAATATGACTCGGTGCATACTTTTTGCTAAGTGGAAATTAAATAAGCACCATTTGGGGGCATGCCTCGAAGTCTTGAAAGTGAACGTTAGGTAGAAGAAAGCAAATCAAAAATGATGATACTTAAAATAATTTCGTTCGTGATTTTTGTTCGAGGACATTTTGTAACACGAAAGATAAAGATGAATAATATATATTTCGCAACAATAAAATAGAGAAGAATAATTTATATTTGGTAATATCAAAAGACAAAATGATTATTATTTAATGATTGATAGTTAGAAACACATAAAGGACACAAATTCTTAATTGATATTTCATAACATATAAATACAAAAAACCAAGCATAATGCTTCTTAATCTAAAATATACAGAAGCAACAATGAGCAATGCTTCTTAATCTAAAACATACAGAAGCAACAATGAACAATGTACCAGGTGTTCAGTAGAGCAGTCAGATAAAACAAAACAAACAGACAACATCGATTCCTTACCTAACAACAGTCAAGGATTAATTTTTGAAACGGACAAAATGTTCTATCGTGGTTCAAATATTTTCATTGTACAACAAAATTATCTAAGGTATTTCCTGCCAAAGGTGACATAAAGGTGAAAGTCGAAAGAAAGAGAGGAAAATCAATTTCACATCGACAAACAAAAACGCTACGTCTACAGCAATTTAGACAAATACATGGACACTGGACAGCAATCCGAGACGTTAACAAGCGATCGAAAGAAAATGAAGCACAAATCCATCCCTGCTTTACGGCTGTCAAAGCAATAAACCGGAATCCTGATCCTAAACGACCATATACAATCAATCGTGACTGGAAGCCATGTTTGATGTTAGTTCAATCTTCCCCACCGCGTACGTCTGCTGTTGCAAGTCGCTGCAAGACTTCCTTTGTCTTGCACTGTTTTGTGGACCTCAAACAAGTATTAGCCAGTACTTATGAGTCCTCATAACTCCTGAATGTTCTTGGAGAACAAGGACCAGACGCCTTCCACCTTCGCTCAGCACTTATCAGAACCCAATGACCGAGTACCTAGTGACCTGATGTCACGTGTCGAGTGAAACCCACTACTCACTTTCAGACATTTGGCCGCGGTTATGTCTGCCACTTTTGTTTCTATTTTTATTTTAAAACTTGTTTTGAAGAATTTTTACTTTTTCAACTTTTTCTTCGAGAAATATTCATTGGTCTTGCATCCCACCTACTCATCTTCATGTACTTCCATCTAATGATAGATAGATAGATAGATAGATAGATAGATAGATAGATAGATAGATAGGTAGATAGATAGATAGATAGATAGATAGATAGATAGATAGATAGATAGATAGATAGATAGATAGATAGATAGATAGATAGATAGATAGATAGATAGATAGATAGATAACTGCTTCCATTTCCTAATAATTTTAAGCCTTAAGCTGTCCATAAGCAGTATTTCGGCAAAAGGTAAACACAATTATGTGTTAATTAACATAAAATACTAAACATCAGCATTTTTTGTTTTTCTTAATGTCTGCGCTTCGCCATACAAATTAGTGTGGCTTAAGTCGAACCTACAAAAAGGGTTTTTCATTTGGTTTTAGATATATCCTGAGTTCACAAATCAGAACAACAATGCTAAACAACTGTTACATGATATTTAATCTGTAGTCGATAGCTAAGTGGTGGGGGGGGGGGCGCGGAGATGGAGAATTAGATCAAGAGATTCGCAAAGCAAAGTGATCAGACAGGGAAATCGCACTGGTTCATATCTATAGTAGTCGATACCAGACGATAGACAAATTTCGCGATAGTGCAGAAGTACAGACATTGTCACTAGGTGACAACACTTTGCAGATGCTAAGTTTTAATTTGTATTCTTTCATTTCAGACGCACAGCTGGTCTTCCGAAGATACCTTTATGCACTCTTTGGAAATATTTCAGATCACTTTCTTTATTTATTAAAAATATTAATAATTAGAACAGTATTTGTTGTGAAGGACGAAAGGGTACCTTCCGGAATTTCATATCTGTCTGCAATATTTTTTCACATTTATATATCTACGTTTCCCCTACTTGTACTTGTGATTTGCTGAAGTATAACAAAATTCTTATTCAGCCTCAGTTATAGCAGTGTTAATGTATTACTATGTCAGAAAAACAGTTTACATTTCGAAAAAATAACTAAATTGTAGAAAGTTATTAGGTTTGCTTCATTATTTATACAAACTCACAACAAAAATTATTTAGACACGATCATTTTTAACGTTCTTTAACATTCCACACTTTTACATTTTACTGTTAATCCAGCGCACTTTCTTCAACAAGAAAAAATGATCTTGCATGCATAATACATTCATTCTAAGCACAAAGCACAAGCCATTGCATGTCATTATAGACATTTGTACTGTTGCTGAAGACTCCACTAATGTGGACGTAGGCATTTTGACTTAGTTGATGACACTCTTTCAGCATCTTTAACTGCAGTGCAGACTTCTTTGACGTCACCTCAGACACCTTTAACGTCACTGCTAAAGCCTTTAAAGTCACTGCAGATAATAAAACAAGTTTCATTTAATCTAATCAATTGTTTTTTGGTTTTCTTTTGCAAATGTCAGACACTGTCTGAAATTCTTATAACTTCTAATTACTATTTATCGATTTGTCGGAAAAGATATGCATTGAATTTTTCCTTAACAGGTTATCTTAGACGCACACCTGTAACTGTCCAAAGTTAAATAAAATAACTTGCAAAAGTTTTAAAACAGGAAGCAGGTTTTCTTGGGTATTTTTGGGAGGGGGAATCTGCTAATGAATGCCAACGTGCCCTAGAACTTCACAGGCACACGTGTTTCAGTACAACCGGAGTAAAATGCTAATGGTCATTATAAAGTAATGTAAATGTTAGGGGCCTTAAGGTAACTGTATAAAGTAAATAGTCATCATAAACATCAATTACTGGGATTCTAAAGTAAATAGTTATCATAAATATCAATGATTCTAAATAGTCATCGTAAATATCAATGATTAAATGTATAAAGTAATCTGTCACATTATATATATATATATATATATATTCTTCATTTTTCTCACTGTATTTACAGGTTTATCTATTGTGAATTATAATATCTAAGTTGTTTTGACTCATTGCAAAGATTTTCTGATGCTGGAAAATAAATATTCTCTTTGTTTAACTTAGTTAACTTTCGTTTTGGAATGTTAGTTTGTACATTAATCATTTGTCAGCGATGATTATAGTACTTGATCATTGAATTAAAAAAATCAACCCTAATTTATGCCCAGGTCAGTGTTAAAGCACTTTTGACAGCCTTGTTTATTTTTCATTGGACTAAATTATCGACGGTAGAGTAGAAGAATGATTGCACTCTTTCGCAATGAGGTGTTTGAAAAATGTGCGCGGTCTTCATGAGGAAAGTGAACTTCCTGTTTGGTGATTACATTATGGCATGCGCACTGGCACCAGCGATAGTTTTAGAAGTTTTAACAACGTGTGACTTTATTTAATTTTAGCCAAATGTAACACTAAATTTCACACACGTAATTGACAAGACAACACTAAAACCCATAAACGTGTATGACACGTATTTAAAAGCTAGGGACACCTAGCTCGACACTTCGTGTACATAGAATTACACATCACAACAACTGTTCCTCACAGCTATCTCAAATTAAATATCTGTAATTAGAAATTATTTCACACACTCAGAAAGAAAACAACAACCTGCAAATCAGACCTAAGGAAGTTCTACATCAGTTTAAACAGATTTGCTGATTAGAATGCGTACATTAAAATAAAATAAACAATACAATAAACTTGTGCGTAAAACAAATAAAGTACAAAAATATGAAAAACAGCACTAATTGCTCTGAATCCCCTGACGCTAACCTGATAACGTACAGGTCTATCGAAGGTCATCAACTTTAAGACGGAGCTGGGCAGATGATGAGGATGGTGGTAGTAGTGGTGATGACGACGATGATACAATAAACATGACCACAGCTGTAAATAAAAACCCCACTCATTAATTATCGTCATCCCTGGCACGATTTAGCCTGCACAAAGTACTCTAAACAAAACACAACAGAATTTACATCTGAAGCTGTCAAGAGCGGACAACTTTAAATGCTCTGCCCCTCTCACCGTACGACATTCAAATACAGGTTTTATCAGTGAGTCGTTAGCAGTACGAATTTGAAACTCTTCTCCAAGGAAATATATACAGTAAACCAATACAGCCCACCATGAAATTGTTGAAAACAGTCAGACTCTACTGAATTTGACACTAGAGTCCACATGCTAAATATAATTAGAGAATGAGACTATGTTCCACATGTTAAACTCTAAATATAATGAGACTATGTTCCACATGTTAAACTCTAAATATAATGAGAGTATGTTCCACATGTTAAACTCTAAATATAATGAGACTATGTTCCACATGTTAAACTCTAAATATAATGAGACTATGTTCCACATGTTAAACTCTAAATATAATGAGACTATGTTCCACATGTTAAACTCTAAATATAATGAGAGTATGTTCCACATGTTAAACTCTAAATATAATGAGACTATGTTCCACATGTTAAACTCTAAATATAATGAGACTATGTTCCACATGTTAAACTCTAAATATAATGAGAGTATGTTCTACATGTTAAACTCTAAATATAATGAGACTATGTTCCACATGTTAAACTCTAAATATAATGAGACTATGTTCCACATGTTAAACTCTAAATATAATGAGACTATGTTCCACATGTTAAACTTCAAGTTATGCGTAGGGATGAAAATATAACTAAAATAAATTTCCTGAGATGCAAAAAGCGGATGTTTATAAGACCTATCTACAAAAAGAGAAAAGTGCAACACAAACCACACACACACACACACACACACACACACACACACACACACACACACACACTAACAAACACAATTTAAGAATGTACCACTCAATCACTTATGCACTGTTACATGCAAATTCAGCTAATTTAACAATGAACTACAGTATAACCCAGGATTTTTGTGTATTGCCGTCATTTACTGAGGTGAATATTAATTAGTATATAACTATTTTATCCTGTTATCGTTTACCGATGTTTTGTTTATGCTTATAAATGTCTTTTCATTTTAATGGTTATTTATTATGTATTGTTCTTGGTAGCTTTCCATTTTCGACTACAACTATCTATCGGTGATTTGCCTTTAGCATTCTGATCATTACTAACATTATCATGTGTTTCTTTCTTACAAAATTATACTGTAATACCATTTAAATTAATTTAATATCTGATCATTTTATATTGTACTACCATTTAAATTAATTTAATATCTGATCATTTTGTACTGTACTACCATTTAAACTAATTTAATATCTGATCATTTTGTACTGTACTACCATTTAAACTAATTTAATATCTGATCATTTTGTACTGTACTACCATTTAAACTAATTTAATATCTGATCATTTTGTACTGTACTACCATTTAAACTAATTTAATATCTGATCATTTTGTACTGTACTACCATTTAAACTAATTTAATATCTGATCATTTTGTACTGTCAAAATCTGACGATAATAGATGTTACTGGATTTCGTTTATTATCAAGTAATTGACAGTAAATGTATCTGGACATTTTGGACTGTAACATTTATCGATAGTAAAGCACAGATAGATAGATAGACAGACAGACAGACAGGCAGGCAGGCAGGTAGACAGACAGATAGATAGATAGATAAATAGATAGATGGATGGATGGACGGACAGACGGATGGACAGACAGACGGACAGATAGATAGATAGATAGATAGATAGATAGATAGATAGATAGACGGACAGATAGATAGATAGATAGATAGATAGATAGATAGACAGATAGATAGATAGATAGATAGACGGACAGATAGATAGATAGATAGATAGACGGACAGATAGATAGACAGACAGATAGATAGATAGATAGATAGACGGAGAGATAGATAGATAGATAGATAGACGGACAGATAGATAGACAGATAGATAGATAGATAGACGGACAGATAGATAGACAGATAGATAGATAGATAGATAGACGGACAGATAGATAGATAGATAGATAGATAGATAGATAGATAGATATCTTCGAATGTGGACATAAATCGTGATTTTGTGCCTATATATAGATGGCCTAGCTGTGAATTGAACATATCTTTCGTCCTAATGCATTAAGTTTATAAGAAAAGTCAATGACATAGCTCTGGGCTACTCAATTCTTTAGCTATGTAGAGTGTTAAAGGTAATTAGACTTCTTTCCGCCATGGGCTTTTGAGACGGGTTAATGCATTGAGATGTGTCTCTCTATAACGTCATAGGCATCCGTCAAATTTTTCTTCCTTTCTTTCTTTCTTTCTTTCTTTCTACTTTTATCTCTTAATTATAACTTTAAAAAATCTTTCTACTGCTTATCATTTTATAATATATTTTTATTTCATCCTTCTTTCCTTTTTCTTCCCCTGATTTTGTTTCATTCTTTTGCTTTTTTTCTATTATCTTTAGTTATTTTCTTTCAGCCTTGTGTGTGGCTCTTTTTTCTTTTCTTTTTTTATCTTGATATTATTCGTTACTCAGATTTGTTGGGTGTTTGGGATGCTGTACGTGTTTGTTCCCCATATCCTATTGCTGACGTTACTAATCAGGACACAACCTACCATTCCATTAATCCAAAAATGAATTAAATACTAATTTGAATGGAACTGCAATTTCCGACTGTCAAATGAATGGTGACAGGCTGCAAAACTTTTTGTAGTGACGAGTTGAGAATGACGAGATTTCTCCGTCATTGGTCCTATTGCGTCATAATGTTTGTAGTGACGAGTTGAGAATGACGAGATTTCTCCGTCATTGGTCCTATTGCGTCATAATGTTTGTAGTGACGAGTTGAGAATGACGAGATTTCTCCGTCAGGGATCCTATTGCGTCATAATGTTTGCACTCAATCATTACTTGTGATAGTTTAATTAAAAGTGACAATTTATTTTCAATCAGTTGAATTATGGAATAATTTCTGGTGACATTCAGTTGAGAATTATAGTGTTTTCCAGTCAGTGTCCTAATGGAAAGATTGCTTGTGATTGTTAGAATGTAAGTGCATGTCAAACATTAACTGAATTAGTACTTGTCAATCGAAAACGTTAATGAGTAATTTCGTGTCAATCACCGCCAACTACAAACGTCACTGAACGAAAACATATCCTCTTTAAATCTCACTGACTGCTTTGTGCCAGCCACAAATCTTAGTCAATAGTTTTGTCACATATGGGGTTATTTTAACGATCCTGTCACACCATTAGTTAACTAAATTATTAATTATGAATGTGGCTTTAAGGTTTATGGCCCAATCTCCTCTTACAGCCACTATATTGAATCCTATCGTTCAGTTTCCTCTTACAGCCACTATATTGAATCCTATCGTTCAGTTTCCTCTTACAGCCACTATATTGAATCCTATCATTCATTTTCCTCTTACAGCCACTATATTGAATCCTATCATTCATTTTCCTCTTACAGCCACTATATTGAATCCTATCGTTCAATCTCCTTTTACAGCCAATATGCATAAGCATTCTCTTAATTAATGTCAATAAACCATATAATTACAACTAGATCTAGAGCATTCTATCTCAAGCTTCAATCCATTCCAAGCAATCACCCTTGCAAAATAAACATCAATTCCAACCCATTAGTCATACAAAGAAATCCCACTAGGAAGAAACCGACCTAAAACCACCAATTCAAATTCAATTTATGAAATTGCAGTAACCAAGCAATCCTATCAGAAAACTCCACATACCACAAACAAATACAGACCTTACTCACGATAAGCAATCCTATCAGAAAACTCCAAATACCACAAACAAATACAGACCTTACTCACGATAAGCAAACTAAAAATCTCTCGCCTAGCTAAACCAATGATACACTCCACACTTCTCTATGACTACCAAAAATGGAACATTACGTACATAGATGGGTACTTGACTCTGTCAGGAAAATCAGGAATAAGAATGCACATACCCAGATAACTTTACATTAGCATACGACTCTTTGACAACATATCAAGATGTTCTGCAGAACTCATGGCAATAACCACAGCCTTAATGCATATGACAAAATTTGAAACAACAAAGACAAATTGTTTATAATCACAGACTCACTCACTACACTTACAGCCATCCAGAACAACAATGGTTCCAGTCCAGACATTGTGAAACACACCAAAAAGCAGAAAAACTGAAAAGCTAAATATAGAAACTAAAATAATGTGGCCTCCTCCACATGTAGGTAAATCAGGCAATGAAAAGGCGCATGCATTAGCTCAAACTAACCTTTCTGAAAATAACAACCAACTCAACATCATTCCTATGCACAAAGAACACTTAGAAGCATTGATGAAACTCATCTTTCTATCATCGAAAACACAATATTATAATGAAACAAAAGGTAGACGAATGAATTTTGAAAGGTACTCAAGCGCCAAACTAAAATATATAAATAGCAAAGCAGAGATCAATCTTTAATAACGAGACTAAATTTAGGCAGTTAAATAAGCAAATACAGACATAAGATACTAATGTAGCCATAGCCTACACCTAGAGCACATAAATAAAAAGTGCATTCTACTAAGACAAGAAAAGATATGAATTTACAAATGTATCTACTTGAAAACGACATGCCGTTAAATATTATGAGTATTTTAAACCCACCCATGGATAAATGGCATCAATGCTTTCAACTACCAGCAGAATTTATAAATAAACACCCTCAGAGAATAACCTATAAATAAAATAGACATTAAATAGACTTAAATAGTAAAACAAATGACTCACTTAATAATAAGACAGTATAGGAAGAGTATTTCCAATTAAACAGAGTAGATCTAGATAGAAAATTGACAAAGTGAAATGGGGTAACAGTCCAACCGACTCTTGAGCCCGACAAATGAAGCACCAAGGGTGCTGGAAATCAAACGACTGCTAGCAGCAGGATTGGCTTTCGAGAAGACCTCCTGCAGGTTGGCTGAGGATCAAAGAGAAAGACTCACTCCTGGATCTGTCTGGGCGTGTTCCAGAGAGAGAAAAGCATGTTAAAGAGCGAATTCCGCCAGCTCCGTTTTTATAGTCTAGTGCTCCCCCTCCATCATACCCCCTTCTCCCAGAGCAAATAGTAGTAGTAGTAGTAGTAATAGTAGTAGAAGTAGTAGTAGTAGTAGTAGTAGTAGTAGTAGTAGTAGTAGTAGTAGTCTGTGGTTTTCGTCAGTCTCAAAGGCAACCTCGTTAGTAGCACAAATCTCTGAGATTTGTATCCAGATTTTACTGGGTGAAATTTGTGTGGATTATTTTGTGCGAGGGGTTGTTCCTCTGGAGATGAATTTCGGGGAAATCATTTATTGGGCCGCGTGCAGAAATGTTGTTAATAGGGATTCAAGGACCCGTCCAAGCATTCTCTTTATCTAATGACTGTCCACGTGTATTTCATTATATGCTGCTCAGGATGGGAAAAGAAATTATTATATTGTCTATATGTTAGTAGTTATTACCACTGAATTCATTAGTCATAAGAGATTGCTAATAGTTATATGGGTGTACTAGTGACAATGTGCTATTATTCATTCGTTTTTCCGTGCTAACTAGAAAAGGATTATCAGCTTCCCATAGGGAAACATTTGTTAATCGAGTGTATAATGTATAATGTATCTATAATATACATAATGTAAGTGACTGGTGTAGACAAGTTTTCATATCTTCTAGCATCCTTGCCCAGACAGAGGAAGGTGGGGACTGAGCCACAGCTGGCCTTTAGATAGGCAATGGAAGAGAATATCCCCCAAACAAAATGTGGCTCACCGATAAGTCGGTGATTTTTAGATGTTGGTATTAAAAGTAATAATTAATTTTGTGTCATTTCTGACAGATCTTCAAAGACTTGTGGTTTTGACAGCAAAACCCCCAGTTAAGTGTATGACATAAGTCCCCTTTTGATGATGAAGAGCATGATGGTGATGTTGATTATGCATTAAGTCAAAATGAAATAAGATTTTGCAGTCGTAAGACGTTTGAATGTATTAAGCAACAATAAGGTGTTTCGGTTATCAAGTGTGTTATGGAATATGAAATGAAAGAAAATCTAAGAGTGCGATTGGTAAGAAATTCTGCATTTCAAGACAACTGAAGGTGGGAGCCATCAACACCTGACAACACCCGTCTTCTTAAAAATAAATAATTTACATGCTTGTTTTCTTACTTTCAAAAATAAATCACAACTTTTCGAGAAAAGAAAAAAAAATTTTTTGATCATTTACTCGAGAACACGTCGAACACATAATTAATGATAATTTTTTTAGTGTGCAATAAAATTAATTGGATTTATATGCACGATATTATTCTTTAAGAAAAAACAAACTTGGATACAGCTGCAGTAATATAAACGAAATGATGCATGTAATGGATATGATTCTATATTTTTATTACTTAGATCTGTCCAACAACTAGTTATTCTTTCTCGGTAAATACATCTACAAAAGATCAACTGGACAGCGCTCATTTTCACTCTTCAAGGAAATGAGCCTTTGGGAAACAGCTGAATAAATTTAGTTGAGTTTGATTAGTTGATGACTTACTAACTGTTGTTCATGGAGCAGAAGGGGCATTAAGGGTTTGAATCTACACCGCAATCTTAAATAGGGCATGAAACGGAGTGTTGTTTGGATTACTTCTACTTTATAACGCTTAGCCGTGTGTGCCCTACGCTGTACCCTGCAGCAGAAACCTTTCACACACAGACACGCGCGCATACACACACACACACACACACACACACACACACACACACACACACACACACACACACACACACACACCATGGCTGGCAAACGGGTGTAGCCATAAAAATAATGTTGATTCTGTAAGTTACAGTGAACACAATGATGCTTTCAATTTTCAGATATCGCGTGCAACATTTTAGATCTCGAAATTTAAAAATGCTGACATAGTCTTTCTTGGATACATGACAAACTGACATGACAAAATATACATATGACATCGCACAATTAAGGAACTTCATAATTCATAATGTATACAATTATTCATACAATAATGTACTCATTTATTGCAAATCAATAAATAAGGTGAGGAGTATAAGAGAGTAATGGAAATCTAATGTCAAAAATAATTACAACACGTTTGCGCACAAATATGTTTAAAAATAGAACGTTATATTGCCAACAAAAAGTTTATAAAATAAAGGTAATTTCAATCATTTCTCCTATCTCAATCTCTGAAGGATGTATGAAAAGTGGATGACATCCAACCAGAACCTTACTGACTGATTGATTGATTGTCTGACTGACTGGGGCTGATTGATTGATTGATTGATTGATTGATTGATTGAAAGAATGAATTTTTTTGTACGTCCCTTTCCAACATTCGTTGATTTCGCGGATAGTCCTTACTTACAAGTCGTTGTTGGTATTTATTACTCTGCATTGTCTTCCGGAAATCTGATCCTAAAGCTGCTTCGTATAAACACAAGGAAATCCTCTTTCATCCTCTCCGGAACATATTTCTATTAAAATATTTAAAAATAAATACGTTTGGCTGGCCAGATAAAAGTTTGGCAGGCCGAATAAAGCAGTTTGGCAGGCTGGAATAAACAGTTTGGCAGGCCGGATAAAACAGTTTGGCAGGCTGGATGAAACAGTTTGGCAGGCCGGATAAAACAGTTTGGCAGGCTGGAATAAACAATTTGGCAGACCGGATAAAACAGTTTGGCAGGCTGGATAAAACTGTTTGGCAGGCTGGATAAAACTGTTTGGCAGGCTGGATGAAACAGTTTGGCTGGCCGGATAATACAGTTTGGCTGGCCGGATAATACAGTTTGGCAGGCTGGATCACCACGGGCAGTATGTTCGACACCTCCTGTCTAGACTGTGTCTCGCCTAATGGGAATAGCTCTAGATACTAGAGTGTTTTTAATCTGATGGCGGGAAATATTGTCATAGTAACACGCACTGTATGTTTTCTACTTGGCAAGTAGCATGCACACGCACACAAGCAAGCACACATACAAGCATGCACACACACACACGCACGCACGCACACAAACACACACACACACACACACACACACACACACACACACACACACACACACACACACACACCACTTTTGTCTGTCTGCCTCTCTATGTCCCTGTTTCTCTCGTTTTCCACTTCTTGCGAACACGTACTAACAAATATGACTGTCACAAGTCTGATAAAAATGTCCGACCTGATGACCCACATTGCCTTGTTTACTTCAAATTCGAATATTTGAAACCCTTGGCCCTTTGTTCAAAGCTTCCTTTTTCTAGGTGCTTCTAGAACAGGTCAAGATGTTATGTAACTTTAGGACCATTGTCCAGTTCTCGAACCAACCACATGCTTTGCGAACAGTCACGTGATACGCAATATACCTTTCTATATATGTACCTACACGCTTCCGCTCCCTCACTTCGAGCACATTTTAGCTAATTCCATCAGCTTACTCGGGTCGTGAGAGGCAGCCGGCGCCATAGAGAATCAAGGTACCCTTCGACTTCTCTCAAAGGTATCATTTTATTTAATAGTATTTGCCTATGTATTGTTTAAGTATGTATTTGTGCTATGTATTATATGATTTCCATATACACTTGAGCATGGTTCAGAGAAATAGCTGAAAACCTATATGTTACGGAATATAAATTTATTGTAACCATTTTTCCATTTCTGTACTTTAATTTATATTGTTTTAATTCACTAAGAGCCAGAATGCTGCGCTCGATATGAATTCTTCATGTAATTCAATTATTGCGTGTAATTTTAATTGTAAATTGTGAAGCGCTCTGTCGGTTTGAATTACCTCTTTGTATGAACATTAATTTAACGTTGTATCTATTTTATTGCTTCATACGTCATGACTGTTAAATGGAACACATGTGAGACGATTATATTTGTCTAAAATCTAATTGTAAGCGACGCGAGGTCGAAACTCTTTGTTCAGCGCATTTAATTGAGCCATGCCTAAGTAGGGCCTGTTAGGTTGAGAATTATATCCAAACACGTTGCATCCACAGGTCGGCTCATGGTTCATGTTTCACCATGCCTCACCTGCACTAGCTTATTGGTATAAGCGTGTCGAAATCCACTCTGAGGGCCATGCTGCAAAAATTCCAGTTCCTAGCCACTAACAAAGGGACATCATTCCTTATGCACCACGTGTGTCGTTAAAGGGGGACTGAGGGAACGAACCGGCATGACTGAGTGTTGAGACCAAGGATACAAGAATAGAGCTAAGTGCAAAATCAAGTGTACAGATCTCAAAGGAACACTTTTCTGGCAATTTAGATTGACAAAAATCAGGCATAGGCGCGTAAAGACAGAGTGAAGACTATTCGCGTTGCATTCGATTTATTGTTAATTTGTTAAACTTTATTAAATCTTATTTTCTTTGTTAATACCTCTTAGTAGTTGATTTCTATGCACAATAGACCAATTAGATTAATTCTTAGATTTGAATGGGGGCGGATGAGCAGAAAGATTGATGACGAGTGCATACTAATTTAGAGGGATTTAACTGTTTTCAAATCTAGCTAAAAGTTCGCAGTTTATTAGTCTGTAAATTTGTCGTCTGAACTACAAGACGCACTTTTAATTAGTCAGATAATAAATTGAGCAACCAGTCTGCGTAGAATATGAGAGGAAGAATTAATTATATTTAAAGTCTTTTAATTATTCTAAGCAGGGTCTTTAAATAAATACTGGAAACGTAACAAGTGTGGGTCGTCGCGGGATTGATATGTATTAAATTGTAAATTGTAACATTTTTATACATAGGGCGCATCATAACCTAGAAACGAACGAACGAACAGAATTGCCAATTGTTCTTTTGATTTTTGTATCACTGATTTTCTTTGCTTTTGTTGTGACATGTGCATGTATTCTTTTGCAGAGTAGCGTGCATGTTAGTTAATGTTGATATATTTAAGCGTAGTTAAATATGTCATGTTAGCTATTGAATGATTTATTTAGTATTGTGTTACTGAGTACTTCATTGTGAGGAGTCGAAGGTTATACCGCCAGCTAGGAGAGTTATCGGTAGTAACAGACTTCGGACTATTATATTTAGGGTGCTAGATATAATGTGTAATGTTGTATGGTAGGAGCCGTGACATTACGAAAGTCTTGGAACAGCGGACACTGTGACAAGCAGGTGAAACGTGTAAGAGTTAACGCGCAATTTATTTCGGAAGGTGTTCTGAGTAAATTAAATAATTTTTGTAAGGTCGTAGCCTAAAAGTTATTTTCGGGATAAGCGGAGTTATCGCCGACGGTTAAAACACACAATTCACGAGATACATTCTTATTGTAGCCAGCGCGCTAAGACAGTAAAATGGATCGCAAACAGGTTCTCGAAGACCTGAAAGAAACCGGTATCGTGTTAGGATATCAGGGTGACGAACTGACAAGCTACATTAAAACTGAGCTAGAGAAAGCGGAAAAAGAGAGGCAAGAGATAGAAAGAGAAGAACGTGTTGCTATGCGTGAACTTAAAAAGTTAGAAGCTGAAAAACTAGCTGAAGTTAAAAAGTTAGAAGCTGAGAGGCTAGCAGACACGGAAGCCAAACGCATCGCAGCGGATACAGAAGCCAAACGCATCGCGGCAGACGCGGAAATAAAACGGTTAGAATGGGAAGTAAAGAAACTAGAAGTTACCAATCCAAACCGTGACCGCAGAAGCAGTGGTGATTCGCGTTCTAGCGATGGAAATAATCACAGTAGAATTGAAAATATCATTCCAAAGATAAATATGGTCCCATTTGATGAGAACAAAGATCAAATAGACGCGTATTTAAAAACGTTTGAAAAGTTAGCCAGAGCAACAAACATTCCAGCGGAACATTGGGCGATAAATTTATCGGGGTTATTGCAGGGCAGTGCGAAAAACGAGTTCAATAAGCTTAGCGATTCTGAGTCAGATAATTACGACACAGTCAAGGCCGCATTATTGAAACGTTACAAACTCACAGCAGATACATACCGACGTAAGTTTAAACAGGCCACTAAAGCCAGTTCAGAGACGCACGCACAGTACATACGACGCGTAGCTGACTTGTTCCAAAGATGGATAGATCTAGCCGAAACTCCACAGACGTACGCAGGTCTTAGGGATGAAATGATAAAAGACCACATTCTCGGGTCATACAAATCAGATCTACTGATTCACTTAGCAATAAGGGAAAAATCTACGCTAGAGGAGATAGGCAACGCCGCCGATCGCTTTGATGACGCACATTCTCAATTCTCGAACGCACACGCGAACAACAAGTCTCGACCGAACGAACCGCAGACTCGAAAGGATAAGAAAAATGACGGGAAGGCACCTAGTGAGCGTGACGATAAAACATCTAAACCCGACACTAAAAACAAGTCCGACAAACAGAAAGATAAAAAGAATCTTGCATGTTACACTTGTGGTGATAGTGGCCATTTTTCACGAACATGTCCTGAAAAGAAAACAGCTAAAGTTTACGCAGTAGAAAGTCATACACCTAAAACAGAAAAGTCGAATCGAACACCAGTACAGGCAAACGGTCACGACACAATCGCTTTGCTTGATACAGGGTGTGAGCTGGACGCTATAGTAAATGCATCATTAGTTAACCGTACCGACTACACAGGGGAGACAATCTCTGTCACCTTTGCAAACGGCGAACAAGACATTTTACCAGTAGCTGAAGTCTCGATTGTTTCAGACTTTGTAGAAGGAACAGTCAAAGCGGCAGTTATGGAAAACTCACCGCATGACGTGATCCTTGGTTGCAAGTATGTTTTGCCGTGCAAAAAACAAACTTCAATCGAACCACCACTGGTTAACGCTGTAACCAGAGCAGCGAGTAGTAAAGACAAATCTGTAACTGCACCGATGTCTGCCGCACCAGCCGTAGATAAAGCAACAGTTAGCGAGATTAAAATATTACAAGCTGAGGACGAAACACTAGACAAGTTACGCAGACAAGCTGTACTTGTTAGTGACGTCAACACTGACGATTCGAATAAGAAAGCGTGCATTATTCTGAAAAAGGGTTTATTGTACCGCTATTCGAAAGTGGGAGACGAATTTCGGAAACAATTAGTCGTTCCACAAACCAAACGAAATGACGTATTACGATTAGGTCATGAGAGTCTTTTTGGTGCACACATGGGTGTACAAAAAACAACTAGTCGTATTACAAGTGAGTTTTATTGGCCGGACATCACTGCCGATATCCGTAGATTCGTGTTAAGTTGCGACACATGCCAGAGAACACAGTCTAAAAATTCAATCAGACCCGCACCGTTAGGAGAGCCTGAACTGATCAGTGAACCCTACAAGCGCGTAGCATTGGATTTGATTGGGCCTATAATACCCACATCAACGAGAGGTAATCGATACGTGCTGACCACTATTGATTACGCAACAAGATTCGCCGACGCAGTACCATTGAAAAATATTGATACTGAAACTGTCGCCGAAGCCCTTTTCGGTCTTTGGAGTCGTGTTGGAATTCCTACTGAAATTTTGACAGATCAGGGGAGTCAATTCATAGGCAACGTAATGAAGGAAGTAAATCGTTTACTTTCCATCAAACATCTTACTTGCACACCATACCACCCCCAGGCAAATGGTCTGATTGAAAAATACAATGGGACATTAAAAACAGCACTTAAAAAGCTCGCCACAGATAAACCGAAAGACTGGGACAGATACATCCCTGCCCTACTATTTGCATATAGGGAGGTGCCACAATCTTCCACCGGGTTTTCACCATTTGAGCTACTTTACGGACGTACTGTACGCGGACCGATGATGATTTTGAAGGCACTTTGGACTGATGAAAAGACAGACGACGAAGTTAAGACAACTTATACATACGTCACTGACTTAAGAAACCGTCTTGAAACTATAGGCAAGATAGCACGGGAAAACTTGACGATAGCTCAGTCTAGACAGGCAGAATATTACAATAAGCACACCAAACCTAGAGAATTTGAAGTTAATGACAAAGTGTTACTGTTGCTTCCTGAAGCACATAACAAACTTCAGATGAAATGGAAGGGGCCCTTTGTAGTTACCGCCAAGCTAGGGGGACTGAACTATAAGGTGCAGACAGGAAAGAGAGAGAAAATCTTTCATGTTAACCTACTCAAAAAGTACATAAGCCGTGAGGATCAAACCACTCAAGCTGATTTTGTCGTAGCGACGATAGTTACAGAAGACGAGGGGGAGACTGATTGCGTCACTGGTACTTTACCAAACTGTCCTCTACAGACGGACGAAACTGTCAAAGACGTTAGGGTAAATGAAGCCTTGACAGAAAGACAGAAAAAAGAAGTGAATGAATTGCTTAATGAGTTCTCATCTATTCTGACAGACAAACCAGGGTTGACAGACTTAATAGAATTTTCACTGAAGCTGACTGACAACAAACCGATACGTTTGAAGCCGTATCCGTTGCCACACGCTAAGATAGATGACGTTAGACGTGAGATTAAGACTATGCTAGATCTAGGGGTCATAGAGAAGACTGACAGTGCCTACGGATCACCCATCGTGTTGATTAAAAAACGTGATAACTCGTTCCGTTTTTGCGTAGACTACCGCAAACTCAATCAAGTGACAGAGTTTTGTGCCGAACCTCTTCCTGATCCGGATCTCATCTTCACTAAGCTAGCTAACGCTCATTACTATACCAAAATAGATTTGTCACGCGGTTTTTGGCAAATCAAGGTCAAGGACACTGATCGACACATACTAGCTTTCACTACACCAGTAGGAAACTACACATGGAAAGTTATGCCTTTCGGAGTTTCAAACGCTCCAAGCATTTTTTCTAAAATGATGCGGTCATTGTTAGAACCACTGTACGGACGTGGAGTTGAGAACTTCATGGATGATTTAATTCTAGGCACCCAGACATGGGAGGAGCACTTGACACTCTTACGAGACGTGCTAGCCAGATTAAAGCAAGCCAACCTCACTGCCCGCCCTACGAAGTGTGAAATAGCACAATTCTCCTTAGACTTCTTGGGACACAAGTTGAGTCATGGAACTATGTCGCCAAGTGAAGCTAAGATAGCACAACTTAAGGACACTTCACAACCGCTAACAAAAACACAAGTTAGAAGTTTTCTTGGTCTTGCTAACTACTACAGAAAATTCGTACCAGATTTTAGTGCCATTGCATGTCCTCTGACTGACTTGACACGTAAGAATATGCCTACAAAAGTAGTGTGGACTGATGCATGCCAAAACGCTTTTGACACACTGAAATCTAGACTGACTTCAGATTTAGTTGTTAAACTGCCAGATTTGACAAAACCATTCTTGTTAAGGACTGATGCTAGCAACACAGGATTAGGAGCAGTGTTATTACAAGAACACAATGACACCAAACACCCAGTTGCATATGCAAGCCGTAAACTCACAACTACTGAACAGAAATATTCCACCAGTGAAAAGGAATGTCTTGCAATAGTTTGGGCCATAAAAAAGTTCGAAAACTATTTGTACGGAAAAACCTTTGTCATTGCGTGCGATCACCAGCCGTTGGCCTTTCTCGGACAGGCGCAATTTACGAACAGCCGTTTAATGCGTTGGTCTCTGTTTCTGACACAGTATGACGCAAATATTCATTACATCAAAGGGTCTTTGAATGTTGGCGCAGATTACATGAGTCGTGCTTGATGCCATCAAGTGCCTGTACTGATAGAATGTTGTTTAATCAATTAACTGAACCCTACGGATTCCTTCCTGTAAATATGAAATATAGTCGCACACTTTATTTCTAGGAATGTTGAAATTTTTTTTTGTGTAAATTTTTCTTCATTGTGGACTTCTACATTTTATCATACATAATTTGTAGGAGGCATTTTATCTTTGGTAAGATAAACGCCTCAAAAGCAAGGGGGTGTCACAAGTCTGATAAAAATGTCCGACCTGATGACCCACATTGCCTTGTTTACTTCAAATTCGAATATTTGAAACCCTTGGCCCTTTGTTCAAAGCTTCCTTTTTCTAGGTGCTTCTAGAACAGGTCAAGATGTTATGTAACTTTAGGACCATTGTCCAGTTCTCGAACCAACCACATGCTTTGCGAACAGTCACGTGATACGCAATATACCTTTCTATATATGTACCTACACGCTTCCGCTCCCTCACTTCGAGCACATTTTAGCTAATTCCATCAGCTTACTCGGGTCGTGAGAGGCAGCCGGCGCCATAGAGAATCAAGGTACCCTTCGACTTCTCTCAAAGGTATCATTTTATTTAATAGTATTTGCCTATGTATTGTTTAAGTATGTATTTGTGCTATGTATTATATGATTTCCATATACACTTGAGCATGGTTCAGAGAAATAGCTGAAAACCTATATGTTACGGAATATAAATTTATTGTAACCATTTTTCCATTTCTGTACTTTAATTTATATTGTTTTAATTCACTAAGAGCCAGAATGCTGCGCTCGATATGAATTCTTCATGTAATTCAATTATTGCGTGTAATTTTAATTGTAAATTGTGAAGCGCTCTGTCGGTTTGAATTACCTCTTTGTATGAACATTAATTTAACGTTGTATCTATTTTATTGCTTCATACGTCATGACTGTTAAATGGAACACATGTGAGACGATTATATTTGTCTAAAATCTAATTGTAAGCGACGCGAGGTCGAAACTCTTTGTTCAGCGCATTTAATTGAGCCATGCCTAAGTAGGGCCTGTTAGGTTGAGAATTATATCCAAACACGTTGCATCCACAGGTCGGCTCATGGTTCATGTTTCACCATGCCTCACCTGCACTAGCTTATTGGTATAAGCGTGTCGAAATCCACTCTGAGGGCCATGCTGCAAAAATTCCAGTTCCTAGCCACTAACAAAGGGACATCATTCCTTATGCACCACGTGTGTCGTTAAAGGGGGACTGAGGGAACGAACCGGCATGACTGAGTGTTGAGACCAAGGATACAAGAATAGAGCTAAGTGCAAAATCAAGTGTACAGATCTCAAAGGAACACTTTTCTGGCAATTTAGATTGACAAAAATCAGGCATAGGCGCGTAAAGACAGAGTGAAGACTATTCGCGTTGCATTCGATTTATTGTTAATTTGTTAAACTTTATTAAATCTTATTTTCTTTGTTAATACCTCTTAGTAGTTGATTTCTATGCACAATAGACCAATTAGATTAATTCTTAGATTTGAATGGGGGCGGATGAGCAGAAAGATTGATGACGAGTGCATACTAATTTAGAGGGATTTAACTGTTTTCAAATCTAGCTAAAAGTTCGCAGTTTATTAGTCTGTAAATTTGTCGTCTGAACTACAAGACGCACTTTTAATTAGTCAGATAATAAATTGAGCAACCAGTCTGCGTAGAATATGAGAGGAAGAATTAATTATATTTAAAGTCTTTTAATTATTCTAAGCAGGGTCTTTAAATAAATACTGGAAACGTAACAATGACCTATGGGGAATAGAAATAAGTTGTATAAATAATATTTTAATAATATTTAATATAAATATAACTTAGACGCAGATCGGACAGAATCAATGATAACCCACTAAGACGAGCCGTCTACACTCCGTGAAGCGCTATTATCCACAGACCCGTGACTTTCTTAGTCTAAGGAATAATAATCTTGGTCTAGGGCTCTAGGCTTTCCTTACACTCATTCAGTTGGTGCGAATTCTCCCCTTGATGATCCTTACCATATTCTAGCTCATCCTGTAAACATAAACTATGGATGGAAGCGAATAGACTGAGAACTAAACAGACCAAACATAAGGCAACAATCAGTCACAATTTATTAAATAAACAAAGAAATAATACAATTACACAATAATGATACTGGTAGAAACTAACTTTCTTTCTCTCTGCTAAATAGACAATAGACACTGTCCGCTCTGATATGTATTTATTAGTGTCGATAGGAGTCGATTCTTTTAAGCGCAAACTTCACACTTTGATATATTCGGTTGTAGGTTGAGGAATTAATGCAATTATACATGAAAGGTTCACCGATACAAGAAAATAAAATTGAAGTCATAAACAATGCCGTGGACTGGCGAAATTACATACGATGACGTAATAAATAATTAACACGATCTGGCGCAATACAAGACTGAATATGTCGTTTGTTGTAGATCGACACAGTCCCTCTCAGAGCTCCAAGAAGTCTAGAAAACCAAACGTTCACAAAACGTTCAGACACAAAATCACACTGAAGCTAGGACGGTGAAATTAATCCCGCTCCGGGGAACAACTATATACAACACTGAATAACCGCCGTATAGAGACAGACGTACACACCTGCAGACTTCAAGACTAACGTGTATCCCTACCCTGGCGTAAAAACAACTTGCACCATCAATGCCACGACACGTAACAGAACTCATACACTTGGAGTAGAGCCTTGCAGCATACAACACTTTGCAGCGCAACAAACCAGCACCGGCCGCAGATTTTAAGCTTGAAAAGCAGAAAAACGTACTGTGCCTGTACAATGAGTCTATAGCTACGCAGTGTCAGTAGCAATACAGTCTGTAGCTACACAGTGCCTGTCGCAAACAGCACTGCTGTAAAAATTTCTCATTCAGAGCAAAGTTCAACAGAATCTGTCTTCCTCCTCTGCTAACTATTCAGGGAGGACACAAAATACGAGTATTTGTGCAACTAAATATAAGCACGAGTATTTGTGCAATTAAATATAAGCACGAGTATTTATGCAACTAAATATAAACACAAGTATTTGTGCAACTAAATACAAACACGAGTATTTGTGCAACTAAACATAAACACGAGTATTTGTGCAACTAAATATAAACACAAGTATTTATGCAACTAAATATACATACGAGGATTTGTGCATCTAAACATTATAATCCCACTTATTCTAGAAGCATACATTTCAGAGTTACAAGGTTGTCTTAAAATATCTACTGACATACGTACACTCGTTCTCTATGACACTGCTAGTAAACACACTCGTTCTCCATGACAACGCTAGTAAACACACTCGTTCTCCATGACAACGCTAGTAAACACAGTCGTTGTCCATGACAACGCTAATAAACACAGTCGTTCTCCATGACAATACTAGTAAACACACTCGTTCTCCATGACAACACTAGTAAACACACTCGTTCTCCATGACAACGCTAGAAAACATTATTTCTCAATGAAGCAAGTGCCATATGATTTCTCAATGAAGAAAGTACCATATTATTTCTCAATGAAGGAAACATCAATAAAACTGGCAGAGTGTGAAACAAAAAGAATCATTATCGCATTCACACTTGACTTAATTGCATGCTTGCCTGACCTTTTTTAGTTAACATGGCTCTTTCCTTGACAGTCCGATGCTAAGTGCGTGTTTTGCCGGTGAAGAATTTTAAGGCACGTGAAAATACAGAGACTTATTCTAGAAGCAACTGAAACCACTAGTGCCATCATGGGTAAGGATTTTTAGCAAATTCTGCTAAATTTCTTTTACAACTATTGATCGAGATTAGCTTTCCAATGGCAACATTAAATCTTCACTTTCCCTCTGGAATGTGGTGTACTACTTGCACTGTACTGGTCAACAGGAGCCGTCAATAGAATCTAACCTAGGCCTACTGGTCACCTGTCGTATGCAATTATTAATTCGGCGTCTGCGGTCAGTTAGCTGACATCTCTGCCTTGTTAGCTTTATTGTTGCATAGCAAGATTACAATTGTATACCACAGGAAGCTTACAATTGTATACCACAGGAAGCTTACAATTGTATACCACAGGAAGCGCGAAGCAAGAGGATAAACTGTCGACTATGAATTTACAGATTCACAGAAGGGCCAACTGTGAAACCTAGTGTTCACCCAGAAAGAAATCCATTTCCAGAAGGGGGCACACCTAGCTGAAAAAACATGAAAAATTGAAAAATTTCAAAAATAAATTTTATCGGTCTTTTCTGATAGAAATATGTCTGAATTTTACAAAACAATTATTATTTTTGGACAATTCACAATAGTTTTAAAGATATTTTCAATCAAAGGGGGGAGGGGGTTATACTGTGAGAGACACCAACATTTTGATCTAACTTAGTGGTGAAATATGCGGCTGTACTATTAATAAAATATAATTACCCCCCTGATGTTTTGATAATAAGGTCACTTGGCTCTCTTCCTAAATATTATTTGAAGGAAGAGTTTCCATACCAGGCTGGGGCTTGTTAAAAATCATTTTGTAGTTTATAGATAGGTATTCAGTAAAAACCGGGTTTTTTAAGGGTTAAGAAATTAGCTGAAAACCAGTCGTTAATTTCGGTTTTTGCAGGACATCTCAAAACCTATTCAAGATATCTGCACAGAATTTTGAACAACACACTTAAAGGACAGCCTTTTTTTTTTTTTATGTTTGCTTATAGTGTAGATATAGAATTATAATTATTTTTTTTTCAGAAGTATTATTTAAATAAAATATGTGCTCTATCAGCTAATGATTGCTATACACCAGCCAGAGGTTCAGAAGCCAGCTATTACAGTATATTAATTTATATATATGAAGGCTATACATTTTAAGTTTTTCTTACAATCTTGTCAAAATAAATTAAGAAATTTTAAGTTTTTGAAAATATGTTTATATTAAATAAATAATTTTGGTGCAAAACTAGTAAATTTCGTCAGAAACGTGAGTATATATTTTGAAGCATTTTCATCAGTTTCTAAAAAAATTAATTAAAATTTCCTTCATTTGAATTTGATCCAATTCTTTTTTTTACATTTTGCGGATTTCAGCTGGGTGTGCCCCCTTTTAATGGCGCTCTAATTTTAGCAAGGCGTGATAAAGTGCAATGTCAAGCAGGGAACTAAATGAAATGCTGTTCAGTTACGTGATGTTCAAAGCAACAAACTTAAAATATTATTCAGCAGACACAAAGTGTAGCAAGTAAAACACAGCATATTTAACACATATAATATTATTAAAGAAATAATTAATAACTGAAAATTATATATGCTTACGTTTAATGTTTAAAATTTCACTATGAATAACAAATAACCAAGGGACACAACTGTGAATCATTGAAAATGAAAGAGTGGCGCATACACGGAAGACAACTTTGGCGAGAACGATAGAGCGAAGTAATCTACATTTGTCAACAATCTTTGCCTACTTTATCACACAGTATTCAACGTCTAAATTTATCATTGTTAAAATCTACATTCACACTGTGACACTATATAACAAATATACAAATCATTACTACTAACAATCTTTGTCTACTTTATCACACAGTATTCAACGTCTAAATTTATCATTGTTAAAATATACAAATTATTACTACTAACAATCTTTGTCTACTTTATCACACATTATTCAACGTCTAAATTTATCACTGTTAAAAATCTACATTCACACTGTGACACTATATAACAAATATACAAATTATTACTTTGACTATGTGGTTCCTTGTATCTTTCAGGCACACACTCTGACATCTGTTCCTCATGCCACCAAATATGACGTCTTAAAGCTCTCTCACTGCACTGCAGATGCCTTAGACTTTATAGACCAGATCTAGGACGCCATGTATGGACCAAATCATATCCAGAAATTAAACAACAAGGACAAACGATAACAACAACGACCCTTCAATTAACAATGTGCAGTGATAAATACTTTGCCACAGTTCATTGGCAGTGAACCTCTATCAGGGGCAAATCTCTCTGATGACAAATCCACTGAACTAAAAGCATAGGGTGTCACTAAGAGAAGTAATTTAGATTTGCTTATCGATTGACATCCTCGCCTTCATCACGTGACATCTATAACACGCCTTGACCCATGGGTCATGGTATTTTTCCACACCTACTCATCGTGAGCAGAAATTACGCTACTTCCTCCAGAGTTAAGATTTAGGTCTTCCCATTGATACAGATTTGGGTTTACTCAAAACTGTAGGTCAGGGTCAGATTTACAAGTTAAATAATTTATTTTAATTATTTCCGTTCTCCCTTCACTGGACTTCAACTGGAAAACATCCAGTCTGTCTGTCCTTGTAATTTAAATGACTGGACTAAATGTGTATGTGACCCATTTACTTTTATACCAGTACATGAAATGCGACTGGGATAAAATGAATGCCCTCGTCGCAGAAGAGACTGACAGTATTAAATTAAAAGATTTATCACTATTAATAATCTACGTTCACAATGTGACATGAAATAAATATACAAGTTATTATTATCAACAATCTTCGCCTAGTGTATCACGCAGTATTAAATGACAAAATTTTCACTGTTAAAAAATCTACATTCATGCTGAAATAACAAACATACAAGGATTATTACTATAAACAGTATTAATTTATCTCAATGTCGTGGCCAAGCTTAAATGCCGAGAAAATTGATCAATGCTTTTATTTCGTGCTACTTTAAGATCAAACCTGATGCAAGAGACCATTGCATGACGACAGAATGTGGTAAAATGCTTTGAGCCAAAAATTGCTCAAGGCATTCTTCTGTATTTTGCGTTCAGTTAATTAATGAATAGTGCACGAGACTAATGTCAAGGACATTTTGCTTTCGTTAAGTGCCCAGCCCTCAGTGTGCAAGAGAATGCGTTCAACCATCTGTGTTGTCATCAAGTTAATTGGTTTACATTGACAACGTTGACAACGTCCATCTGTGTTGCCATCAAGTTAATTGGTTTACATTGACACCATTGAAAACTTCCATCTGTGTTGTCATCATGTTAATTGGTTTACATTGACAACATTGAAAACGTTCATCAGTTTTGCCATCACGTTAATTGGTTTACATTGACAACATTGAAAACGTCCATCTGTGTTGTCATCAAGTTAATTGGTTTACATTGACAACATTGAAAACGTCCATCTGTGTTGTCATCAAGTTAATTGGTTTACATTGACAACATTGAAAACATTGAAAAACTTCAATGACTTACATTACACTATCAATTGGGACTAGGACATTTTCATGGTTGACCTTGATTTCTCTTCACTTTTACGAGTTTAACCAGATCCTTCTCCATCTCCCCAAATCTCTGGTAGTCACTGTTGCTAGAATGTTGTAGAAATGGAAAGAAACAATCAACTGTTTGTCCAGTATCAGGGTGATATTTTACTGAAAGTCTCCACTAGATGGGATATAGTTTTATGGCATGCATTCAATATGAGAGAGATTTCTTTGATTGACTCCAGTATTTTACAAATGTGTACAGCAATCCCTTGCTTTAGCATTCCTCTTCCAATAGTCGTATGCGATCGAGACCCATCGACAGTCGATTAATATACCTTTATTTAAAAATCCATACCTTTGGCTTTTAGAAGGAACTCCCTCTTAAGTTCAGCTACTCAGACGCCATATTGCTCACATTCAGACACCAGGATATGCTACAGTGCAAATATTTTACTTTAATGGGTTACATCAATTTTCTTGAATGTTTGGACGTTTATAATTGACAGTTAATTTTCTTGAGGCTTAATGCACTTGTAAATCTAATGCGGCACCTAGAAGTAAATTAGAAAAGAAAATATATATTTGTCGGATGTTATCAAATATAAAACTTTCAATTACCTTCTCACCATTAATGGTGGAAGTAATTGTGTATGGATGTTGAAACATTTGATCACATTAAATACAGTTCATGAATATTTGATCATATTAAATACATACATGAACATTCGATCACATTAAATACATACATGAACATTTGATTATATTAAATACAGTACATGAACATTCGATCACATTAAATACAGTACATGAACATTTGATCACATTAAATACAGTACATGAACATTTGCATCTGTGCCTGTTGGTTGTAAACATATGTTCTTGTTGTCATTGCAATATATTATAACTCAAATAGGTTTAGGTAAACAACATTTTCGGACTCCAGGTGAGTATATATAATATTCATCGTTCTTTCGGTATAAAATACATAGATTTCACACTGTTATGTATGCGAATATTCATCATCATTCTCTGGGCATCGAATACGTAGGATTTCACACTGGTATGTATGTGTAAATACTTTAATTCTGTGAAGATAAATAGATTCAAACTGTGATTATTGATTACTAATTTGACTTGTATTGTTAGGATAGAGACTGAATGAGTGGTGGACATTATCTGAACATTTATTCTCAGTATAAGTGTCTGTGTTATTTTCAACTGTATTCGTTTGTATGTTTTGATTGTTGATTTCATAAATTTATTGTTGTTTGTATGTTTTGATTGTTGATTTAATAAATGTATTGTTTGTTTCTTACTTGTCCTTCTTACGCATAATATCTAAATTATTGTTTGGAGTAAGAGTGGGTGGACGGGAGCTCGTTAAAATAAATTAAAAGACTGACCTAATTACTTCTTCAGTAAGGCGTTCCCCCACCTACGGAAGAAATTGTGTCAGTAGGACGTCTATCTAAATGATGTAAGGGGAAGAGTTCTGTAGTGCCAGGTGATCCGCCAAGTGGAAGACACGTTTTGCGTTCTATTGGAATTTATTATCATTATAAGAATTAAAATTCTAGTCACTTGTATTTAGTCATAAATTATTAAATGGACCATACTAGTAATCATAACCAGTAGCGGGTGTACCTCATAGATAGATAGATAGATTGATAGACAGACAGATAGATAGATAGACAGACAGACAGACAGACAGACAGACAGAGAGAGAGAAAGAGAGAGAGAGAGAGGGAGAGGGACAGTGTATGAATAATATATGGAATTCCGTCGTTTTATAATTAACGGTCTTACTGTGCCCGGCAGGAGCACATAACCCAGGGTCAAATTGACTAGTCAGCTGAGAGCATTGTCTAAGATATTTTTAGCTGTAAATCAAGTCTGCCTGATTTGCTTTATCAGACAAATTCATTCAAAATGGAGTCATTTCAGTTGTTTAATTCAATTCTTTTTAATTTACATATCTCTATTGTAGACGTTTTGCAACAAAACCAGATGGCAAGGCAGCTCATTGCCCCCCTCTCTCTTTCTCTCCTTCTCATTGTAGCCGTAATTTTCTGTTTACTCGGAAATGGGCAAAATCTGTATTAGGTGATCGTCATATATCATTTGCTTCTATTTCTTTTAGGAGATTTAACATTCCATTCCATTCTGAGAAAGCTATTTACTATACTTGCCATTCATCACCCGATAGAAACTGAGCATTCTATTTTTAATACACTTTAAATTATATATGCCATACTTAGAAAGCTTTATACACTACATGTCTTATCTAGGACACTTCACTACATGTCTTATCTAGGACACTGTATACACTACATGTCTTATCTAGGACACTGTATACACTATATGTCTTATCTAGGACTCTTTATACACTACATGTCTTATCTAGAACACTTTATACACTACATGTCTTATCTAGGACACTTTATACACTACATATCTTATCTAGGACACTTTATACACTACATGTCTTATCTAGGACACTTCACTACATGTCTTATCTAGGACACTGTATACACTACATGTCTTATCTAGGACACTTCACTACATGTCTTATCTAGGACACTGTATACACTACGTGTCTTATCTAGGACACTTTATACACTACATTTCTTATCTAGAACACTTTATACATTAATGTCTTATCTAGAACGTCATACATAGAACGCTTTACACACTACATGTCTTATCTAGAACGCTTTATACACTATATGCCACACCTAGAATGCCATATCTAGAACGCTTTAATATGCCATACCTAGAACGCTTTAAAGAAAGCTGTCATGCCTACAACGCTTTATACATTCCGTCATACTTAGCACGCTTGTACAATATGTCATACCTAGAACGCTTTAAACAATATATCATACCTAGAATGTTTTTACAATATATCATACCTAGAATGTTTTTATTGTATATATTGTACATAATGCTTAATTGTACATAATTGTACATAATACAGTATATCATACCTAGAACGCTTTATACAATATGTCATGCCTAGAATGCTTTATACAATATCATACCTAAAATGCATTACAAAATACATACTTACAACGCTTTATACAATATGCCATGCTTAGAATGCTTTATACAATATATCATACCTAAAATGCATTACAAAATACATACTTACAAAGCTTTATACAATATGTCATATCTAAAATGCCTGTCATTCATAGAAAGCTTCATACAGCACATGCCATACTTAGAATTCTGTTACTGTACATGTCATTCCTACAATACTTTACACATATCATACTTAGAATTCTGTTACTGTACATGTCATTCCTACAATACTTTACACATATCATACTTAGAATTCTGTTACTGTACATGTCATTCCTACAATACTTTACACATATCATACTTAGAATTCTGTTACTGTACATGTCATTCCTACAATACTTTACACATATCATACTTAGAATTCTGTTACTGTACATGTCATTCCTACAATACTTTACACATATCATACTTAGAATTCTGTTACTGTACATGTCATTCCTACAATACTTTACACATATCATACTTAGAATTCTGTTACTGTACATGTCATTCCTACAATACTTTACACATACCATACTTAGAATTCTGTTACTGTACATGTCATTCCTACAATACTTTACACATATCATACTTAGAATTCTGTTACTGTACATGTCATTCCTACAATACTTTACACATATCATACTTAGAATTCTGTTACTGTACATGTCATTCCTACAATACTTTACACATATCATACTTAGAATTCTGTTACTGTACATGTCATTCCTACAATACTTTACACATATCATACTTAGAATTCTGTTACTGTACATGTCATTCCTACAATACTTTACACATGCCATACTTAGGATTCTTTTACTGTACATGTCATTCCTACAATACTTTACACATATCATACTTAGAATTCTTTTACTGTACATGTCATTCCTACAATACTTTACACATGCCATACTTAGAATTCTTTTATTGTACATGTCATTCCTACAATACTTTACACATATCATACTTAGAACATATGATACAAAACTTCATTCCTAGAGTGCTTAATATAATACATGTCATTCATGGAATACTTATACAATTCATGTCACACCTGGAACGCTTTATACAATAAATGACATTCCTGGATTGTTTAATACATGTGATTCTTTGAATGCTTTATACGTGTTATTTCGACAATGATTACTAATAGCGATGTACATGCATTTTTATTTAAAAAATAATATTATGCTGTAATTTTGTTATTTGTGTTTTTATTAATATTAGTAATGAAATATTAATAGTTTTAATTTCAATTTGCATCTATGTGTGACGCCAACACCACATAGTTATTGATCATGATTATGTGTATTAATTAATCTTTCATAACTAATTACAAGTATTGAGAATCTTAATTTCAGCTATTAATAATTCTCCAGCAGACATCACTCGTCTCTCGCACTTGGCCGATATGCAGGCGCTGTAAATGTTTTCTCTCTTCCACAATATTAAGACATTTACCGTCATGTTTCCGTAGGTAGAAAACTTCTTACTAAAGGAGAAGACAAATCTATCTTTAATTTATATTTAGGGAGTCCCCTTCCACCCACTTTCTTCTCCAACAAAGGTTATCTATATGTGTTAGAAGGTCAATAGATTTATTAAATCACCAATTAAATATACATATGACATACAATGAAAAAGATTACTTGACATCAATACCTCCACGAATAATTTCTTTGTTTCATAATCTTATATTAAAAAAAAATACAATTCAACAAATCAATACAAATCACAAGATAGGTCTTATTAGAGGGCAGAAATGGAGTTGTTAGAGATATTCTATACATAACCTAATTTAGACAAAACAGCAATTGTCTTTTGCTCGATTTTCTTTTGCAACAATGTCACAAGTTTATTGTCCACCGTCAACTCCATGTGCCTCCCTCCACACATGTTGAAAGAACACTGATGGGTTGTTAGTCAAACCTGGCACCCTTTATCGTCATGTCAGTTTCTTCAAGCAGAATAACAACTACAACAACATTAGCACTTCCTTATACCAGAATTAATGTAAAGCAAATAAAAGTTTGTCTCTGGTGAATGAATGCCATATGTATAAATAATTTTAGCATTCATGTAAAGCAAATAAAAGTTTGTCTCTGGTGAATGAATGCCATATGTATAAATAATTTTAGCATTCATGCAAAGCAAATAAAAGTTGCCTTATGATTATAATGAAATTAAATAGAAAATAAAATTATTTGAATTAAATGTTGTTACTTCTCATTTAGCTTTATTAATATTTTATTCAGTACCATGTACTTAATGGATCTGTTTCTAATAACAGGAATATTACCAGCATGAGTGAAATGAATGTAATAAAACTAAGATATTTGATAGCGATATGCATCATTTGATTGTGATATATATAAGATTTATTTATCTACTATCTATCTATCTATTTATTTATCTACTATCTATCTATCTATCTATCTATCGATCGATCTATCTATCTATCTGTCTGTCTGTCCATCCGTCTATCTCTGAGTGTGATTGTGGTATATAAACTGTTTATAGTAAAAAGCATGCACTCCTTTCTTGAAACGAATTGTACATTCTAAAGAACTGGGTCATTCTAAAGAATTGGGTCACTAGGCGTCGAGCGTGACTTCTAAGAAGCTACTTTTTAACTGTTTTCATAGAATCGTAAATTTACTGCATAAATCCAATTTTTTATTTTAATTTTTCTTAGCACTGCATAATTTGAGATCGTGTGCTGAAAATAATGTCGCTTCTTTGGAACGAGGGACTTGAATGTTTTCTTTGTTGAACTAGGAACGGATACGTTCACAGAATACAGTGGTTTTTACAAATCACGGGTGTGCAATATTTTACAATTTTCTTCAAAATGATCACACAAACCTCCTGAGAGATGAAAACCACTGTGAAAATAATGAAAGATAAACAGTGAAAGGAAGATTTCTTCTAAGACAAGATTTATTATCACCTTGCTGGCTTAGCACGCACGAGGCCATCGCTCAATGTTTACAATTTGTGAAAGATCAAATGATTGGCATTTCTTAAGTGTGCAGTCGAAGAATAATGGGCAGAATGGCTGATTTCTTTCTACATTTTAATAGGTAAAGCCGAGTTTATTTGACTGTTTGCTGATAAGTGGTTACCGGGTTAAATATGAATGGTTAAATATGAATGATAGGTTTGTTTGGGATTATTTTTTTTAAGAAATGACACTTCTACTTTAAGTGATATGTGTCATTCTTAGAAAGCCTTATCATAAGTGTACCATTCCAAACCAGCTTTAGTCCGCTTTAAATTGTACATACCATTCTAAAGCAGCTTTAAATAAACGTGCTGTTTCTAGTCCGCTTTAAGGTGATCACCATCTATTCTCGTCATGGTGGTTTGTTTGTATTGTTGCTGCGGTCCGTTTTGATCTTAATAGGCATCGAAAAGTCATTAAAATAATTCCGATGGTGGCAGACCAATATGTTGTTGGGGGGTGTGGTCTTATCTCGTCATGGTTTGATGCGTTTGAGTAGTTGATGGTTGCTGTTAAATTTGCTGAGTCTAACCCATTTTGGTACTCTGCGTCTTTTCTTTTTCCTGTCAGTTTGAGTGCTTGATATGAGAGTATGTTTTGTCGTCGTGTTTGTTTCTTTGTTGTTGTTGTCTGTGTTTATTGTGCTGTGTTGGTCTGTTTGGAGAGTCTTGTATTCAGTTCGGTCATAACAGTCATAAAAAAAAAAAAAACGCTCCCTACTCGGCAAAACTTCAAACGCACGCACAAGCAGTTACATAAAGTTTTCAGCGAGATTCTAATAAAATATCTCATGCTGTGGACATCGGCCATGCTAAAAACTCGCACACAAACAGGCGAGCATTTCAAAGTGCTACTGCAAATACAAGTCTAGAAAAATAAGATTAGTAATAAAATATTACATAAAATAATTAATAAAAATATTAATGATACGATTAATTTAATATGGTGGTATTTTAGATCCTTACACCAACTTTTGGATACAAAAACAAATGTTGAATTTTACTCTTGTATTGATAGAGAAAAGAACGCTGTTCCATCAAGACACACTTGGGATCTGAACGCCGAATTTTAAAGATGAAAGTAAGATACAGTATGAAAGTGCTCCTCAAGCTGTCGACATTTCTGTGCCGACTGCTCACTGTACTGAACCAGAATGGATTTAATTACAGCCAATAATACTCCACTTTGCAATAAATACTTCTTAAATCCAGGCATTTCGTATCGTTTTGTAAAGAGAGCCAAGTGCAGCAAGCGGTTCCAGCAATTTAAATTCTTTATTGTCGTTCTCTCAAGTATTATGTCAGTGAGTTCAAATTGCCTGCCAGTACGTCACTCTTGCAATTTGAAATCCATCTTGAATAGAGGAGATATGAACCGTTCTTAAACCCAGTAATACATTTCAAATTTAATCAAATTTTAAAATGAAAGAAAAATTAATAAAATTAGTGGGGGGGGGGGCTTTAAGGCTGTGGTGTGTTCTAATAAATGTTATTTGAACACATGCAATATTGATCAAAATAAGAAACTTTCTGTAAATGTGTATTTACAAATTAATGGAGTTTTTGTAGATTTGTCGATACAATTGTAGAGGTAAAAATCTAAATACAGTTTTCCTATCATCCTTCAGACAACTACACAAGCGATTTTCTTGTATAACATACAGTTCTTAAACACGCTGCTACAAGAGTAGTATATGTAGCAATAGTTGTATGCCGTTACTTTTGTCATGAAATGGAGATTCCATTGTTATTAAATTGTAATTTTTAATGTATTGAGGAATCGTGCTTATTATTTAAATGATGGAAACAAGAGCTATATAAAATCGAAATGTATCAGTTATATGGACGTTAAACGTGATTAGTATTCTGTTCCCTATGTAGACATATGGACGTGAAACGTGATTAGTATTCTGTTCCCTATGTAGACATATGGACGTGAAACGTGATTAGTATTCTGTTCCCTATGTAGACATATGGACGTGAAACGTGATTAGTATTCTGTTCCCTATGTAGACATATGGACGTGAAACGTGATTAGTATTCTGTTCCCTATGTAGACATATGGACGTTAAACGTGATTAGTATTCTGTTCCCTATGTAGACATATGGACGTGAAAGGTATACTTCCGAGTGGATGAGTACAGGATGAAAGCATGAGCGGGGCGAGCGTTGAGAGGCAGTAGTTGTAGTCAGTTTTTACGACCTTCACATCATGATGTCTGAATAGGAAACAATCCCTGCTATGTCGCGATAGATGACACAAGGTCAGCGTGTTTACGTGTGTCCAGCTGTCCGTCAAATTACGAAGGTAAGGTGGGCGAAGTTTGTTATGCCTGATTGTTCAATGCGCCAGATAATCAAGGTTGGATAGAAGTGGCCGAAGTCCGACTTTATTTTTAAGGAGACTAAGGCTGATCATACGAGTGAAATAGTTAAGATGCCGTATGACAAGGATCGCCCGCCTGGACGCGAGAATAAAACTGAATGACACGAGACGCGGATTTAATTAGTCAGAATCTTTTTCACAATTTCTGGCAAGAGAAATTCATTCCACTTTCATTGACGGAATTACGATAATCATTCGATTACGACAATCACTAGATTACGATAATCACTAGATTACGACAATCATTAGATTACGACAATCACTCGATTAGGACAATCACTAGATTACGACAATCACTAGATTACGATAATCATTAGATTACGACAATCACTCGATTACGACAATCACTAGATTACGACAATCATTAGATTACGACAATCACTAGATTACGACAATCACTAGATTACGACAATCATTAGATTACAATAATCACTAGAGTGCAATAATCACTCGATTACGACAATCACTCGATTACGATAATCACTAGAGTGCAATAATCACTCGATTACGATAATCACTAGATTACAATAATCACTCGATTACGACAATCTCAAATACGATAATCACTAGACTCACACACACAAAGAAGAAAGATACAACTCGAGAGATACAAGACTTTCAGACTCGTTTTGTAATTGCAGACGTTAGTACAAGATATCCAACTGTCTGAGGTCCTACTGTCTGCAAATAATTGAATTGTACTTCTTAAATCCAGACAATGGAAAAGCTCTTTTACAGTTTCTACTAAGAGGCATAATTTAAAAATTAATGATTTATCGTTTTTCATATCTATACAATTACAAAATATAAACATTTGTGATTCCTGGATAGTTTCAAATATAAAATTAATTTTATCAATAAGTATTGACATACTAGATGGCAGCAATCATTGGCAATTTTCGCCTATCCAACAATTAAGTAAAATCATAAATAAATAAATTTCGTTTTCTACACTACAGTGCCCGTTAATATTGGCCAGTTTCGCGCTAATCAACAAAGACAAATTTCACAAATAAAATATGTTGTCTACAGTATAGTGCCAGTTAATGCGTAAGCATTGTATATGTAAGTAGAAATTTCAAATAGCATCACTAGAAAATGTTCAGGTCAAGAAAGAATACTATTGGGAATACTAACCGGAAAACCAAGTTATATATTTTACAATTACCGGTATCCCAATGCATTTTGGTTAGCGACCGGTTTCTTCCAATGACCTCATTCAACACGGTAGAAAGGTTCTAAAATTCATTTCCCCCGCATTCAGATTGCTCCTTTCGCCTGCCTATAATTTGATTCGTTCTGCCTCTAGTACGTCATTTCGATTCTTTGCAATGATAACTCATTACTCAATTGTCCCAGTGAACCTTTTCACAAGTCCCTAAGGATATGGAATGGATGTCAAACCTGATCTACTCAACTTATACCTCAATTCTGTCCTCCAGCAAAATCTGACTGTATTCATACACGATAAAATACAAAACAGTTAAGATGGATGGATGGATGGATGGATAGATAGATAGATAGATAGATAGATAGATAGATAGATAGATAGATAGATAGATAGATAGATAGATAGATAGATAGATAGATAGATAGATAGATAGATAGATAGATAGATAGATAGATTTGAAAGTGTCTTAGCTGGAAATAAACAACTCAAGTTGAAAATGTTCTAAAAATTGCTGATATAATTCAAACCAGTGAGTAGTTTTTATTATCCAATGGTTGTGATTTACGAGAATGAGAACAGCCAATGGACTGAAGTTAAAATGTTTACCTGCTATAGTGAAATCTATTGTCTAATCACTTTGAATTTGGAGTGGCAAGAAGAAGTCAAGTCTTGAAAGGTAACCAAGGTCTGTTAGCTGACTGATTTAGAGAGAACTGACTTAGAAATATTTCATGTAATTTTGCTATTGATATCTTATACTTGTGTTTCAATAAGATGTATTATGTGAGTAGACTATTATTTCTACAAATGTTTGAACTAAGCTGCTAGCACAATGTTTACTAATCACCTGACATTCTTTTGAAATGTTGTATTTATTATGCAGTGTGTATGTATTGGATTAATAAATGCCATTGCATGAAACTGTAAGCTGAGACTGGGATGTAAGAAAGAATGGAATTATAAAGTGATAGCTGGAAGCCTAGTGTTTGTTCTCTAATTGTATTTTGCGGAGACAAGTATGTTCTCTGATTGTATTTTGCAGAGACAAGTATGTTCTCTGATTGTATTTTGCAGAGACAAGTATGTTCTCTGATTGTATTTTGCAGAGACACGTATGTTCTCTGATTGTATTTTACAGAGACAAGTATGTTCTCTGATTGTATTTTGCAGAGACACGTATGTTCTCTGATTGTATTTTACAGAGACAAGTATGTTCTCTGATTGTATTTTACAGAGACAAGTATGTTCTCTGATTGTATTTTACAGAGACAAGTATGTTCTCTGATTGTATTTTACAGAGACACGTATGTTCTCTGATTGTATTTTACAGAGACACGTATGTTCTCTGATTGTATTTTACAGAGACAAGTAGCCTATTCTACTTTCATTTCAATGTTTGATTTGAACCTCTTGGTTTACTGTTTGTAAATTCCACTAATTAGCTTTAGCTAATTCATAGTTGAAATTAATGAAAGTTCCAAATGCCATATATATTTCATTCATTATAATACAGTCATGATTATAATACAATTTTACTAGTGATTCACGCAACGCGTGTTAACTCATTAGCCTTTCCCATGACAACAATTAATCAACAAGAAACGTGACTATAAACACTATTCTCCACCATTTTACAAGTGTAATAATCGCTAACGCCACTTAGACAAATATATTCTACATAGATAAATATGATCTACTAAATCTAAGTCATAGATAAAATGTTCTACAAAATCTAAGTCATAGATGTTCCATTTCCACTAGTGAATAACATCGGCCTAATTTTTTTATAGTAGATCTTAATTCGTCATAGCTATTGACTTCTCTTTCATTTTAATGTTTCACAACCTTAAACCCCATCGTCCTAATTTTAATTTGTGAGAGCTATTGACTTATATTTCATTTTAATGTTTCACAACCTTAAACCCCATCGTCCTAATTTTAATTTGTCAGAGCTATTAACTTCTCATGCAACTATTCACTTTTCTACTATCCTCATGTACCCTCGTATCTTCATCCACACCCTCCAACCCCTTACTACAGCAAACATGAATTTACAACAAGCTAATGAGTTGATTTTTTTTAAATTAAAAACGGAAAGAGTAATATCAAGAAAACCGGAGATTTCTTTAGTTTTCCATTACAAAGCGTAATGAGAACAATGTATGATTCTGCTTGAGTTCATCATTACAAAGATCTCTGATCTTGAGAGGCAGTGCTTTCAAGCTGCTTTCCTCATCAACTCGATTCTCGGTTAAATTAGTACTCCAAAAAGCAAAATAACATAAAACAGAGAGAGAGACAAAATTGGTTATATTTTTGTGATGTAAATGAATCTAACCAAGAAGTAGCTGTTTTTCTGGTCCAATATCTGTGGGATTCATTTTGATGGTTATGAAAGGCAATTGGCACATTTGCAGGAAAAACAATTGGCACATTTATAGGAAAAGCAATTGGCACATTTGTAGGAAAAGCAATTGGCACATTTGTAGGAAAAGCAATTGGCACATTTGTAGGAAAAGCAATTCGCTGCATTATATTGGAAGCAATTGTTCTTGTTGATTCTGTTCATAGTGTTATTGTTAGCACTTGATTGGCTGTTTGTATGACCTCGTGGCCTATTTTACCACTAGCTTACATGACTGAGCGATAAAATAATGAAAGTAAATATATGTCCAATGAAGTCTGCAACAGTTTAGAATAATCTAGGAAATGCTTTAAAACTAATAAAACAAAAGAAATATATACATGTTTGTGATTTGTTTGTGTTGTGGGTGTGAATAAATATGTCAGCGAGGGGGGTAGGATAGACAACACAATAAAATCATGCTGAGTCAACACTCGTCCTACTGTTTACGTCAAGATTTAGCCAAAGGCTCTTCCCACTACGTCCCATGAGATACTAGATTGGGCTCCGAGCCTAGTGGCTCTAGCACTGCGACTAGCTGTAAAACGGAGAAAGCCAACGTAACTGAAACACTGAGAAAATAAATCTAGCTGTAACATAAACTAAATAAATCTCACTGTAACACAGAGAAAGTCAATGTAAGTGTAACACGGAGAAAATAAATCTAACTGTAACATAAACTAAATAAATCTAACTCTAACATAGATTAAATCAATCTAACTGTAACACAGAGAAAGTCAATCTAACACTGTAACACAGACTAAATCAATCTATCTGTAGCATACACTAAATCTGTCTAACTGTAAAACTAAGAAAATCATTCTAACTGTAACACGGAGTAATTCAATCTAACTGTAACAAGGAGAAAGTCAATCTTACTGCAACACGGAGAAAGTCATCCTTACAGTAACACGGAGAAAGTCAATTTAACTGTAACCCTAAGAATGTCAATCTAATTGTAACCCGGAATAAGTCAACTTCAATGTACCATGGAGAATGTCAATCTAACAGTAACCCTAAGAATGTCAACCTAACTGGAAAACGGAGAAAGTCCACCTTACTGTAACACGAAGAGAGTCGACCTAACTGTTACACAGAGAAAGTGAATCTAACTTGCTGTGTTGAAACATGTTCGTGCCGATTTCAATTTATTTAGTGCACTGGGCGAGGATGCAGTTCTGCAAAGCGAACCAGCAGAGAAATGAAATTTGTATAAAAATAATTGTATTTTCTGAAGGTATAATGTTTCCTTTCCTGGTACCCTATACTTCTTATGACAACTGTTTACATTTCTGCTGCATTGGCAACAAATTGTGAACACGTGTGGTGGATGGATAATTATAATTAATTCTACGTTAAACTCCTCTAACATTTCCCTTGTATAAATACATTTACATATTTTTTCTGCTATTCACAATACTTTGCATTGCTTTTGTTTGTTTTATCCTAGAGAGATAGATGTTGTTTGAACTATTTCATTTCTTTCCAGGTGGTTGGGTAAAATCGTCAATAGAGTCTTTTCAAACCCACCCGAATTTTACTCTTCTTGAATATATGTGTTTAGCTACACTTTTTAATTCACATGTTTAGCTATTTAATACACATGTTTAACTACACTGTTTAATACACAAGTTTAGCTATTTAATACACACGTTTAGCTACACTTTTTAATACACATGTTTAGCTACACTTTTAATACACATGTTTAGCTACACTGTTTAATACACACGTTTAGCTATTTAATACACACGTTTAGCTACACTTTTTAATACACGTTTAGCTATTTAATACACACGTTTAGCTATTTAATACACACGTTTAGCTATTTAATACACACGTTTAGCTATTTAATACACACGTTTAGCTACATTTTTAATACACATGTTTAGATATTTAATACACACGTTTAGCTATTTAATACACACGTTTAGCTACACTTTTTAATACACATGTTTAGATATTTAATACACACGATTAGCTACACTTTTTAATACACATGTTTAGATATTTAATACACATGTTTAGCTACACTTTTAATACACATGTTTAGCTACACTTTTAATACACATGTTTAGCTACACTTTTAAAACACATGTTTAGCTACACTTTTAATACACATGTTTAGCTACACTTTTAAAACACATGTTTAGCTACACTTTTAATACACATGTTTAGCTACACTTTTATTACACATGTTTAGCTACACTTTTATTACACATGTTTAGCTACACTTTTAATACACATGTTTAGCTACACTTTTATTACACATATTTAGCTACACTTTTAATACACATGTTTAGCTACACTTTTAATACACAAGTTTAGCTATTTAACACACATGTTTAGCTACACTTTCAACATACATGTTTGGCTACACTTTCACTATATGTGTTGAACTACTAATACTGATATACAAATAAAATCCCAATTACTTCCTGATGACAACATTCATTAAACTAAAAATACAAAGTCGATCTGAGCCAAAGGAATGAAAATGGTTTATTTCTCTGAGGAAATAGTGGAAGAATCAAAGAGTAATATATTTCTGTCTCTCCCTCACTCACTCACTCCTCTCTCTCTCTCTCTTTATCTCTCAAGATTCCCCCAAAGGATAAAAATGAAAATGGAAAAAGAAACTGCGTCTCGCGAATTTGAACACATAACAAGCCAGACTAAATACCTACTACAACCTCTAGCCAAACACTTTGCAGTCATTCAACCAGCTTCGGCCAAAAGTAACACAAAGTCAGACAAAACATCCATCTAGCCAAACACTTTGCAGTCATTCAACCAGCTTCGGCCAAAAGTAACACCAAGTCAGACAAGACACCCATCTAGCCAAACATTTTGCAGTCATTCAACCAGCTTCGGCCAAAAGTAACACCAAGTCAGACAAGACACCCATCTAGCCAAACACTTTGCAGTCATTCAACCAGCTTCGGCCAAAAGTAACACCAAGTCAGACAAGACACCCATCTAGCCAAACACTTTGCAGTCATTCAACCAGCTTCGGCCAAAAGTAACACCAAGTCAGACAAGACACCCGTCTAGCCAAACACTTTGCAGTCATTCAACCAGCTTCGGCCAAAAGTAACACCAAGTCGGACAAGACACCCGTCTAGCCAAACATTTTGCAGTCATTCAACCAGCTTCGGCCAAAAGTAACACCAAGTCGGACAAGACACCCGTCTAGCCAAACATTTTGCAGTCATTCAACCAGCTTCGGCCAAAAGTAACACCAAGTCGGACAAGACACCCGTCTAGCCAAACATTTTGCAGTCATTCAACCAGCTTCGGCCAAAAGTAACACCAAGTCAGACAAGACACCCATCTAGCCAAACACTTTGCAGTCATTCAAACAGCTTCGGCCAAAAGTAACACCAAGTCAGACAAGACACCCATCTAGCCAAACACTTTGCAGTCATTCAACCAGCTTCGGCCAAAAGTAACACCAAGTCAGACAAGACACCCATCTAGCCAAACATTTTGCAGTCATTCAACCAGCTTCGGCCAAAAGTAACACCAAGTCAGACAAGACACCCATCTAGCCAAACATTTTGCAGTCATTCAACCAGCTTCGGCCAAAAGTAACACCAAGTCAGACAAGACACCCATCTAGCCAAACACTTTGCAGTCATTCAACCAGCTTCAAACAAAAGTAACACCAAGTCAGACAAGACACCCATCTAGCCAAACATTTTGCAGTCATTCAACCAGCTTCAAACAAAAGTAACACCAAGTCAGACAAGACACCCATCTAGCCAAACATTTTGCAGTCATTCAACCAGCTTCAAACAAAAGTAACACCAAGTCAGACAAGACACCCATCTAGCCAAACATTTTGCAGTCATTCAACCAGCTTCAAACAAAAGTAACACCAAGTCAGACAAGACACCCATCTAGCCAAACATTTTGCAGTCATTCAACCAGCTTCAAACAAAAGTAACACCAAGTCAGACAAGACACCCATCTAGCCAAACATTTTGCAGTCATTCAACCAGCTTCAAACAAAAGTAACACCAAGTCAGACAAGACACCCATCTAGCCAAACACTTTGCAGTCATTCAACCAGCTTCGGCCAAAAGTAACACCAAGTCAGACAAGACACCCATCTAGCCAAACACTTTGCAGTCATTCAACCAGCTTCGGCCAAAAGTAACACCAAGTCAGACAAGACACCCATCTAGCCAAACATTTTGCAGTCATTCAACCAGCTTCGGCCAAAAGTAACACCAAGTCAGACAAGACACCCATCTAGCCAAACATTTTGCAGTCATTCAACCAGCTTCGGCCAAAAGTAACACCAAGTCGGACAAGACACCCGTCTAGCCAAAGTGCATTGCAACCATTCAAGCTGCACTCAGTCCAGCAATGAAAAGATAAAAAAATAACAGTTGTTCAGTCAACTTCCAGCCAAATGAAAAGATAAAAAAATAACAGTTGTTCAGTCAACTTCCAGCAATGAAAAGATAAAAAAATAACAGTTGTTCAGTCAACTTCCAGCCAAATGAAAAGATAAAAAAATAACAGTTGTTCAGTCAACTTCCAGCCAAATGAAAAGATAAAAAAATAACAGTTGTTCAGTCAACTTCCAGCAATGAAAAGATAAAAAAATAACAGTTGTTCAGTCAACTTCCAGCCAAATGAAAAGATAAAAAAATAACAGTTGTTCAGTCAACTTCCAGCCAAATGAAAAGATAAAAAAATAACAGTTGTTCAGTCAACTTCCAGCCAAATGAAAAGATAAAAAAATAACAGTTGTTCAGTCAACTTCCAGCCAAATGAAAAGATAAAAAAATAACAGTTGTTCAGTCAACTTCCAGCCAAATGAAAAGATAAAAAAATAACAGTTGTTCAGTCAACTTCCAGCCAAATGAAAAGATAAAAAAATAACAGTTGTTCAGTCAACTTCCAGCCAAATGAAAAGATAAAAAAATAACAGTTGTTCAGTCAACTTCCAGCCAAATGAAAAGATAAAAAAATAACAGTTGTTCAGTCAACTTCCAGCCAAATGAAAAGATAAAAAAATAACAGTTGTTCAGTCAACTTCCAGCCAAATGAAAAGATAAAAAAATAACAGTTGTTCAGTCAACTTCCAGCCAAATGAAAAGATAAAAAACTAACAGTTGTTCAGTCAACTTCCAGCCAAATGAAAAGATAAAAAAATAACAGTTGTTCAGTCAACTTCCAGCCAAATGAAAAGATAAAAAAATAACAGTTGTTCAGTCAACTTCCAGCCAAATGAAAAGATAAAAAAATAACAGTTGTTCAGTCAACTTCCAGCCAAATGAAAAGATAAAAAAATAACAGTTGTTCAGTCAACTTCCAGCCAAATGAAAAGATAAAAAAATAACAGTTGTTCAGTCAACTTCCAGCCAAATGAAAAGATAAAAAAATAACAGTTGTTCAGTCAACTTCCAGCCAAATGAAAAGATAAAAAAATAACAGTTGTTCAGTCAACTTCCAGCCAAATGAAAAGATAAAAAAATAACAGTTGTTCAGTCAACTTCCAGCCAAATGAAAAGATAAAAAAATAACAGTTGTTCAGTCAACTTCCAGCCAAATGAAAAGATAAAAAAATAACAGTTGTTCAGTCAACTTCCAGCCAAATGAAAAGATAAAAAAATAACAGTTGTTCAGTCAACTTCCAGCCAAATGAAAAGATAAAAAAATAACAGTTGTTCAGTCAACTTCCAGCCAAATGAAAAGATAAAAAAATAACAGTTGTTCAGTCAACTTCCAGCCAAATGAAAAGATAAAAAAATAACAGTTGTTCAGTCAACTTCCAGCCAAATGAAAAGATAAAAAAATAACAGTTGTTCAGTCAACTTCCAGCCAAATGAAAAGATAAAAAAATAACAGTTGTTCAGTCAACTTCCAGCCAAATGAAAAGATAAAAAAATAACAGTTGTTCAGTCAACTTCCAGCCAAATGAAAAGATAAAAAAATAACAGTTGTTCAGTCAACTTCCAGCCAAATGAAAAGATAAAAAAATAACAGTTGTTCAGTCAACTTCCAGCCAAATGAAAAGATAAAAAAATAACAGTTGTTCAGTCAACTTCCAGCCAAATGAAAAGATAAAAAAATAACAGTTGTTCAGTCAACTTCCAGCCAAATGAAAAGATAAAAAAATAACAGTTGTTCAGTCAACTTCCAGCCAAATGAAAAGATAAAAAAATAACAGTTGTTCAGTCAACTTCCAGCCAAATGAAAAGATAAAAAAATAACAGTTGTTCAGTCAACTTCCAGCCAAATGAAAAGATAAAAAAATAACAGTTGTTCAGTCAACTTCCAGCCAAATGAAAAGATAAAAAAATAACAGTTGTTCAGTCAACTTCCAGCCAAATGAAAAGATAAAAAAATAACAGTTGTTCAGTCAACTTCCAGCCAAATGAAAAGATAAAAAAATAACAGTTGTTCAGTCAACTTCCAGCCAAATGAAAAGATAAAAAAATAACAGTTGTTCAGTCAACTTCCAGCCAAATGAAAAGATAAAAAAATAACAGTTGTTCAGTCAACTTCCAGCCAAATGAAAAGATAAAAAAATAACAGTTGTTCAGTCAACTTCCAGCCAAATGAAAAGATAAAAAAATAACAGTTGTTCAGTCAACTTCCAGCCAAATGAAAAGATAAAAAAATAACAGTTGTTCAGTCAACTTCCAGCCAAATGAAAAGATAAAAAAATAACAGTTGTTCAGTCAACTTCCAGCCAAATGAAAAGATAAAAAAATAACAGTTGTTCAGTCAACTTCCAGCCAAACAATGAAGCCAAGAGCTGCTAAAATATAAATATACATTTTAATTCACCAGTTTCTGTCCTGTACTTTATCCGTGATTTTCTTGATAAAGAACCGTTAATAGCGAGCAATGGCTTTCACCACCACCCCACACGGCTTAGGTTACAATAGTTTTAACATCCTCTTGTTCGTCAAGTCAGGTTATTATTTGTTAACGTGAACATGTCTTATCCGATAGTTTTTAATAAATAGTATCCAAAGTCAATAAGAAGACCGTTCTTGTAAATGTTAGTCAATCTTGACGTGTGGTTCCATGCACAGAGAGAGAGAAAAAGAGAAAGAAGGAGCAAAGAGACAATACTATCAATGGGAAGATAAAGGAAATAGTAATACAGAGAGAGAGAGAGAGAGAGAGAGAGAGAGAGAGAGAGAGAGAGAGTGAGTGAGAGAGAGAAAGGAAAAAGGAACAGAGAGACAATGCTATCAAATGAAAGATTTTTTTAAAAAAAACTAGCAAGAGAGAGAAAGAGAAAAACGAGGAAGAAGCAGAGGGAAAAGCCGACAGAAGCAGCTTGCAGACACAGACTAGTAGATTATAAACAGTCTGATATAAAATGTATTGATTGGAAAGAACAATTTCTAGGAACACATTAAATTCTTCCACTTGAGTACATCAAGCATCCGATCCTTTCCAACAGCCAGTGAACTAAGGACTCGTTCTTCAAGATGCATGCAGATTCTGTTTAACCTTCACCTTCACCATCATTTTTAGGCGTGTTTTCATGTCAATCCCGTCCCCCGACCCCATTATCATATGGTCGCTGAAAACATAAAATGTCCTTTACTGGAGGTTTCATGATAGCCAGTTTTTCTTTTCTTTTAAAGCAAAGTATTTATATTACCTCAAGGAAAAATCTCAATTGCTTGCAATGAACTTGTGATGGGCAGTTTAACAGATTATACTACACAAACCCCTAATCTGCTTAATCCCACCGTTACGGGTCTTTATAAATGCAGACAGAGAAAATTTAGTCAGTCCTCAGAGACAGTGACTGTTCTTTAATTTATCTCCCGCTTTTGTCTGAGTGTTACTGGTTCAGAATTCCTATCCAGACTTGTACGCTCATCTGCATCTTGACCTTTAATAGAAATTCAGGCCCCCACACTATCTCACAGTTTAGGGGGACACTTCCCAAGATATGTTATTATCTGACTTTTTAAGAACAATTAAAAAATTAAGCCCTTCCCCACCCCAAGCATTCACATATCTTCTTCTTTGTTTAAATATGGAAGAGGAAGGGTAACAAGTAACAAAATTTATTTAACACAAATTAAACAAAATAAAATTGATACATAATATTTGGTATTCACAGAGGCAAAGGATAAATAAAAAAATACTGTTAATATGACAGAAGTTATTATTAAATCAAATCTAAGCAGATTAACAGCGAGGTGTTCTTATTATTTGCTACCAAAATTTGGTAAAGAAGTAGGCTGCTATTAGTGGGACAGTTTGTGGTCCCTTAACAATGATAATTATAACTCATTTGTAGTCAATTCGGCTGACTCCAAAAGTCTTTGCTTCTTGTGGAGAGCTTAACGTCGCTTTAAAATTTAATCTTATTCTTTATAAAACAATCATTTTTCGTAGGTATTACAAAGAGTAGGAAAGTTTACATCACAGAGGCATTCTTAGGAGGTGTAATTTAGAAGTTGATCACCTAATCCAATGTTTATTGCTGATGACTGGGTTGGAAAGAATTATCAAAAGCAAATAATGTGATAGACCCCTAATAAAATTGAAAGATTAACTAAATAATAAAAATATAAAAATTAATTATTCCTTATTTCATTTGTGTTTCGTTTGTTACAAAACTAACAAAATACCTTGCAGTCTTTTCAAGCTACTTTCGAGAATAGTTTGGAGAGTGTGACCACAACACAACCCTAATTATTTATTATGATTGTTATTTAATCATTCATAACTAATTACAATTGATGAAAATCTTAATTTATGTTATTAATAATTCTCCCGAAGACACCACTCGTCTCTCTCACTTGGTGGATATGCAGGTTTCCTCTCTTCAACAACATTAAGACAATATTTACCTTATCAGAGAACATAAATTGAGTTATTAGAGATAAGTGATAATAGTTCTACATAACCTTGTACAGATGAAGCTGTCGTCATCTTTTTCACATCAAGTAACAATTTCATTGTCCACCTCAATTTCCACACGTTTTTCTCCGCAAGCAGAAAAAAACACTGAGGCGCTACTATTCCCCATAAGTCAACCTGGTGTTATCCCATTGTACCAGCTCCCTCAAGCAGAATAATAATTACTTTAATTCTAGTAATTTCTTTGGACTAGAATTGCTTGATGTGATCAGCATACATTGCTACCATATGTACCAGAAGTGTATTCTTTTACACTTAGACACACTGCAGCAGATGATTCTCTGCGTCCACCTGGTCTGATGGCTTTCAATCAATGAACCAGCAGATTCAAATAAAACGAAGAAGGAAAGTAGAAAGGTCGCTTGTCCCTGCAAACATAATCAGGGAACAAACACTAAACTTTCAGTTTATCACTTTATAACTCCATTCTTTCTAACATTGCAGTCTCAACTTACAGTTTCCTGCAACAGTATTTATTAGCTCGATACGCACAGACATCAAGATAAATATAGCATATCAAAACAATGTCAAGTATTTAGTATAATATATATAAACATTTTACTTCAAACATTTGTAGAAATAATAGTCTACTCATATAATACAACTCTATGTAAAACACAAGTATAACAACTGTATAGCGAAAATGCAGGAAATTTGTTTTAAGTCCAATCTCTTTCAACCAGTCAGTTAACTCACCATTAAGATAACGGCTGTATTTCAAGACCAGACTGCTTCTTGCCACTCCATATTCAAAGTGATTAAACAGAAGATTTCTCTACAGCAGGTAAACTTTCAGATCTCAGCCCTTTGGCTGGTCTTATTCTCGTAAAAATCATAACCATTGGATTATAAAAACTACTCAACCAGTTGGAACGTGTTTCATTACATCATCAATTTCTCAACTCTGGTGTTTACTTCAACTAACACTTTCAAAAATACCGTCATAAGGAGTGCCCAAGGTGGGGGATAGGGATTACCTTGACAATTTAACAATTTATATAACAATTAAATTTTTTAATAGATAAAAATAAATGTACTCCACTGCAACGTGTGTGGACTTGCTAAATGTGTGGGATCTGTCTAAACAAGCGATTACGTGCAAGGATTGGCTTAAAATTATTAGATCTGTCTAAACAAGCGATTACGTGCAAAGACTGGCTAAACTGGTGAGATCTGTCTAAACAAACAATTACATGTACGGACGTGTAAGGATTGGCTTAAACTTGTAAGATCTGTCTAAACAAACAATTACATGTACGGACGTGTAAGGATTGGCTTAAACTTGTAAGATCTGACTAAACAAGCGATTACATGTAAGGACGTGTAAGGATTGGCTTAAACTTGTAAGATCTGATTAAACAAGCGATTACATGTAAAGACTGACTTAAACTAGTGAGGTATAAACCTCGCAGTATGTATAATGATTTGTTTATTCTAGAAAATTTGTTTTAAGGCACGCAATATATATATATATATATAACGATTGGTTTCTTCTAGTAGGTTTGCACTTAGTACGTAATTTTGTGTAACGATTGGTTGAATACAGTGAGGTCTGCACTAAACAATCAATTTGACTGGCTGGCTATTTTAATTTTTCACCCCTCAAACATTGCATGTAATCCTATAAAAATGTCCTGGGAGAAAGCCTGGGGACATACGGTGATCATATTTATTATTTGTTTCATACTCCGGTCGTCACGAGTGATCACACATAGATCTCTATTTTCGGCAGGAAGTCTTAAAAAGTGAACCGAGAAGAGATGCTCGCAACGCTTTTGGATCCTTTTGCAGTTTTTAATTTGTCATCTTCTTGTTTTGACTTTTTATCTTAGTGCCATCTGAAAAGGAAACATAAGTTTATTTCTTATGCTCTAGTATAAACTCAGTGCCATATGCATAGTAGTTGTTTCAATTCTCACACATATAGATAGATAGATAGATAGATAGATAGATAGATAGATAGATAGACAGACAGACAGACAGACAGACAGACAGACAGACAGATAGATAGATAGATAGATAGATAGATAGATAGATAGATAGATAGACAGACAGACAAACAAACAGACAGACAGACAGACAGACAGACAGATAGATAGATAGATAGATAGATAGATAGATAGATAGATAGATAGATAGATAGATAGATAGATAGATAGATAGATAGATAGATAGATAGATAGATAGATAGATAGATAGATAGATAGATAGATAGATAGATAATGTGTTTGCATACACATGAGTGTGTACGTCAAATAGTATGCTCTACTTGTTAAATGTTTTAGGCTACTAACTGTAAGTCTCCTTACTGTTATTTACTGTAAACACTGAAATTGCATATACTGAATTAAATATTGCACACTTGTGAACAATTCCACGGTTCACCCTTTCTATATCTTCAACATAGTGAACAATTCCACAGTTCACCCTGTTCGATATCTTCAACGACTTGTGAACAATTCCACAGTTCACCCTGTTCGATATCTTCAACGACTTTTGACGTGATTGATATGAAGGACAATAAAGTCCAGTCACTCTTAATAACACCACTACCTCTCAAAGGAGGAGAATACTACGTTCCGATGGCAATGGGCAACAGAAAAAGTTTACTTTAGCCACTCTCAGTCCTATCCTGTAAAACTCACAAGATATAAATCATTTTCTACAAATGGTAGATGACAGATTTGCAGTTTACTTTGGAAAGATAAATCATATGATGGAAAGTGTGAAGTTTAACCAATAATTTGAAGTGCCAGTAGCTGTCAGCAATGAGGCCGACAGCCAGCTAACTGCATTTCACTCTGCGAAGTTGGAAGTCTTCTTGTTTGCGCGAGTGGGTGACAATTTCGTTTTTCTTAATTAACTTAGCATTCATATTATTTTATTTTGTTTCTTCGGTTGGTTTTATTAAAATTATTTATGTTGAATTTTTATTAAAGATCCTTTTGGGCTTGTTTTAGCGGTTTGGGTCTTGATATGGTTTATTGAAAATCTATTTTCTTTTCTCTCCACCATCCACCTCCGATTGTTGTGTCTTATTTCGTTTTCTTTAACTTTCTTTCTTTTTTATTTTATTCCTTGTTGCCGTTATTGCCCTTATATTTTACTTCCCCCTTTTCTACGTCTTTTCCTTTCTTTTGCTTTGCACTGTCTTGTCTTGTTTAAATATTTTATTATGTAATACACTGTTTTCTTTTATTTTATAGTGTTTTATTTCCATACATTATTTTCCTGTTATTTGTTTCGAAATGTCTTATACTTTGTCATATTGTATGTTGCTTTTTTCTGTTTCTCAATTTGTTCGTCTTATTATATATTTAGTTTTATTTTACTAATTAATAATACGACCTACCCCTTCTCTCTCCTTTTTCTCTTTCTCTCTCATTCTCTCTCTCTCTTTCTCTCTCTCTCTCTCTCTCTCTCTCTCTCTCTCTCTCTCTCTCTCTCTCTCTCTCCCTCTTTCATTCGTGTTCTCTCTCTCTCTTTCTTCATAGATAATGCCTTTGCAAGGCTGTTTTCCGACTTGACTCCCGAAAACATTATTGCGATTATTGTTGATTTTCTTTGTTTTATTACTATTGTTTATTTGTTTGAGAAGTAGCATCAGTAGTTTTTGATATTATATTTGTTTTATTATCACTAAAGCAAATCATTATTATCATTTCCTCTTGATTCTGGTAAATATAAATCACAGTAATACTGTAACCTTGTGTAGTTAATAGTAAACTAGAGTTATCCTTCCTGATGTCCTTCACTCTTCAAATAAAGTATATTTATCCGCGCCTAACATCTAACAGCGCGGAAGCCGAAAGCGCCCCCTACATTAGCAAGCCAACATCTAACAGCGCGAAAGCCGAAAGCGCCCCCTACATTAGCAAGCTAAACATCTCGGCACAGCGCAGGTCGGGCCGCACTTAGCACGAAACCTTTGTCGTAGTGGCGTGATCTTTTCGTGATGTTAAAACATTACAACATCAGAATAGTGCATATGAATGCCATAAGTGATGCGACATCATTAGAGGCTGCTTCATTACTCGCTGCTATTTCTACTTTTCCATTTACAAGTAGGCTCTACTTTTTCCCCTCAAGTGGAATTGGAAGCAGACAGGCAGAGTTGGGATTTATACGTACGAGACAGAGAGATAAAGAGATAGGGCGGGGGGTGGGGGGTGGGGAGAGGGAAGAAGGCAAGAGAGTTTAATTCCGTGTTAGATTTATCTTTTCATAGAAACTGAAGTACAACATGGTAAAAGTGATGATTATTTTGACGGTAGTGATGATGATGACGATGACGACGGCGATGATGATTTTGCCACTGATGATGATAATCATGGCGCTGGCATATTTAATTTGTAGTTATTTCCATCGTAATAGTTTTAAAATTCGACTCTCCTGTTTCAACAAGTGCTTCTTTAGTTATTTCCTATTTCTCTCTCATATACATACAAACTCACAGACACATACAGACTGCATACGCTAGCGTCTACAATATTACACTCTGACAAACTGCATTACTAGTAATAGTTTATCTTATCTCCCTTGTCTTTATTTCATAACATGATAGTTTATCTCCCTTGTCTTTATTTCATAAAATGATAGTTTATCTCCCTTGTCTTTATTTCATAACATGATAGTTTATCTCCCTTGTCTTTATTTCATAACATGATAGTATACCTCCCCTGTCTTTATTTCGTAAGGTAATTCTTCTAACGTACGTCCCCAAGTTTAACAGCTCAATAAAAGAAAAAAATCCATGACTAATGGTCTAAAAATTAACTGTAATAAAGAACAATTTCCAGTTATATTTAAAAGGTGGGGCAAGTTTGATTTTTTTAAAAATTTGAATACATTATTAAACAGTTGTCATTTAAGTGGAGAATGTTCGTTTCAACAAATTATTAGACGGATGTGTTTTTAATACTTTTATCAATATGAAATTTGATATTTAATGTTCCTCTTAAAAACAGTTCTCGAAGCGTCACCGGTTGAAGTGGCGGTAGCTTTTCGTCCGTAAAACAACAAAGGTCATCAAGTGCTCGGAGGACTGTACTGGTGAGACAAGAATTGAGAAAGGGAGACTATGTCTACAAATTCACCGTCAATTGTCTCCCATGAATTACGGCGAGATTAAACTAATGAAAATTATATGTACAGCCAAGTTGAGTAAATTCTTTATTAAAATGAACGGGGCAAATATATTAAATATATAACCAACTCAACTGAAATATTTTCTTTCCAATTACATAATTTATCACAACACAAGCTGTCGATATGGAAGAATTTCATAGAACATAATAGAGTCATATCTACTCCTGCTAACAATTCATAATCGAGAGAATGTTCTTTTCATAGTGTTTGCGATTCATTTTCTAGACACTTCTCTATGCGTGTCAGTGTGTGTGTGTGTGTGTGTGTGTGTGTGTGTGTGAGAGAGAGAGAGAGAGAGAGAGAGAGAGAGAGAGAGAGAGAAAGAGAGAGAGAGAGAGAGGTGACGCGATGATTTTTGCCTTTGCGCACACACGCTCTAGTCTGCCAAGGTCAGTGGTCAAAGTCTCGCTATGTACTAACAAGCAGACATCTCCAGTTTGCATCTGATCAACAAGATTAATAAATCTTCAATAATAGCAATGGTTATCAGAAGTGATGAATGGGATGAAATAGGAATAGGACATGGAAAACATCATTCTTGATTAGATTTAGAGCACTGTCGGTACAGACGACAATGAGTTAGACATCTTTTTATTGACTAGTTTCAGTACAAGTACATGTCTGTAGTTATGTTTGTAAGACAAAGGAAGTGGTCGTTACATCAGGCAGCCAATTAGATAAATGTATGCAAATTAATTTATCTTTGCGTACGCTTCTCAATAAAGAAATAATAACACAAAGGGAAATGATAACATTTACATATTTCCTGCTTTTGTATTTAGATAGACAGTAAATTCCTCTTCCTGAACTGTAAGCAGTTAATGTGACAGGAGATCTAATTTACATCAGACTATTTTCCACGTACAAAACCTACGATAAATATAATAAGCTATGCTAATTTACTAATATGCTCAGAGTTACAATGACCTATATTACATTGTAAATCATCTTTCCATTAATGTCATTAACAATACTATTTATATACCCCTACACCTTAACGTATCGACAGGCGTTTCAGTCATATACAACACCAAAAGAGAAATCACAAACAGTTTATTAAAATCGAGTGCGAATTACGAATGTAATATGGTTATAACAAGAAATAATACACATAAAACAACTCATTCTCTCATTCTAAATCTTAAATTATAATCTAACCATGACTAGTTTACTCTCCTCATTTTCCTTTAATCAATTTCGTGCAGGTAATTTAAATTAAAGAAAAAAAATACATCTTATTTCCAACTGATCACGTTGCGTCTCTGCAGGATGCTCAAACTAGCAAACATTATTCACAGTGCACGTAAGCCCAATTCATTATTCACAGTGCACGTAAGCCCAATTCATTATTCACAGTGCACATCTCCTTGGTAAGCCCAAATCATTGTTCGTAGTGAACGTCAATTACAAAGATAAAATAAAGACAATAAAATAAAAAGAGTGCAATTAATGATAAAAGAGAAATGGAAGACTACACAATTCTAACAGAAAATGTAATTTAGATTCAAACTGTTAAGAGTCCATATTTTGGTCGACCTGCTACACCTGAATTGTTTCCCTGGACACATGCCCAAACATTCTTAATTTTACCTCAGTAACTCTGGCATTGCGCTTATTACAGTGCTAGACAAAAATTCTAAATTTGGCGAAATCAGATCTGATATGGCCTTTACAAGTGCTGGACAGAAAATCGTATTAAGCACAAGAAAACTCCAACCCATCAGCCATTTATCAAACCAGATCCAAAGAACTCCTTCTAGTGATATACATGGAACAGATAGTTGGTAAAACAATTGATTCAACCCTCAGTTTTTACCAGAAACATATTTACTGCCTTATTAATACAAAACATCTCTGTATTTAGTCATATATCTCAATTTTCAACTCATCAACAAATTATTGACATTCCTTGTCCTTGCTACACTGATCAACTTTCTTTGTCATTAAACAATATATGAAAACTACTTGATTAAACAGTTTACTCAACCTACAAACTAATTGATTAAGCAGTTTACTCAACCTACAAACTACTTGATTAAACAATTTACTCAACCTACAAACTACTTGATTAAACAGTTTACTCAAACCTACAAACTACTTGAATAAACAGTTTACTCAACCTATAAATTTTTACACAATGCCTTTCACTGCTTTATTACTCCTCCACCTGAGTTCTCGATGAAACATCTACTTGATTAATCATATAACTCAGCCTTCGACTTATCAAAAATATATTGAATCTACTGATTTCGAAACTGACTAATTGTGGTCGTTCTTCAACTCATTCTGGCTTCCACAGCAACGTAAAGAATTAACTTCCTAAAAGAAGATAGGAAAGTCAAGAAGCCACTTGGACTATCCACTCATCAATATAGTTGGATATGTATTTTATCCGTTTGCATGTTCATGGCTTCAGTAAAATAATTAATAGATGTGTACGTGCATATGTGCGGGAGCGAAGTTGCTCTTATAAAGTTAATACTCAGAAATGAGAAGTTAATACTCAGGAATGACAAATTAATACTCAAGAATGACAAGTTAATACTCCGAAATGGCAAGTAAATACTCAGAAATGACAGGTTAATACTCCGGAATGACAAGACTTTTAACTCACACTTCCAGAATATGCCTGTGACATATTGTTAATGCTGAAAATATTATGTTCATTATATGAATCAAGGAAGAAATAATTTAACAAAAATGGTAATACTCTAAACTATTTCATTTGTTTAATAAGTAGTAGAACTGATGAAACATTCGATTTCCAGGCAAAACCAACATCAGATGTGGCGGAATGTGATCTACGATCCCATATTACAGTGGCAAATAATTAATTTAGCGACTCACCGTGAGTGCTTTGAGCAATCGATCAATTTGGTACTCACCGTGAGTGCACTATCGATCAAATCAATTTGGTACACTGTCGATCAATTTCGTACTCACCGAGACCATACTATGAACACGTAGATCAAGTTGGTGCTCACTGTAAGCTTACCGTGAGCACATCGATCAATTTGATACTCATCTTGAGCGTACAATGAGCACATCGATCAATTTGGCAATCACCTTGAACATACTATGAGTAAATGGATTTTCAAATCTTACAAATCGATTGATCGCACAAACGAAATATATTAATTCACATTAATCATTCTGCACACTGGTCATAACTTGCAAAAAAGCCCATATCAAATCTTGTTGGTCAGAGGTCAGTGAAACTATTTTGGTTAAAGAAAACTGTGCATGCATATAGACATGTGTCTATCTTTCTATCTACCTATCTATCTATCTATCTATCTATCTATCTATCTATCTATCTATCTATCTATCTATCTATCTATCTATCTATCTATATATTTATCTGTATCTCTGTCTGTCTATCTCTTAATCTTGTCGACCGTTGGGGCACCACTGAAGACTTGACAACCAGTTTCCCCCATTCCATTCTGTTCTCTCCTAATCTTACAGTATTGCTCAGTTTCAGTCCTGTCCACTCTGAGATGTTATCCTCCCATCTTTTCCTCTGTCTTCCTCTCCTTCACCCTCCTTGCACAGTACTTTGCATGATTGTCTTGGCAAGCCCTGCTAATCGTGTGACATGCCCTTACCATTTCATTTTGTGTTTTTTCACAATGGCCAATAGCTCTTCATAGGGCCCAATGGCTTGCCTAATTCTGTTTCCCATTTTCTCATTCGTGACATGATCTCTATTCGAAATGCCAACCAACCTTCGAAAGCATTTCATTTCAGTAGCTTGTATCCTCCTTTCGAGATCCACTGTGAGGGTCAATGACTCACAGGCATGTAAAAGCACAAATACAACCAGGGAGCGCATCAGTCTGATCTTTGAGGTGATTGAGATGTTTCTGTCTTTCCAAACTGTCTTTAGCCTTGCCATTGCTGTTATTGCCATTGCAATCCTGGACAATATTTCAGGTATGATCCCTCGTCTGTCACGATGGCTCCTAAGTACTTGAATTTATTAACTATTTCCAATTTCTGATCACCAATCATTATGTCATTGACAATGCCACTGGTGTTGATCATCAATTTGGTCTTCTCTGCACTGATTTCCATACCAAATGCATGATAGTTACAAATATAAATGTTAAATGTATATATTTACGTATATATATATATATATATATATATATATATATGTGTGTGTGTGTGTGTGTGTGTGTGTGTGTGTGTGTGTGTGTGTGCGTGTGTCTACATTTTTAAAGAAAATTTGTTTTATTGTATTAATGCCAAAATTAAGCTTACAAGAGTGGAATTGGTATAAAGTAAATAAAATATTAACTGCTCACATCTCTTCCTTTGTACCTCGTACTCAATTATTTCATTCGAAATTATCAATCAATTTGTCTTACGCTAGTTTTCATTCAAAATTATCAATCAATTTGTCTTACGCTAGTTTTCATTCAAAATTATCAATCAATTTGTCTTACGCTAGTTTTCATTCAAAATTATCAATCAATTTGTCTTCTGCTAGTTTTCATTGATATCCACATTTCATGTGTAAAGGTCATCAAGGAACGGAATTGATACTTGAAAGAAGTGCAGACTGAGAATACAACTGTTATTCTTCGAGAATGACAAGAGACTGGAATTAACTGAAAGAAGAGAGAGTGTGAACCATAAGTGTTATTAAGCTGTAACCGAAAATCCTATATTTACTTAGTCCGGTTTCATGTCCACTTTCTAACTTTCAACTCGCGGACTGCAACGTGTACATATATGTGTGCGTGCGTTTGTATGTGTGTGCACGTGTATTTGTGTGTGTGTGTGAGAGAGAGTGTGTGTGTGTGTGTGTGTGTGTATGTGTGTGTGTGTGTGTGTGTGTGTGTGTGTGTGTGTGTGTGTGTGTGTGTGTGTGTGTGTGTGTGTGAATGATATAGTTTCCAGCTTAAAAGGTCAGCTCGCCATCATTCCCATTTGAGACCTCACAGGCAATCAGCATCAGACGCTCAACAGTGATCAATCAACAAAAAGATCATCCTCCGGGACAGAAGCTATGACGAAACGAAACACCAGAGCGTCAGCTAGTGTCACCCCTACACTCTTATTAGAGCTAGTTGTGAAACCAGCCTCACTGCCCACTCCAAACCCTCTTCAGGCAAGATAATTAGGATGGCATACATCTTGCGTCCACCCCAAAGCCCTTATCAGGCTAGAAAGAGAGGAAGGAGATGTTTTAAATATCGAAGATTACACAGATCTATAGGACACAAGGACCAATGAGAATAAAGCATTAACTCCTTATGATTTCCAGATCAAAACTGAAAACTTCTACCTCTCCAAACTAATGTGGTTATTTTTCCACGACGTGTCAGGAAAGGGGGAGGAGCCTCATATTGCAAACAGCTTTAGTAATGAAATAACATTCGGCTTCATGTCTTAAATGATTAAATGTCTTATGTTTTAAATCTAATATAGAACACAGTCGTTAAATATAACCAGACACATGACATCCATCCTGTAATGTGCTTATCTCGACAATAGTCTATATCCATCCTGTAGTGTGCTTATCTCGACAATAGTCGATATCCATCCTACAACGTGCTTATATCGACAATAGTATATATCCATCCTATATTGTGTGTTTATCTCGACAATATTCTGTATCCATTCTGTATTGTGTTTATCTCGACAATACTCTGTAATCCTCCTGCACTGTGTTTATATAGACAATAGAAATATGTTCCACATATTCACACGCTATCTGAGAAATGGTGTTAGCATCTGTCAAAATAATTCAAATAATTAAATAATTACTTATTTTACTATTACATAAATCTTATAAAATAAGAGAAAGGAAGCTTTATGCACTTGCATATAATTCATGTCTTCCATCTCCATTCCAACAAACAAATGCTCGTCACTTCAGTGAGATGAAGAAGACAGAAAATTACAGATTGATAGCAAAATAGAGAGAAAGAATATACCCTTCACATTCTCTGCTTGGCACCCGGAGGAATTCAGGTTGATTCCTTATGCAGCATTTCCGGAACCTGGTCTCGTCTGCTATCCAATGCACTCATAGATTTGGCTAAGGTCAAATAATTTGTACATATTCTAACACCTCAATTACTGTCGTGACTTGTTTGTTGTTCATTACCATTGTAAAACTTCTAGTCACTTCATTCGAGGGACCATAGATATAAATGACACCCCATTTACTGTGATCATATTCATGTTGTTCATTACCATTGTAAAACTTCTAGTCACTTCACTCGAGGAACCACAGATATAAATGATATTTTCGACACTGTGATTATCTGTTCGTTGCCTATTATCTGTGACAAATACCTAGTCACTTGATTCGGGGGCGGGGGGGGGGAACCACAGATATAAATGACACCAATTCAGATACTGCACTGAATCCAGGCTTCACTATGTTTGTCATCATTTAGGACCCATGTAAACCGTTTTCCTTACTTAGTGGATGGTTTAATACGGAGTGGCTTTCAATGTGCAGTTGTTACTCCAGTCTTCGGTACCCATACACCAGTGTTTCTGGTGTGAACCCTTTTTCTCTTCAAGCCACACGTGACCCTGTGCTAGAAAAAGAATACTATAGTCACAAAGTTCAGTAGTGATTTCGATCGTCATCAGTCATCTATATTTGTATGTATTTCACTAATACAGTGATTTCGATCGTCATCAGTCATCTATATTTGTATGTATTTCACTAATACAGTGATTTCGATCGTCATCAGTCATCTATATTTGTATGTATTTCACTAATACAGTGATTTCGATCATCATCAGTCATCTATATTTGTATGTATTTCACTAATACAGTGATTTCGATCGTCATCAGTCATCTATATTTGTATGTATTTCACTAATACACTTTCAGTTATTTATTCAGTAACGGCACGTGCTTCCTGCACCGTTTATGCAGATAATTACAAATAATATAGTCACATGATGAAGACAAATGTCTCCCACATATTCAGCCTTAACATTCCTATAGTAACAAATTGTTTGTCGATAAAGTAATCGTAAATACTTTCACGTAGGATTTGTACGTGCAAGATACCTGCATTTACTTACACAATATCGCATCGTTATCATAACACACTTACATTACCACCAACCATATGTCATGTGTCGGGTGCCATGTGATCTCCCCGTTTAACACTTTATGTGCATGATTTGAAGCAATTCATACCTATGCTGAGCTAACCCCACTTGAGAGCGGCATTATGCTAACCATACTTGACCTACTTTTGAAACTTAATCTTCCATCTGAATTAACTCTTATGGCGCCGTTTGCGACTTCTATCAGCCAGTCAAAATTATTGCTGACTCGGCGTCCAACGCCAAGACACATTGTACCCAAACAAATGGGACTTCCGACTTAACTTCCAAGATTAGGCCTGTAGAGCACTTTGTCTGACTATCCTAATTCACACTTAAGTTGACAGTTCCCCCTCCAATCAAACACGTGCAGCAGACAAGCAAACTATACAAGCAAACCATATGCTTAATCATCGACTTCCTGTGAAAACCTCTAGTTAAGCACTGTCTCCTCTCCGATTTTCAGTAGTCACGAATGTCACGGAATCACATTCTCTGGAATCACGGGCAACTGCCATCATTAATTACAGTAATAGTAAAATCTTGCAGACATATATATTTATTATACCTTTAAACCTAATTAATTGTGGAATTAAATGATATAAACAAATCAAAAACAGTAGTTTAGCTTGGAACTGTTATATGTAAATGTACGCACACTAGATAGATAGATAGATAGATAGATAGATAGATAGATAGATAGATAGATAGATAGATAGATAGATAGATAGATAGATAGATAGATAGATAGATAGATAGATAGATAGATAGATAGATAGATAGATAGATAGATAGATAGATGGATGGATGGATGGAAGGGTGGGTGGATGGGTGGATGAATAGATAAAAGGATAGAGATAGATAGATAGATAGATAGATAGATAGATAGATAGATAGATAGATAGATAGATAGATAGATAGATAGATAGATAGATAGATAGATAGATAGATAGATAGATAGATAGATAGATAGATAGACAGATAAACATGCATAGATGTATAACCACGTACACATATCTACACACGCTAACTTAAAAACTTTTGGGTATACATGTACATCGAACCATCGATACTGGAAACCGAAACGCGAAATGTGCAGGTATTAAGCAGACAAACAAAGCCCCATTTTTCACAGAAAGGAAAAAAATGTAGCATGCTGCACATTAATCACTGTCATTTCTCAAATTCCCAAGACAGGAATCATAGTATAATAGCATATGAGAACAACGCATTAGCGGCCTGTGAATCCTGCTTTGTTCTTGCAATGTTGGTGGGCGGACAAAGATGGTGGGCCTTAGATAGATCTGGCAATGTTCATATTATAAACAGTTGTGTGTGTGTGTGTGTGTGTGTGTGTGTGTGTGTGTGTGTGTGTGTGTGTGTGTGTGTGTGTGTGTGTGTGTGTGTGTGTGTGTGTGTGTGTGGTCTGATAATCTGGGTGACGCCACCCATTAGATGACGTCATTAGATTCAAGACCCCACTCAGTAATAGACTGAGACAGTAGATATAAAATAGGTATATAGACAAACAGAGAATGGACGACATAATTACTCTATCATTACAACTCACGGCAAACAGACCAAACGAAGTTACCCTAAGATAACAGATTCGCGAGATGGAAACAATTAATAAGAATTTTATAAAATAGAAAACGTTAGCAATATTTAAAAACAAAATGCTTTCTTAGTACATCGTGGATCTGCGATCAGTTAAATTTCTTTTCACTCTTGAGTTTTCTTTGTAAGATAAAGAATCAGAGTTCAGCCAGTGCAGTGTCATTATCATCCCCATATACTTAACTTCAAAACTTTGGGTGCCAGGGTAGCCACACTAGCATACACAGGGCTCTCCCAGTTGCAAAGAAAGAATAAAATATGAGGAAAAAATCTTTTCCAGCCTAAGGTCTATCAGTTTGGTTCCTTTAAGAAATTAACGGCTATTTAATTTAACAGAGAAACTCTGTACAAGACATTACACCCGAAGAGAATGTCTGCAAGTAAAGTGCTGTGGTCTGCACACGAGTTTTCTCATTCTAGAGACTCCACCCAACTCTACCTTGAATAACTTTATTAATCGACATTATTCAAGAATACATCTAGAACTAATTAATATTTATGACTTTCCCACATCTACACTCACATTCTGTCAACACAGGTGTCACCTGTCCGCAATCGAATTCACAGATACATCATTCTAAAAGTTAAATAAATCATAATAGGGTCTGATCAAAATTATATTTGAAACTAATCTGTTTAGATTTCTCTTCGCTTGACTGCTTTTCAAAATAGACGCCAACTTTCCAATTAGGCTAGCAGTCTAAACAACAATAATACACCCACTCCTGCTCGTTGTAAGACTATTGAACTCCTCATACTCAATCAAAACAACTTATTTTTTTCTTTATCCTTCTGTCCATCCCAAACTTTTCACTTAATAAACTTTCCCATAGCATTCTGAATTACACAAATCACAAGTAACATATAAAATTATGGATTAAAATTGAAAATGTCTTTTACATGTGGGAAAAAGTCCTATCATACGTCATTAATGGTCAAAGGGTACCACCGGTTCTGTCATAGCACAGTGAAGGATGTCAAAGACTACTATAGGTACTGTCATAGCACAGTGAACAATGTCAAAGACTACTACAGGTACTGTCATAGCACAGTGAACAATGTCAAAGACTACTATAGGTACTGTCATAGCACAGTGAATGATGTCAAAGACTACTATAGGTACTGTCATAGCACAGTGAACAATGTCAAAGACTACTATAGGTACTGTCATAGCACAGTGAACAATGTCAAAGACTACTATAGGTACTGTCATAGCACAGTGAACAATGTCAAAGACTACTATAGGTACTGTCATAGCACAGTGAACAATGTCAAAGACTACTATAGGTACTGTCATAGCACAGTGAACAATGTCAAAGACTACTATAGGTACTGTCATAGCACAGTGAACAATGTCAAAGACTACTATAGGTACTGTCATAGCACAGTGAACGATGTCAAAGACTACTATAGGTACTGTCATAGCACAGTGAACGATGTCAAAGACTACTATAGGTACTGTCATAGCAGAGTGGACGATGAAGGGAAGCAAAGTCAGATACAAGTGAATATTTAACAGATTTTATCTGGGTGCGGAATACCGGTGGGGTTTTCGGAAGATTTTTATACAGTGGACACGGTGGTGTGTTGGCCAATGAAGACATACACACAGACTTTCTCATTAATTAAATTATTTCTGCATAGACAAGTGGTACTGGTCGTGTACTGCATAAGGATATTTATATATAAGTAGGGCACGTGTGCTACCAGGGTGTGTGTTGGAGTACGGGTTAGAGATATAATCATGGTAAGTCATTCAAGCACGGAGGTTCATACTAATTTTACCAAAGGTTTGAACCTCCCATCATATGTCTCCAACACTTTACTCATCAGACACACAGACACACGCACGCACGCATTTTACGTAGTGTCAGAAACCTATCACAGTGTTTCTTGGTAGAGGTTCAAAGTTTAGTTCAGAACAACGTGCGAAAAATCTGTTTGTATCAGTTACAGCTAGCAAAGAAGAGAGGTAAATCAATATACTCCTCAGACAGTTACAGCTAGCAAAGAAGAGAGGTAAATCAATATACTCCTCAGACAGTTACAGCTAGCAAAGAAGAGAGGTAAATCAATATACTCCTCAGACAGTTACAGCTAGCAAAGAAGAGGGGTAAATCAATATACTCCTCAGACAGTTACACCTAGCAAAGAAGGGAGGTAAATCAATATACTCCTCAGACAGTTACACCTAGCAAAGAAGGGAGGTAAATCAATATACTCCTCAGACAGTTACACCTAGCAAAGAAGGGAGGTAAATCAATATACTCCTCAGACAGTTACACCTAGCAAAGAAGGGAGGTAAATCAATATACTCCTCAGACAGTTACACCTAGCAAAGAAGGGAGGTAAATCAATATACTCCTCAGACAGTTACACCTAGCAAAGAAGGGAGGTAAATCAATATACTCCTCAGACAGTTACACCTAGCAAAGAAGGGAGGTAAATCAATATACTCCTCAGACAGTTACAGCTAGCAAAGAAGGGAGGTAAATCAATATACTCCTCAGACAGTTACAGCTAGCAAAGAAGGGAGGTAAATCAATATACTCCTCAGACAAAATAGTAAAACAACGCTGCCTCCAGGCGTGCGCGTTGTCAACAAACATGTTACAGTTTGATTTCGAAAACAAATTTCTCGCGGTGCAAAAAAAAAATATCTGAAGAATGAACTATAAATCGGATAATGTGTGCATCAGGAAGGCAAATAAGCATAGTAGGTAGGGGAGATAAGAAAAGAAAAAATACTGCTCTAGATTTTAGACAGGCAATATCTCGCTGCATAAACATCGCCTAGTTACTCAAATTTAATTATGCTTTTTTTCCAACCCTTATTTGTCTACCCAATAAAGTATCACCTCTTTCATCTACCCAATAATACCTTACCTCTTTTTTCTTACCTAAATAATGCCTCACCTCTTTTATCTTACCTAAACAATGCCTCATTTCTTTTTCTTACCTAAATAATACCTTACCTCTTTTTTCTTACCTAAATAATGCCTCATTTTTTTTCTTACCTAAATAATGTCTCACTTCCTCTATCTGCCCAGTATTGGCTCACTTCTTTTTGTCTAGCCTGTCGTCGCTGTACTCTGGGGTGACTTTGTAATAATGAATTATATCAAATATGAGTAATTAGTTATGATACAAGACACCTACAAGTGCCGATGCAGAGTATGGGTCACTGGTTATATATGTATATCTGCAACTGTTACGCCGATATACTAGTACGCCGCCAAGTTGGCTCCGGCCCCCACTCAGTTATAGTTGAGAATCATGTTTATGAATATATGTATGACGATTATAAATAGACGAACAGAGAACAAGATGTAATCCTTTAGATTATCACTTCAGACTATGATAACAAACGATAGAAATTACTTTACTAACAAATACGTGAGGTTAAAATAATAACAAAAATTTTAATAAAAGAAAAGCTAACAATATTTAGAAAAATAAGTAATATATAGTGTATAACAGCTTCATCATAATGCCATATGAGCAAGTTCAAGCCACACTGTAGTCACTTCGCATCACAACTTATCTGATGCACTGGAGTGACGTACACACGCTGGTAGACTTCCAATAGGACATGACATCACATCAGGAATAGATTCCAAAGCCCATGTTGAAATCAAAGATCAAGATAAGACCAAAATCAGAAATCAGAACCAAAACTAAAAGCCAGAAATCCTGAAACACAAGCAATTGCAGAGTCTAAGTGTCCAGTCAATTGCTCTATTAATAAATACTAAGTTTGGCATAGGCCTCTGAAAGAAATAAATGTTAACATGTTCAAATAAAACATAGCATATAGCATCAAAATAAAACCTAACCATTCATACAATACACAGACGCTTTTACCTTATTCAGCCAGGGTTTTACTGCTCCATGTACAACCCAATGTGGGGAGGGACTCAGTTTCGAAACGTTCACCCCAAGAGACGATTGAAGAATGAGTAATGAGTCAAATTTGCTATCACCTTTATTTCCCTTGAAATCACACCTGTGTCTGCTAGACACGCCTTCGATCTGGCCAATTACTTAGAGCTAATACGATTATGACTTTCGTAGCAATTTCTGACCACCTCTGCCGATCCGGTAACAACGCATTCCATTGTATATCCAAACACACACAAACATACACACACATACACACACACCGTGTTAATCCCTTGCTACGTTTATTGGTCATTGATCACGCAAATTTAAACAACAAAACCTTCGCTCACCTATCTGACGCAAGTACTAAAGACCGGTCAGTAAATCTGCCACCATGCACAGACTCATTCCTTCAAGACCTCACTACCGAAACAGCATGATGCAACGCACACGTCATTTACATTAAAATAGCGTTCAACACGTCATGACAATTTATATAAAATATATGGGAAATGTTCCCATCATATAACATAGCCAATTACGTCTCACATCTTATTTCTATCCACTAGTATTTCACGGCTTTCTTCTATAGAATAAAGTCTCACATCTTATTTCTACCCAATAGTATTTCACGGCTTTCTTCTATAGAATAAAGTCTCACATCTTATTTCTACCCAATAGTATCTCACCGCTTTCTTCTATAGAATAAAGTCTCACATCTTATTTCTACCCAATAAAGTCTCACTTCCGTTTGTCTAGAATTACAATCTCTACTATTTGTACTCGTAGTACAATCTCGGTTTTCTTTGTGAAAGACACATCCTTCAATGTCTTCTCTTATGGTACTGTTTCTGCCATCGATTCTTTTCGGGGTGGGAAAGTTTAATATGCGTGCTTATTAAGAGCTCCTGGTATGTGTCATTCTTAGCATGCTCATTAAGAGCTCTTAGTGTTTGTCCATCATAGTAGCAAAGAGTATCTAAAATGTGTTCCTTATGCTGTATATTGATTTACTCTTATCACAATAATGTTTGAAGCTACTGCATTACTTTATGGACCCTTAGCTACCTGGGGAATAAACGTCTTAAGTAAGACCTATCTTAGCTATAGTCACATGACGTCACCCAAAAATAACACTACATCGCTCAAGTTTTTGCTCAGTATTGTCTCTTCTCCGCTGTTCCAAGGTTACACGGCCAAACAAACAATTCGCCCACTTATGGTTCCACTCATTTTTGTCAGTCTGGCGTTTTCAGAAATAAATATCTTGCCAGGTGCGGTTTGTATCCGTCTTTAAAAACAACAACCGAATTTGGACAAAAGACACCGAAGCAGTTGAACTGCACACGTGGCCAGAAAAAATCCAAAACGTCACAGATTGATTACTTGAAAGATGACGCTGCCATGCAAGACGATGGAAATCGTCACGAACGTTCTCCCGTGACATCAGTGGAGCACTTATTTCAGATTTTTTCATGTTTATTTATACTCAGTCGGTTATATACACTAACGCATATCTCTTTTTTTAAACATGACATATCAGTTTAATTCGTGCATCGTGTTTTTTATTATTTTTAAATTGTTTATATGAACTGAGAACTGGCAGCAAAGTTGTTCTCTTTGTCTCTGTCAGTCTGCAGAACCAATAAAAGTTGAAACTGACATATTGTTGACAATCAATCAGAAAGCATTATTTGTCTGGAAAAGTTATAAAAATATGAATAGTAAACATATATAAACCACACAGAAAGCCACACACATTTACACCAAGCACAATCATAGATATATACACAGAGAGACACACACATTTACACCAAGCACAATCATAGATATATATACACAGGGAGACACACACATTTACCCCAAGCACAATCATAGATATATACACAGGGAGACACACACATTTACACCAAGCACAATCATAGATATATACACAGATAGACACACACATTTACACCAAACACAATCATAGATATATACACACTACGGGCAGATACACATACACCACGCACACATCAAGGGTATACAGACGTACACACATAACATACACATACACACATAAATAATAGAGAGAAATTTCTTAATGTAGCACGTAAAACAATAGTTTTACTTAGTACGAATGGTAAACATTTTATCTATTAATTATCAAACACGTTTGTTGTTTAGTTTCGTTTTGTTTTCATTGCTTTTTTTAAACAAAATATTTCTATTTTTTCAGATGTTTCTTTCTTTATTTTTGTCGTATTTCTTTATTTGCTGCTTTCTTTGTTTTGTTGTCAGTTTTCCTTTCCCTCCTTTTGTTTCTTTACTTTTGTTTAATTTTCTCAAAATCTGTTTCCTACAGTTTTCATTTTCTAGTTTGTTTCGGTTAGCTTTCTTGACATCTCTACTTTTTAAGAAATGAACAACAAAACAAAAGTACCAAAGCAAATAAACATAATCTATTAATTAACACACTTTATGATTCTACAAAGAGATCTGGCTGCTATTTATAACATAAGGAACGCAAGGGACATAATGACGAGAAAGCAAGGGTAAGCATGAAAACAAACAAGTGCCACATACGGGCTTCACAAAGTGCAGCTTCCTGACAAACTTAATATCTCATTTCTCCTGCGACATCACCACAATTCCCCGCCGTATCAAGCAAATAAAAATGTTCATTGGCCTCAACTCTAGATTCTGAATCCTTCAGTATGCTTGACTTAAAATAAGGTTAGAGCAAATGCGGGATATAAATAATGGCATGAATAAGAATTTATTTTAAAATAAATAAAAATGATACTAAGAAGAAACATGAACGACGTGTTTTTCTTTGGACGTGGAAAGTTTCATTTCGTCATCAGAAATCCAAATGACTGCATGCAGCTTGTACGTCAGTCGATTGTCGGCCCGAAATGGGAGGGGGTGTGTTGAGGGGAAGCACGTCAAAAACAATCCGTCTGTACACTTATTCGGCATCTCCTATGACATTTCCTCTGGGAAAACACTGCAGATTTTTCAAAAGATTTAAATTAAGACAAATTCAAATATTTATTTCAGAAAATTAATGATAGCAGTTGAAGAACTATTAATTATAGCAATTATGACTATAATAGGTGTTACTATATTTTGCAAGTTTATAAATATATATATAATTTGCGTTTAATAGGTTTTATCATACAAAGATAAACAGACATATAGACAGACAGGCAAACAGGCAGGCAGGCAGGAAGACAGACAGGCAGACAGATAGATAGATAGATAGATAGATAGATAGATAGATAGATAGATAGATAGATAGATAGATAGATAGATAGATAGATAGATAGATAGATAGATAGATAGATAGATAGATAGATAGATAGATAGATAGATAGATAGATAGATAGATAGATCATATACTAAACAAAATTGTTTTCTGTCCCTCTGTGCCTCTGAAGCCTGAGAATTAATCGTCGTATTCCTTCCAAAACAACACTGCCAGACGGACTGGATTAATGTTCACTACTGAATCTGACGAGAGCTTTGAGAGGGGGAACCACCGCTGATGATGAAAGAAAAGTCCAGGAAAAAATATCACCTGCAAAGACGCTTTCCACTGCTTTGCTATCCCTTCAGTCCCTTGTAATTCGCGTTTCCTTTTCCATTCTTGTGTTCAAGGGGTTTCGAGCAGATACATCAGTTATCGTGACAGAAACTTCGCCACCATTAGTCATTCTTCACAATAACATATCAGATTTCCTGTTTAATCAAAGTAATTAATTCGCTGCTTCCTTCACCATAAGCCTACCACCTGGTGCACCGAATATCTAAACATTCCTGGCATTGTCTTTGATACAGAACACGTCAATCAAAGTTTGCAATAAATAAAAAATATATTCCAAACCCCAGAAGACATAACTAAAAAAGACTTAACAAGTTTTGATCTCACATGTAGAAAATAAATAAGAGTGAGTATTTCAGGAAATGTGAGTAAAGGTGAGTGAGATGCATTACGAGTGAATGTGCTAACAGTAAGTATGAGTGTCTAGGCAGTAAACAGTGCGATGACAAGTAGTAATGATGACAGTAACTGTGAGTGCGATGACAATAAGTGTGATGGCAGTTAATATATTTGCAATTCGACGAAAATAAGTGAACATGATGACACAAGCGCAATCGTGATGACGGTAGGAGTCAGTGAGATGACCAGCAAGAGTGAATACAATGACAGTAAAAGTGATTATGGTGAAGAATAAAAGTTAGTGTGATGACAGTAAGAGTTAGTGTGGTGACAATGAGAGTGATTGTAATGCCAATAAGAGTGAGTGTGAAGACAAGTAAGTATGATGACTGAGTAAATATGATGACAGTAAGAGTTTATGCTGGTTGCATTATATGTGACGACAGGCGAGTGGTAGTGATAACACTGAAAATGAGTGTGATGAGTGCAAAAGCTAATAATTGTGATGACAGGATAAATGTGATTACAGTAAGAGTGTTGTGACAGTGTACTGAGTGTGACGACAATACGAGTTGTAGTGATGACACTGACAATATGGTGACAGTAGCAGTGAGTGTAACAACACTGTGAGTGAGTATGGGAGAGAGTACGCGTGGTGACAATTGGAGTTACTGTAAAAGTAAATGTGATGATAGGTAGAATGAATGTGACAAAAGTGAGAGAGAGATTGTGACTATTGAGAGAATTAATGTGACGACAATGAGAGAGTGAATGTGATGATAGGTAGAATGAATGTGACATGCAGCCCTTCGGTCCACCATGAATGCCAACCTCATCAAAGTCATTGAAAGCCTTTACAGCAAGGCCACCAGTGCAGTCTGCTTCAACTGCCAAATAGGAGATTGGCTCAGGACAACGGTGGGAGTCAGACAAGGCTGCTTACTTTCACCTATCATCATCTTCAACATCTTCCTTGAAAGAATCATGACAATTGCTCTGGAAGACCATGAAGGAACTGTCAGTATTGGAGGCAGAACAATAAAGAACTTACACTTTGCTGATAACATCGATGACCTTGCAGAAAATGAGGATGAACTAGTTCATTTGGTAGCAAACCTGGACAGGACAGCTACTGCTTTTGGTATGGATATCAGCGCAGAGAAGAACAAATTGATGACCAACAACACCAGTGGCATCGACATTTACATCATGATTGGTGATCAGAAACTGGAAACAGTTAATAAATTCAAGTACTTAGAAACCATCGTGAGAGACGAGGGATCAAAACCGGAAATACTGTCGAGGGATCAAAACCAGAAATACTGTTACGAGGGATCAAAACCAGAAATACTGTCGAGGGATCAAAACCAGAAATACTGTTTCGTGAGAGTCGAGGGATCAAAACCAGAAATACTGTCGAGGGATCAAAACCAGAAATACTGTTACGAGGGATCAAAACCAGAAATACTGTTATTGCGTTGACAATAACGGCAATGGCAAGGCTGAAGACAGTTTGGAAAGACAGGAACACTTCAGTCAGCTCAAAGACCAGACTGATGCGCTCCTTGGTTGTATCTGTATTCTTATATGCATGTGTCTCAGTTTGATTACTCATTTCACTGAGAATATTAAACATGAATAAGTAACTGACCAATATTTGGTGACTAGCGATCAATCTATCAAAATCTACTTAACATTAAAATAGTACAACGCAACATTTATCTAAGTTAAAAATTTATAAAGTCACATATTTTGTGTAAATATATACATTAAGATTGATACAGTTTTTTGCTCATAATTCCATTTTCAATTTCGTCTGGTTGACTTTATATCTCTCCTTGACTGAAACTAAGAAATTCCCCCAAATTATCCAATATATTTTATCAAAAAAAGGAAAGTGAAAAAAGTTGATCTAATGACTTTACACATCTTACGCCTTTACTGCCACTTGCACACCTATTATTTTATTTTATTTTATTTCTTATACTCGTTTTGTTGTCTAGCTCCCACTAGGAAACTGGGTGCGTCTTCTTTAGCCTGAGGAACTTCATTAATAAAAATGATTCACCGACTTCTTTAAGAGATCATACTGTGAAAACTGGCTGTCAAATCATAGCAAATACTTTTCCTTGACCTGATTTACATGTCCAGAAGTAAAATGATCAGTATATTTTGGTTGTCATTTCATAATTGGAGGGGGTGGGTGGGAAGGTGTAAGGGATTTATACAATTTTATACTGTTACTGGATCCTCGTTTGCTTCTACATTTACTGAATTATTCAAACACCTTGTGACAGGTTAGGTACCCCCGCAATTTTCGTTAGTAGGCTAATTTTATGAATATGTTTCAACAGTTATGTTCAATCTGGCACTTTAATTAATTGAAGAAGACTTGAATGTGTGTATTTGATGAATTCAAATTAATTCAGTTTTGGTGAATTTCAATGATTTTCCAGTTATACGTGTACCATGTTATGTATTTCATAATGAGTGCGTCAGGGTACAAGCGTGAGTGTGTCTGTGTCGTGCGTGCATGAAATAGCCAACACCTTGAATGCATGGCTAGATAACATTAACTACGATCTGCTTTATTTAAGCTCTTGTCTCAGTGTTCTAGTTGCATTGGACTCCATATTTAAAAGACTGCCATGCCACCACAAGCAGCTTGCCATACAGTTATTTATAGTATTTTAAACAAAGTCCATCTCGGAAGATGCCTAGGCACGTTTGCTCATAAGCTAGACTACTTCTCGGTGATAGGATAAAAAGCAAGTGGTTCACACTGCATCACACATACAAACTAATACTATTTTGTCTCAGTTTGAATCAGAGACATAAACTTAATGAAAGGAGGATAGGGGAAAATTGAATCTGTGGTACTTTACTAATTTCTCCCATCCCCCCGCCATTGTGGACAAAGCAAAGAAAAGGAACCCTCTTTGAAACACAGTTTTCTTTAAATTACGTAAGTGGGCCCTAATTGACCAAGTGATGCACCCTTAAGCAATGTTCTCTCTAAATTTTCCCTGTGTGTGCAGAACAGGCGATTGTTTTAGCCCTTCAACTCACTTTTAAAATAACACCAAAAGGAGTGCACAAGGTCGGGTCACTGACAATTTAGCAACTTATATAACAATTAAAATTAAAAATAAGGAGGGACAAATTTACTTTGTCACATACCCCCTTCCTTTTGAGATGTTAACATCTGCTCTATTAGGAGTAAATTTGCAACATTACCGGTGAACCTATGCCCTTACGTGATAATATTTTTATGCCTGATTTTGCAGAGACAGCATTATTACTTATATTTTGTCATTAACACATTATGTGTGACTTTTACAGTTTACGGATGGATGTGACAAAAAAACAACAAAAATGCTGCCAAGTTCTGTAGAAGGTTCAAATGCCTATCGTCCAAGAATTCTTTTAATCGACGTAATAAAAAGAAATGACTGAATCTGGATATTCACTAGGGGAGACAATATGACTGTCCATCCCAACAGATTTCCTCCTATTAGGACTAGATGCATCTTGTTAATCTCCACTAATATTCATAGATTTATGACTTGCTGCAAACTTTTTTTTTTCTCTCGCTGATATGTTCCCCACTGAAGCCACTGTGCACTTTTCATCCTTTGATGTTTTCGATCTTGATTGGCTCCTGTGTCTACTTCCTTTCCTCAGTTTCCTGGAGAGGGGTGGCTGGTGGTGCGAAGGTGGTTTGACTACATTAGAGGAAGTGTGAGGGTGGGTGGATCTTTTTTTTTTTTTTTACAGAAGGTATGGTGTGTTTGTCTCTTGTAGAAAGAATGTAAGGGCTGATTGGGTTGTCTTTTGGTGGGAAGAGGAGAGAGTGGGTGGTGAAGGGTAGTTAGAAGTCTAAGAGTGACTGTTGTTTCATTTGCTCTCTGTGGTCCTGGTGGGTGGGGCAGTATAGAAGTGGTCTACGATGCTGTGTTTTGCAATGATTGCATATTTTCGATTGGTGGTTTGGTTTTTGTGTGTACAATGCTGAATTTCGTCTATCGAACGCACGAGCATGAGTAAAGTTTTTGTTTCTAATGAATGTATGTATGTTCTTTTTTTAACATGGAGGTTATTAGCTTTGCATTTCAGTCTTGGTAAAGCAAGGTATTTAGTTGTGTGCCTTTTGATTCCGAATGTTGTCTCTTCCCCTGCCCCCCTTTGTCTACATTTTCATTTCCAGCTATGTTACAGTGACATGGGATCCACATGAATGTTGTTTCTCTGTTTGGGTTAACAGCATGGAGAGTGCGTTGTTGACTTGGTCCGTGATGCGATTTCTGGTTGGGAGTTTGTTTTTTTTTTATATTTTATTTTTTAGGCATTGGAATGATGTAGGCGTGTTTGAGGGTTTGTTTAATCACTTTAATGGCTATTAGTTCTGCTGCTAGGATCGAATGTGCTTTGTTTATTTTATAGGTGTATGCTCCTGTTTGGGTGTGGATCGCTGCAACATCCCTGTGTTGTTCGGAGCCGTCATTGTATATCTTGTAGTGATTGGGATACCGATATGCTATGTGTTTAAGGGAGTTTGGGGAGGGGGTGTTTCAGAGTGTACATCTTGGCACGGTACACGACCGATAACTCTAGCCATAGGCGACCTGATTTATCGTCCCATCTTGGTGACGAAGTTACATCTACTTCATTTCTATCCGTGAAGGTAAAAAGCAAAATAGAATACACATCTACTGTTTTATTTCAGAATCGATTCTGAATTGCAAGTTAAAATAAAGGGTGATATCGTAAAAGTTACGATTAATTTAGGCTTAAAGTCCACCTATATCCCAACAGCTTATTTTGCTGATGGCATATTATTCCCTACTGCCGATTACCTGTCAGTAATTAATCCATAAGATAACCTTCCTGTTCCGATTTATCGCATCATGATGGAACTTTCATAAGTAAGAGTTATGTTCCAACCCGTCGTCTTAAACTAATTACCGGCTAAACGCAATTATTCGGATTCGTGTTTCGCAGCGTGGTGGGATTTAGAGTGGCAGAAGCTAGCTTCGATCGACGGGCTTCTATTTGTACAGTCTTCGAAGAGCAGCCAATGGTGTTAAAATGATATCTGCACAAATAAATTGCCTTGGTGCACATAATCATTCCTACGAAAATTTCTTACACTATTCATGCCATGATATATATATTATATAATATACTCAGAAACTCTTTAGTTTGTTTCTTTAAATGGTTTGTTAGTCGCCATTTAGCGCAATAGTTACTCGTGTTTTGAGAGTTGTATGTCCTTGGAAACTGAGGTTGCAGCATCTAACCAAAGAAAATGTTGCGTTTTCGAATAAGAACGCGTCCCCGTAGAATGGCAGGCGCCGAAGGACTTGGAGGTGGACAGGAGGGACGTTTAAAACATCTAAAAAAATTGGTGACGCAGCTTATCAAGAATGAGCGTATAGAAACTTCTTGGGCCAGATGCGACGAAGCACGAGGCTATGCAGAAAAGGCGAATATTCTCTTCTTTTTTTTCCTACCTTATATTCCAAAAATATATGTAGTAATGTACAAAATTATCTTGTATTATTTACTTGCTGTTCGTTGTAACATTATTTCTTAATTATGATTACGATTGTAAGCTTTACTGGATAGTATCGTTAGTAAAATTAGTATTAAAATAAACTCAGTTGGCAATCGCTTATGTTGCAGTAAAAGCGCATTTTAGGTACGTAAATTATTTTAGGGTTAGGGTTAAGATCATATCAGATATTTTAGGACCATCCAGTTTGAAACACCTCCAATGATTGCTGTGACATAACATTTTAGACTTAATAAGTGTTGTTTTATGATAACTGATATGATTGCTGAAGTAACATTTCTGATATAATAACTGTTGTTTTATTTACCTTAAAGTTAAACATCAATAAATAATTTACGCACCTAAAATGCACTTTACCGATATTGCAAGCTCTTGAACTGAAGGCAACATTAATACTTTTGAACACTACAGAGCAACTCCAGCAAGTTCATGTTGCTAGCTTTTTTGAAGGCAATACACTACTCACTAGTCTATAGTAATTAGTATTAACTATTGTGTACATCATAGAATGAGCTCATTTTTAAATCTGTTAAACTTAAAGACACCACACTTTATAATAATATTAATAATTAATATAAGGGCCTACATCCTACTCATAGAGTGAGCTAATGTTTCAAGTTTATAAACAACTTAAAGTTAAAGGCAATATACTGCTGTATTAGGTACATTGTAGAGTACGCTTATAATATATCTGAAACACTTGAAACTAACACACTATAGTGTTAACTAAATTAAGTACTTCATACTATCATAGCTAATGTTTCAGGTTCTTGAAAGCACACTCTGTTGTAATTTATATTAAGCATATTGTACTTTGTAGAGTAACAGTAACAGTAAATGAGTAAGTTTATGCTTACAAGTATAAAAACTCTAAAAAAAAAAACAATACACTGTAGTATTAACTGTTATGTATTATATCACAGAGCAAGTTCATGCTGCTTGCTCTTATGTACACCATAGAGAGAGTTTATACCTCATGATTACGAAGGCAGTACACTATAAATTTATAATATTAACTGTAGACAGTGTAGTGTTAACTGTTATGTACTCCACAGAGTGAGTTCATGTGTTTCATGCTCTTGAAAGCAATAGGCCTATATCAGTGTATGACTATAGTATTAACTATTATGTACATCATTGAGTAAAGCTTTTTGGATGAGAGGTATACTACTCACTTTCAATGCATTTATCATACTCATAGAGTCTTAGTTTAATATTTATTTCTTAAAACGTGAGAGAATAACCAGCATTAGGTTGATCAGATAGGATAGCTTCATTAGAAATTTAATCATGAAGAGTTAACCATCAACCATTATTGTCTTGCTGTTGTTTTCTCTGTTTGAAATGTATTTCCAGTTGTATTTTTTTTTTATTAAATAACAAATAGCAGTTCTAAAATATTACTGATTTTTTAATATCTCACAGAAACACATCTAAAGTTGTAACATTTAATTTTACAAGAATAATAATACATTTTGTCCGTTTTCATATATATGATTTAGCATAACACAATATTCTGCAGTTTGTATGGGGAAAACAGAAATTTACAAATAATGAAAGGGATACCATATCTCTACTCACATATATGTATTTAATATTTTTTTTAGTTGCCCCTGCTTCTTATATTAGTTATAAAGTTATAAGAAAAAAATTTTATGCTGACTTTTTGTAGAACAGTAATCTTACTTTTCTTGACCCTAAGAACTTAACATAGTTTGAAGAAACTCATTCTTATTTTAGTAATTAATATTTCTAAAATAAACATGAAAAATATTTGGATTTGTTATGAAACTCATTTAGTTTTGAAATAATGTTCAATTGTTTATGAATATGATAAATTAAAAGTATCTTTGCTTTTAGATTTACATGTTGAAAATGTCTCTCATTAATGTATTCTACATCATTTCTTATTCAATTGTCTTGACCTTGAAATGTCTCTCTGTTAAAGTTAATTAGCTTGGCCATTCGCAATGGAGACCAGCACAAACCTACTATGGAAATGGCAGACTACTGGCTCCAGGTGAAACATTATTTTAATATTAAAACATTAATTTAATTATTTTACTATTAATTTATAAAATAGTAAGAGAACAATTTAAGAGTTTATTATGTTTGTGTTGATGATATTTAATGTATTAAGAATTGAAAACAAACTTCATGCACTGCACGTTAGATAATATATAAAGAAATCTGAATTCTCCCAAACCATAGCTAAACAATAGTCTGAAGCAAGGTTACCACATCATCCTTTGTGGAATTTTGCATTGATGGTTTAACTTAAGTTTCTTGAAGTCAGCAAACCAGGTTGAGTAATAAATAAGTAATAACTCACCCAGTGAACCTAACCAGTTCTAAGCAGCTGGTTAGTTATAACTAATAATAATATAAGTGACCTGTTAGAAAAATCCCTTGTTCTTATCACTTTGATTTTGTCTATGGTCAAGTCTACTCATAAAGACTGATTGCTAGCTGATGAGTTATTTGACTGATAAGGAAAGAAAGGGCTTAGAAATAATTTCTTGCATTTTGAACTTTTCATTTATGCCATTTATGGTTTGTCATTTGATGCAGAGATGATTTCATGTATTTAGAATGTTGACTTTTATGATTTTGCAATTAGAAATGTTTCATGTATTTGAACTAATAAGTAATATTCTATGCTTTGTAATTAGAGAGACTTTGTATATTACTTTGTTGAACATGTGGCATTGTCCCTATTGGAAATGTTATTTGTGAATTTGATTATGCCATATTTTATGCCCACATGTGTGAATCGGGCTTATGAATTTTATTACAGGAATGTCAGTTTAAGAATGCTTGTGAAGAGAATGGGACTGTAGAACATTTTAGACCTGGATCTTATGTTCTGTCCCTTAATTTGGTGATTGATTTGACTTTTCCAGAGAATTGCAAGCCTTTCTGGGTTTTATGTTATCCACTTCAGACTGCAGTTATCTATTTCAGTATATGTGTCCGGCATTGTTCGTCACATTTGCTAGCAACAGGGTTGCTGGAAATTGGCTTCATGAATCTCCATTCCAGAACCATATAGCAGAAGTTGGGTCCAGTTTTGGACAAGAGAGATTGCACACAGAATTCTTGGAACAGTGCTGTTAGACCCATTATTCAAATGCAGGCAAAGTGAGCCTGTGTCATTGTTGTGAAAACTGCCATTGACAACTTAAAATTACTTATGTCATATGAAGGTCGTGTAAAAATAACTATTATTCTTTTCACTCCCATTCTGATTTCTGTGATGAGAAATAGACTCAAACTCTTTTATGTTGATTACTAACTTGATTATTTTATTGTTAGAATAGAGACTGAATAAGTGGTGGACATTATCTGAACATTTATCCTCAGTAGAAGTATGAGAGTCTGTATTCTTTTTCCACAGTATTCTTTTTATGGTTTGATTGTTGATTTAATAAATATATTGCATTTCTTATTTATCATTATTATGCATATTATCTAAATTATATATTTGAGGTAATAGTGGGTAGATGGGGGCCCACTAAAATAACTTAAAGATGGATCTAATTACACCTTAAGTATCACCTGTGGGAAAGAAATTATGTCAGTAGAACGTCTCTCAAAATTTTGTAAGGGTAGAGTTCTGCAGTGCCACGTGATCCACCAAATGGGTGACAAGTTGCTCATCTGTTGGGATTTATTATTAATATATGAATTAATATTCCAACCACTTGTATTTAGGTATGAATTATTAATTAGAATATAATAATAATAATAATCATAACAAGCAGAGGTGTAAGTCACAGTTTTTTTTAACACTTTGTATGGCATTTTTATATCTGCAGTACTTCATTTACAGAATCAGCATACTATTTTAGTTTGTATCCATTTCTTATCTTAGATCCTTCCCTCACCACTCCAGTGTATCTCATTAATTGTACACATCAATTCTTATAGATCTTATGCATTTTGCTAAATTTATAACCTCACATTATTTTATTGCTTTACTTAATATTGTAATATCATTATATTTGCACTGCGGTTTATTAATATTTTGACAAGGAGAAGGAATTGATCCACAAGTTGTTCAAAGTATTGGTTCCCCGCTATCATAACATCCCAGCAACTGTTACCAACATCTTCAGGCTTCCTACTGAATATCCTGGTAGAGGTATAGAACGAGGTGTGCTAGAACTGAAAGGTAAGATCCATTTTTGTGTAAATTTTAAAATTATTTTAACATATAGAATTTTTTTGAAAGGATAGCTGATAATTGAATAACTCCTTGGCTGATATTGGACTACATTCCTCATTTCCTGAACAACTGGGATAAAAAATAAAAAAGTAAAAGAAATGAATGTTAGGTTTCCCCACCTCCCAGTCATATGTTCAGAATTTAATTGAATTCTCGCACCTATCATTGTTCAGTGCTGTGCATTGCAATCCTGTTCTTCATCTGGAGTTCTCTTGATTTTTCTCTGCTTGTTACTGTATTAACAGTTTACCTTCCCCCCCCACTAAAAAAAAAAAAATACAAACGCCAAAATATCCGCCAAGTGAGAAGACGAGTGGTGTCTGTTGGAGGATCATTACTTAAATAAAATTAATATTCTCATCACTTGAAACCAATTAATTAAATATAATAATTATCTTCATTAACTAAGTGGTGCACGTGTCACACATGGATTCCTTTTGTCTTGCAATTTAATATCCATTCTTATGTGACTTGACTGAACTTGAATCTAAATCATTGACAACCTCTAACACTGTCACTGTGCTGTATTGTGTGATGCATCAAAGTGTTTAAATCATGTTGTTTTTACTCACTGACCCCTCAGACACTTTTAGCTTACTTTTTCTTGTGATAACATTAATATATTTTTATGTATGTATTGTAAATTCTGCACAGTCATTGTATTATGTTGAAAGTATCATCTTATTTTGATTGCAGACTATATTTGTTTTCATATTATAGATATTTTAGTGAGGGCAGATGGCACTTCATGGTTTAAAATAGTGTTGCTAGTCAGCATTGACTATTATAGTTGGGTGATGCTTTTTGATTATTCTGACATGAATTCGTCCAAATCTGTCAGACCATAGCGGCCTCAAATTCTGGTAAAATCAAATTCTTGAATATGATTGGAACAAACATTAATTCCATAACTTTGGGGATTTGTTTAACTATTTGCCATTTTTCTGTGCTTGATAATTTGCCCTGTGTTAATGCATGAGACTTTAGACTGTAGGACTTTTGTGCAGATGTTTTTGTCTATTTATTTTTTTAAATAATTCATTTGAAGCAATTAGTTAGTTTTGATAATTACATATTTTACAGTTAAATAAAATGCATTTATAATGTAATTGTCAGTTATAATGTGTTTTAAATGAGCCAATCATAGAAAGAATTTGTTTATTGCATAGGTAATCCATGGCCACCAGTACTCCCACGACCACGGGATTCTCGATTGCATCTAACAAACATACTGCTGAGTGAAGCAAGGCATGAATACAACCAGCATCAGGACAGCAATTCTCCTGTGACTGGTACTGTGCTTAAATCAGCTCCACATATTGAGGCTGGTAGTTCTGTTGATGGAGTTCCGAAAAGTTCTATGGGCAAAGATCAACACACTTCTGATAACGCAAAATCTTAACAATAAAAGAAGGGACATCATTTTAAAAGGATTTACATGATATCCTTGGAAAGTTAAAACTAGTTGTTTGTTACTTTTAGTGTAAGGAGACTCTTTCCAGCTTTAAGAGAATATACATTGCATTGGTGTGTTTGTAAAAGATTTATTTCATTGTATAATTCAGGGGATGTGATGACCCCATGGTATTAGAATATGCACGACAAGATCTACCCGTATACTACAGTGTGCAAGACATTGAGGTTTGTTGTGTTTTCAAATGTACAGGAATTCAGACCCCATTTCTGTTTTATTTTACTTCAAATCTTTTCTTCACTAATTAATTTACCAACTATTTTTCTTTTGTTTTTTAAATGTAAAGATTCAGTTTTATTTTTTTTTAAAGACATTGTTCACACCTGGAAGTATAAGAAGTTTATGATGTAGGTGAATTCTAGTGTGTTCACATGTATATTTTCTCATTCCTTGATAGAAGTGGCTCCGTTTCAGACTGGCAGAATTATAGAATTGCTGTCATGAGCATAAATTTATTATATATATACATTTTATGTGTGTCAAATATGCATACTGGGTTGAGGGGGGAATAAATGCATTTGAAAGAAACTTTGTGTGTGAATATACTTTTGACTCCGGCCAACGCTAACAAAAACCGACGAAGTAGAAGTAATGCAGAATATGTCATTGGAAATATGTGTGTTGTATCTGCTGTTTATTGAACTATCCACAAAAATTGAAATAAAATATTTCAGTGTAGAAAGATACTTTCAAAATAAAAAAAATATTTAATGTGTGGAATCGTGGAACTATCCACAAAAATTGAAATAAAATATTTCCAGTGTAGAAAGATACTTTCAAAATACAAAAAATATTTTAATGTGTGGAATTGTGAAAGAATTTTGTTTGTAATCTACTAATCATATGAATCCTTATTTGTTAAAGTTTAATTAAGTGTTAGTTTGTAGAGTTACTGATCATACAGGAGTTTGTTTAGATTCAACTTTTAAAGTATGGTGACAGTGTGTATTTTTAATTTTTAAAATGTGTTCAGTTATTTATGATAGCTTAACATATTTTGATTTTAGATTTACTTTTAAAAAAAATATTTCATCAAGAAAGTGGGCTCTTGTGTGATTCAGTAATAACATTATATTTGAATTAAAATTATCTCATTATAAATTATATAATATTGTTGTAATATTTATTTGCTATGTATTTTAGTGATTAAAATATTTCTACCTTTAAGTCAATTAAAGATGGGTGTAGATAAACTATAATATGTGTTAACTGTGAATTATATCTTCTTGAATAAATGTGTTTTGACACTTTTAATAGGTTTTGGTTCTACTTGAAAAAATATAATAAATTATTTTTGGCACCACAAGAAAATAAAATTCCAAGTGATGTTTGAATTATTAAGTAAAATATATATGTTTTTGAAAAGATTAGAAATATTGTAATTTGACATAATTTACTTTAAAATTTCAAATGAAATAATAAGTTTACTGTATTAACTTTATATTAATTCTGGTAAGCATGTACACAATACAACTTATAATCTTGTTTTGATAATGTTAATTCTCTGAGAATTTGCTTAGCAAAACACACTGGCAGGGTTCTTGATTAGTAATTTAATTTATAATTTTATTTTGCCACTTTTTCATCCTTATTTTTTTAGTTGATTTGGTTACTTTCTTTATCATTGAAGACAAGATTTATTTAACCTAAGCCAGTGGTTCATAATTGCGGATAACTTGGCTTGGCTATTTCAACCAGAATGGTGTATTTCCATGTGCATAGTTTTGGCAAAACCTATCACAGCAGATTTCTCATTTAACTCATTGAGTAACTTTTATTTATTTTGTAATTTGGAGTCTTAATAATACTTTTTATAAGTTTATATTTTTAAAAGTATTTATTATTTTTGGGGGGGTCCACTATAATACACTACATATATGCCATAGAAATAACACTCGTTTATTTTAGCATTTTGAGGGGGACTTGAGGACCTGTCCAACTCTCCAGTAGTTATCTTGGCCAGGAAATGTTCAGAACCAATGGCAATGAAATTTTAAAGATATCACACGTGTTTCTTTAAATGAAAAGCCCCAGTGTATCTTGAACATGCCGAGTTTCAGAACTAATGTTATAGATAATATTATAAGCATTTTGAGTAGCATGATAATTCAGTCTAAATAATCCATTGTACTCATTATACCAGTATGTTCATTGGCAACAATTACACTAGTTCAAATAAATTTTGCCTTTTCACCAGTGTGGCTGTCTTCTCAAATCTCCAAGTAAGGTTTCAGTCGCAAAGTACAGGTTCTAACCTATTGATTTTTACATTTTTGTGTTTTAAGTTAAAATAAACTTATTTGCTTTACATTCCTTCCTACCTCAATTATTTTTTTTTATGTATATGCATCACTATCGAAGGGAAGATTTTAAGAAAAGCATGCTTATTTATATGCTAAAGATATAATGTTATTTCACAACTAAGGGATATAACTGTTGTAGTAACATTTATTTCTGATATAATGTTGATTATCCTGTTTGACAATTTGAAGTTGAGTGCTACTGTATTTTTATTGGAAAAAGATCTAACAGGTATTTCAGTAAAGCAAAGTTTACTAATCTAGATATAGATATGATGTACTTGATAGTTTCTAAGGTTCCACTATTAATTTTAAATCAAACCTACTGAGGTTCCACTGTTAATTTTAAATCAAACATATATTCATGGCTTTGAAAGGAGAAATCAAAAGGGTTTACTTATTGCTAAAAGAATGATGTTATTGACTTGAAGGTGTAGTGGAATGCTTTGAAAATGAAAAGTAAATTCATTTCAAAGCATTAAATTAAACTCAGGCAATACCTGTTTTACATTAAATAAATCAAATCTACATTATAAAAATAAAAAGTACTCTTGCAGAAAGATCTGTTTATTTATTTATTACACCCCAGTATGCAGTTAATGTTTATTTTTAAATGGCAAAAAAAACCAAATCAAATCTTTATGCTCTGAGATTTCTTGAATGCAAAGTTCAGCAGAGATTAGGCAGTTCAAAAGTCTGATAGCTTTTAGAGCCTTTATAGTGAAAAACACAAGTTTGTGAGATGCCTTTGAATTTGGATTTTTAATGATAATGTAGTCTTAATGCAATTCTGAAAAATATTTATTGTTAGAAATATCACAGATAGAGTTTTTTCACAGGTTCTGTATAATACGTTTTACACTGGACAAACTATTTTTAAACTAATTATAGTTTGTTGATCTCAAAATATTATGCTATATAAAGAGATTATGTTAAATAAAATCTTATTATTTTTAAAATGCATGTTATCCATCACATTGTCTTTATGACACCATTTCACTCTTTAAATTATTATCATTTTTAAAGTTGAAGTAAATTTCCTGCTTACAATTTTCAACCACTATTACCAAGTTCATTTAGTTGTCTCATTTTGAACCCTTATTACTCTTTCAAAAATATCTGCCCAATTTTATTTATACTCTAAACTTTTCTCCACATTTCTGGCAATAATCAGCATTGTGAGTAGCCATATTAACTATAAGTGAATACACATATAAAAAGTATGTATTGTAATTAAACTTTAATATAACATTTACAAAAAAGATGAAGTTGATAAATTATTCATTTTGTTTTGTTGTTGTCAAACTGAATTATTTTAGCAAACATTGAGTCAACATTTTGTTAAAAAGGTGTTATTGTTAAATTTAAAAAATATTTTATTTTATTTTTTATTGTATGTACAAAAGAGTTGCTTGACACTGCAGTATTAACAAAATATTTTCGAATTCGTGGTTGAAAATTATTATATGCATCAATGTTACTGCTGAACTTGGAAACCCAAATCTTGCATTCTGCAAGAAATTTTGTTCTCTCTCTTACACACACACACACACACTCACTCACTCTATTGATTCTATAGAGTTATCCTAACCTTCATTGCTACAAGAACGTCGAAGCCTTGCAGCAGATCCTGTGACCTTGCCAGCTAACATCTGTCAGTTGTGGCGTGAAGTTGTACTCATAATGATCTAAAATTGAAAGTGCAGCTAATTCATATCTACCTCAGGTGACCCTACTGCAACTTGATGACATGTTCTGAATAATAATACAACATATTAAAATGATAAATTAATTCTTTAAACAAATAACTATTTTTTTAGTTAACGATTTCTTTGAAATGCATACTCTATTGCATCCATCTTGAATTAAAATTCTATTAGAACTGCTTAAAGTTAATTGATTTTGGTACCTGAATGTATCTTTAATTCACATAGTTTCAGCAGATGTAAAGAGGTATTCCTCAAAAGGTTTTTAAACAATCACGAACGATACTCCATTAATATGTCATGAGATACTCTGGGGTGACTTTATAATAAAGTAAATATCAGTTATTTACTAGCGAAAAATATTACACATCTACAAGTGCTAATGCAGAGTATGGACTACTGGTTATAAAGAGTCAATACAAATCCAGGTTACTCCTATCAGAGACTAGAAATGGAGTTATTATTAGTACTTAAAGTCGTTTTTTTACATGACCTTGATTGAGCATTGCTGCAACAGTCTTCACTTTTGCAACAATGTCTGTGTCAACACGTCTCCCACCACACGTGGAAAACACTGACACACTTTTATATTCTTGAATGAACTTCAGTGCTATCCTCATCCCGTGTCAGTTCCTTCAATGTATCCAACATATACATCAAAGTGTATAGTGTACTCCTTATGCTTACACACAATAGAGGTTCCCTTGCCTTTCCGGTTGCTCAAGTTTCAGACCGGTGAACTCGATGGAGGGGAGCTGGAAACTTGATAGTTTGAAACACCCAACTTGAAACTTGTAACTCAAAAGTCAAAGGGCCATTTGTTCACTGCAAAATATAATTAGGGAGCAAATTTAAGTTTCCTGTTTATCACAGTATAACTCCATTCTATCTGACATCCCATTCTCAACTTAGATTTCCTGCAACAGTATTAGCCGATACACACATGGTAAAATAAATACAGCATATTAAACAATGTTTAGTGTTAGCACACTACATTTGTGCAGCTTAGTTCGAACATTTGTAGAAATAAAAGTAAACTCACATAGTACATCTCTCCATAAACTCAAGTATTACATATCAATTGTTAAAACGTCATTAAGCTAATGGCCGACTTTCATGACCGGACATTTTACCACTTCAAATTCAAATTCAGCAGGTAAACGTTTTAATCTCAGCCCATCGGCTGGTCTCGTTCTCGTAAATCACAACATTGGATAATAAAACTACTCATCCAGTTGGAATTAGTTTGCATTACATCAGCAATTTCTAGCATTTTCTCAACTCGAGTGTTTACTCCAACTCTGACACAAAAAATACCATCATAAGGAGTGCCCAGGGTCGTGTTACTTTGAGAATTTAACAATTTATATAACAATTAAGTTTAGAAACAGGGATTGGCAAATTACCCCGCCATAAGTATAAAAGAAAGAAATAGATAAGAAGAAGAGAAAAAATCGAAAGAAATATAGAAGAGAGGAAATAAAGTAACAGAAAGAAATATAGAAAGAGGAAATAAAAGAAAGGAGATAAATATACGACAGAAAATATATTGAGATAGAAAGAGAGAAGGGGGCGGGGGGAGGAAACTAAAGAAAGAAAAAAGGACAAAGAAAGATGAAGGAGAGAGAAAATTAGTGAGTGGAGAGATCAAGAACAAGTGGGCCGACGTTTTTGCAGTATCAACACGCAAGAACACAGAGGCTGATTCACGGCCATCAAGTCAATAAATAGCTGTTGCCTGGGGTCTATGCTAATCTATGTATATTCCATATTAGTCTATATGTTCTTGTGAGTTATTGTATAGGTAGTGCACATAAGCCTCTAATGCTTTTAACACGGCCCTGCGTCAAATCAAAGAATCTTCATATTAGAACATTACCAAATTTACAGCACTTTCAGAGTAGACTGCAAAATCATTGTTGCGATGCCTTTCTATCTATCTATCTAACTTGCAGAGAAACTGATAATGCATGAAAGTGAATAAGTCAACGGCTAGATATAAAGTGTTTGTAGCCAGCAAAGCATAAGCGGGAACTGAGCCAAAGACACATTTCATTGACACAGTGAAAGACTTCTTATTACACTAGAAAACATGTTAACTCTGTGACAGAGTAAATTTACCTCTCCCTATTTTAAAATTTAATTGTTATATAAATTGTCAGAGTAACAGCTCAAGGCAAGAACATTCTAGATTGCTGATTTAATGCAAGCTGAGTGAATAGTTTTCTATTATCTAATGATTAATTATTACGTATGAGATAGAGACCAGCCAATGGGCTGAGATTAAAAAGTTGCTAGCTGTAGAAAATTATATTCTCTGATCACTTTGAATTTGATTGGCAAAGGAGGTCTGGCTTTGAAAGGCAGTCATTAGCTTAATGGTGAGCTAAACTGACTGGTTGAGAGAGAATGGACTTAGAAACATTTCGTGCATTTTGCTATTGATATGTTATACTCGTGTTTTATGTAGAGATGTATTTAGTGAGTAGACTATTATTTCTACAAATGTTTGAACTAAAATGCTCGTATATAGTAAGTGTTTTGGGTTGGGCAGTCCTAAAAAGGACACACCCATTGTTTTCCGTAAAGATTGGGACAAAGGTTACAATCCGGTGTCCACGCCTCTTGGAAAGTTTTTATTTTTCTCTAATAAAGCCATATCATAGAAAGATACTTATATTGTTTCATGTCTAGAAATAGAACAAGTCTTACATGCTCTTCTTGTAAACACATGACACTAACAAAGTTGCCCTCTCTCACGCGATAGTATACTCACTAACGACTTACTGTTTATTTTATTCTTTCGATTATACTCTTTGCCTATAAGCTCACTGCCTTTCGATTTTACCCTGTTTATTAATCATCAGCCGATTACGCGAATAGACTCTCGTCCAATACGTTTTCTTCAATCTCCATTGTTGACAATGCTATAAATAGCCTCTTTCTGAGTCTGTGTTCTTAAGAAATGTAAATGCACTTCTGTGCATATTATTTACGGTGATAACTGTGTGATTTATTTCTGTGTATTTTGTTGGTAAGTATTTGATGGGCTAAACTAAGGAATTCAATTATTTATGTTTGATATAGTGTGCTTCTATAATTAAACTTTCCACAGAATCCATGATATAACTTAATATTAAAAAAGTGCATGAGCGACTGTGCGTTCATAAGATCGAAACATTAAAATAATGTGGGCTATTTAATCCTGGAGACTTTACAACGCGAGCCTTAAGAGTGTGATTTGAATCGATACTTTTGTGTGAGATTTAAGTATTGAGTGATTAATTGATCTTTACGTAGACAGTGTGATTGATGTGGAGAGAAATGATTTGTGGGATTGATTTGAGAATATTTGTTTGTACTTAACAAATGTAAACAGTTTATTGTAAATGTTTGGTGAGTTATTTTTTCCTTCTTTGTATTTAATAAATATAAACAGTTTTTGTAAATGTTTGGTGAGTTATTTTTTCCTTCTTTGTATTTAATAAATATAAACAGTTTGGTGAGCTAATTTTGCCTTGTTTGTGAAGATAACCCTACCAGGCCCAAGTCCACTTTTCCTTCCAGGTAAGTGTCGGGGAGGGGGTGGTTGTGACACTTTCTCTCTCTTTCTTTCATTTGTCCATTCTCCCTTTCTGTCATTCTAATCAAAAAACGAACCAGGCAGATTTAAATCACAAGACGGATTTGGGCCTATTTCAATTATTCCAACAACCAAGAAAATTTTAAAAAGACAAACCAAGCAGATTTAATCAAAAGATGGAATTGGGCTTATTTCAATTATTCCACCAATCAAGAATTTTTTTTAAAAGAAATGTCCTCTAATATATGATGTCCCTTTTCCACCTTGCTTTTCATGGTTTCACAATCAATATTATGGTCTTGCGCGAAGTGTTTTCGTTCCCTTTATCTGTAGTCATTTTTAAAATCTAATCAACGTTTCCGGTATCCGAGATAACGGTCAGACAGATATGTCAATTTTAGTGCTGTGTCTGTGAAACAGGTGCAAAATGTCAGATGTATCTTCCCTCGGCATACTAAAATCATTTGAAACGATGCCTGGGTTAGACTCACGTCTGGTTGTGTGGACTTTTCTTGTTTTGTGTCTTTTCGTTTGGATTTCATCTACGAAAAAAATTGCCACAGGTAAGTTAAAGCCACTGACATGTTATGATTGATTTCCTTTTGTTTGTGGGAGTGAGTTGTTGATTACACTCACTGGTAATGGTGGAGATGACTGACAAGCGAAAGTCCAGAAACAAATTTTGTCAACACTGGGAAATCTGACAGTAAATAGATTACTGAACGTCTTTCTGTCATTTCCCGTGGGTAAAATGCGAAAGTTATTGTTTAATCAGGGGAATAATGAGAAGCAGTGGTGATACCTAGTAATACTGTATTTCACTATCGTCTGGGAGGGGGGGGTATCTTTCTTTTTAAAAAAAGTACAATCTGTGGCAGGTTTGATTGATTTTATCGTGATTAAATACTGATCCTCTGAGTTCACTCCTCAGTTTGACTTATCGATTTAAATTTAGGTGATTTAGTACTAATTCTCGGAGTTAATTCCCCATAACAACTTATCGATTTAAATTTACAGTGATTGCATTGGGCTGAAGTGTGTGTTCAGCAACACTGGAATAATAACCTAGCCTCAAATTTATTTCTGTGGAAATTTTACATTTTCTGTATTTATCTTCAGTTTTGACGACATTTGTGTTTCAAGTTTGTGAATGGGAACTGTTTTTTAAAAATTGTTTCACTGATTATAAAATTAACTGTGCATAAGGAAACATTAAAATTTAGTAAAAATAGTAGCTTTTGCTTGATTACATAGTATGCTTGTTTCTTTCATCTATTCTTGGCATTGTTTGTCCCGATTCTCAAACTGTTTTATGTTTGTTTTTTCCACGTATTCTGGCTGTTTGTTGCTTTTTGTTAGAATCCATTTCTTTAAAATATTTTTTTGGGTGGTGGTGGTGGTGGCGAATAAAATAAACATATCGATAGTCTGACTCTCTCTTCCTCTCTCTCTCTCTCTCACACACACACACACAAAACCCACCCAGCCTAGTTTTTGTGCCTGTATCTAATCTCTACTTCAGGACATTACGTCAGATTAATAGCTATCTGAGCTTACTGTCATCACGACCTCTTAATGGATGCAGGTGTATGTGTATATGTGATTGAACAGTACTAACCACTCAAGTGTTCACTTGTCAGTATGATTTTACTGAAAATATTAGTAGTAATTGTTGTCTTAACAGCTTGTCTTTAATAAAGTTCACTTGTCAGTATGTTTTACTGAAAATATTAGTAGTAATTGTTGTCTTAACAGCTTGTCTTTAATAAAGTTCTTGTGACGAATAAGTTAGTCTGTTCTCTAATATTAATAATGTTAATACTTCACAATAATAGTCTTCATGATTGAAATTTTAAGTAACGAAATTTCGATATAATAACGAGCCTGATTGAAACTTCCGGTCTTGAAATCGTCATAATAACAACGTCCTGATTTTAACTTCACGTGGCGAACACTCCACTACGTTAACGAGCCTTGTTAAAGCTTCCGGTTGCGACAACTTTATTATATGAAGGTTCTTTCTTAAACCACTTCTTTGTATTACAAATAATATTTTGTTTGCAGATTTTATGTCGACTGATATTTTGGAAGATGTGGAGAACATTAGCATGGTAAAGTGTGAGGGGAGCTTTGGACCTTTGTTGCAGTCTCTGAACCTATACAGAAAGGCCACCGACGACGTCCTGGTCAGCTACATCTACAACACGAAGGACTGTAAATCCCACAGTCAGGGTACTTTATCGTCATGCACTGCTGAAGGCCATGACAACACGTACGTCACTGTGTCCGCCCTCGTGCGTGTACCAGTCGGACAGACTGAGTACTTTGGCTGCAACATCACGCACACGTCGTCAGACGGAAGGCCGAAAACCGTCACTCACAATATTAATGTCACGAATCTTAGTACGTCATTTTATCCACTATTATTTAGTGTGTATGTGTGTGTGTGTGTGGGGTGTTGCTCATTTCATTGAAGACATAATTACTACAAGAAAATATCACTCCAGGTGTAATGCATTTTAAATGTGCTCAGGGCTGTCTGTTTACAAAGAATATAAAAAATCAGAAACAATACATAGAATACCACTCTTCATTGTTAACAACACTATACTTTACAAACATGTCACGGTACTCAAGGTAAACTCATTCTTTTCTTTACAATAGACAGTTTGTTGTATATAAAACTAAAGACGTTAAATAGACAGTTTGTTGTATATAAAACTAAAGACGTTAAATAGGCTGGTTGCTGTTAAGCTACTGACATTAAGTAGTTTTAGGCTGTTTATTGTGTGTAATCAAAAGACGTAAGTAGTTACAAGATGTTTGTTGTAAGCTGCAGACGATAATTAGTTACTGGCGGTTTATTGTTTATTGACGCTAAATAATTACAGGTTATTTATTGTAAGCTGCAAACGTTAAGTAGTTACATGCTCTTTGTTGTAAGCTATCTATAGACGTTTACTAGTTACGGGATGTTTGTTCTAAGCTGCAAAAAAGTTAGTTGTAGACTGTTGTAAGCTATCTATAGACATTAAGTAGTTACAGACTGTGTGTTGTAAGCTATCGCTAAGTAGCTATATGCTGTTTATTGTAAGCTGCAAACGTTAAGTAGTTACAGGCTGTTTGTTGTAAGCTGTCTATAGACATTAAGTAGTTACAGACTGTTTGATGTAAGCTGTCTATAGACGTTAAGTAGTTACAGACTGTTTGATGTAAGCTGTCTATAGACGTTAAGTAGTTACAGACTGTTTGATGTAAGCTGTCTATAGACGTTAAGTAGTTACAGACCGTTTGTTGTAAGCTGCAATCGTAAAGTAAATACATGCTGTTTAATGTAAGCAGCAAACGTTAAGAGGTTACTGGTTGTTTATTGTATGCTAGTTATCAACGTTAAGTAATTATAGGTTGCTTTTTGTAAGCTGCAAACGTTAAGTAGTTACGGACTGTTTATTGACATTTAGTAGTTACATTGACATTAAGTAGTTACAGGCTGTTTGTTGTAAGCTATCTGTTGACATTAAGTAGTTACAGGCTGTTTGATGTAAGCAGAAAACGTTACGTAGTTAGTGGCTGTTTATTGCAAACTATCTATCGACGTTAAGTAATTATAGGCTGCTTGTTGTAAGCTATCTAAAACAGTTAAAGGATGTTTGTTGTAGCAAACGTTAAGTAGTTACAAGCTGTTCATTTTAAGTTACAAACGTTAAGTAGTTACAGATTGTTTGTTGTAAACTCCATGTGCTAAGTAGTTACAGATATTGCTTGTTGTAAGTTAACAATAGAGGTTAACTAGTTATTGGCTGTTTGTTGTAATCTATAGACGTTAAGTACCTACAGACTGTTGGTTGTAAACTATAGACGTTAAGTCGTTACAGACTGTTGGTTGTAAACTATAGACGTTAAGTCGTTACAGACTCTTGGTTGTAAGCAATAGACTTTAAGTCGTTACAGACTGTTGGTTATAAACTATATAGTATAGACGTTAAGTCGTTACAGGCTGTTGGTTGTAAGCTATAGATGTTAAGTAGTTACAGGCTGTTTGTTGTAAGCTATAGACGTCAAGTAGTTACATACTGTTTGATGTAAGCTATAGCTGTTAAGTAGTTACAGAATGTTAGTTGTAAGCTACAGACGTTAAGAAGTTACATACTGTTTGTTGTAAGCTATAGATGTTAAGTACCTATGTTGTAAGCTACAGACGTTAAATAGTTACATACTGTTTGTTGTAAGTAATAGATGCTAAGTACCTATGTTGTAAGCTACAGACGTTAAGTAGTTACATACTGTTTGTTGTAAGCTATAGATGTTAAGTACCTACGTTGTAAACTACAGACGTTAAGTAGTTACAGCCTTGCAATAAAGAAGTCACTTTGAATGACTTACTTGGACTTTAATGCAGGAACGATAGTTGCATCAAAGAAGATTACAGCTTTAAATACAAAATCAGGTGAGTCAATTTTTATTTCCTCGGAAGTAATGTTAAGACTTTCCATTTTTACGAACTCAGATTTAATTGCTCTTTAGACCTTTAAAGAGGGCCTTAAAACATGGTATTTCAGCTACAGCTCTCTTTCGTTGTATTTCTATTTTCTTTTTGTTTCTTATCTTATCAATTTTCAATGTGTTGTTTTATTTTCTTGACATCTTATCTCTCTCAATTTTCAATGTGTTGTTTTGTTTCCTGTATAAAAATATATCTGTATTTTATTAATAATGTCAAGTCGGTGTTTTAATTTTACTTTATTTATTTCATATCGCCATGCGTTTAAAGCTTATTTTAAAACTGGGCGTTCTGAAAAGTCACTATTGTTAATAATCTTCTTCTTTATTTTATTTTTATTTTTAAGTTTATGGTTACATTTTGTGCGCGGCCCCATTTTCAGTATGAGGTGCCATGGTTCTTACAATTAATTATGCCTAAACTACATTAAGACTCACCTCTGCACGTTGATGACAGACATCATTGATTTCCAAAATCAATATCATAGAATCATTCCTGTCATTTAATATTATTTTCTCCAAAGAACTGGGACAATAGTCCCACCATGATTATCTTTCTAACAGCATTTCCTACAATCATTTTATTTATTGTGGGTCTGCTATTTATTTTAACAGTTATTTTCTTCACTGTCGCCAGTTGATGCTGAGATGTCATTATCGTGTGCATCAGACACAACCATTTTAGTCTTCCTCGTCATCTTCATCATCACTTCAGTCATCCTTGCCCTGCTGCTTTTGAGATCGAAAGGTTTGTTATATAGTGGTGCTCACATTTCATGAGATGTAGTGATTATTTTTAGATCGAAAGATACACTTTCTTATGCCTATGACTTTAGCTATAAAGTGAGCACGTGGCTATTAGCTAAATACATAATTTTATCTCACGTCATCTTATCTCAGAAGGTCATCTCAACAATAAATTATCTTAATTAGATCATGTGTTATTGCCAGTTACTAATATAAATTTCATCTTTCTTATGTTTCATTTCAAAAGAGCTTTGCAAGAAATGGCACTGCAGCCCAGACAAAGAAGAAGAAAATGTAAGTGAAGCAGAGAATCTCAACGAAGCAGAAAAGGATCCACACTCTTGGAGAAGTCAGAACTCAAACCATCCAAATACGGAATCAGACAAGAAAGAAAATGGTAGTATGGCAGAGTAAATTTGCATATCACTATTTCTAGACTTAATTGTTATATAAATTGTCGAAGTGTCCCGACTTTGGGTACTTCTTATGATGCTATATTTGTAAGTGACTGAGTTGGAGTAAACAACTCGAGTTGAGAATATGCTAGAAATTGCTGACAGCAATCCAAACCAGTTCCAACTGGGTGAGTAGTTTTTATTATCCAAAGTGTAAGATTTATGAGAATGAGACCACCAATGGGCTGAGATCAAAAGTTTACATGATATAGAGAATTCCATTATTTAATCTCTTGAATTTGGTGTGGCAAGACATATGGCCTTGAAAGGAGCTGTTAGCATAATGTGAGTTAACTGACTGATTGAGAGAGAATGGACTTTTCGTACATTTTGCAAGTGATATATTATACTTGTGTTTTAAGTAGAGATGTATTATGTGAGTACACTATTATTTCTGCAAATTGTGAATTATAATGCTTATATGTGATATGCTAAACAGTTGACATTGGTTCACCTGCTCATAAAACTATTATGCTCTATTTATTGTGTTGCATGCATGTATCAGGCGAATAAATACAGGAAACAGTATTCAATTTGAAACTTGAATGTAAGAAAGAATGGAGTTAAAAAGATTAAACTGGAAACTTATTGTTGCTCCATGATTATTTTTACATTGAAAAAGCAGCCTTTCCTTGTTTTATTTAAATCTACTCGTTCACTGATTACAGACTGCTACAACCATGGTAGACGTGAGAGGTGTATGCTGCAGTGTAAGGAATACATTGCACTCGGTTGATGTATGGTGAGAAAAATGAGTTGTGTATGCTGGAGAATTATTAATAACAAATTATGATTTACACCACCTGAATTAGTTATGGATAATTAATTAATTAATAATAATAACCATTAATTAAGTGGTGTTAGCATCACAGGTGTTCTCATTGTTCGTAAACAGGAAGGGACTGATATGTTTAATTGCATTTTATGTAGAGATGTATTATATGAGTAGACTATTATTTCTACAAAATGTGAACTATGATGCTTAAATGTAGTATGCTAAATATTTGACATTGTTTCTAGTGAACCTGTTCATAAACTATTATACTGTATTTATTCACATGTGTGCATGTAGCAGACTAATAAATAAAGATGCAGGAAACTGCAAGTTGAGACTTGAATGTAAGAAAGAATGGAGTTAAAAGTGAATAAACTGGAAACTTAATGTTTGTTCCCTGATTATATTTTACAGGTAAAAACAACCTTTCCTTGTTTATCTTAATCTCGTGGTTTACTGATTATAATTATAAACTGCTATTACTGTGGTGGATGCGAGAGGTATCTACCTCACTATGCATGTAAGGAATACACTGCACTCCGTTGATGTATGGTGGCAACGTGTGCAGACTACATTAAGCAATTTCTGGTACAAGGATGTTACTGGTAATTGCTACAAATTTTGTTCTGATTGAGGGAGCTAATATGGCGAAGGAGTATCCAGGTTAGCCTTGAGAGAATAGCAGCTCATCAGTGCTCTAAAACATGAGAAGGGAAGCACATGCAATTGTCAGTAATAACGTAAACAATAAATGTTTGGCTTTGTTACGAAACTTCACCGTAGGCCTACAAGGTTACGTAAAAACCATTATCACTTATCTCTAATAACTCCATTTCTGTTCTCTGATTAGAACTATCTTGTAATATGTTTTCACACTAATCTATTGAATTGTATGTTAGGATACAAGACTGTATAGATATTAAAATTATTTGAATGTGGTTTTGTGGAAATATTGATGTCAAGTAATCTTTTTCATTGTAATTTTTACAGTTAAATTTAATTGTTGATTTAATACATTTATTGACTATCCTACACATATTGATAACCTTATATTGGAGAAGAAAGTGGGTGAAGGGGGGCTCGCTAAATATAGATTAAAAGACGGGGTTTTCTTCTCTTTTAGTAAGAAGTTTTCCATCTACTGAAATATTGTGTGACGGTAAACGTTTGTCTGATGTGGAAGAGAAAACGTTTACAGCGCCCACATATCCGCCAAGTGAGAGAGAGAGGAGTGGTGTCTTCTGGAGAATTATTAATAACATAAACTAAGATTCTCACACTTGTAATTAGTTATGGATGATTAATTAATAATCATGCGAGCTACATCATAAAATCATAACCATTAACTACGTGGCGTTGGCGTCATAGGTAGGTACATGGAGACAACCGCACACCTCTCTTTAGGGGAGATCATCACCTTTCCTGGGAATACGTCACACATTAACACAAACACATCGTTGTAAGGGGAAAGAAACTCTATTCAGACGGAAAAGAGTTAAATTCAGGTAAGATTTGTTTGACAAAAATGAACTATATAAGTGAATACGTATTTAGTAACAGTGTTCGTCGATTTAAAAACCATTCAAAATCATTTTCTTTAACTTGTTCGTAGATGATTGTGATCGTCCAGAAAGTTTCGATCAAGTTTATTTTTTAATTCATTCCCTTTAATTTCGAGAGATGTAGGTCATGCATTTCCACTTTGACGTCAGTCGTTAGGTCAACAGTAAAGAAATATTGTCAATAATTTTTAATTTGCATCCACTTAGCACGAGCTACATCAGTCAGTTTTGTACCCGTTTTTAATAAGCACGAGCTACATCAGTCAGTTTTGTACCCGTTTTTAATAAGCACGAGCTACATCAGTCAGTTTGTACCCGTTTTTAATAAGCACGAGCTACATCAGTCAGTTTGTACCCGTTTTTAATAAGTACGAGCTACATCAGTCAGTTTGTACCCGTTTTTAATAAGCACGAGCTACATCAGATAGTTTGTACCTGTTTTTAATAAGAATGAGCTACATCAATCAGTTTTTTACCCGCTTCCAGTGAGTGCGAGCTCTATCAGTTTCTGAAGAAGAGCAGATTATTTAATAGTAAGGGATGTGTGGTCACTTCATTTTGTGTTTTATTTTTAAAAGTCTATGTTTATTTTTCTTGCTAAAGAACTTTTGTCATATTTATTGCTGAAGAAATGGCGATTTTGATGACCAATCACTCTTGTATAGACTATTTAAATATTCTATTGTTTGTGATTCTTTACATTCTGTGTGTGTGTGATTATTTACAATGGAGAGTTTGTAATTATGTACATGCAGTGCGTGAATTTTTTTTTAAATGCAGTGCATTGTTCTTTATAGGCAATGTGTCTGATTCTTTACATGAAATGTGTACCCTGATTCTTTATATGCAGTATGTGTGATGTTTTACAAGCAATGTGTGCAAATTACATGTATATAAACTCAAAAGGCATATCCAATCAAGATATTGTGTCACTTATTTAATACTGGAACTGGTTATTATTGCTGAATATATTCTCTTTCTTTTTCCCTATTTATTGTAAATGTGTCATTATAATATCAATATAATTAATATACAAACACCTAAGTATTAGATAAATAGATAGATAGATAGATAGATTATGTAGATGTGCGGTTGTGTTAATTTTTAATTTGATCCTAGTTAACCATTAAGAACACAGTTTTTATCCTTTTTCATATACAGCGTCTACTGGTTGGCCTGGCGAGCACTATACACGATGAAGACATCTCGCTAGAGAGGGTTTCTCATGTAATTCTTTCAAACTGGAGTCAGACGGCGTACTTACAGTAGTAGCTGGCAGTCTTTGATTCACAGAACGTTACGGATTCAGTACAAACCCAAATTAATCGTCAGAGTAAATATTGATGACGTCAGAAGGAGCACTTAGTTCGTGCCACTCAGTGTTAAGAAAACGGGGGAATGGTCTTGACCTTCAAGAGTCTTTGCACCAAGGTCACTTGACATCCATCGCATAATATATTTTAATTAGGTGTAAGGAAATCAAAGTGTTCAATCAACTCCCTTGGACACAATATCTAAGTGGTAAGACGAAAGAACTCAATTCGTTCAATATAATAAAAACTCATTGAAGAAGACAGTCAAGAAAACCTTGTTTGAAAATTGTGTATATATCAGTCAGTGAATTCAGCATTATCACAGTGCAATTATTTGTTCACCATCAGTCAGTGAATTCAGCATTATCACAGTGCAATTATTTGTTAGCCATCAGCCAGTGAATTCAGCATTGTCACAGTGCAATTATTTGTTAGCCATCAGCCACTTGATATTACACAGCATGTGTGAAGAAATTTGAAATTGGGGCTGTATCCTTCAGACCAACATTTATCCTCTCAACTTTGAGCAATGTAGATACGGACTTCTTACTTTCTTTGACAAACTATAATTTGCTTATAGTAAGTAAATTAGACAGGAGGAGTTCAAGTCAAGGTTTCAAGACAAAGCCATGAGCTCCATGTACTGTGGGGATTTTTTCCCCCTGATCTTACCTGACAATGCAATATTCTGAATTTATTCAGGTGATCTGCAAGAGACCATTCATTTCTTTCTTTTGGGTCAACAGACATTGACTTTTAGTAATATCTATGATACTTTCAGTGTGTGCACTGCAAAGTTATCATTATTTTCACCCACAAACTATTACTATGGGGCCATTCATCTGCAAATTGTTTTTTTGACATTTGGACAACTATATGTTTTAAGCAGTCAGCAGTCCACAATTGAAATTATGATGCATGCACTTACCTTTATATTATACTAAATCAGTAAATGCCAGAGTTATTATTCATGACATATTTAAGTTTGAAATCATTTGAGTCTCCTTTTGCAGAAGAGTGACACCCATGCAAGAGTCCAAGTTTGATAACTTGCAACTTTATTTGCTGCTTGATTTTATTTTGATTTGTTCAAGTCTTTTTTGTTGTCAGTATATGGTGACACTTTTTGTGCGCATGATGTCAGTGTCATGCAAAAGTTTAATATATCCAACTGACTGCAGGCAGGCTGTCCCCAACTGATTAGGTAGAGCCAGATCTAACCCCTGGTCTACCCTGCATTCTTGACTACATTTTAGATATATTTACTGAAAATAAATTTTAAAACACTCCAATATATGTCCTCTGATAATTAAATTAATCATTTTAAACTTCTATTAATAAAACTATAATTGTTACAGATATTAATGGAAATATAATTTTAAACTTTTATTGCAAATATATGTGATTGTGTGATATATCTGATAATGGAAATGTGATTGTGTGATAATCATGGAAATGAATGTGATTGTGTGAAACAAATGCAAATGGAAATGTATGTGATTGTGTGATACACATGCGAATGGAAATGTATGTGATTGTGTGATACATGTGTAAATGTATGTGATTGTGTGATATGTGTGTAAATGTAGGTGATTGTGTGATAACATACAAATGGAAATACATTTATTACACTTTTTAATGGAAATATACGACATCTTCTACATTTATTGCTGGAAACATTTTTTTTTACATGGATTAATGATAATATATTTTTACATATATTATGTTTCCTTAAATCAGTGCATTACTTACTTCACTTTTTAACTAATGAAAGTGTTGTATATAATTTTTAAGTGGTATATGTATATATATAACAACAACATATGATGTTTCTACCTTTATTTTTCACATCAACATATACACTAAAAAGTCAGTTAAAATTCAAAATTTACAAAGAAAAAAGACACATAGAATAAAGGAATAAAAGATGTAATAACATTGCTTGTATTCCTAAACAATAACCTGACATCTCAATACAAAATCCAGATGATAGCAGGAACAAATTCATGTAAAGAGTAAGCAACTCAAAACACACTACTGTTAAGTCACCTGACAAATTTCAGTGAAGAATGTTAGAGTTCAAGTATAATAAATTAACAAATTCCAGTCCTATGCCACAAATATAATTTGTTTATGTGTATATCCTAATATTTTTATGCCTTATGAGTACTGTTATTTTAAATTGTAAAACTCATATACATTTATTAATCTGCACTATATTTCGTTTCTTCTATGAAACATTTTTCTACTTCCTAATAGCTTTTCTTGTTGATTGTTGTACTGATATGGACTTTTGATGGCCCCACTTAACATGGCATTCAATTTTGTTTCATTATTATCCAAGATAGATTACTCATGTCACTGTCATCACTGTTTAAGCATAGTCTGCAGTGGAAGGTACAGAGAAAGAAACTTTGCAAGGCCTACAAGATAACTTAGATAATTTCAATAGTGTCTTGCCTACAGGATAGCTTGGATAAATTGCAATAATGTCTTGCCTACAGGATAGCTTGGATAAATTGCAATAGTGTCTTGCCTACAGGATAGCTTGGATAAATTGCAATAATGTCTTGCCTACAGGATAGCTTGGATAAATTGCTATAATGTCTTGCCTACAGGATAGCTTGGATAAATTGCAATAATGTTTTGCCTACAGGATAGCTTGGATAAATTACAATAATGTCTTGCCTACAGGATAGCTTGGATAAATTGCAATAATGTCTTGCCTACAGGATAGCTTGGATAAATTGCAATAGTGTCTTGCCTACAGGATAGCTTGGATAAATTGCAATAGTGTCTTGCCTACAGGATAGCTTGGATAAATTACAATAATGTCTTGCCTACAGGATAGCTTGGATAAATTGCAGTACTGTATGTGCAAATAGAATAAATGACCAAACTCTACCAGACTCTACTGCTGACAATGAATTTGATTCTCTTGGTGTAATATGTTGGTATATCATAACTTCAGAACACATTTACAAAAGATTTATTTAAAAGACAGAAAAATGAAAAAAAAAAAAGACCTATCTTTCTGTCAGTTCCAGATACATTTAAGTGAAAAGAAAGTCTTGGGAAAATGTCAAGGCGTGGCATTTAGCAGTACTGTGTTTGTGACATTTCAATCAGGTAGCATACCCTATATGATGTAGTTCAAGGTAAGGGGAAAAACCCATAAAATGTGCAGGCACCTTATGCAAACTGGTAAAAAATAAACATGAAAAAAACAAATAGATAGATATTGATAAATGCAGTGAGCATATGCTTAACACTGAGCAACCTTGCAAGTGAAATTTCTACAAGTATAAGTATACGTTGGTTAGGTATTGCCTATATGCTGGTGAATGCTATATGTAAATTATACATTTATTTGCAAAGTTTATATATACATACACTCTAAGAGGCAATTTAAAAAATAATATTCTACAATGTGCAATGGTTTGAAAATGTCATGGAGTTATTCCTGAGTTTAACATGCAAATGTTTGGAAATGTCTAAGCGTTATTTTCAAGAAGACAATTCTCATCATGCTAATTTCTATAATGAAAATATAATTTCTAAAATAAAAATGCAAGCTAATAAAACAAAATAGTAGCATCAGTATCATAATCTCACTTTATTTAACAATATCTACTTTATTTGTGCAATTTTTTAGTTCTGTTTTGTTTATAAAGCTACACAGAGAGAGAGAGAGTATAAACATTAACAATTTGAATAACACCGAAACATAATGTTAGAAAAAGCATGTATTCATTATACAGATATAGTTGTAAAATATCACTACATACGATAGTCCCTTTAAGGCAATTTCACCTAACTGTATTAACAACCTTAGTATGAAACAGGTTTGAAAAAAATTAGTATCCAATGCAGTTAAATTTTAATATCATTAATAACATGACAAAAGTAAAACAAAACTGATGGAATGTTAACTAAATCATTAAATATAAAGAATTAAATAGAGTAAAATAAAGGTTGCTTAAAATAAAGTTTTAATAGTATAGTGTAAACTATGTGTTTTCAACATCCAACCTCGGTATGTCGAGAATAATATAAATTTCAAAGAAAAAAACCAGTGTTATTCATGAATAACATTCACAATATCCACAGTAGTGATTTTGTAAATAGCATGTGCTTTCAAAAGGAACTGTAAGTCTTCTTGTTAACAAACTTCTTGTGTGCTTGTAAGGTTCACAGAAATCAGTAACTTTTACAGAAATGTCAGCTATACAAAATATTTTGTAACACTAGTTATAAGCTTGCATAAATCTTATTCATAAGAAGATGCAATATAATATGTAAATGTATATAATAATTAATGCAAAAATAAAAGTAAAACAAATTCAATACCTGTGTGTGTCAACATACTGTTAAATGTATGCATTTTATGTGGTTGTTTTACTAATTTCTGCTGTAAGTATCTGTTAAGTTTAACACACTGTAAAAAATTCTAGTAGAATGACTTGATTAGTTTGCCATTTATAATATTTATAAATACAAAAAAGCATAACACCACTGAAGCAATTAATTAAAACAGGAGGGATGGAATCATTATTGCAATATTTCATGTTAAAAAATGTAAACACAAATATTATACATTTATAAATAAAGTATATGAATTACTTTTCATCCAGGTTTTGGAGCTTATATTTTATCTGGCTTTGTAATAGAAAATGCAAGGAAAGCACAAAACACCACATAAAGAGATTGTTTTTCAAAAACAAAATTTGCAAAAATGAAATTACAGAAAGAATATTTTTATTGCAAATCAATCAGCGCAAACTGGCTGGATTAAAAAAAAATCACATAAAAAGTAATCTAATAAAACAAATCTCTTAATCTCCTCTCAGAACAGGTTAAGCCTCACCAAAACTATTAAAATGTAACTTTAAAAACAAAGTGTGTAAGATATTTACATTTAACCTCTGAACAGCTCTTAAGGACCTTGTGCATCACATGACAAAACTGTTTGTCATTATATGGTAACAAAAAGTATAGCAAGAAAACTAACTTTTGTTTATCTGATGTTTTAAATTAATATATTGTTTTAAAAAGCTGATAGATATTTTTCAGTTTCTGAGATAAAGTGTACAAGACAAAAGAAAAAGACTTTTGCATGTGATATATTTTCTGCATTTCTGAGATATGAAGAATATATAATTATTATATAATTATAAACATCTTTTTATATGCTTCTGTGGTATGGAAAATTAATTATACAATTATTTAAAATAAGCTAAAACATCCTCCAGTAAATGAAGTTACAGATTTTACATGACTAGTAGAGAATAGGTTAAAATAAGCTAAAAGCATCAGTGGAAAATGAAAGAAGTTTCATATTTAAATGACTAGCAGAGAATGAGTTAAAATTAGTTATAATATTAATGGAAGAGTAACAGTCAAATACTGTAAATGACTAGCAGAGAATGAATTAAAATAAGTTATAAGAATAATGGAAGAGGAACAGTCAAATATTGTAAATGAATAGCAGGGAATGAGTTAAAATAGGTTTTAAGATAATGGAAGAGGAACAGAATCATATTGTAAATGACTAGCAGAGAATGGGTTAAAATGAATCACAAACTTTGGGGAAAAAAAAAGTTGATGTTGAGTACTGAGTTTAAATTTTAATATTTTTAATCTTTTTAAAATGAACCCATTTCCCATTTGATTGCATGTGCAAACAGATTTTCACCAAATGGAGACAAAACAGTGCAAATGTCAACTTTATAATAGTTGATGTTTCAGAACTGCTTGTCTACCATACTGAATCTTTAAATGCAGTTTATTCTTTTCAGCATCCAGTCCCATGGACATGTATGTCACTGTTTAAGCCAAATTCATCAAAATAAATCGAAATTATTTTTCTTTGTGAAAGAAAGCTATTATTACACCTAAGAAATAAATATAGCCGTATTCCTGTAGATACACATAATATTTTTCTTCAAATAAAAATATGACATTGATGTAGTAGGTATCTACAATTCCCTGACAGAATGGGTAGATAATTCACAAAACAATATAAAAGAGGTGTAATTCACCATGCAACATAAAAGGTTGCACATTGATCCCAGTCATGTCTCCTACACAATTTCAAATAAGCATCAGTTAACACATACATTATTTATGGTCCCTGGGTTGTGGTGAGGAGGTGAGGGGGGACATTCACAAAATGTTCACTAATTGTTTGCCACTAACTTCTGCAGCAAAATGTAAAATTAGTGGTTGACCACTGAGGTATGCTCATCCATTCAACTGCAACTATAAAATAAATCATCAATTTCTTACATTAATTCAATGATTCAGCAATATTGCATGAAAGCATAAGTGGTACGCTTCTAGTTCAAATATTACATCTCTCATACACACATACTACTCACACATTCAAAATGCTCAAGTTTAAGGTTAACAACCATTAATAAGTGGTTAGCTGAACAAAACTGAAGCATCTGAATAAAGCTGGTTAGTTTAACAAAACCGCAGAATTTGTTTAAGAGTTTTCGCCTGTAGTAGCAGTAGTTGTCTTCATAAAAATAATCTGTAAATAATAAAATAATCTGTGTTTAAGGCGCACGAGCACATTTACAAAAATACATCAACTTCCGTATGAAAAGCTGAAGCATGACAATGGAAGCCACAGGTAAACTGGTTTGTGACTGGATGATCACAAAGGTAAGAAGAACATTACAAGCATAAAATAACATGCCAGGTGTAGCAGATGAAAATATGGCTAAGACTGACAAAGCCAGCCTAATTTAGACAAACCCCATTTACCATCAAAAACATTACAGCTTCAAAATTCGTACCCTGTTAATTGACTAAAATAACAACTACCCTCAAAAAAAACAAACAAACAAAAATCTAATAAATAAAACATTAAATTATGTGTACACAAAATAAAAATTTATACATTAAACGAGATTCTGAAAGTATAACAAGTTGTCAACAAATTAAAGAAAAAAATTAAATAAAGATTTTCTAAAGTAAACTAACGAAAATAAATAAAAAACTAAACAATGACTATATAAAAGCAATCTGAAACTATAAATTAAAACATACATTTTCATAGGCTGTATTAATGACATGAAACAGTTTAAATGCCAGATAATAGCTAAATTTCACAATTCTTATCTTCAAAAAAACAACACGTGCATAATTTACAAACTGTACGACTGTCAACTACATCAGTAATCACAAATATATATATATAATATAAAAATTAAAAATTAAATGCAAAACTAATATTGCTAAAAATGCAATAGCACCTAATAAAGCTAAAAGATGAAAACAACAAACTGTAACAAAATTAAACAAAGAAGAAACATTTAATACTGTTTCACAAAGACATTTGTATGCTTTTGTAATTTTACACGTCACTAAAATCAAACATACCCAGGAACACACTTAAATATTTGTGAATTCCAGAGTTCCGTTTAGGAACCAAAACTTTGGAATTACTTACCCCATAAAAATAAAATTATCAATACTGGTTTTGGTGGATTTCAACTTGTAAAGAATAAAATATAAAATGCTTAAAACACAACCAAAGAGAGTAATAATGAAAAAAGATAAAACCAATATGCTAAAGAACAGCAAAAAGCCTCATAGCAATGCTTGCTTAATTATCCAATGACCAGAAATGCATACAAATATAGTGTACTAGCTGCAGCCAGAAATATATTTTATCTCTTTACATTTTTTATTTAATTCATTTGCTACTTACAATTATTTCTTCATTATAAATTTAGTTATCAATGAAATTAACTATTTTCCATTATTCAGATGGCAAATGTAATTTATTTCTTGTACTTTTGACATTTGACATGTCCTTTTTAATTCCTTTTATATATATTATGTTTCTGAAGAATACTCAAGTCAATACTACATACTTTGCACTTTTTTGTTGCTATTGTATTAAAATAATAAATACCTGGCTTGGTTGTCAATGAAAATTAGTTCTGAACATTATGTGTTAGTCAATACAAATACTGGATATTTAGTGCTTAGCACTAGCAAATAAAAATAATGCATAAATGGAGGGAATCAACAAAATTACTAGACACGTTTAGGTGATGGCAAGTGCAAAACATGATAAGCATAGACTCAAAGAACCATCCAAAAGACCAAAAAGTAAAGTATCATTGCATGCTCTAGCGTTATCTATGCTATTTGAGGCATGCTAAATGAAAAATCTGTTTTAAAATATCCCATTAATGGTAATGCAAACAAAAGATTATACCAAATAGTAAAATCTCATTGCATGCTAGGCTAACTGAACAACATTACAAGAACAATTTGTTTTAAAATATTCCATTAATGGTATTGCAAACATATGAGCTTTTAAATTTTTTTTCAAATTATTTTTTATAAATCTAAATGTACAGCACATTCACAGGTAATTAAAAAATTAAAACATTCTTATAACTGCAAAGTAAACTCATTACAAGAAAAAAGCTTCCTAAAGTATTAAAATGCATGATATATCAAAGTATTACAAATCATTTAGAGTTAATTGAAAATAAAACAAACAAAATGAGAACAAACACTTAATGTAACTAAACTACAAATTAAATGTTAAGAAAATATATACACAAGAAAACAATTTTCAAAAATCATTCCACTTAATGAATGAAAAGCTACAAATAATACACTCAGAAAATACTAATGTTTGTAAAGGGACTTATACAACAGAAGAAAAAGTAAAATTTTCTTTCAGGATTGTTTTTGTTTATTCAAGGTATAAAGAGATTAATGGTTTTATAACTGTAAATATTACAATTAAAATAATGGATCCCAATTATGTCTTTAAACAAATATATTTAAGTTTATCTTGTACAGAACTATAAAACTTTTAAAATGTGCATTTTTATTTTCAAAGCCAAGCATAATAATAAAAATAGACTTCTTATTAATTTTTTTACAATATTTATGTTTCTAAACCGCTAAATTAATCACTTTCACCAAAAAGAAAATTGTTGTAAACATACTTAAGTTTTTGAAATAAATTAGATGTGAATAATTTTAAAGCAAAGTGTAAATTGTAATGAACTTATTCAAAATATTTTTGTCCACATCTTTTACTTTTTGCAGTCTATTAATAATTCATTAATAAATAATAATATAAAATACACCTTTGATAAGATGAATCCTGTCAAATCTCACTCTGTGGCAGTTTAAATCTTTGTTTATTATCAAACTTCAAGCAATTTAAAAACAAATCAGTCATTTTGAAAACCCAAAACTTTTTCTATAGTCTTTGGCTTTTTATATATTTTTTAATGTAGATGATCTTTTGATTAAATCACAATAACTTCTGAAATTATTTTCTTTTCTTTTTTTGAAAAAAGATGGCAAACATTGTAAGACAAGTGAAATTTCCTGTAAGACAGTGGAAAACACCTGATTCATTAAAGACAAAATACTGCTTTTCAGTTTCATACAGTTCTTATCACCTTTCACTATGCCCTAACAAAACGACATAACTGTTAAATTAAATTTGCATTCCATCACTAAATTAAATAAACTCAAAGAAATTGTATTCACATATTTTTGTCTGTTTCATGCACTCTTTAAAACTGTGGGACAGTCACAGAATATGCACATGAAGGAGATAACAATGACAATGATTCTTGTCTTCTGCTTTTTCTTCACTGGAAGAAAGTAAATCAAAAATAATTTATGATTTTAAAGAAAATGCAACTTGATTTTTTTGCTACAATCCTGCACACTTATGTTAAAGTTTTAACTCTGCTGTAAATATTTCTTAAAAAATGCCTGAATGACATCAATACTGAATAACATAAGGGGCTGAGTATTGAGCTGTAACATTTGAGCGATGTATTCATAAAATAGCGATGTATTTATAAAATATAAACATTTTGTAAATGGGCTTATGTATTTTTGTTTACAATAATTAACAATAAATGTACATAAAATAAGAAAGAGAAGATGGTAAGAGATGTTACCTTTCTGTTTTGCAGTTATATTTTTTAACTCAAAATTACAGAGAAAGTGATTAATAAAAGTTCAACCAAAATAGAGGGTAACAAACAAATGATAGTAAATTCACTTCACTGTTTAATAGTACTTCACTTTAATATGCATCAAAATTTAATTTTCCATTTTCTTTTACTTTTATAAAACAGAATTAGATCATGGTGGCATAATCAGATGTCTAATCACTAAGCATGTTTTAATCATATACAAAATAAGAATAATTTAAAACTGAAATACAGAAATAATATAGTACAGAAAAAGTCTGCACATTTTTATTCTTTTAGTTGAAAATTCTGACTCATAAAAATAATTGTTTTAACTGGTTAGTTAGTCTTTTAAAAAAATGTCAATTTAAAAACATAACCAAAATACATAGAAATCATCCTCCAGTTTAAAATTTATTTGTTAGATAGCTAACGTGTAGGAGAAAGTCTAAAAATAAACTAATATATAATTAAGATATATATACCCATCTTAAGTGTGAGCAATTTGTAGCAGAATGAGCAGTTAGACACAAAGCATTTTACCAACAAATTTTGTAAAATGTTATATATAAAGTTGTTTTTTTTAAAAGTGATAATAAATGACACATAAGCGACACATAATTTCAGTTTAAGTGCTTGAAATATTTGTTCAGATACATAAAACACAATTTGTGTTACACAAATCAGCTGTCCATTGTGGTATATTCATATCTGGAATGATATTCATAAAGTTTCAAAATCTCATTTGGCCTCATTTCCATTGATCTCATTCCCTTAAAGTTGGATCACCTTGTCTCGTGATCATTAAAAGATACGTTTTTTTTTTATAAAATGTGTTCTTGGTCCAGTGCACTTAGCCAACAATGGTTAGTGAAATTTAAACATTAGCTGTAGCATCAGTCTTATCTTCTGAAGCTGGTTGAGTCTCAACACTGGGTGTCCCGGCTGGAGAAACATCAGACTTGACTGCAGCAGGTTCTATAGGGGTTTTCTCCCCTTTAGGGCTAGCATCAGATATAGCCTATGAGAAATAAGACAAAATTCAATAAAACTGTCTCAAGTGGGATAAACAAGGATGCTGTGAGTATAATGTACATTAATTAATTCTCATTACTGAATACGATGTAAATTAATTAATTCTAACTAGTGAGTATGATGTTAAAAATTAATTCTTGCTGGTGAGTATAATGTAAATTAATTCTCACCAATATGATGTAAATTAATTCATTCTCTTTATTCTCACTAGTGAGTATAATGTAAATTAATTCTCACCAGTATGATGTAAATTAATTCTCACCAGTCTGATGTAAATTAATTCTCACTAGTGAGTATGATGTAAATTAATTCTCTCTTGATGAATATCAACAGTGACAAAAAAATTTAGTAATAAATAATAAAGAAAAACTCACAGAAGCAGAATAGTTAAATAAAAATTGTTGGATGAATCAGTAACAACACTGACTTCTTCCTTCAAATCCTTCTGACATTTTTAATAAGAGCTTTAATAAACAAGGTATCCCATTGTGATTTTGACAAATAGTGTGAGCACTTTAAACTAAGGAATCAACATAACCAAAGAATCAAACAGGAACGCATAAATACATACAATATTAGAATTTGTGTATAGTTTTCTATTACTAATTACTGGTGTACTAACAGAAAAAAATTAATGAAATATACTGTTCTTCCTTAAAAAACACATTAATAATAAAAAAGATTACTCAAAAATGTGAGCACAATATTATAAAAGTGGAACAATTGTAGAAGAGAGAATAAAAATGTGGGAAAAGTGAAATATTACTGGTTCAGCTAATTTTTCTTCCTTGTCTTCAGGTTCGAGCTCTTTTTTTTCTGGGCTCTCCGTTTCAGCTTCATCTGCCACTTCTGCCTCCTTGCTAACCTCATTTTCCGTTCTCAAGCTGTTACAAAAGGTAGGTAAAAAATTTGAACCAAAAACTGTATAAATTGTGACCATTTATCCATTTTCATTTTCTTTGGTAAAGTGATTGCTAATAAATATGCTGTTTAACTCTTTACCGGGCAGACATTTTTCCCTTTTTTAGCTCTAAACGGGCAAGATTTTTCAGGATTTCAGTGAGATTTAGGGTTATTTGTTTATTACAGTATTCTGTTGTTTTTTAATAGTTTTTTCTTATATTTTCTCATCTTTCTTTTATCCCAGTGATGTTAGTGTACGTTTCAAAAAAAAGCCTTCTGAAAACAACAATAAAGAAATATGCCATTTTTATGTTACAACTAAAATAAATAATAATAAAAATAATAAGTCTTTACTGAGGTTATTTACACCTATAAAGAAATAATAATAAATCTTTACCGAGGTTATTTACACCTATAAAGAAACAATAATAAATCTTTACCGAGGTTATTTACACCTATAAAGAAACAATAATAAATCTTTACCGAGGTTATTTACACCTATAAAGAAACAATAATAAATCTTTACCGAGGTTATTTACACCTATAAAGAAATAATAATAAATCTTTACCGAGGTTATTTACACCTATAAAGAAAAGCAAAGAACAAACACTAATGTGCACACCATTTTTTTGCAAGTGATTTTACAAAATAACACCTTATGCAGCTAACATTTTAAAGTAATTAAACAATACCAGCAAGATAACCCACATCTCTCACCCTTTTAGACTTGCTTAAAAATAAATAAACATTGGCAGAAATCAGATACAGTTGTTTTGGTGGAATAGAATAATAAGTGCCATTTATTTGTCAGTCAAACATTTACTTACTCTTCTTTCTCTTTATCCAGCAGCTTAGTAGCAGCTTCATCCCTGGTACATGGGAGAAAAAGAGAAGAGACAAAGACGAATAAATTGGCATGAATCTGTTCCTGTATTAGGGCTCTCTTTTCTTGTTAATATTGAGAAAACAAATTACACTATCAATACACGTTCAAAAGTATTTACTTTCACTTAAAAATCAACATTTAATTAATAACTTTATATATAAATTAAAAAATACAAAATGTTCAGGCACACAACAGACTTGCACATATAATCATTTATACTGAGGTATAGTTGTACCTTTCCTAATACTTACCTCCCCTAACATAATACTTATGTACTACATATAGTGGTCTGTGTTTACATGTTCACGTGCACAGCCAGTAAGAAGTCTTGCAAATCCATAGACAATTAACAACTTGAGAAACATGTTCTCAACACTTTATGAATAGATTCTAAAGATTTAGCATGCAAACTAAGATGCTAAAATATTGATAATAATTAGAGAATTAAGATCAATATTGCAGTAACAAGATAAAGCACAAACTTTAGTACACTGTAAAAAGTTCAATACAACAGTCGTGAGTAGATTCACGTATTCAAAGAAACATGCCCTCTTAACCTGAATAAAGTAGTCCCTTTGCCTTGACAAATCATATTCACAAAATCTTACTGGATGAATGGATTTTATTAACATACAGCATGTATATTTTTGAGTGATGAAAGAAAAGGCCAATTCAGATAAATTTTATTTTTAAGTTGGAGAGTAGTTTTCATATTATATCTTCTATTTATCAATATATAAAATACAACAGTTCATATAAACTGAATGTCTGCAGAACTCACGTGATAAAGACGGGCATAAATAACAATAACAAACCCAAGTTACAATAGCAGTTAGAATTTCTTATGTTGGATCATTGTCTTTGAAATTATAATACAAATGATACTGATAGCACAAATGTATAGATAAAATTATCTCTAAATATGATGTTCAACCTGAATTTCTTATGTTTCATAGTCAGCTTTAAAATTATAATACAAATGATACTGATAGCACAAATGAATAGATGCTGTTCAACTGAATTTCTTATGTTTCATAGTCAGCTTTAAAATTATAAATAAATAACCATTTATACACACACACAAACACACTGAACAAAAGCACTCAATGACTCATCTGGTTGATAATCATTATCTTTTAGCTTATAATATAGAAATTAACCACTTTAGCTTAAAATACAGAAATCAACCACTTTAGCTTATAATATAGAAATCAACTACATGTACTTTAGCTTATAATATAGAAATAAACTACTTTAGCTTATAATATAGAAATAAACTACTTTAGCTTATAATATAGAAATCAACTACTTTCACTCACCCATCTTCAGGTGACTTGGTACTAATACTACCACCATCCTGTTTCTTGCAGAAGGCATTTCGTACAGTCCAAACAAGTCCACACTGTTTTGTGACACAGAAGGCAACATCCACTGCTGCGACCAAGACTAATAGCAGTACCAGGATGATACCCAGAATTCCACCTGTGCCCAGCACAGGACCACCTGCACCCTGTGCTGGACCAACTGCACACCCACATCTTGAGTTAGATTTCACAACCAACATAGATTGCCAAACTTGCTCAACATGCAGCACTTAGCTCCCTTTAACACTGCAGTTATTTCTATTATAATAATTACATTTGCACTTAACAGTTTTCAAGTAACAAAACACTGAAGGTGGTAATGATAATAACTATGGCATCAAAGACAGATGAGAAAGATAATGTTTCAATTAAAAGATAAGCATTAGAAATTTCAATATAAAATATACAACTTACAAGTATACATTTAGTGTAACAAGGAAAAGACAGACTTCTTTGAAGGTTTAATTCTGGATAAGATAGATCAGACCAAGTGACTACAAAAAGAACTAGAACTAGAGAGGCATAATTATTGCAGAACTCTACTAAAGAACTAGAAGTATAGAGATATAATTATTACAGAACTCTACAAAAGAACCAGAACTAAAAGGCATAATTATTGCATACCTCTACAAAAGAACCAGAACTATAGAGACATAATTATTGGAGAACTCTACTAAAGAACTAGAAGACAAAATGACTAGAATAATGAAGGATAATAATTGAAGAACTATAGAACTCTACAAAATGACTAGAATAATGAAGGCATAATAATTGAAGAACTATAGAACTCTACAAAATGACTAGAATAATGAAGGCATAATAATTGAAGAACTATAGAACATAGAAAAGAATGAGAATAATGAAGGCATATCACTTGAAGACCTCTAAAAATATTTATCACACTATTCAAAATGATAATAGACACAAGATTTATGTCAAGAAAACTCAATTCAGATTTGTATATTTTAAATAATAAACTGTACATCAAAAACAGTACTTGAGTAAAATTAAAAACAACAAATTTAATAAAATACTTTCAGTAAATCCATGCTCAAAAATGACTGTAAATGTGTTTCTTTCTTTCTTTTTTTTTTTTTTGGTAATAATAAATCACATAAATAATGATTACCAGAAGATGCTAAAGCTCCATGCAACATCCTAATTAGTTACCCATAACTTGTTCTTATTCTGCCTTCAGATCAGTCAATTAAATTTCTTTTCAGCAGTACTCTCCCCTGTTTAGCTTTGCACTAACCCATGTCACTGCACACTTTTGAAAGGCTCTGCCACAAAAAGGATGCTATTTGTGGCATAGTATTCTCATAAGTTCAGTAATCCCATACAGACCATGTTCTTTTAAATGAATGCACAATATAGAGCATTAAAAGAAGTTTAAACAGACTTAAATGTTATGCATTTTAATAGGGATGAAGAAAGATTGGGGAATCCAAGTTATAAGTTAAATCTTAAGGCAAAAAATTTGGTTCCACTTAATGTAATATTTCTTAAAGTCAATGTTTACTCACCTTTGGCCTGAGGATTTACAGTACTGTCAAATGCAGAATGAATATCCATATGTGTACTGACTCAAGGCACTGACATTACATATATTTTATAGAGATACTAAATATATTTTATAGAGATACTAAATATATTTTATAGAGCTATTCTAACAATAAATTCAAGTAATATAGCTTAATGTTGAATATAAAAAGTGTTATTCTGATAAGATAATGGGCAGTTGTCTGGAATTTTCATCCTAATGACTAACTGCTGTTAAAACAAAATACAATAATCAGTAATGTCTGACAAATTAGTACACTCTGGAACGGGTAATTTCTTTTTCATTGCAATTTTTTTAATTTAAAGTTGAAGAGTACAGTAATTATTGTGATCATTAAAGAAATCTGTTTTAAAGGCAAAACAAAAAAAGTTATGGGTATATATGACCAATATCAATCGATCGATATAATTCAAATTCACTAATCCCTTTATTTGTTATATGTTTATTTTCTAACATCATAATTAAAGTATGCATAATCAGACCTTTACTAGCTCTAAACACACACAGCATTCAAAGATTACACATGCAAAGTGAATTAAACTAAGGCATACCAATCCTTAACAACAGAGAGACAAGAAAATCCACTAAGCAAAATAAATGCATGCCAATAAACTCACCAAACTCTATCATGACACATGCAGTGATTAGAACATTTGCATATAACAAAACACCAGAGCATTCTGATAAAGTATTAAGCATTTTTGAAAATATATATTAACAACTATACATTCTATTAGGTTGTTTACAAGAAAATAAGTCATTTTGTGTCACAAAGTGCTCGTACTACTTTCACCAAGAAAATACCAGAGCAAGATGTGATTTGGTTGTTATGCATATATTCAGAGCAAGATGTGATTTGGTTGTTATACAAATATTCAGAGCAAGATGTGATTTGGTTGTTATACAAATATTCAGAGCAAGATGTGATTTGGTTGTTATACATATACCAGAGCAAGATGTGATTTGGTTGTTATGCAAATATTCAGAGCAAGATGCAATTTAGCTGTTATGCAAATATTCAAAGCAAGATGTGATTTGGTTGTTATACATATACCAGATCAAGATTTTTTAAATTTATGATTCATTAGTTCAGATTAATGTGAGAATCATTAGCAATTTTATAGGTTACTAAGTTTTCTTTCCTGAACTTTAATCCTAATGACAGTAATATCTTTAAATTACAGGACATGAAACCTATGTTTGCTACATTCAAAAGCTTTATTTTGTGAAGGGTTCTCAGTTAAACTACATGTAAAGCATTATTTTGTGATGGGTTGTCAGTTCAACTACATGTACTCTCATAAATTCATAACATACAAGCAATCTGAATCAGCAGTAATAATTTTTGTTGTTGTTTTACAAAATATTTAAACTATTAGAATAACTAGAGCTTTAAATTGCAGATTATATCTCATATAAATAATTAAATAAACACTAGAAAAATTAAATGCAGTCACAAATTGCATCCATATCTTTTTCTTTAATCCTCGTTACTGCTACTCATTTAAAATGTGCACCTCGATTGCTGAAGAATACAATTTTAAATGATGCTATCTTTACTCACTAGAAAATTTATATAATATATAAAAATATACACTAAAATAATGATCTGTATAAATTAAAACATTGTGAATGAGTTAACACAAGGATTTATCCAAATAATCATGTCTCACAAAAAACAAAATGCCTGAAGAAAAGGTAATACAATACTCTACACACTGATTAAGCAGGGAAGGAAAAAGGAGCATTGACCATGAACAATAAACCTTAAAATTTACATGAATAAATTAAGTTAATAATGATATTGTTTAAATTATCCAGTACATATTTAATTGATCAATTGAAATTCTACAAGGAAATAAACACAAGATTGAAGATAAATGCACCTGAATAGAACCAAGACAATATATACAATACTAAGAAATAGAAACATCTCTTGCACTATGGGCATGCCTGAGTTTAACATGACAAAGAACCTTTTTAGTACAGATAAAATACATTATCCACAAAGCAGATTTGTAAATATAAAATGATAATACACTACACAACTATAATTAATAACAAGAAACCTATTCTTACACAGCATGCATTTTATAATCCCATTAGGCACCAATGGTTTATGTATGATACTATTGCATATGATAACAAGACCAGGGGAAATTGATGGTAAAAGAGTTCTAACAATGATAGTGCCACTACAAATGAAATTTGACACCAGTAGTTCATATAAAGACAGACATTGTTTTCCACAACAGATAATATGACGGTCAAAATGCAGGTGCTAACACAACAAATGACTATGGCCATGAAATGATGTAAAACAAAATAAGACACTGCAGTATGACTCTACTAGGAGCAGCAATGGCATGACACTGTTGTTATATGACTGGCAAGAATCAAACTGTCCACACTGTATTCTTGATTTACAAAGTGGTCATGAGTATAGAGATGTAAACAATAACTCTGTTGATCAGAATGAAAATACTTCAAACCCTCTGACAGGCAATGAATGCAGAGATGTAAAATAGCATTTATTAAAATGAATGCCAGATATGATCCAAATGAATAACATTTGTCATTGTTGTCTTTGAAGTATGTTAGGATGCAAAAGTCATATTACTGTAGCTTGAAACCGACAGGCAGGGGTGCTCAAAGTTGGATGAGAGCTGCATAGCAGTTTGGGTGCAATCCATGGCCACAAAATAAAAAGCCCTAATTTTTACAGTCCTAATTATGAATGTTAAAAAATGATTTAGTTTTGTGGGACCCCTCTACTATGTAAGATAAACTTTCAAAGAAATGCTACTTTTCTCTGGCCACATGAGCGACTCCTTCAACCCACAATCACTAGTATAGACTATTCTTCATCAATGACTACTTTAACTATATTGGACATTTGACAGAAACATAAGTAGCCTGAGCAACCAACCTTTTTCTTTGTATTACTTTTAATTAAAAAATAAAAAATAAATGCAACAGCTGGCAAGATGCATATAGTTTACAGATTTTATGCAGTACATGGATCACATTTTGGGTAACCTTGATATAATGCTAATTGTTGTCATCACATGACTTAAGATACAAAGAAAATTAGAAATTATGTGATAGACATAAGATTCAAGTCTTTGTCATCAATATCATTGATAATATGGTATGATTTAAAATGTCAAAAAAGAAAAATAAATACTGTCCATGCATTATCATATAAATAAAGCAAATCAAATTCTGTGTAATAAAGAGCCCTTAGCATTGCAGGCTGAGTTGCAATATGGCCAACAGTAATGAACCACGATAACCAGATGACTACTTGTTCAACACTGATGCTATGACATCCTATATATGATGATAACAAATATGAAGATGAAATTATCATGACTGATTATATCTGACATAAGAATGATCTGAATACTGCACGTCATAAGACAGCACCAGCAAGTGACATTAAGTGTGGCACAATAGTGAAATGGGGTTTGACAAAAGACAAATCAGTTACCTCACAAGATATTTGTAATTTATTTATCACATCACCAAGATTACAAGACCAAATGTGGCACGTGTAAGCCAATATGAAACACAAACAACAAGGAAATTAACAGATAATAAAAAGACAAATTACACCAATGGCATTAACATAAATGACATCAAACAAAAAATGAACTGTCACACCAGGAAATAAAATAATGTATTCCATAACAAGAAACTAAATAATGACATCTCAAACCAGGAATGAAAAGAAGTAAAACCCACAAACACCATTGTGCGTTAAGAAGGAAATATTAAAACAGATATATAATCAACATTTTCAAATAAGTTTTATATGGTTACTATAATGAGACAAACACAAAATGCACTCTTCAATCAAGAAAGTGGGATTGACTGAAAATTGTAGCTAAATAATATTAATCAGTCCTCCTAATTTAATATAAGCAAGCATGTTTTAATGGTGTTATAAAAAAGATTCATTTACAAGAATGTGATGTCTATAGTCTTAAAAAGTCTATATAGGCCTTGTGAAAACCAGTGAATGGTCCAATTTAAGTGTACAGTATATATCACTGATGTTCAAGAAGAGGTCATTTATATTTGTTTTAATACTGAAAGCCTTTGTAGGAAACAAATCACTTGAAGAAAAATACACTTTTCACAAACCATTTTCTTACTGGGCAATAGGACCTGATATTATACCTGTACCACAAACTCTATACATATGAATGCTCAACAACTAACCGGTCTCCCATCATTAGTGGCTGTCAAAAACCACTTCATTGAATGTTTGCTCAATTACAAATTTTCTCTTCAGTTAAATATGTTCTTGTATAAATGGATAGATAATTTTATAATTAATCAGACCAAAACTAAATGTCAATGGTTAGTTGATCATATATCTGTCTCTCATTGCTGGCACTCAAATATAGCAATGCTAAAGGTTACTTGATCACAAGTCATTCTCTCATTGCTGGCCACTCAAATATAGCAATGCTAAAGGCAATGCTGGCACTCAAATATAGCAATGCTAGAGGCAATGCTGGCCACTCAGATATAGCAATGCTAAATGCATTGCTGGCCACTCAGATATAGCAATGCTGGCCACTCAAATATAGCAATGCTAAAGGCAATGCTGGCCACTCAGATATAGCAATGCTAAATGCATTGCTGGCCACTCAGATACCACAGCAATGCTAAAGGTTACTTGATCACAAGTCATTCTCTCATTGCTGGCCACTCAGTCAAGTGCAGTACTTATGTCAAAGACTACTAAGTCATAAACTGTTTAGTCATCTCAGGAGTAACCACTTTACTTTTTGTCATCTGCTACTTTCTTGACTTATAAAACTGTCAGTTACTGCCATTGAAGCATTTCATGTGATTAAATGTTCAGATGCAATATCATCATCAGGTATCTGTTGCATTAACATTTTTACATTCCATCCTCTCCCCATCACATTCTGAACTAATTTTATAGATCTCTCAAGTGTACATTGTTGAGAGAGCTACATGTCCCAATCTCTCAAGTGCACCATGTTGAGAGAGCTGTGTCCCAATCTCTCAAGTGCACCATGTTGAGAGAGCTACATGTCCCAATCTCTCAAGTGCACCATGTTGAGAGAGTTATGTGTCTCAATCTCTCAACTGCACCATGTTGAGAGAGCTACATGTCCCAATCTCTTGAGTGTAACCATGTTGAGTGAGCTACATGTCCCAATTTCTCAAGTGCACCTTGTTGAGAGAGCTACATATCCCAATCTCTCAAAGGCCTATAATCATATGAATTAGTAAATGTAATTTTCTTCAGAATAATTTAACCGCCTTAAGGCAGACCATTAGACCACACACACTTTTTGCACTTGTTTGTTGGTTTCTATGCTCACTTTACTGTAAATGTACTAAGTTGAAAGCATCTGTATGTAAATTGTGTCAATGTACAAGCAGAGATCAAGATGCCATCATATGTCAACAACTATCTATATTATTTATTAGAGTTTCTGCTACATTTTATCTGATATTTTGTCTGAAAGCCTTTGAAATTGCTGGACACTGCTATTTTTCACACACACAAAACACACACACACACACACACACACACACACACACACACACACACACACACACACACACACACACACACACACACACTCTTCTACTCTAGATATAACTTGAAATCATATATAATGCAAAAATAGTTATCTGTCCACCAACATACTTTAATTCCAGTTCATGAATTTAATGATTACTGTTTACATATTTGGTATGTATGTTTTGACCAAGCCTATCATAGAACAAAAGTAAAAAGAAAAGGCTGGATGCATTTACAGCTGTTTAAACTTAAACTCCAACTTTTATTGCATTAAGAAAAGTCTTGGCTGCAAGTGTTAATTAAAGTTATAATGCTGACAGCTAAATAGTTGATAGCTTAAAACCACTATGCTTTGAATTTACAACTATGAAACAACTATGTGTGAGGTTATAGTTTATGATTTGCTAATTATTAATAATGGAAATGCTTGAGATTATAGCTAATTATTAATAATGGAACTGTGCAAGTTTATATAGCTTTATAGTTTATATAGTTTATAGCTAATGATTTTCTAATTATTAATAATGGAACTGTGCAAGGATATAGCTAATGATTTGCTAATTATTAATAATGAAAATATGTGAGGTTAAAGTAAGTTCAATGTAATGCAATCTCACCTATAATGTGGTAAGAGTTTTAGCTTCTGATGACTATGGCGTGCGTGTGTGTGTGTGTGAGAGAGGTTCAGATTTTTGCAGAATTACTTTATGTTCTAAAAAATATGGCAAAATCAGTGATACATGTTAGAAACAATAAGTATATCAGTCAGTCATATGCATTTACTCATGAAATCAACACATAACTCAAAAATATACACACACTCTCTCTCAAGAATTCATGGGGCATTATGGGTTGTCTAAAAGTGTCAAGAAATTTGCCAACACATTTTTTTCTCTAGTATTCTGGGGCATTGCATAAGAGTATCAGGAAATTCACCAAGACATTTTCCCTGTTATTCTAGGGCATTTTGGGTTGTCTACAAGTACCAGAAAAGTTGCCAAGATAATAATTGTGACATATTCTACTTTATACTAGAATATTACTGTGAAATTAAACACCTTTATTTATTTGATGTTAAACTAAAAATTAATTGTGCTTACTGGTCAATATTGTTGTATGTTGTAGTCTGTCACCTGCATTTACTTACTGGCTGTATGTATCAGGGGGCTCAAGCTATCTTCTAGAACTTTCACTCTTCTATTCTACATTATCTATCATTCATCTTTTGGGGATTAGCCTAAGCTTACAAGTGGCCAGAGGTGGTGGAGAATTAGCATCTTGCCCATCTCCTAGCAAAACATCACATATTTGTGACATGAAGAAATAAGCTGTCTGACAAACTCTGAAATCTCACAACTATCTGATAAATAAATATGAACTATCCAATCTACTTTGATGTTACACAATGAAAATAGCTGCCTGACCAACTTTCAAGCTTCAGTGTTACTGACAAAAATGAACTACCCAATCTTCTTTGATGTTACAAAAGCTAACACTGATATGAATTCAACCTGAAAGCATTCACACATACATGTGCATGCATATATAAAATAATGAGAATGGACTGCCAATAAATGTTGATGGGTCTCCATTGGAGTGTTTTTGAACTGATCAACAATAAAACCTGTTTAAGCAAAATCTCCCATGCCTGTTACATTCCTCTTTTTAGTAGTAAAAGTTTGATCATTTAGTAAGTAAATGCTTAAATCATTAAGAATATCTTGCAGTATTCAAGAGAAAATTTAGATATAATATTTGCAAAACCAATATTTTTATCAACATATTTTATAAAGTTTTATTGGAATTTATTTCTTTGTGAATCATTACAACTAAATCACTTTTAAATCGTTTTCAGAGCAGTTGTATTACTTTTGTTGTTCCTGTATTGGACTCCCACTGAGATGCGATGTTGACAATACCATCAGTTGGATCCTAAAGGATTGATTCATTTCATTCAACAGCTTACTTAAACATTCGGCCATTTTACTTTAGTTTCTTGCTGATTTATAGGTGGTGCAAGACATAACACCATTATACTTTAACTAGAGCAATTAAATGCTATGAACAAGCCTACTTAAAAAATGTGTGACTAATATAATGGGGGTAGATCAAGGAAAAATATAACTATATGATTTATTTCCTGATATGTCCTTAACAATTTTTACGTAATACTCTGTTTCCTGTTATCACAACAGTGGTTGTGACACAAATAGCGCTATTATGTAAAGATTGTTTTGAAACTATTCAGGAAATAGTTCAGAATTAATGTTTGATAAGTTTTAATTGTTCATTTGTTTTAGACTCTCAAGGGAGCCAGTTCATAAAATAAATTGCTTTATCTATCTCAAAAGTTTATCTTTGTTATCTTTATACAATTTTAAACTATTCTTAAAAATAAATCATGATAGCTAATTAATACTGAGTTGTTTCAACCCATGAATGTCAAAACAGAAGACCTTTCTCTCTTTGTCATGAATTGTAAAAAAGCATTGGGTGTGGCAGAAATTGGCACTTTACCTATTTTCTATGCACTCATTCCCCTGACTTGTTTCAAGAAAGTGTAGCAGATAGTTCAAAAATGCCAGCATGGCAATTCTATTGAGGTCATCATTTTGTTCAGTTTAAAAAAAAAAAGATTTTCAACCAGGAATGTATAATTAAGAACAGTAATGATGCGGATTTTTAAAGTGCCTTAGCATCAAAAGATCTCCAAGCTTTTCATCATCATCTCAAATCAGCCAAGGTGAATCTTGAGCCCACAACTTCTTGCATCAAAGTGCAACACCTAGGTCAGGGGTCACCAACCTTTTTGATACTGAGAGCTACTTCATGGGTACTGAGTTATACGAAGGGCTACCAGTTTGATACACTCTTCTAGTTTGCCTTTATACATTATTAATAATGTGAAGACTTAGAAAAGGCCTGCGGGCGACTCATGTGGTCATTGCGGGCGACTTGGTGCCCGCGGGCACCATGTTGGTGACCCCTGACCTAGACTTTATGGCCACTTCCTCCACATTCCACAGAGTCTGCTTTTTTCAGGTTTCATGTGCTTTTTTCACCTCTTGACATTTGTGAAATAAACAGATGTTGAAAATGGGTTTAAAATACATAGCTCACCTATGTTTTTGGCAGTTAATGAAGAAGTTATTATATGCAATACAGGTAAATTCAAGCAGAATATTTTAACTTAAGTACTGTTAGTGGTACACTAATGCATTAAGATATTTTAACATGGCATAAATCATACACCACACATTCATTAAATAGAGCACTCTTGCCAGCATTCTTTTACATATCAGCCAAACTTGAAAAATTAAAAAAAAATTAAAGATTTTTTTTTTCAGCAAAATGAATTATTTTATTATCAATGCAAATTAAAAACTGTGGAAATGCTTGACACTGTCACAACACTAAAGTTTAAAAACAAACATTTTCTCTTTCAGATCGTCAAAGTAACATTGTCAACACTGAAGCAATATACAAAACATAGCTCACCACTTTAAAGGATCTGCTAAAGAAAAATTGACTTTCATGAAAACCAAATAACTCAACAGGATACCACAACTTACTAAAAGACATCATCACACTTAGATGAAAATTATACACCAATTTCAGAGTTTACGACAAATATTATATATAAATATATATACACTTAGCGCCTGTAAATGTGAACATGTTAAGTTTTTCCTTCTCTCTTTGCATGAACTGTATTATCAGCTAATGCATTGCAAAACTTGTCAATTATCTCCCTAATTTCACATGTAGTAGAAAAAGAAAAATGTTGTACCATCTTCATCCAATTTTAAACAAGTCTAGGTAAAACATTCTTTCTAATTTTGATCTCTCCTTCAAGTTTGCTGACATTCTGATGCAGACACATACCACATATACAATGTCCGAATCCTTCCTTTGCACAAAGAAATTATGTACCAGCTCTTCAAAAATACTATTATATATATGATTATTAAATGCTTTAGTGACAAAAATAATTTGTAATAAACGCTTTTCAACAAAGACCGTGGAATGCACAAAATAAAGATCTTAGAAACCACTGCTATAGCATATCTCATCATTTTCAATGCTCAGAAAACATTGCATAGCAATGGCAAGGACCTACATATAACTAAAGCTGAAGACAATGGTACAAATAAATAAGCCAGAACACTCATCAACACTGTGCCTTCAAAGCTGAAGAAAAAAGTGTTTACTATGGACAGTTTACTTTCTTGGAAATAACGCCATTCTACTGGATACAGCTCTAGATTAATTTAATGTATATATACGACATGATTAAAGAAGTTAATGAAAATTATGAATGGCAAATGAATTTTATAAGATTATTTTACAAGTCAAAATTGAACCAAATCTAAAGAAAAATGCACAAATTACCAAAAACTTGGAACACCAAATGGGAAATTATGTGAGATGAAAGCAGACATCTGCTAATGACCTCAAAGTTGTCTCCACTAATCATGAAAACAAATTTCAAGGGTAAACAGGTTCTTAAAGTCAGATGGCTGAATGTTCAGTGAGTATTGTTAGTGAGCAAAACAAGTGGACAAAATACCATCTTTCATCACACTATTTCAATATGTGGCAGTGCTGTACATACACTATGAAACTTGCACAATAAGCACAACAAAAATAAACCTCCATACAAAAATCCTAATCTAGCAGTTGCACAAAACCTAACTACATGTTTCAGTTGTGTAATAAAAAGAACATTAAAAATTAAAACCCTGTTTATCCCAAACTAAGCTTTAAAAAAAGTATTTAAAAAAGGACAATTATTGAAACCGGGTATAATAAGTGTTATACTGAGATAAAAAGATTTCTCAGCAATTTGACATAACAGGTATCCTTCTTTGTTCAAGATTTTGTGGTGTTGAATTATTTGAAATTATAATGATTCAAAGTAAATCTTTTTTTGTCAATTTTACTTGGCAGAATGAAATTCCTCCATCCTAAGTCCATACAATTATGCACACAACTTTAGCATAACCATTCCTATACTCAAAGTGGTGATTGTATGTCAATCATAATAAACAATGTCTTTTCATAAGTTTTATATGTATGAAACAAAATAAAACCAAATAAAACACACACCAAACTTACTATAAATGAAAATCTAAAGACATCTCTTGTCTCACATCCATCCAACATTTAAAGAGTACAAATTTAATATAGTGAAACCTTCATGATCAATAATCAACCAAATAAAGAAAATATCTGTTGTTTTTAATTGTGGGGTGTGTAGGTGAGAGGGTAGAGTTGGGATGGGGAAATGGACATAACTGGGCTTCATAAAGATAATGTAGTATGATACACCCAATTTGTTTGATTTCTGTTTAACATGATATTGTTTAAGTCAAGTCAACAAATGTATAGTTGAAGATACAAGTAGTGAGCATACAATTCACTTGAAATATTAACAGCATTTTCCACAGGTACTTGATGGTATTACAAAGGCTTGAAAATTAAGACAAATTTAACAACTACATTTATATGGCTGCATGTGAAATTCAGCAAGCTTTGAATGGCCTATTAAAACATATCACACTGTAAAATGAGCTCTCGATTATGCATCATTGTACACAGTGAAACAGCTGCTGATGCAGGATGAAAAAATAATACAAATTGCGCACGCACACACACACACACACACACACACGCGCACACACACACACACACACACCCCCCAGTCTTCCACACAACAACAACCAGAACACCACTAAGCAAAACATCTCTCATCCATAATTACCAGAATCACAAGCAATCAAACATATGCATTATAAATATAGTTTAAGCTCAAACCAATTTTACAAAATAAATATATTTGTCCCACCCTTAGCCATTCCCCAGTAAACTTACAAATTAGATGCTGTTATGTTCACATTAGGAATACTGACATATGACATCGTGTTCAATAATATAAAATGTTTAATTATATGGGTAATACAATCCACAGCAACATAATTTGTGTGCACATTTATGTTGTGTGTAAGAGAGAAAATATCTTTTCAATCCAAATACTTTTCCTAAAATAAAATATTTGTGCTGAGAATGAACTCTATACTGGGTACTTATATTTAAATGGTTCATTAAGTACAACTTTCAACTCTTCTATACATCTGTGAACATCTTAATTTGCTGAAATAGTTCTTATTCAATTATTTTGTATATTTAGCATTTTTAAATTACAAAAATAAGAGTATTTTTCATACAGTTTAAGCAAACACTGCAACTCTCTTGTAAATAAGGTGCTAAAATGTTGACCTAAATCTAGGACTGCTAAGTCTAATCCTCACCCAGAGATCTAGAATTGTGCTAATTCAAGTCCTGACAGATCTAAGTTTAATCATGATTAGATCTAGGTTTAATCCTAAGCTCAAGATTTAAGCCTAGCTTAGATCTAAGTTTAATCCCAAGCTTAAGGTTCAATCCTGATCTAGATCCAGGTTTAATCCTAAGCTCAAGGTTTGATCCTGACCTTGATCTTAAATCCCAAGCTCAAGTTTTAATCCTGGCATAGATCTAGGATTAATCTTAAGCTCAAGTTTTAATTCTGACCCAGATCTACAGTTCTTATCACCACCATTGCCCTTCTGTGAGCATAGCCAATCATAATGTATTCATTTAACTATCCAATAGATCAGAATAAATAGAAAAACATGAATGAAAAAAAGTAAATGCACACATAAATAAAGGATTAGCTCAGCAGACACTTCTTCATAAAACTTTGTTACTCTGGTCCCGTATTTAAAGTGCAAAATTGTCTTTAAAAATAAAAATTCTAAAGATATCGCATCATTTCACCTCAAAATGGATGTTTATTAAATAAGTCATGCAAAAGACAAAAGTGAAAACATCACATCATTGGAAAATGCCAAAAAAGTAACTTCAGTACTGCACAATGAATGTTGTCCTGCCCTTTAACTATAACACCTGCTGAACTTGCTTCCAGGCAAGTTTGTATGCATCAATCTAACTCTCTAAGGTGCTACAAATCAGAAATTATCAGCAGATATTGTCAAACTTCACACCAGATGAAAATATATATCAACTGATTCCTGTTATTTTGTTTTGTGTTGTAATATATTCTTACTTAAGGTGTTTGTAAGCATTTGCTTATGTAAAAAAAAAAAAAAAAGAACTGATCTCTAATGAAATAATTAATCATTGTGAAATTGTTTAAGACCAATATTTTTGCTGTTTCATTGGTAAGCAGATCAAAAATAAAAATTAAAAATAATGTAATAATTAATACAACACTTTTCTATTTTAGCAGGTGTGCTTTCTAATTACATTTCACATCACTGTTAATCTTGCAATTCGAACACTCCAAACACTTGACCTGCCAGACAATGGAATCCAAAGACTACTAAGTCAAAACACCTCACATGTACACTTTACAAGTGAATATCAGTCACACATTGACTTTGAACAGCAGAATAGTCAATAACGCCATGTGGAAAGATGGAAGTTGAACTAGGCTGACCTAGCAATGATTTCAATGATAAAAATCACCTACAATAAACTCATATATTAATGTCTTTAAATGGGGCACACAAAAGAATGAATGAAAATAGAAATGTAATAAAATAAAACATATAAAATATTTAAAATATTTAAAACACCTGTTTGATCTTCAAAATGTTTGTTCAGTCAGTCAAAAATCATACTTTAACAGCTTTTCCTTGCAAATCTCTATTCAATTGTAGCATACAAAATTTTCTTTCATGATGAAAACTGAAATAATGTAAATTAATACTTAGCTACTGACAGAAACTGTTGCTAGATTTGAAGATGTAAGTTTCTAGAGCAACTGTACTTGGATATCAAAGAAACAATAAAAAAATGAGCATACGTTTTGAAGCATGCTTTTCCATGTAAAAATTAAAAAATCTAATATGCATTTTTGTGCACATTAAACATCAGATCATAGCTAATCTTATGGGGCAGGGAGATAGAATATAAAAAAGAATGAAGGTAACTCTTTTCTTTTAGATAGCAAAATAAACTATTTCTCTCTAGAATCAATGTCAAGTGAATTTTAACTTGTATTTTTCTGATAACAATGGCACACAATCAGTAAAACATAATGACTCCCAATATAAACTATAATGGCTCATGTTGGATAGAATAATATAAGAAATAAACAGTTTGGGGTTTTTTTATATTCCATTTTTTGCAGCCACTGTATGATTTCTACACTTCAAAATCAGCATATGAACATCACATACATACATAAGTGAAAGTTGTTTAGTTGGCTTTTTTCTCCTCAACAACAAAAACTGCAGATAGCAATATAAATCAAACCAAATTAGTATTGTTTAACTTCACATCATGAAGTCTTTAGATTCAATTCACACTATAGATGGCTCAGATAAAATATAACAGATATACAAATATAATAAAAGGCATGAAAGAAATTTTAAAAAATAAAAAAACTGAGCAAAGAAATAAGATATAGTCTACCTACTGCAGGATTATGGTAAGCTAAGTAAATATAACAGAAGTTAATATTCTTAATAACAGAGACTAAAGTTCTCAGCAGAGAGCAAGGTTAAATCCAATCATGGAAACACCACAGCAAATTGTGAAAGCCTAAATTAAAATTCTTTTTCTTTTTTTTTTAAATCAATTAAAGCTTTCAGATTACTGTTTAATCAAAAGAAAAGATCAAGTGTCAGGATAAAGGGTGTGTGAGAAGTTGAAAAGGATCAGGAAAAAGGAAACACTGAGGGATGGGATAGGTTGGACCACTGGCCTAGGTTTTACAGTTTTTACAGGTTTTCACCACAGAAGAGCTTGCAAACATGCGAGAGCCACCATCCCAGCTACAGATGCACGGACATTACACGCCTCCCCAGTCGAACCACTCACTGCAACAAGCAAAGAAAAAAAAGGAAGAAGACAGCCGTGAGTGAGTGAGATAAGAAAGTGATACAAACAAAAAGCTCATTACAGTGAAAACTGCTCACACGGACCACATCAAAGATAGTTTTCGTTGTAAAATCATACCTAACCTGTTTACCCTAATTATATTTATTAACTAGTCTGCAATATAATATATATATATATACAACTACACAAGAAAATCTAACACTAACTTTTTAAATGAAAATTTCACAAAAAAGTATAAGTGAACACTGGGAATAGGGTGATGGTTAACTACAAAGTTAATGGAAACAAAATGAAAGAGATGTTTGCATGTGATACAAAAAAATTCTGCAAAAAACGTAAAAGTTGAACAATAATTTCTTACCAGTTCTTTCACAGAGGCCATAAAGAGTGAGGATTTGAAATAATTAAAGTATCACTAATGTGTATCACTTATATTTACAATTTATTTCATCTGAAATTCTCTAATTAAAATCTCAATCAATGCCAAAATCTCAATGTGAGAATAATGTAGTGAAATGAAAAACTCTGGTCGAGCTGAAATCAATGTAACAATATAAGAGAGTGTGATAGCAGAGTACCAATATAAGAGAGAATGGATGTGTGTGAGAGAGAGTCTGACAGCAATATAAGAGTCTGACAGCAATGTCACATATGTCATTTTTATAGTGAACAGTCTTAGACTAGAGAGAGTCATACTGAAACAAGGATGGTGGTGTTGCATTAGGTAGCAATGCTTTAAACTGACTTTTTTCTTAAATCCAATAAATATTCTGAGCAAGGTGTGAGATAATATATCTTGCCTATTTCATGTATTTTAAGTGTTCATATTTGCAAGCCTGCTTTGAAGCAGAATAAAATCAAATAATCTTCTAGAGACATGCACCAAAATTTCCAACTCCTTTAACTTTATAAATTTATGAATTTGTTGTTCTCCTTAAAATATATGTATAACACCAACAAAAATCCTTCTCAATTTAGAAAAAAAAATAACTTGGGCTTTCTATTAAATCTCAATTAATATTTAAACTTTGAGCATTTAAAAGTGCAAACACCAAATGAAATACATTAAGAGACTGTCACCATAAAAGAAAACAATCAACTGATGAAATACTAACTTAGGACTACTACCACCCACCATACTTACTTTCTCCTTAGGCTATTTGTTTTATGTGTCAAGGTCAACATTTCCATAATGCTAAACAATCAGTATCATACTACAATGTCACTGCAACATTTTTTTTTTAATTGAAAGATCTAAAAAGCTGGATTAATCATGTCATGACTGGAATGCAATCACTAAGGGAATCAAACTGTAAATAGCATACTCGTTTGTGGCTGATAAAAGTGATATCAAAAAGAGTGAAGTATTTTTGCTCTCAAGAGCTCTGTGAAATGTTTTCTGCTGTGTGTTGTGGTGAAATGTGGTTGCAGCAGCTGTGCAGAAATTTGTTTGATGAGCTGAAGTGAAATACAGCTGCTGTCAAGACTTGTGGTGATGTGATTGTTGCCATGGGTTGTAGAGAAATGAGACTACTACCATGGGTTGCAGACAAATGAAGTTGCTATCAAAAGCTGAGGAAAATATGGCTGCTGTCTTGAGTTCTGGTGAATGAGTTTGTTGGATGTAATAACTCTATAAAATGTTGCTGTCAAGAGTTGTGGTATAATGTGTTTGCTGTCTTGAAATATAAAGAAATATGAATATTGTTAAGCTGAGTGTTGAAATATGGATTCTGTCATGAGTGTGCTAAACTGTGGTATGTTAAATCGTGGTTGTTGTCAAGAGGTGTGGTGAGACAAATACTGTCATGCAGTTCTGCTATGCATTGAGAAATGATGTTTAGTATAAAAAAAAATAAATTTGTTATAACTTTTAAGTGTGATGATTAATTTTGAAAAGTAATTTGCAATTGACGTATGAATATTTCATGAGATTTTTAGTTGAATATATATATATATATAGATACATATAATAGTATATTTGAATTGTATGTCATTTAAAAAAGAGCGAGTAGAGGAGAAAAGTTGTCTTTTGTATTGAATTTTACATCTGTAATTTTTTCCATCTTACAAATAGCTTTTAAAAAAATAAATGAATTTCCCTTTAAGGTCATCATGTTTTATAGGGTAAGCCAGATATGAAGATTATTAATATCTTTTATTTGCCATCATCAGATCACAAGTAATGTCCTCAATTAAAAAAAAAGGAGGGTGTTCAAATTATAAAAAAAAAACTTTTAACAGTAATATTATTATGAAATTTTTATCAGAATTTTTCAATTAATGGTAAGTGCTAGTGAAACACTGCCTCTGTCAAGTTTGCCTCTGGAATGAATATCTCCAGTCTGCTCAGATATGTCATTAATAATAACTGAATATTTCATTGATAAAACTGTCTTTTCTATCAAAACAATGTTTGGTACTGTCAATTTAAATTTTACTTATAAATCTTTATCAAACTATTCTGGCTAAAGAGTCCAGCTGGGTGACTTTCTTATGACTGACTGATGTGGGGTAGAGTGAGCAATCTTAAGCTGTATGCAAATCATGCAAAACAATTTATGATAAACAAAAATTTTGCAAACAAATTGAATAAAAAGCATAGGTAAAATTCATACAAATATAAACATGCACGCACGTGCAAACACACACACACACACAAACACACACACACACACACTTGGTATATATAAAATTTTAAACCAATTTTAGTTGATTTCCCTATGTCTAAGGGGCTCATAATTTAGCTTAAGTTATGAAGAAAATTGAGAATATCATAATACTAATATAACAAATAACATAACAAGACGAAACAGAAGTATCCATACTTCTAAGTCACACATCTATATAAATAATATATTTAATATGTCAGTAAAAGTGAAATCAGAATTAAATGTATCTTTGAGATACATTTCAGAAACCTTATAACTGTCCCATAAGAAAAAGACAAAATCAATAATTCAATAAAGAGATGAATTTATGAAAACAGAAGACTACCTAAATACAATCAAGAGTAAAAATTAAAATCAAGAAACTTCAAAAACTCAACAATTCAAATGATAATTCAGTAGACAGAAAAAAGAAAAAGAGAGAGTAAAGAAATCTATTTTTAGAACAATGCATAAGAAGTAAAAAGAACAGATCAAGGAAAAATAAGAAAATAATTTCTGGGAAAATCCAATAAAGAAAACTAGTCTACATTTGTCATGGAAATAGAAAGAACCATGAAATATATGCACTACATCCAAGAAATTGAAAACTCCAATAAAATCTGAGTAAAATGAAAATTTACAATGCAACCAGAAATATAATGAATTCACTTCTGTCATAACACTCAAGGGGAAGTTATGTTTTACTTTAATATATTTAAATGTAACATGGCAGACTGAAAATACTAAATTCTGCTTTTTTGCACCATTTGACAATAAACTGAACATAATGCCAGTTAATCTAATGATCTAAATATGTGTCTGTGAGCACAGAAATCCTAATGTGTACACTTCCATCAAAGTCACAAAGAAATCAAACCTAACTGTAAGAGAAACACTCTTATGTAATGTGTGATATCCAACATGCAATGAAATCAGAACTAACTAAAAGTGAAACACTCTCTCTTGTAACACCTGACAAAATTATAACAAAATCAGTTTTAACTAGTGAAATACTCTCCTGTAATATATGTCAAAGTTCAAACCCAATTACAAGGAACATGCTCTCTCCTGTAAAACATGACAAAGTAAAAACAAAAGCAGACCTAGCTAAATGTAACACACTTTTTCCTGTAACATATGAAGTTATAATGAAATCACACCTAACTAAAACTGAAACACTCTTTCCTGTAACATATGATGTCAAAGTTACAGTGAAATTAAAGCTAATTAAAGATGAAACACTCTTTTTTTTTTGTAACATCAAAGTTACAATGAAATCAGACCTAGCGAAAGGTGAAACATTCTTTTCTGTAACAAAAGGTGCCATCTGAATATGCTACTGACTTACTGCAGTTATTTTGTTAAGACTAATATATGTGCTTTTGAGACAGTTTAAAATTTCTTCTTTTCCTTCATGCATAATTAAAGTTAACATGCAAAATAGAATTTTCACAAGGAAATAAAGTAACAAAATAAAACATTGCTGCAGGTTTTATAATCATGACAAAATTATAACAAAATAAAACTTTAAAAAAATATTTCAAAATACCCTAAATACCCTTAATACCCTCCAAACCAGAAAGTTTTCTAAAAACAAACATACTTTTTGCCAGGTTTTTATATTTTATAATAAATCTAAATGCATTAGAGCTGTTTTGCACAGAATTAAAACATTTTGGAAATTTAAAAAAAATATTCATAACAGTATATGATGCCAAACCTCTCTATTAATTATGAAACAAGCTAACTCAGCCAATCAAAACCACTTTCTTTCAAACAACAAGCTAACTCAACCAATCAAAACCATTTTCTTTCAGACAACAAATATATTCAGATGTGAAATGGCCCAGATTCACTAGACTATTTTGTGACAGTTCCTTCACATTCCCCAACACCCAGTACATTCCACAGCAGGCACATGCAAAGCTTCAAATTGGGTATCATTAGTAACAACATAATTGCTTTAATTATCAAAAGTATTTATTTTACAAATTAATTAGTGCACACAAGGCAAAGTAACAAAGGAGTAAATAAAATATATTACTAAAAATTAAATTATAAAATTTTATTTTAAAATATTTTTTAGTAACAAACATGCTATTCATATAGATTTGGAATAATTTATATTATAGTTAAACATCATAGTGTCATTTATTGCTATGTAATTTGATTAAATGAGGAAAACTGCTCCTCTAACACAAAGGGGAAGTTATTAACGACATGCATAAGTTAGCACTGGCATAAAATGTATTTGAACTATTAAATTTTAAAACCTGAATTAAACAGGGTTTTTTTTGTTTTTTTTAATCAGGAGAAGAAAATGCAAAAAATAGTCTTGTTAAGTTGCATATCCTAAGAATTGATTGTTTTAAATTTTTATGCTGTGTTGTTTTTAATTTATTTTATTGTTTTGATGGTTATAATTCATTAATAAGAACTTCATAAATACAGTGGTAATTGTCAAAAAGCTTACTTAATTTAGGTGACCAATTATTCTGCTTTATAAATAAGTCTTTTGAAGTGAAAAGTACAAAAATTGTCCCAGCACATGTATCTCTTTATAATATTCAATAAAAAAAATCTCATATTCATTATCAAGTTATGCTTATAATCAATTAAACTTCTTGCTCTCTTTCTCTTCCCCCTTGCTTGTTCATCTAGCTTTGGTCTCAAGATATATCCACACTCCAAAACACACGGAGGTCTTCTTTCAATAATAAACATCCCAATAAACTCTTTTTTCTCTGTGGTTTCAAAAATGAAATTATGAAGGAAATGCAATGTACTTTTTTCAAGTCTTATTCAGTAAAAAATACCTCTCTCTCTCTCTCTCTCTCTCTCTCACATACCACATTTATGTTACCTCAATCAAGTAGTAATTACAGAACATACAAAAATTAATCTCATTAACCATATGTATACCAAAGAAACATTCAAATTAAAGACACATTTGTATCTTCTTTTTATTAAAGAAACATTAAATAAATGAAGGCAACCTTATAATTCATAGCCTCCCAAAGCAAGGCACAGAATAATGCATCAAACTGACTCAGCCACCTCTTCAAGCATATTTCTAGTGGACAAGGAGCACAGGTTCATTCCAACTTTGATGGTTCTCATACAGAGGTCAGTACAAGTTCAATCACTAGAAAGTGGTCAGTACCTGATGAGTCACTAGAAGTCAAACAATGGTCAGTATAAAACGAGTCACTAGAAACCATATAGTAGTAAGTACATGTATCACTAGAAATCATACAGTGGGCAGTAAAAAATGAGTCACTAGAAATCATACAGTGGGCAGCACAAAATGAGTCACTAGAAATCATACAGTGGGCAGTACAAAATGAGTCACTAGAAATCATACAGTGGGCAGTACAAAATGAGCCACTAGAAATCATACAGTGGGCAGTACAAAATGAGTCACTAGAAATCATACAGTGGGCAGTACAAAATGAGTCACTAGAAATCATACAGTGAGCAGTACAAAATGAGTCACTAGAAATCATACAGTGAGCAGTACAAAATGAGTCACTAGAAATCATACAGTGAGCAGTACAAAATGAGTCACTAGAAATCATACAGTGAGCAGTACAAAATGAGTCACTAGAAATCATACAGTGGGCAGTACAAAATGAGCCACTAGAAATCATACAGAGGTCACTACAAGTCACTAGAAGCAAAAACTGACAGTTCACAATGATGCAGTATTCAAACAGGAAAAGAAACTGTTTATTTCTTTATACTTGCTTACTAATTTGTAAAGCCTACTAAAGAAAGATGTAAGAATACCCTATCTCTTTAATTTAATTAGCCTATTAAAGAAAGATGTAAGAATACCCTATCTCTTTCCTCTCTCTCTCTCTTCTCATTCCTCCCTCCCTCTCTCTATCTATACCTTTCTGCTTATTCTGTTTGCCTGTCTATCTTTGTTTATCTCTATCTATTTATTGTATCTATTAATCATTTTATTTCTTCCTCTCTGTGACACAACTCCACCCTAGTTATTGGTTATGATTATTATTATTAATATTCATCCATAACCAATTACAAGTGATAAAAATCTTAATTTATGTTATTAATAATTCCCCAGGAGACACCACTCGTTTCTCTCACTTGGCAGATATGCAGGTGATGTAAACATTTTCTCTCTTCCACAACATTAAGACAAACATTAACTGTCACACAATATTTCAGTAGGTAGAAAACTTCTTACCAAATAATCTATATTTAGTGAGCCCCCATCCAACCACTATCTCTCCAACATATAATTATCAATATGTGTAAGGTCAAATCAGCAATCAAATAAACATGTAACAAATATTATGAAAAGATTATTTGACATCAACATTTCCATAAAACCACATTGAAATGATTTTAATGCTTATACAGTTTTATTTCCTAACACACAATTCAGCAAACAGGTTATTGCCAATATAAACAGGGTCCTTACAGGCTCACAAACTTGAAATTCCATGACTTTTAATGCCCTTTTCACACACTTTCCAGGACATTCAGACATGAAAATATAAAACCAGTTTTCACCAAAAGAAACATTACTCTACACTTTAGTAGCCATTTGGGTTCACAAAATAGTTGATTGATATATTAAAACAAAGTTGAAAGCAGACTACCAATCTAGTTAATGATAAACTAGTGCAACAGCACAAACAATGAACAGCCAATATATCTATAAGTTAGCTATTTCGTCAAAATTAGCTTTTAATTCTCATGACTTGTGTGCTTGTGAAGGAATAATGTGAGGTAACAACTTTTAATGTCCACAGAATTTCTGCTTTTAATACATCATCCCTTGACACTTATGATAAAATTGAAGAAACAGGTGAATCACGACTTTCGCTGTCTAAAACTAAACCACTGGCACTGTTAACATTGTATACACTGATATTAGAATTCATTGATGGAGGACTGGTAGTCAAAATGTTATCAGCAGAACTACAGCCTGGTTTACAAAATTCTGATATTTGACAGTGATTTAGAGTTAATTCCCTGGCCCTTAGTAGGATACATGGGTGTTTTGCTCCTTTCATGTGCTTTTTAAATGCAGCTTCACCCATGTTTGACTCATCCAACAATTTCAGACACATTATGCAAGTAGCCATGGTTCAGAGAGTTGGATGTTCTGATATCCAGTCTTTGTAGTCATCTACTGACAGCCACATTTTTACCTAAGTGACACTTTCCAGGCTTTTTGGAGAAAATAAAATCACTCAAAAACTCAGTCACAGAGCATGCAAGAATGGTGGCACAAAGTAAGAATGAAGTTGATTTGTTTAGTATCTCAGGTAATAAAACTGAGATATCTACATGTTTTAAAGTATCTCAGGTAATAAAACTGAGATATCTACATGTTTTAAAGTATCTCAGGTAATAAAACTGAGATATCTACATGTTTTAAAGTATCTCAGGTAATAAAACTGAGATATCTACATGTTTTAAAGTATCTCAGGTAATAAAACTGAGATATCTACATGTTTTAAAGTATCTCAGGTAATAAAACTGAGATATCTACATGTTTTAAAGTATCTCAGGTAATAAAACTGAGATATCTACATGTTTTAAAGTATCTCAGGTAATAAAACTGAGATATCTACACGTTTTAAAGTATCTCAGGTAATAAAACTGAGATATCTATCTACACATGTTTTAAAGTATCTCAAGTAATAAAACTGAGATATCTATACATATGCTTTAAAGTATCTTAGGTAATAAAATTGAGATATCTATCTACACATATGTTTTAAAGTATCTCAGGTAATAAAACTGAGATATCTACATATGTTTTAAAGTATCTCAGGTAATAAAACTGAGATATCTTCACATATGTTTTAAAGTATCTCAGGTAATAAAACTGAGATATCTACATGTTTTAAAGTATCTCAGGTAATAAAACTGAGATATCTACACGTTTTAAAGTATCTCAGGTATAAAACTGAGATATCTACAAATATGTGTAAAAGTATCTCAGTTAATAAAACTGAGATATCTATACATATATTTTAAAGTATCTTAGGTAATAAAACTGTAGATATCTACATATATTTTTTACTTAACAGTATCTTAGATATCTACATACATTGTATATTACTAATATCAGTATCTTATAATATGAGTTATATATTAAAGCTTGTAGATATCTAAATATATTTTTTAATGTAGTATATTAGGTAATAAAACTGTAGATATATGCACATATTTAAATAACAGTATCTGAATGTAAAACAATTATGCTTGATCCAGATAAATATTAGACACACAACTGTGCTTGACCCAGGTGAAAATTGTACACACAATTTGTATAACTTAGACCACGACTGTCCATACAACTTTGCATAGCTTAAGAAGACAAATGTATGCAAACCTCAAATAACAAAGCCATTAATGTACATACAAACAAGTATAAAACTTAGACCATTAATGTACATGCAAACTAGTATACAAAATTAGACCATTAATGTACACACAAACTAGTATAAAACTTAAACCATTAATGTACACACAAATTAGTATAAAACTTAGATCCTGAATGTGCACACAACCTTGTACAACTTAGATCTTGAATACACATCAACACCCTGTAAAATCTTAAGTCTATGGATGTAATAATAAAACAAATGAAGATTTAATGAAGCACTTAATCTTACAAAAGCTCTAAGTGCTTTGCAGAAGTTGCAAATAAAACGCAAACCATCTTGATACAAACTACTTAAACACATTAGTAAACTAAAGATAAGACAACAAACCAAATGGATCTACATGCAAAATACAAGGGATTTTATAGCATCAGCAGTGAGAGAACTGAGAGTACTGGTGTACATAAGGATTTGGTTGCATCAATACATAGTGAGAAAACAGAGAGAGTGCCAGTGTATATACAAAGGATTTGGTTGTATCAACAGTGAGAAACTTGCAAATAATGCTGATTCATCTTGGCTTTAGATAAACTGCTTTTATATGTATTGAAGAAGTATTGTAGGGAGAGTGAGCTGTCGAACTGTCATAATGTATACCCAAAATTCTAAGTGACTGAATGATTTAAAGAGTCACCAGTGGCTTTAGCACAAATAAGGATTTAAATAGCCTTGTACTTAAGAATGACTTCTATTTTATCCTCATGCATATATACTAATTAATCATCAAGACTTAGTATCAGAAACACTTTCTCTACACTTGGATAGTAGAGACAATTTCCTTGGGTAAAGTGATCTGTATAGATGTCTCAACAGGATACAAATGATGAGACACAGAACAGTGATTTATGACAATAGATATAGTTTAAATTTAAATAATCAAATGACAACCAAAAAAAATGGTCCAAGAAGAGAGGCCTCTGCACTATCAAAACAAAGAGTGCCTAAGCAAAAATGTTTACAGCTAGTCGTCGACTTACGGCATGTGCAATTTACAACTGATTGATTTTACAACTATAACCCAACCACAAATATGTACTGTATATCTGGAAGTGCATTTGTAAGGTGTAGAAAAATGGCATAAGGGTAGTCTGACATACAACCAAATCGACTTCCAACCATTCTGTCGGAACCAAATTATGTTGTAAGTTGATGAATCCCTGTACTTGTAGTTGTAGTTATTGAAATTCTGCATCATGGCTCTGTAAGGAGATGGTAAGATGGGTAGAGAGATGTTAAGTTGATGTGAAATAGTTTTCAAGTTGTGAAATGATTGGTAGACTGTCTGCAGAAATTCTGGTATAAAGCACCGAATATTTTTTTCTTGCCATGAATTTGTATGTGGTGCAGAAATGTTTACAGCTGGCATTTTCACAGTGAAAGATAGATTTGCTGCAAGAATATTTACAATATTTTTAGGGGGATGCTTGATAAATTTGCATATGGATGGTCACACAAAATTTGATCTGGAATGTATACACACTCTTCATAACTCTGACTTTCAATGCACCAATAACTTTAAAACTTAGACTTTGGATGTACATACACTCTTTATAACTTAGTCCTTATATATACAAACAACTTTTATAAATTAGACCTTGAATGTACTCACAACCTTGTAGAGTCTAGACCTTGAATGTACTCACAACCTTGTAGAGCCTGGACCTTGAATATACTCACAACCTTGTAGAGCCTAGAACTTGAATGTACTCACAACCTTGTAGAGCCTAGACCTTGAATGTACTCACAACCTTGTAGAGCCTAGAACTTGAATGTACGCATAACCTTGTAGAGCCTAGACCTTGAATGTATGCAAAACCTTGTAGAGCCTAGAACTTGAATGTATTACAACCTTGTAGAGCCTAGAACTTGAATGTACTCACAACCTTGTATAATCATCAATGTAAACACAACCTTACTAAACTCAGACCTTGAATGTAGACATGAATATGGATAATATGGGCAATTGAATACATTTTATTATTTCATATCGTATATATTATTACTATACATTTATTTATTATTGTACATTACTAAGAGCCTTATCTGAATTAAAATGTTAGGTGCTCCTCTATGTCACCATTATTATTATTACTTGTATAGCCTAGTACAATTGTAGATTAGACCATGAAAACATACAACCTGATTCTGAATTCACACACAAATTATTATTATTACTTATTTAGCCGAGTACAATTGTAGATTAGACCATGAAAACATACAACCTGATTCTGAATTCACACACAAATTATTATTATTACTTGTATAGCCTAGTACAATTGTAGATTAGACCATGAAAACATACAACCTGATTCTGAATTCACACACAAATTGCATATGCACATGTGAATTATATATAACTTAGGCAATACATACTTCTAAAGGCCTTGGGCATACATACACAAATGAAAGCACATACACCCATTTATAACTGATACCAAGATGCATACACAACCCATGTAATTTCAACAAAAATGCTCATACAACCCTGTGTGACATGCCAATAACGATCATACATTCATGTATAACAGAGGCAAAGAATGCATACAAAACCATGAATAACATATCAAAAATGCAAAGTCATCAACAATTTTTTGGCCAAGAACGCATATACAACCTTGTGCAATTTACCATAGAGAGTGCTTATAATATATAACCATGTGTTAACTTAAACCAAAAATAATTAGAGAGTAAAGTTTAAATTAGGCTAAAAATGCTCAAGCAACCATGTGTAACTTAGGCCAAGACTGAACATACAGTCTTGATTGCTTAAAATGCACTTTTAAATGTTAGTTTGTTAACTCAAATAATTAAATTGGGCCAAAAATGGTAAAAAAAATTATGAGTAACTGAAGCCAAGAATGTATATAAGCCAAGAGAAATTCCAGAAAAGAATGTACATATAAAACCACGAATAACTCAAGCCATGAATTCATTTAACACCACGAGTGACTCAGAATGTACTCAAAGATGTATATATCAGGTATTTATTTAAAGAAACAACCCTTTGTAATTATAAATTCAAGTCAATGATAATAAATAAAGAAAATCATAGTGATCCAACCACTTATAATAGCCGAGATATCCACATACAAATGTGTTTAAAACTTCAAACAGTTCTAAGTTTGTTTCAAATATAAAATGGAAACTCACAGTGACATTCTACACCAGTTGTGCCGAACTGATTCGAAGATCAAGTCAGCAGAACAATTTTGTATTGAAACTTCTGTCAAAATATCAACTTAAAACTTAAAATTGAGGGAGGGGGCCACCAGAACCCTAAGAATGCAGGACAGACATTCAACAGAAGCAGTAAGCAATTACTACATATATTCTATAGATACAGATTCTACCAGCATCGTGCCATTTTGTTAAATAATACTACAACAGTCTAAAACTGGTCATTGCTTTAACAGGGTTTTTCCTGTTATTATTACCAGCAAAAAAAATAGAAAAAATAAAAGAAACATCCGTATAGCATTAAAAGTTTTCAAAAACAAAATTTTGCAGAAATAAGGCTGTGAAAACTGAAAACAAGATTGGCTATTGTTTTGTTTTCTTTGTATTCCCCCATCCCAGCAAATATCATGGCAACCAATTATATCAAAACACAAGTAGCAAACATTCAAGTCAGCTGTCCAAGGCAAAACTACGACAAAGATGGCAAGCTTGCCACTACCCAAGTGCACTGAACATGCTGCAGGCAAAGTACAAATGTGGCAAGACTGGTCTGCCTCATATAAGCAATACAATCCTCTCTAATCACCTTGACCTGAATCACCTTTAAAAGTCATTCTGACTCCTGATATAGCCTGTCCACCCGTACTGGAGTCGTACTCTGGAGTGGTGATAGATTCGTCATAGTATTCTTCATCGTCCAACTCTATCCAAATGCAAATAAAATTAAGAAACTACACATAAAATTGTACACATGAAAAGTTATTTGTTTTACACCCTTTAAGAATGCAGTCTTGGAAGTATTTCCAGGCTTGTGTGTTTTTCACTGCAGCCTTGAGAGTGAGTGGCTCAGACAAATTTATATAGCACCTTGATTATTCTTGACAGTCTGAGTGTTTCTTTAACATATACATAAAATTATTAACTCCATTTAGGCTTTTATGAGATTATAGCATAAATACTCGTTTATAAGCTGATTGTGTAGAAGCTGAAGCTGATCATAATTTTGAAAGCCATGAAAGATTTTTAAAAACTCTGATAAGCTGATCTTCACCACTACCACCATCCAGACTGGCATAAATATAAATTTTACTTTCTTTCTTTTATATCTAAGTCTCTTCAAATTACCATTTTATATTGAAATTAATAAAGCAGGTAGCTTATTGTATCTTAAACAGGAGGAAAAACTGCAATTTTCCCTTTTTTGGCTCCAGTCATTTCTATCAAAACAATTTTTCTTCACTAATTCCAGTTAACCTCAGCATCCTTATTTGAAACAATTCAACTTTGTTTTTTGGCTCCAGTCATTTCTATCAAAACAATTTTTCTTCACTAATTCCAGTTAACCTCAGCGTCCTTATTTGAAACAATTCAACTTTGTTTCAGCACTTGATTACATTTGTAATATTACATGTTTTACGTTTTTGCAAGTTTATGAAAAATTGTCCTCATAAATCAAGGTCACAAACCCTACCATTTATAAACTGTGTACTCTACTCCAAAGCAAAAAATGTTACTGTAGAACTTTGAACTTTGGACTTATTTTTCATCTTAATTCTACATCTAAAGAGTATTACAGAAGAGTTCAAGTTCTTGCCATTTTGACAATTTCATACACTTTCATTTTCAACTTAGTCTCATTAAAAAATAAATAAATTATATATATATAATATATGCTACAAAGAAAATACATTCAATCTAGAACCCTTGATAAAATGGGCATAACAAATTGTTCCTCTTTCTTTCATGATGTTAAACATGATGAGCACCATTTCTTCCAAATATATCAGCTTATATACAAATATTTATGGTAATTAGAATTTGAAGATTAACACTATAATAACTGAATGATGATTTAAATAATCTGTCATTTATTTTTCAATTAGATTATGTTTACATCTTCAATGCATTTTCATTCAAAATGTTTTAGTTCACTGCAGAAAACTCCTGGGACAAAAAATTCAGGCATAATTTACCCTATCTGTAGGATTGCAACAGCTTTACCAATTTTTTAAAAATTATCTGCTCATTATAATTGCCCCTTGATGAATTGGCCTAAAATCAATTATACATCAAACCAGCAAATGAGAGCAATGACAAACACTGCAATGTTTACATTCAGTTTTCAGGACAAGTGCTAAGGATATAAATTAAATTAGTTCAATATGTATTCACCATTTAAAAAAAAATATAGCTAAATATTCCTAATTAAATTGAAATTTGAATATTGAAGTGTTTTTTTTAAACCAGAGGACTGAAGCTGTTTGTGGGTTTAGGGGTGGATGGAAAGAAGGAAAAAAAGTTGATTCAGAACATTAACCAAATTAACATTAAAAATCACAACCATACCCACATCCACAGTCTCATTTTCTATTGCATTCTTTTTCTTTTTCATTTTTGTTTTGGGTGGGAGGCTTTCAGAAACACATGCATACACAATGTCAGGACAACAAATAATTATGTTGGTGAAAACAGTTTTTTCTTAATTAATTAAAACCATGCAAGCCATGAGTATAAACATAAAGCATTAACTACAATCTCACCGGTTTCCATACTGGTTCCATCTGAAAACATGGCAATCAATCCACAATGAGCGTACAAGACACCAAGGACTATGTTTCATGGCTCAAAAGATACAAACAGGATGTATTAAAAGAACTGTGAAAAGTGAAACTGAGACATGTGTTTTATGATACTGCTGCTTAGCTCAATCCATGCAAGCTCTTCAGTAAGCAGTTTAATATGAATATAAATATTTAACTGTCAGCAGGACTACTGGCATACATAGTGTTTCATGCAGTCTCTTCCTCACATCTCTAGGAACCAAGACGAGTATCATCGTGAAAGGAAGTGAATGAAAAATTTTCAGCTGTGAGATTCCTGACATGTCTTATTTTATAATACTTTTATGAAATAGTTAATCTGCTTTCATCAAGATTATTTTTACAGGTTTTAAAAATTTTCATTTAAAGCTGGGTGGAGAAGGGATTGTTATATCTTTCACACAAAAACAATCTGGCAAAAGCAGAAAAGTAAGATAAATTATTTTCAAAGTATTTTTTTATTTAAAAAAAAAAAGCAACCAACAACAGTCCAAATTACACAACTAATTGTTATAATTCTATCATAGTTGTGCAATCTCTGCCTTATTCTGACCTACCTTTACTTATGTCTGAAAATTAAAATTAATAAAAGTCTTACCTCCAAGACTGGTTTGGAAAACAATTTCTGCTGGATCCGACTGTCCTATTCGGTTGACAGCAATAATCTTTGCTTGGTAGTAAGTAAGTTTTTGCAGTCCTCGTATCTCATAGCTTCTAGTTTTACCAGGCAATTGAATAGGTTCAAAAGTTTGAATAACTTGTGAAATATTCATTTCATCTTGATTGATCTGTACCTGAATACATCAGTAAATTTAAATAATGAGAACTATTAATATCACCATCTTAAATTTTCTCAGCTGCCCAACAAGAACAACTTTGACAGAGTGGTTTGAACACATCTTTAAAAGCCATCAAGAATTTTTATTTTATTTTGAAAGTGAGTTTTGGAGCAGTAATAAATGATAGTCTAAAAGAAAAATAGATGATTATTTATAGTTTTATTAGATTTAGTGTTCAAAGCATTCTGATAAGTTGGGTTACTGAGGCAGTAAAATGGAAGTAATTGAGCAATGATAGCTTTACAAGATTAATTATCATGGCTATGATATTTATTTTTGTTGATAACATTAATACAAGTATGAGTACAGCAGTTTATTACTGCACCCATGAACCGCAAATTACTTTAATTTATGACAAATCATTCCAAAATCCAACTAATTTTGGTGCAGTGTAAATGTCTAGTACTGTGAATTAATATTTTTATATTGTTACTTATATTAATTATGATAGTTTTAATTTATATTGTTACTAAAATAAGTGTATTTATGGCATGTCTTTAAAATATTTGTGTTCATGGAATGTATGTATATTTACTGAGTAAATATTTTTACATATTTTTCAAATATAATTTGTTACTGCAATTAAAAGACTTAAGGTTATAACTTCCGTCAACAAATCCATTCGTGGAATTAATCAGATTCCAATTTTTAAAACAAAATTTTATAAACTCTGAAAATGAGACCATAAAGTAAAATGACATTGTGAAATTTATATATTATTTATTAGTTTTTAGAAAATTATATTGCTTGTTATGAAATATTTTAAAACTAGAAAAAAATGTCATTAAATGGATCAATTGTTGCATTTTTGATTTCTTGGATTTCATTAAATACCAATCATATTAGCTTTCTCATGTACTTACTTGGAAAATATTTCTAGGTAAACCACATTTTAGTGAATGTTAAATCATTACCATTCTTCCCTGTTCAGGTATGTCATTAATTTTAATTTAAGACACCTCAATACCATTAAGCCATTAATGAGGTGACATGTAACCATGGCTAAAAACAGGTTAAGGAAGACATATTCCAATCTTGAATGCACTGTGCAGTAAACATATTCAGAAATGTTAAACTGACAATAGATAAACCCACTTGAACAATGATATATTCAGAGTGGTGACCTTAGAGTCACAATTAGAAATGGGGTAAACCAGGATGAACAATTGATATTAAGCAATGTTGTTCCATGTCAGCTTCCAAATGAATCAGTGCATGCCAGCTACAGAGCCAGTGAATGACCCAGCACTTTACATAGTAGGATTCAACTGTTTTGAAAGATGTGGGTAAAAGTTAAATATAGAGATCCTCATTATCCAAGTCTACATAACCTGTTTCTCTGCATGTGCGTAATCAAAGTTTTAGTACTTGAATGTTAAAATCCCCCTCCCTCTTTTTTAGGTTGCTTAATAGCACAAGCTCCCTTTTCCTGCTTGCACTTTATATCATTCAATTCACTTCTTGCAGCAGCCAGTGCAAAATACACTAAATTGTTTTTGTGAGTTATGTTATCTTGAAGTTTGATATTTGTTGCATATGCATAGAGCTTGTTGAAAAGCATGAAAAGAAAACAGGAAGTGATGTGCCCAAGAGGAAGTGCCAGAGTTATATCTTGATGTGAAATATGGTATGCATGGGACTAAAAGTGCTTTTCTGATTCACGAAACAATAATTTGTGCTATAACTCACTGATAAATGTTATACCTTTTTTAAAAACTGTTCATGTTTAATTATTGTTTCTATGCAAAAATAAATAAAAATCAAAGTAAAATTATTATTATATTATTAAATTACCTTTATGGCATAACTAATTTACAATGGACTACTATTTAGAGTGCAAGTAACAAAGTAAAATTTCACTAAATTAGTAAATTACTTAACTGGAATAGCTAACTTACAATGGACTTACATTTAGATTTAAAAAAAACAAAGTAAAAATTTCACTAAATTAGTAAATTACTTAACTGGAATAGCTAACTTAACAATGGTCTTATATTTAGATTATGAGAAACAAAGTAAAAATTTCACTAAATTAGTAAATTACTTAACTGGAATAACTAACTTACAATGGACTTACATTTAGATTATAAAAAAACAAAGTAAAAATTTCACTAAATTAGTAAATTACTTAACTGGAATAGCTAAACTTACAATGGACTTATATTTAGATTATGAGAAACAAAAAATTCACTAAATTAGTAAATTACCTTAGAATAAGTAATCTCAAAGTTTGTGATATCTGCACCACCATCACTCACTAAGTCCCACTCCAAAGTGTACGAATCACCTGTTCCGGTTTTGGAGGAAACTATAAGCAATTTATCTGGTCTCCCTGAAAAACACATCACATAATTCTTCCATAATATTTTGTTCATACCATCAGTTCAGACAAACATATTTCATGAATCTATCATTTTTCACTTTCACTTCTGAGCACAACAGGCAATCTGGAAAAATTTGCATGAAGCCAATAAAATTCAATTAGGGAACAAATAATTCTAACCAGGTTCTTCAATAGGCAAATAACAATAAAAACATTTTTTTAATTAACTAATTTATGTGTCAACCAGTAGAGGCCTCTGCCCACAAGCATACATTTTATTAGCCAACAACACAATGCAAAAGTTGTCAAAAACATTGTTTTATTGCCCAACAACATCAATGATTAACTACAGCCACTGCCTTTAAAGATATCCTATGTGAGATGCATTCAAGTGTGTGCGCACGCATGCACACACACACACACACACACACACACACACACACACACACACACACGCACAATGGTAGTGTGTAGTAGGATTCATGTCAAAGTTTTAAAATGATTTCCAGACTTATTTCAGACAACAAAATTAAATTATTTCCAGACCTAAAACTGATTCACAATAACCTTATCAACTGGGTAAAAAATTGAGAACTAAAATAAAAGTCTGCAATGATGAATGGATATAAATTTAAAAACAAATTTAAATATATTTTAAAATTAATTACCCAGCAAAATCTCAACAAAAGAACAAGACTATAAAAAATTTAAAAATATTATTTATCAAACTACATTCCTCAAATTTCGAATATAAGTTGCTTTTGAAATAAAGCAATATTATTTGTTAGTTTTAAAGTATCTCCTTAATTTTTTTTAATGTGTTACTTCCTGCAAAAAGCAGGCTAATGTGAAAAAAACTCAATTTTTTTTCTTATAATTTACTAAAATTCAGAATTTCATGTTTATTTATTAAAAAAAAAAAAAAGTGTCACATTGGTTTTTTCACTAAACCATTTTTTTAAGTACATACCCCCTGGATTATTAATCATACAAACAAAAATTATGATATTTATTGCTTTCTGTGTTAAAACTATAATTTTCTGTGGGAAATGACTGGTGCTATTAACTTCAAAAATTTTTTAATTACATCCTCAAAAAAATGAAAATTTAGAAGAAAATGTTCATTTTCCTACAAATTTATTTACACAGGGTATTCTATAAATGAAATTTAGCAAAAACTTTCAATTTGTACGTATATTACTTTATATAATATGAAGTGGCCTATATCAATATAATCAAATATTATCTGACAAAAAGTATTAAAAGAGAGTTTTAATCACATCTTGGTTTTGTATTGTTACATAAAGCCAGCCAATACAAAATTTCAAATCTGCATGCTAAAGTGGTCTAACTGTAGTGTAATTGTTCAGACTCTACAGCACACTGTTCTGAATTAAATGTCCTTGGCTTTGAAAACCAGATCTTGAGGTATAATAAATTTTACTAAAATTATGTAGGTTAGCAACACACAAATAATTAAAGTTGATCGAGTGACTGCTGGCTGAGCAGACAGTGTCACAGTCAAGTCAAGTGTGTTGACGTGCGTAGGCCTACCTGATGACAACAGAAGGAACTGCACAAACCTGTTGCTTCCTAGGTAGCTTGAATATTTTCATCATTGTCACTGCTGCTGTCAAGAGTTGAAATAATCAGCTATGGCATCAGAAATGTCAATATTATTGCTGAAAACACACTTATGTTCAGCAGTCTAGCTAATACAGCAGAGGACACAAGAGTGGTACACACATTCAAAGCTTACTTCCGGTTGGTATCAACTCGATACCTAGCTTCTTATCAAATCAAATTAATTTATGCCACAGAGAGCACAATTTTGCATAGTTATAACGTTATTTTGTAGAAAGATTCTGCACTACCATAAATAAATCACAACTGCATGCTAGAACATAAAATTTCAATCCTAAAATTATTTTTTAAAACACACAGGGCCAAAGTCGGAACGAAGCAGGTGAAGCATCATAACAATAAAGTTTAGGTGATGTTTTGTCCAATTCATACACAGCCACATGTCCTATGTATTATAAATAGAAACAAAGAGCCTTCTCACACAAGGTAATATAAGTGTGCACCACCAATTGCTAAAAATATCACGCAAACAGTCATGTAGTCCCATGCTGGATCAAAGAGTTCATACACATACACACACACACTCACGTCATTTTACACTTTAAAAAGCTATAATCTCAAGTTCAAACAGCAAAAACCTCTTGGATTATTGAAAAATAATGATCAATAAAATGATTTTTAAAGCAATCCCAAATTGATTTTTAATAAAATATTTACAACTACAAATGGCTGTAGCACAATATTAATTACAGCATCTTTAGCCGGTTTTTCTCTGGCAATGACACATATACTATTTCAGACTAATTTTTTTTTTTAAATTAACAAAATATTTAGTGATCACATAAAATATTTGATATAAGGCTTTTCATATCTAAAATATGAGCTAAATTTACATATGGCTGTAAAAAAAAAAAAGAAAGAAAGAAAAGATGATTTTATTTTTTATTTTTAAAAACTCAAAAATTTTGTAAATTTTAAATTTCAAAATTTTATATTTTAAAATATATTTTGTACACAGGCTTATAAGTAACCTCTTAATGAGAGCTAGTGTCAGGTTACACAGAATAATTACAATTATTCAAAAGAGGACTTGAAGTACTGACTACTGAGCCAATATGTCATTTTGAGAAAAATTCATCGAAAGTAAAACAAACTCTGCAGAATTTGAAAACTATGTTCAAAGTCATTTATTTTTTCAGTATAATTATACCATTCACTATCCATTCCACATTGGTCCATTAGTCATTTAGCTCTCTTAGTAACACAATTCAAAAGTATTTTTTTGTCTTCTACAACATCACTGTACCCAACCTTTAGCATCTATAAAAGCAGAATACTACAACGGAAAGGTCCAAAAAATATTTACCAATTTATATATTTCAAATTTGTAATGTAAATGATCTTGTTATAGGAAAGCAATGAGGGGTCTGAAGATTCATTAAAAACACAGCTTGCCCACTTACTGACTTGTGATGTCCTCTCTAGGATAGTTCTGGGCAAACCTCGACCAACATCATTGACAGCAAAAGCCTGGATTTCATACTCAGTGTTTGGTTCTAGTGTAGCGATTTGGGTCACAACCGTATCAGTTGATGATGCTGCAAATTAAAATTAAAAGGAATTTCAAAAGTTTCTTCAGGATGTCAACAGATATATCTTCACAAAAATTACTCCTTAATGATATAATCACATCAACTCTTAACCACTTCACTATCAAGATAGTACATACACATACACTTTCTACAAAATGAGCATTATGTATTAACCATATTTAATGTGTTTTATGCTTTAGACTGATTTCCAAATGGCACTGTTATATTATTATCTTGCTGTAGATAATTCACAGTTAGGAACTGTATTAAAAAAATGTGAGTACAATGTAACAGATTTCTTTTGTTTCTGATTTTCTGAATATCATAAAATATAAGTCAATTTATTGTCTCCAAAGATAATGTAATGACAGCCATGGGTTTCAATCTTTTCAGTGCGTCTAGGCCTTCAAATTTAATTGAAATTATTGCAAGTAGGATAATATTTTATTCTATTTCCAATCACAATGAATATTTTTCCTAGAACTTTGTGAATTGAAAGAGGTTGATTAATACAGTTAAAAGTTTAAAGGTTAAAATGGAAAATCCTGTCATGCTGGTGTTTTAGGCTTGGGAAATGATTGTTTAGAAGACAAAAGCATTTTAGCAGAATATTTTATTGTAATATTGGAATGTGATCTACTAGAAATATTTTTATAAATTGTAAAAGAGTCTAAAACAAAGAAATTGTTTGTCCTAATATCAAATTCAGCGACAACTTCATTTTTCAACCTTTCTCAGTTCATAGAGTGCTAAGAGCAAAGTATATGAATGAATAAGCTAAGAAAATCTTATTTTTTCTCTCAACCAAAGACATTACAAATAGATGGGCTGATTATTGATGAAAATCATGCAGATTTCCACCTGATATTTGCAGAAGTGAAGATCAGTGTAAAAGGGTAAGTAAAAATAGTTTAGTCGTTTAAAATATTTTTATAAACTTGTTACTATGGACTCTGTTTGTTTTAGGACTAATAAATATGCCATGAATGAGAAAAACAACTTCAGGAACAAAAGGATGGGTAGCAATGCACTTTAGGTAGACTTTTACCTGGGTGATTTCCAGGATTCCTTGTTCACAGATTTCAGGAATATTGATAGATCAAAAGGTGATGCTGATAAATCCATAACACACAGATAAAAAATAAAAAGATCCCTAAGATTTTAGCTATACTTTTCCTTAGAAATGTCATTAATTAAAATAGAAATAATATTTTATTGGCCAATTTTGTTTACTGAAATCAGTTTTGGATAAAAATTATCCATCATGTGATTTTTCTCATTAAACTTAAATCTCAAATTAATAAAGATAATAAAAAATTACCAAAAGGTTAAAAAATACAGATACAGCTTCAATGTTCATGCTAAAGATGATTTTAATTGCAAAATACAATATTTGCTTCTAATGATATAAATAAATAGAAGACTTCATACTGTTCCAAAATGTGTGCCTGTATATGTGAAAAGTTTATAGCCATCAATCTTGTTCAAAATAGTTTCTACATTATTATGCAGTCAAAGGTAATTATAAAATACACTTAGGAAAGTTATAAGGCCATTTAAACATCACAGTTTTAAAGGAACTAAAGGGGAATTGACAATTTAAGTTTTGCAAAAGTGTGCTTAAAAATATGTGAAAATCAAGTTATTTACAGATGACGCTATCATCTCAAAACTTAACAATTTCTCTAAGTGTTTTGGTTTAATAATTAAAGTAGATGTATGATTTTTCTTTTAATAATTACTCTTAGATTTCAGGTACTTGACAAGTAAAAGACTTTGTATAAAAATTTTATGCTTAGTGCTGAACCAAGTTAAAAAAAAACTCCCAACAAAAAATATCAGTATTTTTTTCCAGAAATAGAGATTCATCATTCAAACCTAAGTAGCAACACAATCTTTAATTCTAACACTTTCAAATAAACAATGATGTCATGAAAACAAAACCATCCATCAACGACCCCTAATAACAATTCAAATTTACAAAGTCAATTCAAAAGAACTTTATATTATTTTTAAAAGTTAAATTTATTTTAAAAAAATATTCCCAGAAATTCATTAATTAATTACACTTCATCTGGTGGCAAATAAAAAACACTTACTTTTGGTGACTGTGTTCTCTCCTGGAGGGTCATTTGTGTTGGCTTTTTTGTAAGTGATATAAAAACTTTTCACTGGTTGGCCTCCTGTGTTCAGTGGGTCTCCAAGAGTGAGTCCTAGTAAAGTAGCTCCTTGGTTTGTTACTTTGATGGAAGGTTCTCCTGGGACCGCTGTTAACAAATATACATTAATAATCCCTTTAGTATTTTTATAATGCTAAAATGAGAAACATATCAACCTTGAAAGTGATATAACATTTCTGAATATTCAAACATATTCATGAAACTAAAATCATTTTCAGATAACCAGATATTACATCTGTGTATACAATTTAACTTGATGGAAATAACTTTCTAAAGTTATATAAGTTAAATTATATTGAATGTTATGGTGTGAATAATGTTTTTTGGTGAATATTATATGCCATAATTATCCCTGTAATTGGATGTATATTTTTATTTTTTTTATTTTATGAGTGTAGTTATTGCAAGTGCCTGTATATGTAACATTATCTGACATCATTAAGCAGCAAAAAATTGTCGTTATGACATTCTCCAATGCAATTAGACTTACATGCACCACAGAGAAATAAATAAAAAGCATGTACAACTTACGAAATATTAATAAATAATACTATAACTTAAATGGAAACAGTTTACCGGTAAGTCATTGCTAAATTGTCAGTATACAACCAATCCACATTTTTTAAACATATGAAAGAAATAAACATCCATTTAAAATTTGTTTTGAAAGCATCAATAAGTAATCTAATAAACAGTTGTATTTTAGTAACTGTGATCATTCTCTGCTGGTTCCTTATAACTCATGATTCCTGTTCTGGACTTCTGTTATCAAAGAAATTCACAGAAAGTAAAAAGAATCATTTTCTAAGGCTAAGAACATACTCCAGAGGTCTATTAATTCAGATCTTTTGTTAAAAAATATTATTACAGGCATGCATGAGCTATCTTTTCCATTAGAGACAGACGGGGGTGGTGGTGGTGGTGGTTCCGCTATCATTTTAACATCACCACTGGAGCATGAGTTGATCATTTCGTCAAAAGACATTATCTGATCTGGAGTGCTCCACTGGGACCCCTTACATTGCGTCCCGAGGTGGAAGACGGGAGGCCTTGCGGAAGGGGATGAAAAGGTTGCATCAGTTTTGCGCACACCCTCAACTGTCCTCCGTACACAGCACAGTACTGTAGAGGCCTATTAATTATGATCATTTTAAAGAATATATTATATTACATGCATGAATTATCTTTTCCATTAGAGGCACAAAATGACTATCCTGAGATCTATTAATTCTGGCTTTCAAATGATGACAATAAAGAATAAAACTGATTTTTACCATTTTTGAAGTGTCTTATTCCTTCATATTTAAAGAAATATATTCATGTTAACAATAATTCCAACATAAAGACACCAAACCACTTACTCGCTTCTTTGAACTCCAAACTTTCATCTGTTGATCCAAATCGGTTATTAGCATGACAAGTGTAGAAGCCAAAAATAGTATCCTTATTCTCTGCACGTACACTGGGCTACATACAAAACAAAACAGATTAGTGAAGTAAACACACAACATGCACTTAACATGTAAACAGCTGTGCAAAGGCCTCATTTTCAAAACTTTTGAGCTGGAATGACTTGATCATGTCAATCTAAAAATTATTTAACAATGTGCATAGAAATTCCACTTTAAGGAAAAATATCAAGATTCAATACAAGAGACTTATGCTCCATTTTCAAAGATGCCAATATATCTCAGCATAAATCCATTCAAGGATTATAAGGTGCATGAGACACTGGTTCACAAATATCAAGTAAGTAAAGTTTGCTGACAAGATTCAGGTCACTGGTAAAGAACTAGCTATTAAGTAACATAAAACCTACACTACATTGTCTATGATTACAAATCTTTTAGTTTTAGCAATATACAGTGCAATTTTTAGGAGGCCTTTATCTACATATATGCACAGTTGACTTTCAATTATACAAGATTTTTTTTAAAGAAAGGGCATTAATCCAAAGCAATATAAAAAAAAAATGTACTAATGTCCATAATAAAAAAATTACTTGTTTATGTCGAACATGATACAAAAAATCCAAAATATGTGTTCAAGATTATGATTACATAGTGCTCACCCAGTTCATATTAGAGAGACCAGAACCAGAAAATAAACTGCACACTACACCTCCCTGGGGGGTGGGGTGGGGGGGGTAATTCTGTGTTCTCATGTTTCCTTGAACCTTTTCTTGAATTCAACTGCAGTACCAGTATTCATGATACTGATGCTGGTCTTAATGTGGTGCATCACAGCCCTGCTAAAATTATTCTTACCTCCTCTGGCCCATATAATACCTCTACGATACTTAATATTTATACACTTGTAGATTAAACTGAAGGGTAAAGATCCATCGTCTACTCCTAATACCCTATAACTTGTATGAGTGTGGCTGTGTTAAACTATTTCTTATGGAAGTGACTTAATTCTCCCTTCAAGACTGATGCATACTTTTATCATTTCCCTAAGTGCCATTGGCTGAAACACTCCCTCTTGAACAGTAAATTAACATCACTCAAACTGCTTTGATTCTGCATGCTGATTTTCTAGAAAATGATATTCCATGTCCAAGAAATTATTAAGCCATAAACAAAGTTGATCTTATCAGTGTGACTAATGTGTGTTGAAGAAATCATATTCAGACTGAAATCCTGCCAATTTTGTTATAATGATATTTCTTAATAATGTTACTGAAAGCTAAGTAATGTTGGTATATATCAATTTAACTCAAAAACATGCCAGTTTTTGTTTTTATTTTTACCATTAAAAAAAAAAACACCAAGCAGCAGTGAAAAATTTAAAGAGAATAGAACTAGTTAGAATCCCCCATGTAAGAAAAATTGCAAAAGAAAGGAACTGTTGGTACAGAATATATAAGTAAGTTTGCCATGGTGATTACTATCCTTACTTGCCAATAATATCCAAAGTGCCAATATTTTGTGCTAGTGCACTATATAGAATTCTTCACACTTCTATTTCTTTAGAGTATACACATACTAAAATTAATTCTGAATAAGGTTTAATACCAAATATGGATAAGCAATTTTGAAAAGGAATAAAGAGACAAAAAATGCTACTTTCAGTTTTACTGACAAATACTTTGAAAGTGGTAGTGACATAGAGTTTGCAAAACTCACTTGCTTCACAATCACATATGGGAACAATGATATGCTACACACATCTCTAATGCTATATATGTGACAAATAAAGAAATTCAAACATTTAGTATTTGTCCTACACACTGATATTCATTTACAGCAGCAAAAACATTTCTAAGATGAACTTTGACATAATAATCGATTTCAAATAAGAGATGATGGCAACATACATGGCATTTATTTTAAAAAATAAAATGTCTTCTCTTTCTGTTTTAACTTTGCAATACAGGTTTTTTTATGATGGGCACCTGTTGTAGAATCGTCTAATAACTCAATGAAGGTGTGCATGTACACTTATACATGAAAGTGACTTGTTCTTGTCTGTGTATTTGTATTATCTTATGATGAATATGTCAATTGTATTGTGCTGATTATAGTAGCTCATTATATACTGCACTTGATCATTGAAGTCCCAATATTGAAAATCTTGGACTGTTATTTTTAAGAGTGGAATAACTTTTATCCTCTTTTATCAATTTCTGCTAAGTATAAACTTATAAAAAGTTGTACAAAACAGCTAATCATTGTAAAACAGAAAAAATTTAATAAACATGTCAGCAATGCTGGAAAAACTTAAAATTATGTGTATATATTATTTTTAATTAATTTTATTTATACTGATTTAGAATGTTTCTATAATTGCCAAGGGTTTACATAAATGTTGTGCAAAACTATTTCTACTCTAGCAATAAAATAAATATTATCTGTTGCAAAAAGATATGGTTGCCATCTTTAAAGTCTATTAAATAGGAGCTATTTTAGCGATAATTTAAAAAACCAAATCCGTAGAAAAAATGTTTCACTATTTAATATTTGAAATCTAAAAGTTAATATTTCAGGCACTCTATGACAAATTTTGAAATCTAAAAGTTAATATTTCAGGCATTCTATGGCAAACAGTTCAATAGAGTACTTCAAATACAGAAGGACATGAATGCATCTCCAACCTTTTAAACATAATTTTCTTTATTCTAATGAAATGATTTGTTGACAAAGCAAATCCAAAACTTACAATGAGGTAACCAGTTGCTTGATTTTTCATGCGTACACTTTCCATCTGAATGCGATAGTAGGGTCCAGACTCTATGTCTTGTGAATTAAAACTCCAAGTAATTACTGGCTCGGGGTTACCATTGGCTTTACAAGTCAAATTGGTATTTCCACCCACCCAGCCATAAAATGTTCTGGTAGGCTGGTCAGCAAAGTTAGGTTTATCTAGAATCAAACATTAAAAACCCAGATCATTTTATTTTCTTCTGGCATAACAAATGGTACATTGTGCATATCTGTTATGTTTATAATTTTTTTTTGTAAACATTTTGTTTGGCTTTAGCTAATTATATTTCCTGCATATGTAATAAACCTATATAAAAGATAGGAATCATGTACTTACCAAGTAAACTCTGTGTCCAAGTGCAATGTCAATAGTATGGGTGCAATCAGTGCTTTCAAATTTCAAACAGTGATTGGGAAAAATCTAACAAATCTTCAAGAATTACATCAAAATATTTATTAATATAAAGTGATTAAATTAATTATCAATACAAAACACTAAATTTGCGATAGCTTTGAGATGACCTTAGAGATTATTGCCAAAATGGAATCTATACTACAAAAACTAGTCCCTTATGTGTTTACTGTCCCTGTTTAAAAAGAGTTAGTGAGATTTCTGGAGGAAGTCATCTAACACAGAATGGACGTTAACTGGTGCTTAAAACAAACAGTGGGAAGCAAATGCAAGGAGCTAAGTTAAAGCAAAAAAAGGAAAAGGAATGAAAATGGGGGATGGGGGACAATTAGTGTGCACAGCACTGGAATGCTTTGTGCATAATTGTTTTTTAAACAAATAGATTTGTGACTGATTAATGTCATGGAAAACAATATGAATGTATGATGCTAAGCATTCTAATCTCTGCAGCAGAGCAAAATTTGTCTTTGGCACTGTACCTAAAACGTGCTGAATATTGCTGAATAATTCATGGGAAGAAAGGGGCAATGGCAATTAAGCTGAAAACATCTCATAGCATTACTGCTTTCTGCGATATTGCTTACTTACTTTCTCTCCTCTTTGGTGTGTGAGAACAGAATTAATGCCTCCTGTAAACTCTTCATCCTGATAGCACTAACAGTGAATAGTACATCCTAAGATAAGAATATGCAAATTTGATTCACAAACTTTTTGAGCAGCTTTGCTATGTAGCATGCCACAAATGAGTGAAAGCAACAAAAGAGAACACAAATACTTGGGATCTACTGGTTATTTTCACCAAAGTGTAGAACTTCATCTTTTGTTTTTTTCTTTCTTTTTCTTTTTTTTCTTAAATGCATACTCAATAGTCAAGAGTTTTATACTCACATTGGACATCTATGTGTGCTGTTACTGATTTTTCTCCTGCACCATTCCGAGCTAAACAGACGTAGTCAGCTGCATCTGATGGAACTAGACTATTAAATACAAGGGACAATGTTGTTCTTGTGAGTTCATTGTTCTCTCCTACTGTAGTCACTTGCTCGTCAACATATTTGTCCTCAGCCTGAAAAAAGAAAACTGATCAAAATTATATACTGGTCAATTCCATTGCCTTCTTACAGTATTGCATCTAAGGTGAATTCTTTGGGTAGAGTACAAAAAGGTCCATTTTTTTGTCTTGTTTATAGTAATGCATCTAAAGTTAATTCTTGGCTATGTTATATAATGGTCAATTTTATTGTCTTATTTACAGTATTGCATCTAAAGTCAGTTCTCTGGGTATATTAATTTCTTATTCTTTCAAAATGCACAAAACTTGAGATAAAGTTTAATATACTGATTGTTTCTATGTTAGAGAAACATACAACTCTGAAGATTTTAAAATACTAAAATAATTTCATGAACCTTTCACCATTTATAGTAAGGTGTATATGAAATTTTAACAGAATACTGCTCAGATCTATACAGCCACAGACTTACAGGGGACCCAGACATACTCAACACCCCACCAGTGACCAACACTGACAATTACCACAACCTCCGAGAAGAAGTAGAGACTGCAGTGAAATCATTTAAAAAGGGGAAGGCAGCAGGAATAGACAACTTCCCTGCAGAACTAGTTCAAGAAGGGGGCGAAGCCATGATAAGTGACCTACTAACATTCTGCAATAAGATCTGGCAGCCGGGAATAGCCAACACCTTGGACTCAATCACTCATAATAACTCTCCCGAAAAAAGGCAATTTGCAGAAATGTCAGAACTGTTGTATGATAAGTCTTATATGCCACCCAAGCAAAGTCATGCAAAAGATCATATTAAATAGACTAAAGCTGCAGGCTGAAGAACAGGCAGGCTTCAGACCAGGGTGAAGCACGCTGAACAGATTTGTAATCTGAGACTGCTATATGAGAAGTATCTTCAGCACCAACAAGACCTTTATTGTGTCTGTAGATTTTAGGTGTTTGACATGGTGTGGTGTGCAGCCCTTTGGTTCATCATGAAGCTGCACAACAACAATGCCAACCTGATCAATGTCATAGAAAGCCTTTACAGCAAGGCCATCAGTGCAGTCTGCTTCACGGCCAATTAGGAGATTGGTTCAGGACAACAGTGGGAGTCAGACAAGGCTGCTTACTTTCGCCTGTTCTCTTCAACATCTTCCTTGAAAGAATCAAGACAGATGCTCTGGAAGACCATGAAGGAACTGCCAGTATTGGAGGCAGAACAATAACAAACTTACGCTTTGCTGATGACATCGATGGCCTTGCAGGAAATGAGGAGGAGCTAGTTCAGTTGGTGGAAAAACTGGACAGGACAGCTACTGCTTTTGGTATGGAAATATGCAGAGATGACCAAATTGATGACCAACAACACCAATGGCATTGGAATGACATCATGATTGGTGATCAGAAACTGGAAATAGTTAATAAATTCAAATACTTAGGAGTCATCGTGACAGATGAGGGATCAAAACCAGAAATATTGTCCATGATTGCACTGACAATAACAGCAATGGCAAGGCTGAAGACAGTTTGGAAAGACAGAAACATCTCGGTCAGCTCATATATCACTGATGCACTCCTTGGTTGTATCTGTGTTTTATATGCCTGTGAGTTCATGGACCCTCACAGTGGATCTCAAAAGGAGGATACAAGCTACTGATATGAGATGCTTTCAAAGGTTGCTTAGCATTTCATATTAACATCATGTCACGAATGAGGAAATGGGAAACAGAATTAGGCAAACCATTGGGCCCTATGAAGAGCTATTGGCCATTGTGAAAAAAGACAAAATTGAAATGGTATGGGCATGTCACACGATCAACAGGGCTTGCCAAGACAATCATGCAAAGTACTGTGCAAGGAGGGTGAAGGAGAGGAAGACAGAGGAAAAGATGTGAGGATAACATCTCAGAGTGAACAGGATTGAAACTGAGCAATACAGTAAGATTAACAAAGAACAGAGTGGAATGGAGGAAAATGGTATTCAAGTCATCAATGGTGCCCCAACGGGTCGACAAGACTAAGGGATAGATAGATAGATAAATAAATAGATTGCAATAACTTTTGGGACTATGTCTCTGAAAATTTATATACATCATCAGAATACCTAAATCTAGTGACTGAGCTCATTTGCACTGTTGGCTTTGGTTTTTTAAATTCTGTACAGAAATATATTAATCTGCATTTTATTTTGTTAAATGCTGTCACAAAATAACATGATTTTTCTTCACTGTCAACAAAAGCTAAAATATGGATGACATTATATGTCTTTCTGTTCATTAAAGATGCATAATTTTATTGCAACAATGGTCAAAAAAGCTACTTTTTTTCCAATTTTCAAATGCCAAGGGTATTTCAGTTTGCAGATATAAGTACAGTAAAACCTTGATATAATGCAATAATTGGGGTCCTTAAAACCGGATCACATTAATAGTAGGGTTTTTACAATATTTTACTTTTTACAAAAAACATATACGTGTATTTATGTCTAATGTAAAATACTGGGTTATTATTGGATGAATACTAAATGGAATACATCATTAAGCTATATTCAAAATAATGGATGGATAATATATTTACAGGTTATTACTCTGCGCTAAATAGTTTGACTAATTTTTATGTTTCTATAATATACATTGACCGATAATATCATGACTGATGTTATATCATGAATCAACACTGCATAGTGCATATTGCCATGCAGTTCAACCATAATGCATGTAATTCCATTGAAAAATCATGCACAGATTAAAAATATTCAATAATTTTATCACAGGTCATTTTGTCTGAATTCAACATCTAATATATACATGTACATGAATTTCAAATTTCAGGAACCACGCCACGATTTTATTAAATGTATATTCATATGCAATTCTATCCCCAAAATGAGTGTTAAATAGTTTTTATACTCTTTTTCATGTACTTTGAAATAAAATTTTGTATGCGAATGAATATATGAAATTTGGGGAGCCATGCCATACTCGTGTTATATCTGAATTTGCGTTATCGTGGGGTTCCATGTTATAATTATTGATTATTCTGTGTGGGTGGGGATGGGGAATGTATGAACAGCAGATAGTTTGAAAACTTACACCTGATGAAAAGGGGGGGAAAGCTGTATCTACATCTTTTCGCCTCCAAAAAACGTTTGGCTTGGGATCACCAGTAGCCTGACAAACAAACCGAAAATTATTGCCCTCGTCCATAGTCACATTCTGAATAGGTTCAATGCTTGGAGGAACTGAAAAATAAAGGAAAGCAGTTTTTTTAAATGACAGCAACAAAACAATATTGCTTACTGTCTTAAAGTAAATATAAAAAGATATGAACACACATGCACACAAGCACACACACACACACAAAATTGACCCTCCATGTTGGTTTTTATTCTCCAGAAACAATTTGTACTTGAAACATATGCAAACAGCTTTTTAAGCGAAAGGAAATAATGGGTTCAGTTCTGGGATCACTTAATATTAACATCAATACACATTTTAGCATATTTATATGTTCTAATTAGTAAACACACTAAATGAAGTAAACATGAAAACAAACATTACATTAAACAATTGTAATTGCTGAAAGCATGGTAATTGCAATAACTGCTTGAGACATGGCATTGATTTGTGACAAACATGGGGTGTAGTGCAATACTACAGCTCCAATCGATATTTGCACATTAAAATTCATGCAAACGGCACTTGTGTACAAGGAGGATTGAATACATACACACATATGCACACTCATGCACAAACATACTCACAAATAATTCAGACATACATGTAATCATGACAGACTTCCATCAAGGGCACTTTTTGTGACTGAATTCTTCAAACCAAAGGCTTAACTCATTTATGGCCATGCCTTAATTGTAATTTCCTGCTGTCACAAGATTATTAGAGGTTTTCAAAGAATCCAAGAATAATTTTAAAAGAAGCACAATAAAAAGTGATCTGATACAATTTTACTAAAATCCTCATACAATGCAAAATTATTTATGAGATGTGAGTTAAAACACACTGAATTTAAACTGTAAATATATACACGGTGCAACTGTACTGTATTGCAATCTGAAAGCCATCATGACTCAAACAAGTATTGGATCACAATCTGTATTGCTTGTGCAAAACTAGGTCTTATGGATGGATGGAGTGTAGGGGGCGCTTCCGGCTTCCGCCGCTTTCGCGCTGGACAAGGTCTTATTACTAAGAGTAAGTAATATATAATAATGAATGAACCACAATTCAAAGGTTTTTCCTTAAAAAATAATTCCCATTTTCTTTCTAAACATTTCAAGTCTGGTTTTTCCCCAAAAACATTGGAGATATCCACTATCATAACAATGTTACTTTAAGACAAAGAATAGGCTATATACTGAACAAAATGTGCAATGTTTATCTCATTAATATTCAACATTCTATAAATAATGAAGCATATATTTATCTTGGCTGTGAAATATTTGCTTCATTCCTGTTAAAATATAAAAAAAATCATTTAGGAATAGCAATGTTTCTTTGCCCATGACCCCATAAATACCTTTTTGTGAGTACAAACATACAATTAAAGTTTCAGTTTTTAATTTCGTCTTCGTTTTGTTTAAACACAGCAAAACTGAGTACAACATAAACATAATTAAAATTTTTAAAGTATTTTAAAATAAACTACTTATATTTATATCTTAAGCATTTCATGTACCAAACTGAAATATGACAAATGGAAATATATGATAAATAAAAAGCCAATAGTTACTAGATTAAAATCAATGTTGGGACTCTACCACATTAAAAGTATTTAAATTTTATTAGTTTATGACAAAAAGCAATAATGTGCAGTTTATTTTTTTAAAAACATTAACCAAAATGCAATTCCCATACAAATTGTTGTAAGGAACTTGACATTTTTAGTCTTATAATAAATTAAGCATGTAAACTGCAAGTATTCTTACATGATTTAGCAAAACAGTCACAACAATGTAGCTAAACAGAAATATGTAAACTGTAAGTATTCTTACATGATTTAGCAGTACAGTCACAACCTGTAGCTAAACAGAAAGCATCATCTGTTTGTTTACCTGATAAATGTCTCAATCATTTTTTCAAGTTTCTTTTTGTAAGTGGAAGGTAAACATGACTATTGTAATTATGACCAATGTTATGAGGTTTAAGAAATTTTAAAATAGGGAAACAAATTCTTCATTTATGAAGGCACAAATTCATTAAAATTAATTCATTCCATGCATTTTTTAAATTTTGACTTGCGAGATATAATAAAGTTGTATATCAATGTGCTAACCAAGAAGGCTTTTTTTTCCAGAACTTAACAGAGTTAAAGTACAAATGATTTACTATCCTCTTTTAATACTAAATGTTGTAAGTATATTTTATATAATATCTGGTTATTAAAATAGCTTATCTATTATCTAAACCTTATACAGGCTTGTACTCAGTCACTATGAGACGTCTAGTCTTTTAATACTAAATGTTGTAAGTATATTTTATATAATATTTGGTTATTAAAATAGCTTGCCTATTATCTAAACCTTATACAGGCTTGTACTCAGTCACTATGAGAGGTCTAGTCTACAGCTTTTTATCTTATGGAAAAGAAGTAGACTTATTATATTATTTTATTTCAGAGAAGACACTGTTCTCAGAACAGTCCCCAGTGAGTTCTACCATTCATGCTTAATCTGCTTGCATATAAAGGAAAGTTGTCCAGATGACCAGGTTTTCTCCTGTCGCAGTGAAGATATGTTTCTTTCAACCAACAAGGAAATGCAAGGACTGTTTTCAATCCCAGTTTGTACCACTATATCTCTTGAAAACATAAGCAAATAACTAAATGACAACCACAGAGAAGTATTATTATTAGTAACTTTTAGTTTTCAAAGTATTTTGTTGTCCTGTATGATCATACTTATTCTGGTGATTAAAGCACAGGTATACATGTTAAATTTAAGGTTTAAATTAAATAAATAGTTGTTTTGTTTAACCCTTTGTGGATTTTATCTGTAGTTTGACTGAACACCTAGTATATGGGGTGGGGTGGGGTTGTTTTTCTGAAAGGAAAGGAAAATGGATCAAATGACAAGACCATTGAAAACTAGTAGATGTAAAAATCTTTGTGCAGGACTTTTAACATCATGTCCACTCCCTTTCCACTAGTTAGAAGACAGAGAATATTATATTGTTTGTTGGAAAAATGGGAAAATGAGGAATGCTACAACTACATTGAAATATGTACTTTATTTTGACCTACCATGACCTCTGGAATATGAAATGTCCCTAACAACATTTTTTTTTATAAAGAATAAACTAGCTGTAAATACATATCCAGTCTAAGATAAATTATACACTGACCTGTGCAATCAATACTCAATTTATTTGTATACAATTAAACATCCACTTATGTTTTCCATGACTTGTTTCCCATGACTGATAAATTACTCACCAAGAACATTCAACATGACTTCGGCGACAGCAGTGCCCCCTTCATTCCTCGCTTGACACTCGTATTTTCCTTCATCATCTCGTGTGATAGATTTCAATTCAAGACGCCCACTTGGGGTATACTCCACATTAAGAGCAACACCATTCTGAAAGATTTATAATTTCAATACAAATATGTAAACAAGTAAAGAAAAGCAAAAAGACAAACAAGACTGAATCAAGCTATCCTCTGAATGAATCAAAGAAATATTGCTAGATAAATATTATGCATGCACAGTATAAATGCGTGTGTGTGTACAGGTGTTGTTCTGCAGTGAGGAAGGTAGGAGTCTCAACAGAGTTTTAGATAGAGTTTGTTGATTCAACATTTATTTAGTTGTAGTTTAGGCAATGAAATGAGAATGCTAATGAGTTAAAATAGTTTAATAAATCACTGAGTGGAACTTAAATGTTATACCTTATATTATTACTTCAACAGAACCTAATTATTTTTTAAGAAATATTTCAATATTTGAGACTGATTAATAATGAAGTTTTATATGCATTTCACTATAACGTTTAAATTGAAATGTGATTAAAAGTGTTTGTTTGCAAACGTATAGATACAAGTGAATCTGTTGTTTGTTTGCAAATGTATAGATACAAGTGAATCTGTTGTTTACAACCTTATAGATAAAAGAGAGTCTGTTGTGTGTTTGCAAACGTACAGACACAAGTAAGATGAAAGGTGTGAGACTCTTGTTTGTATGCAAACTTACATGTACAAGTGAGATGAAAGGTGTGTGTTTGCATCTTACAGATACAAGTGAGTCTGTTGGTTGTTTGTAAATTTACAAATACAAGTCTGTTGATTGTTTGTAAACTTACAGGTACAAGTGAGTGTGTTGGTTGTTTGTAAACGTACAGACACAAGTGAATCTGTCGGTTGTTTGTAAGCTTACAGATACAAGTGAGTCTGTTGGTTGTTTGTGAATTTACAAATACAAGTCTGTTGATTGTTTGTAAACTTACAGGTACAAGTGAGTGTGTTAGTTGTTTGTAAGCTTACAGATACAAGTGAGTTTGAGGAGTTGGTTGCAACCTTATAGATACAAGTGAGTCTGTAATTTGTTTGCAACCTTATAGATACAAGTGCATCTGTTGTTTGTTTGCAAATATACAAATAAAAGTGAGATAAATTAATAACACATTCTCTAAAACTACAAATCCGGTCTACTCAGTACACATAACATATACACACATACTTAACTAAGATAGTACATATCAGCACTATATTCCAATTTATTTACTCTTTTTAGTTTGAATAGCAATTCTTAAAATATATATAAAATCATCAATATATATGTGTTTTATTAATAAATATGTATTATTACTTATTATTACTGTGAATGAACATCAAGTTAATTATCAGAAAGTCACTGTGATGTTTTGTCAGTCTTTTAATTATGGTAAAGATAAAAATATAAAGAATGGAGATTTTATGACATCATGATTATTTTCACTAAATTTGTATGTGATCAATTTGTTTGACAGGAAATCTAATTGGTGCACCTATTTTGCAGGCACCAACTTACAGAATCCCCTAATATTTCATCAATAAAATAATTAGTTGCCAGTTTTCTAAAGACCCCCAAAATATATGGCATACACTTAACAGATAAAATGTATTTGAGACATATTACACTTCATGTGACTCGGGCATATTTGATGGTGTTCATTTTAAAACAACCTTACATTTCCAGAAATAAATGAGCAGTGGAAAGGAACACTAGTTAAGTCATATACTTAGGACTGACCTTCAAGTACCGATACTTTGGCTGCGGTATGCCTTGAGCTGAACAGAACAACTCCAAGTTGTCTCCCTCTATAGGATTTAGTGGCTGCATGGTGATTGGAGTATCAATCACGGGTAGTACTAAAATAAAATAAAAAAATAAAAGCAAGTTTTGATCCATTTTAAACATTACAATGAACTAAGAAGAGAAAGTTCTTCTAACAATGGTAATGAACTGTGTTTTCTATTAATCAGAACTTGCTTGTAGATAATTCATATTTAGATGGGACTGCCATAATGAAGGAATGAGTGGAAATTTTGCAAGGATTCAAATAGTTTACAGTGGTGTGATTTTTCCTGTCAATATATTGAAGTTATAGCTGTTTTAATAAAATATGAGATAAAAGTGTCAGTGTACCAGTGACGATGACTTCAATAATAAATGCTTTTGTCTTTCCAAGCTCCAATATGTCTAAATTGCAGTTATATGTGCCGTTATCCTCCATTGTAATATTCTTTATCACAAGATGATCGGCCTGCTGGATGTAATGTGGTCCTGTAACAAAATAAGTTTCATGTAACACATTGTGCTCTTCTTTGTTAATGAAGACTAGGACTGACATTCGTTATAAATTCCTAGGACTGGCCTTCACTGTAAACTCCTATCATATTAGCAAATGCAATTAGTACTGTACTTAATCTAGAGTAGGTTCATCCTGAATCATTGTGGCTAAGAATACAAAAAGATCCTGAAAAATCTATCTACAGCAACATTAGTTGAAGTCAGACAATTTAACCTCACTCAAAATGTGTATGTGTCATTTAAATAGTTCTTAGTCTGATAATTTTATATGGCATAAAATTACTATTAGATAAAATGTATAATTAAATGTAATTAAATATATTTTTTAATATTTTAAATTTATTTTGTAAACTAAAGTATATGTATGTTTCCACTTATAGTAATTATTAAAAAATAAATACATTTTAAAAAAAATATTAGCTGATGTTGGGGAAATCACTCTAATCTTAAATTCAGAAAATTATCCATTATGTGATTTTAAAAGTGCTTTAGAGATTCAATGACTTTTAAACAATAACCCTCTGAATATTAAGCTTAAATCGGTGAAAATAAATTTTGCTACAAAATATTTGCTGTGATACAAAAGTATTTTAAGTAAGGTAGGAAGACCCACTAAATATAAATTCAAGTGTTAAATGTAAATTATGTATGTTAATGCTTTGGATGTGTGCTAAAATTACTGGGAAAAAACATCAATGAGCACCCAATTTAAGCGTTTCTCTTTATATCACCATAAATATTATTTTATATTAAAAAGTGAGGGATATCTGTACAGCAAATTACAAGAATACCAGACCTTGCAAGTGCATTCTGACTATTGTTCTGTGAAACAAACAGTTATATCAAGATGATGACATTGGCATTTTATTCTTTTCATAATAGAAATAAAATTATTGAGCATTTAGTGATATAAGTTACTTCCACACTAGAAAACGTGGGGGTAAAGTTCATCACATAGCAGGCAAATAGTGAAATATTCAACCTAATCAATTTTCATGATATCATCATGTAGCAAATAGATTACATTTCAGTTGTGTACAGTTTCAAAGTTATTTTCCAAGCCATTATTATAAAATTTGATGCAGGTGCAAAAATGTGGCAAAAACGGGAAAACGAAAAAATGGGTAAAAATTATTTTATTTATAGTCCAATGCATATTCAGTGTCCCTAATCACTCTCATCTTGTGTCCCTAATCCTAATCACTCTCATCTTGTGTCCCTAACCCTAATCACTCTCATCTTGTGTCCCTAACCCTAATCACTCTCATCTTGTGTCCTTAATCACTCTCATCTTGTGTTCCTAATCACTCTCATCTTGTGTCCCTAATCGCTCTCATCTTGTGTCCCTAATCACTCTCATCTTGTGTCCCTAATCACTCTCATCTTGTGTCCCTAATCACTCTCATCTTGTGTCCCTAACCCTAATCACTCTCAACTTGTGTCCTTAATCACTCTCATCTTGTGTCCTTAATCACTCTCATCTTGTGTCCTTAATCACTCTCATCTTGTGTCCTTAATCACTCTCATCTTGTGTTCCTAATCACTCTCATCTTGTGTCCCTAATCACTCTCATCTTGTGTCCCTAATCACTCTCATATGTGACCTGTCACCACAAAAAGATACTAAAGTCGCGCAAGGCTAAGCCAAGAAAAACGGCAAAAACGAAGGTGGGGGTCTACATGGGTGAAATTGAGATTTTCATTTTAGCGTGTTCCCAAACCATCGAACAACAAATTACTAGCGTGTTTTTCCTTAATTCGAACTAGAAATAGCTTTATTATTATTTTTTTATGACCTACTGTCTAACTTCGAAGGAAAAATATGGCCCAAAAGTGCTATAATCTGATGATCGTAGACGGTAGAATCCCTGGCTGAACCTCATCATGTTGTATATCAGAATGCTCAGGAAAAAGCCTATTTTTATGCTGACGACACTGGTTATTTATAACGTCTAATCAGAATGTTTTATAAGGCTGTGCTTGGCGTAAACAAAGTGAAAAGCGTCAGCCAATCCGCAGACAGTTTATCAAAGCTTGCTATAAGTTACCAAGCATGCTCTCATAAAAAGACGGTCGCGATTGGTTGAAACGCACACAAGGGAGACAGTTTCGTCGTGTAATGCGTAATGTAAACATGGAGAAACGAATCGCTAATTTGTTGAATTTGCTAATGTGGATGTAGCTGATGGATTTTCATCTGAAAGTGACACGGACAGCGAATCGCGTGATCGAACAACGAAAAAGACGAAGCAGACGACAGCTGACGATAACTGACTGTACACTGAAGTGAAAGGTGTGCTATAATTATTGGATTATTTAAACGATATTTTTTTTAAGAATGTGAAAGTAATGCAGCTTTAATCTGTGATTTATTTAGTGGAGCTAGCATCAGATTTAGAAAGAGGTATCAATTCAATATTATGCCTTAATTTTAGAATATTCTGTGAGCCACAATAATCATTCTCGCATACAGAAATTCTAATCGTTATGGCTTAAAAAGACTGTTGTCTGTAAATGATGTAACAATATATTTGTTGTTTATAGTTATTACAGTGTTAGCTATTGTGTCTTCTTCAACTCTGATTGCAAATGAAGCAGATTAATATATGGTTGCTAAGGAAAAACCTCTCAGAAATGTGTTCAATCTTTGAGGCCGATTTTCTCAAAATGGCCGTCCGGACAGTAGTGCACTTCAAACAAACATAACTTTTCCATATTTTGTCCTACACTCTTTATTTTTATATCAACAGAAAGCCCTTTCAATTTTCTTTCTATTGATATATATATATATATATCTCAATACCCCCAAAATCCGACTTAAGTATCTTTTTGTGGTGACAGGTCACATATTGTGTTCCTAATCACTCTCATCTTGTGTCCCTATCACTCTCATCTTGTATCCCTAACCCTAATCACTCTCATCTTGTGTTCCTAATCACTCTCATCTTGTGTTCCTAGCATACCAGCACCATAGGTAGTGCCCTCTCTTTGTCATTTTTCATGCGTTTGTTTATTTTTTGCTCTTTTCTTTTGTTTACGGTCAGAGGTAAAACTTTGATAAGCAATGCACCAAAATGCACTTTCTGACTATCTCTCTTCTTTTTTTTAAAAATTCCATTTTCCAAACCCCCTTCTTTCCTCAATGATTTTCCAGGGCCTGGAAAATAATTTCTAAATACAATGACTTTTTTCAGGATTTCATAACTGTTACAAGTCTGATAAAATCTGTGTCACGACTTCTTGACCCACTTGCTGTTTTCAAATATCAAAATTTGAAAATCCTTTGTTAAAGTTCTCCCATGATACATCAGTATCGAGAAGCTTCTAGCAAAGAGGTCAGGACGTTATGTAACTTTAGGCCATTGTCTAGATTCTCGAACCAACTACATACCACGTGACCCGTCACGTGACGCGCTCTGTGCATTTTGATAAATACAGTAACACGCGCCCGAATTTGTCACTCCGAAATCCAGAAACAGCGACCGTCGTACCAACAGCCTGTACCGTCGCATATTCGTGAGTCGATAGAGGAACCGACGCTATTGCTCTGAAGATAACACTTCGACTTCTCGCAAAGGTACTGCATTTATTAATTGTATTTTGCATTTTGAACCATGTATGTAATTTTGTGCTATGCATTGCTACTGTAGCTTAAGCACGGTTCACTTGTTAATGACAAAACCTATAAGTTATTGTATATAAATCATTGTAACTCTTTTTCATTGTAACTTTAATTTATATAACTTTAAATTCACTAGTGCCAGGAGCGCCTGTGCCCGACATGAATTTCCTATGTAATTCAAATTATTGCGTGTAATTTTAATGTTAAATTGTAAAGCGCTTTGCTTGGTTTGAATTGTCCCTTTGTATGAACTCTAAATTTTAACGTTGTAAATATTTGGTAATTCATACGTCATGTATTGTTAAATGTAACATGCGTGAGATTTTCTAATCTAAATTGTAAACGACGCGCTAGTCGAATTTCTAACTCAATGCATTTAAATACGAATCGTGCTTAGGTTGGGCGAACATTAAATGCAGAACGATTACGAAAACATTCTTGTTTTCAGGTCGGTCTTTGGTTCCTAGTTTCGATGCCCGGTTCTAAACTCTTTGAGTCGAGTTCTTTTCCAATTACATTCCTACTGCCATTGTTGGGAGGGTGCTGACGAGCAGGTTTGCATGTCCTTGTCTACACTTACAGTCTTCGCCCGGCGTGTTAACTGAGAGACAGTTTCCATTTTTATGTTGTGTGCATTTGCTGGCGGACGATCAAGTGAGGTAGACCGGTTTGGACTGGATCAAGAACCACGCGGCATAAATCAAAAGCTAAATCATAGCTTGCCGATCAAAAATCACAAGGAACATTTCTCATTGCATATTTCTCACGAACAATGATAGCGTATACCTTTAATTGCTGAGTAGAATTAGACTTCGCGTTCGTATATTGATTATCTTGTTAATTGTTAAATCTTATTAAATCTTATTTTAATTGTTAAACCCTCTTTGTAGTACATTTTATGCATTATAGACCTAATGTTAACACATGGTTTGGATGGGGGCGATTGAGCTGAATGACGTAATGAATGCATATTAATTTAGAGGAATTTAACGACTCCAAGCCAGCTTTTGTACGCAAATTGTCAGTTTGTAAATCAGTTGTCTGCACTACAAGACGCATTTTTAAGTTAGTCGAATGATAATTTGGGCAACCAGTCTGTGTAGGATAGAGAGAAGGAATTAATTTAAACTATCATTTTTAAAGTCCTTAAAAATCCTAGGCAAGGTCTCTAAAGGAATACTGGAAATGTAATATTAACCCTGTACAGACCCTGTAAATTTCCAAATCTGCCTTTAAGTACGGTCTCCTTAATTAAAACACTTCTTCTGACCAATTCTTCATTAAACTTCATTTCTAAATCATGTTTGTCTTTTTATTTGTTTAGATTACCTACATTAACATATATTCTGAAGTTTACGCTGGAAAGTAGTGCACGTGTATAAAATTTTTTTTTTTAAATATGTAATATAATGACTTTACAATTAAGTAAATGTGTGTATAATTGTTAAACTGCACTTTACCTGTCCTGATTCGAACCCAATTTTGTGCAGACCCTTTATACCAGGTGAGGACAGGACTTATACTGGAAGATGCAACGCAATAGATCTTAGCATCGGTGTACCTAACTGGATACTGTGTGCTTGGTGAAGACACAGTTACCCCAGCTGCAGACAAAATAAAGCAGGAAATTTATTGAGAAAGTATTTATTTTCCAGCAGATGACTTTACTACAAAGTTTCCTTTGATAATTTCAAATTTTACATAGACATGATACTTTATGTAAAATTGTAATTAACCCATATAATTCATACTGTACATTCACACTTAACAAACTGTTCAGTTCAATAAAGAGCCATTTTAACAAAGGTTCAATAGGTGCAAGATAATTAATAAGCTTTATTATATACCACTTAGTTATGCTAAACTAAATGAATGGTAAATTAATTCAACACTTTCTATTGAAAAGTGGGGTTTCTTTTTAATTAAACAAAACAAAACTAATTATTAAGGATAAATAGGTTGTTTCTAACACCAATAATGAAATCCACATGATTTAATATAATTTACAAAAGAAAATAATAAAATCTGCCAGAGATTATAAACAAAAAAATGTTACTTTTTAAATGGAACCATTCTTGAAAAAAAAACAGCCGTGACACGTTTAGTCTGTGCTTTTGATAGCCTGACTATCTACTGGAATGCACTCTGTCCATGCCATGGATAGTAAAAACATCCACTATAGTGTCAGAGAATGCAACATATTCTTTGAGATTTTTTATGTAAAAGTTTTATTAAAATTTAAATAGTATTAAAATCATATTTAAAGAGGTAGTTTTAACTGTCTTTAAAACAAATTATCAAATGCTGGGACTGACAGATTATGTCAGGTAATTTATGGCTGATTCAGTCAATAACACAGAAGTTCCCTCCATCCACCTTCATCTCTGTGTGAATAAAATGTAAACAATGTTCTATACTAGTTAAAAGATAAATTAGTGCAACAGCACAAACAATGAGCAGCCAATATGTCTATGAGATAGTATTTTGACAATTAGCTTTTAATTCTCATGTCATGTGTGCTTGTGAAGGAATAATGTGCAGTAACAAATTTTAATGGCTGCAGAATTTCTGCTTTTAATAAGTCATCTCTTGACACTTATGATAAAACTGAAGAAAAAGGTGAATCACGATTTTTGCTGTGCAATTTATGACATCCAAATCATTCATTGTGTTGTTATGACTTAAGTAAGCAATTTATGACATCCAAATCACTCAATCTGTTGCTATGACTTAAGCAAACAATGTATCATGACCAAGTCACTCACTGTACAACTATGACTTAAGTAAAGCAATTTATCATGATCAAGTCACTCACTGTACAACTATGACTTATGTATGCAATTTATCATGACCAAGTCACTCACTGTACAACTATGACTTAAGCAATTTATCATGATCAAGTCACTCACTGTACAACTATGACTTAAGTAAGCAATTTATCATGACTAAGTCACTCACTGTACAACTATGACTTAAGTAAGCAATTTATCATGGCCAAGTTACTCACTGTACAATTCCAGTTTAATAGAAGCTTCAGCTACCTCTCCTTCAATCTCCCCTCTGCATGTGTAAGAACCCCCGTCCTCATTCACAGGGGTTGATATCTTGAGAGCCAATGACTGACCAAGATCTGTCACAAATATTCTGTCAAAACACACAGGTGAAACATATAAAATATGATTAATTTACTAAGGTTAAAAGTATCTATAACATAATTTCTAAAATTACATTTTATAAAAATTATTTCAATTTATTTTCTACTTTTGTGTTTGCATAATTCAATCATCAGAGCTGACAAAAAGACCACACAGAAGCAGCTCTCTAACTGTAACAGAACATTTTAAATGAAAAATTAAATGCTGATTTAAAATTTCATTTACTTGCACATTTAAAAAGATTCTGAACTAAAGATCTTAAGAGATTAGAGTTGTTTTAAATGTCATCTGAGTAATGATATGAATACTATTCTGAAAAAGATTCTGAACTAAAGACCTTACAAGATTAGAGTTGTTTTAAATTTTTATTTAAATTTAATATTTAAAATAAAAATTTAAATTTGTTTTAAAGTTGTCATCTGAGATGTGCAAAATTAGCCATATATAAAGATCTTCTTTCGTACTGAGGGTATACTATTCTGAAAAAGTTTCATCTTCAGTTTTCACAATATTAGAATAAATACAGCCTTTAAATATTGATTCAATGGTTATGTCTTTCAATTTCTCCCTCTGTATGTGTCTGCAAGAAGCTTGTGACTTCAAGAAATTATATATTTTATAATGGTCAAGTTTCAAATTGCATCTGTGTGTGTGTGTGTGTGTGTGTGTGTGTGTGTGTGTGTGTGTGTGTGTGTGTGTGTGTGTGTGTGTGTGTGTGTGTGTGTGTGTTATTTTATGAGACAAATACATTACTTGTATTGTATTGTGATATTCCAGAATGTGGAACAAAATTGTTTCCTTTTCACTATTCATTAAGTCAATATACAAGCAATAGACACTAAAATTTAACTTTCCTTTATTGAGTTTTCTGTTTCTCTTGTTAAGCAGGTCTATTGCCACATATATTCTTTAGCTAAAAGCATCAATATGATAATGCTACTGAATTAGATGAACAATACTGAAATGCTTGGTTAGGGCAATTCCAATGCAAATGGTGTGGCATCAGATGCAAAAAAGTCATTCATAAATAATAATAGGTATATTGACCAAAACTAGAATCCAAATTGTTGAGAGGATTACATTCAATGTTAAAAACTATAAATAACAAAGTAATTAATTATCAAAGAAGAAATATTTTGTTAAAAATTGTAACTGACGTGACAAAAATGCTCACACAATTTTTAGTCAAGATGAATGTTGTCAATTTTCAGTGGATTAACAGTGTGTTTTCTAAAATAATTTTAATAGTGATGTTGACAGAGTGTATTTTTAAGAAAAAAAATAAAATCTTACATCGTTAATTAAGTTTTCTTAGAAAATAATTAAAAGTAATGTAACTGATGTGCACTAGATGTAACTGATCTTTGACCTGTATATTATGATGCTTTTCTGCGAGATTTAAACATTTGTTGAATTTCCTTTATGGCTGGAATGGTGAAATCTCCACACATGAAGTGTGACAAGCCCCCAAAAAGATGTTCTGATAGTATACTTCATCTATGTCATCTTTCCTTGACCATGAAAAATGTATTTCTCCATCCAAGGAAAATTTGGTGCAAAAATTTCATTGAAAAAAATGTTTTTCTCCTTTCCTTAGTACTCTTCCAATATAGAATCTGTTAATATAATCCAATGCATTAAGCTGGTCTGGAGAAATGCCATTAATGGCTGCCATTGCCACATCCATACTAGCAAGTTTTCCAGATTCCAGACCACTTAGCAGTACTGTCTCATCTTCGTTTTCTGTACTAGAACTACATCCAAGTATCTGAACAGTTGAAGACTTGTTGTGTTGACCAGTGACTGTGAAACATTCCTTACTATGTCAACTTAAAGTGGATTTGAACAATGGATAGGTCATGAAGAAATGGGCTGATTGGTGCAGCTTCCAGGTCTGTAGCAGAGACTGCCCTAAAACAGTGGAAAGTATGAGTATCTGGAATTGTCTGAGGAGGCACAATAATCCAAAATGATGACAATTCCTGCCTGACATCATCCACTAATTTTGATTCAATGTGTAGTACAACAAAATGGAAATGCAGCTTTAGCAACTAAGGAGAAGTCTACAGAAGAGTTGATCAACACTTTTCCTTAAAGAATTTACCTCTAGACAGCATCTTAACAGTATCTCCAATTCCAACTACTGATCCCTTACCATGAGCTGTGGCAAAGGAGCTCCAGTCAACAGTCTGCAAATCTTTGGAATATGGGATGAGCAAGAATGGACAAATTTAAACAATTCTTGAAGTGTCCACCAGCACCATCAGAAAAGAAATATTATGAATGCTAATCGCCGAGCAAGCAGCATGATTGAGGATGGCTCTATTAAAACTAAAAACTATGACAGCAAACTTATCATGCTGAAGCTCATCATTGATCACAGCATAAGACTTGTATTCTCATTTAGAATTAATCACTGCAGTAAAAATAGTTGTTCTAATCTTGTATCCAGTGAGCTGACATGATCTCATTCACTTGTTTCAATGTAAAGTTTTTCTGAGAGGTCTTTCTGCATGTTTATTTCGTCATCTTGAAGAATTTGCATATGATGTACTTTTTGGTGGAGCTGTGTTTCTGCACTAAAAATGTGCTTTCTAAGAATAAGTTGCTTTGAAAATTCAGCTTTAGCAGCAGCATATGACATTTAAGTTTTCACTTGTTTTCATTCCACTGATGGAAGGTGCAAGATATATGTCAACATCTTCAATATCTGGCAAGACATTTGGAATAACATTTTGATCTATATCATAACATTCTTTACACTTACCAAGATTACAGTGAATATTTGTAGGTCACAAAGAGTCATTTTGATAAAAGATTTGCAGTCTGGTAAGTCAGATTTAATCTTCTTTAGTCCTGAGTATAGTAATTCAAATTTTTTATGGTACTTGCAAGCTGCTTGATCCTTACCTGAAACTGGTCTAATAAAAACAAAATGAAGAGTGGCAAAAGTAGATTTTTCCTATTTCTGATCGGGATTCTCTTTTTTAAACTCTTCGAATGCTTCAGTGTACTGAGCATGATCTTCTTGTAAACTTTAACCTTCTTGCCATCTTCAACTGTGATAATGTAGTCTTTATGTCCAGACATTTGCCAAGAGATGTGATCACTGTTGTAAAAGTCTGCAACCTTTCTTTCGTAGATGAGAAGGATCCTTTTTTTACTTTTTTAGTAGACATGGTCCCAAAATGGGTTATAAGAGCTCTTACAAAAGCAATTTTTCCTTGGACTCTGAGGAAGAGAGATCTTAGCTTTATGTACAGATTAACCAAAAGTCTGTCTTGGCCATGATGACATAGCATCTAGGATTCCTTCATGATATCTATGTGCTCCTTTGTTACCATTGGTGTAAACATTTAATTGAAACCAAAAGATATAAAAATGAACATCAATTATGCCATTACAGAAGATGATGTATACCATTGGGATTCAATATAAATTACAAACAAATCATCTATGATTTATAACAGGATAACTGCCCCACTAGCTCCAATGCAACTCATCTTCAGGTATCAATAGCTTGACCACAGTGATGTTAAAATTACTAACGTGATGCTAGGAAAATTACATCAGGAGATAATTTGCTGAAGTTTTATAATTAGTACAGAGCAAATGAGCAAATTAGATTTCTGCACACACATGCATGCACTTTAAATACAATACTGTTAAGATTTAGCACTTAAGATTTCTGCCAACACAAAAATACATATTCAGTAAAAGAAACATAAAACAAGAAACAAAGTGTTTTTGTTTTGTTTTTTTGGGGGGTGTAATTTATTTTAATGGTAAATTATTTTGATAATAACATCAGACATTATATGGAATTAGGATTGGACTAAAAATATAATTATAAATTGGAAATAGTGAATTTACAGAAAATCTTTTAATTTATAAATTTCAAGGATAACAACTGACATACATGATTAAGAGACATTGCCACCAATTGAATTGCCAAAATGAATAGAGTTACTGTATTCAAATTTAAAATTTAATCTTACAAAGTTGTTTCCACCTGGTGCTTCTTCTAATATATATGACAAGTATATTGTCTGTAAACAGTTTTTTTTTTTTAAATAAAAAACAATGAACTATAAATAAAACTAAAGATCTGTAAATGAACAGAAATTCAACAATAAAAGTTATAACAGTAAATATAAATCATTAACCTCTTAGTTCATTATGGATCCAATTATTGAATTAAGTTACAGTGTGTAAATACTACTACCAATTTACATTGACAACAATGAATTGATCAGCTGTGACTGGAAAGAGATTAAAAGATTTTAGATGACTAAGTACATGAAAACAATGCATAAGAAGTATAATAAAACTTGATTAGGACCAAATTAATGCTGCAACTGAAGATTCACTTGCCTGCCATGGTCTGTAGTGACCTTTCTTGCTGAGGGGTCAAGCCATTCAAGCTTAGCTTCATCCCAACTTAAACCACCTGGTGCTGTACAAGTAAAGGTAATAGGAGAACCAGATCCTTCAGTCAGGTCATGGATAAGTTTTCCACCAGAGGGTGTAATGCTAAGACTGGCCGCTGTTGCTGCAAAGTGCAATTGAAATGTAAATTAATAAAAGAGTGACAAGGCAGGTTTTCTGTTTGTTTATCTGCTATTCTTATGTAGTTGCTGTTTTGATTTGATTTTAACAAGATCAAATAAAATACAGTAATTTGTCAGGTCATCAGTGGTGCCCCAAGGGTTGACAAGACTAAGTGATAGATAGATATACTGTACTGGATGGGTGGGCTTGAGAAGAGAAAGGTGAAAGATTAGACTAAGAGAATAACAGAGAACAGTTAGCAAGGGCAGTCTAAAAATATTAACTATGCTAACCATTAAATTTATAATAAATTAATCTGCAGTGAACAGCTTATTTCTGTACTGCATATATCTGGTAAATTATTCTTTGTGTCTAACTTTTGACTATGTATACAAAAATCTTAAAAATAATCTCTGAAACCAAAAAATTACTGTGTACTACAAATATTTTTAAAAAACTGATTCATAATGTTATAAGAAACCAATTGTTGTACTTGTAATAAGAGTGTAGGTGGGGATGAGAATAGACTGATTAATAGTGCAAGTCTGGTATTAAAGACACTCTGTAATAACTTAGTGCATGTAGGTGTCTGAGTGAGCATGATGGTTGGAAATGTTCCTTTTTAATTTGTTTGTACATATGTACAGACATTTTTAATTATGTATTTGTACATATGTAAATACAGACATTTTTTAATTATGCATTTGTGCATAAGTACATACAGACATTTTTAATTATGTATTTGTACATATGTAAATACAGACATTTTTTAATTATGCATTTGTGCATATGTACATACATGCATTTTTAATTATGTATTTGTACTTATGTATCTACAGACTATTTTAATTACATATGTACCTTTAGACTTGTCAATATGCATGTATTGACGTAATAATACAGTCCTCTTAAATGACACATAACATCCATGCACCTTCTAAAATCTTGTAGTCCTTTTACTTTTAATATAGCAGGTGAACCTCAATACTAAATACATATCATCTTCCATACTTACTTCTCTTTCCAATTGGAATTGGTTCAAAACACATAAATAATTGATAAGGTATTTTAACAATATCCGGCAAAGAGTAGGACTAAGAGAGACAACTCTGAAAATACAAACAATGCTGAAGGATAGGATGGAGAAGGAATGCTGAGATTAATTTTATTTAATGCAAGTTTAACTCCTTGTAAACTGGCATAAAACTGATGTTGACACAGAATATTGATATGAAAAGGGTTAAAGAATATGAACATTTTGTTTTAATGAAATCATGCAACAAAGCAATTTTCATTTTTTTTTTAGCCTACCAAATAAATTTTCTGAAACATCTGTCATATGATGATTCTTTTGGATAGGTGGTTGAGTTTTTAAAGTTAGAATTTTTGTGTGGCCCTGATTAAGATTTTTTAACAAATAACAAAACATGTAGGCAAGTTTCTTCTACACAAGGAAAAAAAAAGAAAATGAACACTTTAAGAGGGCATTCCAAGCCCTTACTTTCTTTCTACTAACACCACTCACCCAGCGCCCTTTTACTATTTCTATTTCGATTTTTAATAAATATTTGAAAGATATCTGGAACACTAGACTTGTATTTCACTACAATTACAAGGCAAAAGTATGGATGCCAAAGAAAATATAAGTGGTGAGTTTCATGTTTAAAATGATGCACTCACAGCAGATTCTGCTGCTGGAAAAGAGAAATTTGAACTTATAAAATCAACAAACTGGTGTATTTGCAGAACATACTGTTCAAGCAAGTGCAGCTACTTTGTGTTCACATCAAGCTGATACAGTCAGCTTATGGCAAAAATAAGGATTAATGGAATTTAAAAAAACAGGAATGTGTTATTCAGGGGATATCTCTATAATACATAAAAAATTGTGGGTATGATTATTCAATAATGTTTGCATGATTATGGAAGCATGCAAAAACAAAAACTCAACAGTCCTCACATAAATTTTCTCTTTTCCTTCTTTTTACTGTATTGGCCAGTAGTGATAGTAGAACTAGCAAAGACGCTAGCAGTATTTCTGCTAATAAAGAGGGGTATTAATAAATTATCATGGAGGAAACTCAGAAGGAATAAAAATCCTCTAATTCTCCCCTTCATGTTTCTTTCTTTAAGTTTTTTCAATAGGAATTAGGAAAAATATTAAATTGAAATTAACTTAAATTGGCAAGCCATAATCACATTTCATCAATTAAATGTGAAAATTAAAATGTATGCATTTAAAACCATAAAATGTTCTGCAATAGCTATACACTTCCTTTCTATTGTGTGAGTATGAGTCATATGTAATGTACTCACCATACATGATATTATAGACTTGAAGTTTGGAGGGATAACTATCATTTTTAAATTTGGTGGAGTACAGATTAAAACCATATGGAATAAGCTCTTCATTTATGGCATATTTTGCTCCTTTGCTTTTTGTGATCATCCAATCAACAACAATAATTATAATTTTTAATTAATTAGTAATACACCCAATCACACCCCACCACCACCATCCAAACACCCCACAACAACAAAAATCAGAACTTATGAGACACGAATGCCATCAATGAAATGCATTTTATTTTTAAATAAAAATTTTGCAAATTAGTTAAAAAGTTGTAGATCTTTTATCACAATTGGTGTAAGAGATTAAAACTAACCAGTAATACTAATAGCATCTTAGTAATTATTTCAGTATATGTAAAAATTAAAAAAAAACTTTCTTTTTAAAATCAAGATATAGTATTATGTTGTTCTTTTTACCATAAAGCATACTTTCACCACTTGTTCTAAATCAGTTATCTGGGACATAATGTGACATATCTTCAAGAGTTCTTTTCACAATTAGCTCACCAACACATGTTTTATAATGTTATTTAATGCAATGTTTGAATCTGCAAATCAATGTTTACAGTTAATGGAAAGAGAAAAGTGTGTGTGTGTGTGTGTGTGTGTGTGTGTAAAGAAAGAAAGAAAGAAAGAATCATACTACTGAAAGGGGGAAAAAAAAAGGTTGACTTAAAAGATCTCTTCTTCCCCCTTCATCATGACATGCTTTCAAAACAATCCCTCAAACCAGTTTTTTTTTTTTTTAAATAGGAAATGTTTACATCCCATGGAGCAGAAAGGATTACATAAATATAGAAACTACTTATTATTTACTGACTGCTTTGGGTTGAAGCAGTTTAATATCCTGGATCATATATAAATGATATATATAAGCTATTATGTAAAGATTACAATTATTCTTCATTTTTCATAATATTGCTCTGTATAGTAGCACCCTCAGGAAACGCACTAAGAGTAAGAGCTACTGCACTATTCAGTAAACAGACGAGTCAAACCACTTCAATGAACAGCCAAAGCAGAGAGCGGCACTCGTTGTGCAGTCTTTAGTAGGAATGGCATTTTCTCTGCCATGCGTCACTGGAGCACAGCTCACAACCCGGTCCGCAACTTACGACTGACAGTTCAATCAATCATGCTGCCTGTAATCGTGAGTCATACGCGATTGACCAAACACCCTGTGGTCATACAAAGACTAAGTGACAGTTGGCATTGCAACACTAACCCATTCAAATGGCATTATGCAAGAGGTCTGAATTCTAAATTTAACGTCGCAGTCCATCGCCGCTAGTGGCATCAGTGATCGGTGCTGGCTGCTGTTAAGAACGTGGACATTTAAAAAATAAATAAATAAATAAATAATGCTTCTGGTAGTAAATATTTTATAACAGCGCCTGCTCTCTCTCACACACAAGAACTGAGATTTTGTCATTATTCATCTAATATTGAATCTTTCAAAACCAAATAAAAGATGAAAGAATGGGTAAAAACTGGGAGGTTTTTGTTTTGTTTTGGCTTTTTTTTTGGGGGGGTTGACGTAAAAGTTCCTTGCTGTTATGATGGATCTAACGTCATGCATAATTCATGAGGAAGTCCACTGTGTTATCCTCACCTCTCACCAGTTATCTGTCTTGAAATCTTTAACGTTGCGGGAATAGAAGTTTATACGGTATGATAAATAAAAGACTTAAACTATTACGATTTTATTACAGCATTAATGCATGCACGCAATAAAAACAAACGTGCTTTAAGTGTATCACATCAGACATAATATAATCAATGACATAAAACTTACTTATGGCTAATAAACATTTTAATTAGTTGGAAAATGGGTATATGAATTTCTAGGGCTAATAAACATTTTAATTAGTTGGAAAATATAACTTCTATGGATAATAAACATTTTAATTAGTTGGTAAATGGGTATATGAATTTCTAGGGCTAATAAACATTTTAATTAGTTGGTAAATGGGTATACAGATTGTGTATAACCATAGGAAGTATATCAGCATGAATTGTGATAAAATTACATAAGTAAGTGTGAAAGTAACTTATGCAAATATCGTTACAGCAAGAAAACTTTTGTGTCTGGCTAATTAATATATTTTTAATTTTTATATTCAAACAGATTACTTTTACTATTTGCGACATTTTAAAACTGGTTTAATAAATAAACAACAAACCAAAAGTCGCTGCATTTGGTGCCAAATTGTATTTTTATTTTAGTGGGAGGAAATGAATTAAGTAAAATCGAAAGATTAAACTACACAGTCAGCTGTTATTATTACTTGAGCCGCTATAACAAGAAGGTAAATATAACAATTGTCAAACTGGGTTTGTCTGAAGTCCTGCGACGCGAACTTAATTGGCTTGTCGACAAAAGGTTACAAGGGACAGAGACCTCACGCACCTAAGTTCTCACGCGCGAAATCACATACCCTGGAAAAAAAAAAAACAAGGAACGTGCTGTTTGTTATCTACATTGATGGAATAAGCCTATCCCATCACTCCCAAGCACGTGTTCCGTTCATTCTGGCAATACTAAACCGATTGTAGCTCAGTGTAAGCACGCTAATGGCTGTTTTATGTTAACACGCCAAGGTTGTTTATTTGTACATCAAATAGCTCTATGTTAGCACGTCAACGTTGTTTCATATTTGTACATCAAATAGCTCTATGTTAGCACGTCAACGTTGTTTCATATCTGTACACCAGTGTCACTCCACATCAGTACGCCAAAGTTGTTTAGCTAACATTTGTACATCAACGTAGCTCCATGCTAGAAAGCAAAAGTTATTTCACATCTGTACACATGCGTAGCTCTATGGTTGCACGCCAAAGTTTTTTAACAGTTGTACATCAACGTAACTCTATGTTTGCCAGCCAAAGTTGTTTCATCCGTATACCAAAATAAGTCCATGCTACCAAATTGTTTCATCTGTACACCAACGTAACTCCATGTTAGCATGCCAAAGTTGTTTAACATTTGTATACCAACGTAGCTCTATGTTTGCACGCCAAAGTTGTTTAATAACTGTACACCAACGTAGCTCTATGTTAGAACGCCAAAATTGTTGCATATCTGTACACCAACGTAGCTCTATGTTAGAACGCCAAAATTGTTGCATATCTGTACACCAACGCATCTCTGTTTTAGCACAACAGTTTTGTTCCATGATAATGTACCACTCACTGTAGCTCTGAGCTAACATGCCCATTGTTGTTTCACATCACCAAGCCCAATACTGTTTCACTTCGTCATCAGGCCCAATGTTGTTTCAAGTCATCATGCCCAATGTTGTTTCATGTCATCATGCCCAATGTTGTTTCACGTCATCATGCCCAATGTTGTTTCACGTTATCATGCCCAATGTTAGCCATGCAAATGGTGCTCAGTGCTGGCACGCCAAACTGCTCATGTCATGTTATTCGGCGTTAGCACGCCAGTGTTGCTGACACCAAGGTTGCTTCACATTCTTTTTGTTTGCATAGCATTGTTATTCAGTTTTAGCAAGCCAATGTTGCTCATAGTCAAATATGGGCATGTTAGCATATCAATGATATTCCGTATTATCAAAGGTCTAAGTTAGCATATCCGTATTAATTTGCCAAAGTTGTTTGATGTTAGCATGCAATGTATTAACTTGTCAATGATATTCCGTATTTAACACTTCAATGCAGTTGCAAGCTAGCATGCCAGTGGTAACCTTTGCTTAATTAATAAGACAGTGTTGCTCTGCGAACACACTTTATTGCACGACGTTAACAAGTCACGCTTTGCAAGAAGCTCTTACGCCATTTGACCGTAGCTATGGGAGCAACAGAAAGTTACATGATAGGCAAGACCAAGCGGTGAACACTGACCGACATATTTTTTCTTCAAGGAAACTATTGCATTGTAAAATGAAACTGTTGTCAGATTATGTAAATGTTCTTTTCAGTTATCGAAGATAGACCCCAAGCTTCACAAAACATTCAATATAAGTCACATGTTTTGTTTTGGTTTTTTTTTTTAGGAAGAGCCGTGAAGAGAGAGCGTGCGTGAAAGCACTTTTTTGAGGTATTTTTTTAATCTAAAACCTGTCACAAAAATGTTACAGTTGGATATCTGTCGTCACTGATGAGCAAAAGCCTCAGTTCAAGCACGCAGCCCAAGTCGATTCTTCTACTTGTCTGTTACTGTTAAGGTGAAACACACACAAACACGCGCGCGCGCGCATTTATTTTCATTATTATAAAAAGGTATACAAATACCCCGACAAAGAATTTCGGAATATGAAGATTACTCATCAAACTACTCCAACACGCCCACAATGCACTCACATTTTTAAATACCAACTTCTGGCCAAAACAGCTCTTGTTTACAGACATAAACCCAACAGAAAATAACGAGGACAGCCGCAACGACATCAGCACAGTACAGAATAAAACAAGATGGCAAAAGTATTGCTACACATTCAACTATCTATCTAGTAATCCATGTATCTCTGAATTGCTCGCAGCCTTACCCATCAGGCAAACCAAAAGTGCGTTTGCAACCGATAAACAGGCAGACATCATCTTCATTCTGTCGATTATCCACAATTTTCACGACCTTACTTAAAATATATGTCAAGGTCGGTGATATCTGTAAAATCTCGCGGTTTGGGGGGTCAACTTCTGGTTCTGTAAACTTGTTACTGCAAAAGTATATTCGCTTTGAGCCGTTGTTTTAGAAGTTAGTCACTTATAGAATCGCAGAAAACATGCATACTTTAAAAATAAGATGTGATCATCAAATTAATATGTTAAGGCAAGAATCAAGTAAGTTAGAATTCCCGCATTCTTCGGCACAACACTTTCTATTTCCAAGTTTGAAATATGCTTGTGCAAATAACACTGTCGCTGGATACCACACCAGCACCAGTACTCAGTTTTTTAACTTTCATAACTAAGACATAACTTTGGCATAGGTATGAACGGTAGTTTATTTTTTTTTTTAATTAGTAAAATAAAGAAAGCACACACAACTATGTGGGGAATTTTTCAGCTGCAAAGCAGACAGCCACTGTCTCCTGAAATCTGACTCCAACAACGTTCAATAATATGAGATGAGTGTATCACATTTACAGTCACACGTTTGACTGTAAAATGTTCAAAACAAAATTGATTTAATATCTCTTTTAATTTTGTCCAGTTGTATGCACATCCACGCACTGCGCATTGAGTTCCACTGCTTCTATTCACTGTTTACAACCTAAACAAAATATTAAATATTGGCATCCGTTTAAGATTAAAACGTGAAATCGGAAGTTGACCACAAAATATATTTTTATTACAATTATAGCAGCGCACAAGGTAAGTTATGTTCATGAAAGTCGCGAGAGTTCTCCACTTCACTCTGTCCATTAACAGTAATCTCCCAACAGTGGCTCGCGCCAGGTGGCGAAACCGGCACAACTTGCCATCATTCCAAAACACAGAAGGAAAAAACCACTCAAAGACAAGTTATCTAATTTATTTAAATAGAGAAACTTCATGACACACACTTTAAAGTATCTAAACATTCTACAATTGTCACTGATATCTACATCAGTACATGTCAGATTTTTAAGCCAATGAAAAGGAGTTATTTACACCAGTTCAAATCACTTACCTCGTAGCTTTATAAATAATAATAATAATTACATTTTGAAATTTGGGGACAATTAATATTTTATTTTTTAAACAGTCTAAGTCATTAAATAAAATCAAGCTGAAAATAACTCAATGCCACATATTTTGGATCTAGCCACCTCAATACAAAATTGTCACAACAGTTGGTAGTATTTGTTACCTAGCCACGCCAATACAAAATTCAGTACAAAAGCACTACTAACTGGGTTTTTTTATATAATTCTTTTTTAATAAATTCTTTTTTAAATTCCCATATATTAAGTGAATAAAATTATTAAACAATATCTTTAATAAAATGCTTTTAATTGTAGTAAACACTTAGACCATGCATATACTTTTGATAACTACAGTGAGTCATCGACTTACGACCGCAATCGGTTCTGACAGAACGGTCGGAAGTCGATCTGGACTACAGTTTATTTTATATCATTTTTCTACACATCTTACAAATGCACTGCCAGATACACAGTACACATATTACAAATGCACTGCCAGATACACAGTACACATATTACAAATGCACTGCCAGATACACAGTACACATATTACAAACGCACTGCCAGATAGATATACAGTACACATTCTTACAAACGCACTGCCAGATAGATATACAGTACACATTCTTACAAACGCACTGCCAGATAGATACACAGTACACATTCTTACAAACGCACTGCCAGATAGATACACAATGGTCGTGGTCGCAGTCGTACAATCGATGAGTTTTAAGTCGCGTAGATCGTTATGTCGACGACTAGCTGTAGTTTGTAATTTACACTCTCGCGCACACACTCAATTTTTTTTTCTGGTCTTGTCGATTTTATCAATCAGCAGATTGCCAGGCGTAAATGGCGGATATGACACACCCTGCGGAAACCCCCACAGGACATCATCACCCGGCAGGCTTTGCAGTGGAACCCCCAGGGAAAGAGACGTCGCCCTAGGACCACCTGGAGACAATCCTGCGAAGAGGAAATGAAGAGCTGCAACCTGTCATTGGGTGAACTGAAAAAGGCTGCCCAGAATCGAGTGCGATGGAGAGCTGTTGTCGAGGCCTTTTGTTCCACAGGGAATCCAAGGAGATAAGTCAAGTAAATCAAGTTGTGGATTTTAAGAACACCTTTGTCTTTTCCAATTAACATTAAAGAACACACTAGTCCGAGACTTGTGAGCGAAGTACCTACTGACGCGCAAACAAAAAGCGCCACGACCCACGCAGACCAACAAGTGAGGAAGCTGTTTGTGTAAAAGGTTGTATACTACTAACCCACTTGTCTTTATACTTGATGCACGAATAGTAAGGGGGGCAAAAGCAAAGAACTGAATATCACAATGTCTCCAAATCCGGCCAGCAAACGTTAGAGTTAAAGGCATCAGATTTCTTCTTTCACACTCGCTGAACCATGTGACATAACGTCTACACTGTATACACTTGGTACATGCGTACTAATAGTGTCTAAAAATTAGCTGTCTTACTCATGTATCGACAAGGGAAGAAACAGAAATGGAAACTACCTTTTCGTTATCTGTATCATTGCCTCCATTCTTTTTATTTCAAACTGAAATATGAGCTGCTTGAGTCACTTCTGTAAATAGCACCATTTACTCTGAAGTAGTCAAATTTAAAAGAAACACATTTTACCTGCTTTGTCACGCAAATTGTTGGCATTCATCCAAAAACTACAAAAGTTTTATTAACTTAAATAACTATTAGGCAGAAGCAATTATGTCTGAAATGTGGTGCTTCACATTTGGTCATGCACGGTAAGCTTACAAAATATACTCAATTAGGATATTTAGGCAAATTCCACATGATGGAACTGAGTTCTATGACCCCACTCATGACTAAGCAGCATAAGCTAACAAAATTAAATTGCTTTGAATACATTATTTTAATCACTTCATTTTCTTAAAGGTGTATATTTTTTAGTTATGAGAATAGCAAATTTGTACTTGCATTCATCAAGCATTAAATGTTAATGCTTGAGCTAAATTTGTATTTGCCATTGATCTGTAATAAATAATAAATTAATAAAGTCACTGGGATCAGGCCACCATGGCTGCAACTCACTTTCCAACAGTCAGAATAATTCTCTTTCAAATCATTTCATTAATATAATGGTTGGAAACAGAAATCTGATTATTGTCTGCAGACAATTACACAGCTGTAATCATATTGTCTTGTATTGTTATTTAACAGTGCATTCAATTTGCCTTCAATTCACCATAACTTGCATAACAAGTGGAATAAAATTTCCTATGAATGGTCTTTTAAAAAAATTACTTAAACAACTCTATATGAGGGCATAATCTAACATTTAAAAAAGTGAGTTAAATTACTGCTATAGTATAGTCAGATTTTAGAATTAGAATTTGGCAAATGTCAGTAAACAATTGAATATTGGGTATCTGTAACTAAAACTAAATACATGTAGAATTTCAGCAACCAAAAGACATTATGAATATATGACAAATGGATTAAAAATTATTTTAATTATTAATTAAAACAGTAAAAAAGTTTAACAAAAACCCTGACACTCTTCCCCCTCATCAACTTGAAATTAAACTGTACTAACTTTTCAACACAAGACAAAGGTTTCCTTTATATACATAAGAATGTCTCCTATACATAAACAAAACATAAATTACTTCACTTGACCATGACCTAATGTTAATAATTAATCATGATGTTATTTTAGACTTAGATGTCTGTGTTTGCACATATACATACAATAAATTTTAAAGTGTTTTTTGATATGACCAAGCTCTATATGATACTCAACCCCTACTTTGGTGGGCATTCAAAATGTGAGATATATCTGGTATGGTTGGAAGAGAAGAATACAGTGAGGGGAGACAAGTCCCTCTGGAGCAAATCAGGAAGAAGAACATATGAAAATGAAATTTCTCATGAAATCTCAATGGTGAAAAAATGTTACCAAAACCACCACCAATATTCAAGAATACATGTCATGTGATAATAATAATAATGTGGAGTAAAATTGCCTATGTCTATTTCTAGACTTAATTGTTAATGTCATTGTTATATAAATTGTCAAAGTGACAATATCTTATTCTGGGACACTCCTTATGATGGTATTTTTGCGAAGTGTCAGACTTGGAGTAAACAACTCAGGTTGCAAATATACTACAAAATTACTGGCACAATCGAAACCAGTTCCAACTGGATGAGTAGCTTTTTATATAAATTGTCGAAGTGACAATTCTTGGACACTCCTTATGATGGTATTTTTGTGAAGTGTCAGAGTTGGAGTAAACAACTCGGGTTGCAAATATACTACAAAATTGCTGGAACAATCAAAACCAGTTCCAACTGGATGAGTAGTTTTTCTGACTAATAGTCTTGCCCTTGTTCATAACAAATTCATCTAATTGGGGATGGACCAAAAGTTTCTTTGTTAAAGAAGTACTCTATTCTAATCACTTTGAATTTGAACATAACTTGAGTCCGGTCAAAAAGCGATTGTTAGCTTATGATAAGATTGGCTGACTGATAAAGAAAGAATGTGACTTGTTGCAAACCTTGTGATTGTGAACATGTGCCCTTACAGCCACCATCTTTGAAAAGGTTATGTACATTGACTTTATTATTTCTCTGAAACTCTTCTTTCATTTCCATGATGAATCATCCATGAACTTGGTTTTATATATATTTATGTTAAATTGAATGCAAATGTCTATGCTAGGACAAACTGAACAACTGTCCAGCATTATTGTGAAGTGATATAAATTAGTTATATTTTATTGTCTTACAGTTACACATATTGAATCAACATGCAGGAAAGATAGGAGGTGGGGGAGGCTTGCTAAATATAGATTAAAGATAGATTTATTTTCTCTTTTATTAAGAAGTTTTCTACCTACGGAAATACTATGTGACGGTAAACGCTTGTCGTTAATATTGTCGAAGTGAGAAACGTTTTCACTACAGCGCCCGCAAATCCGCCAAGTGCGAGAGAAGAATGGTGTCTTCTGGAGAATTATTAATAACATAAATTAAGATTCTCATCACTTGCAATTAGTTCTGATTAGTATATATACACACTTAGTCTTTGCTCATAGAGATGAGGACGAGCTCTCTCTCTCTCTCTCTCTCTCTCTCTCTCTCTCTCTCTCTCTCTCTCACACACACACACACACACACATTTTTTACTCAGATCTACAGTCAGTCAGTCGAGAGGGTGACGTACTAAAACGCGCGCGATTACCGGAGTGGAACTTAGGAGAGTTAAATCAAAGCGAAACTCGTCATTCTCCCAGGACCTGCAATAGCGTCACGGGGAGCAATTTACCGAATTTAAGGACTGTAAGAGGCAAAGATCAAAGGTCGCCAGTAGACTTCGAAACAGGAAATCAACGATGTCTTCACAGTCCATTTACAGTATGCAGAGGGTACAGATGTTACCAAGAGACAGTAGTCATTAAAACTTAACTGCCTGTCCTTTACTATAAAGTGAACAAACGAACAAGTTGATGAAACAGAAAGATAAGTAAGCAATCTACTGTACACAATCTATGCAGACTACGAACAAAAGGGGTAAAGGACAACGGTCGTATTTATGATCAGTCCAAAATAATCAATGAACCGTTATGAGTAAGCAAAAAGAAATCAGTCATAATGAAATAGCAATGAAAGAAGAACAGAAATACATAACCCACTAAATACCGCACCAAATACAAAACACCACTAAATACCGCACCAAATACAAAACACCATTAAATACCGCACCAAATACAAAACACCATTAAATACCGCACCAAATACAAAACACCACTAAATACCGCACCAAATACAAAACACCACTAAATACCGCACCAAATACAAAACACCAACCGCAAAAACACATTTCAACAAATCAAATATACATCACAAACTACAATAAACTATCATTAATAAATACAGAAACCGCAATCAAGGTGCACATTCACTAGACAGAAACTACTTTTGGGGGGAAAATTAAGAATAAATTAGCTCTATAATTAGCTTATGAGCAATAGCTTTAGTTTTGACAGTTAAGTCAAAACAACAAACAACGCCAGATAAATTATTGGTATAATGCATTTTACTTCTTTTCCATGTGATGCTAGGTTTGTTTGTTTTTAACTGTGTTGTAACTGTTCAATAAAATAATTGACCCATGATCCTTCCCAGACCTTAGGTTATAAAGAGTTCGGGTTTTGTTACACTGTTGTTTTATTGTATGACTTCTATAATTGTATAATGTTAATTAAAATAAAAAATAATTTAATGGCACAAATCGGTATATTCCATTCTTGTGTAACTACTGTTAGACAATTAATAATTGACATTATTATAAATATAATTCTTTAAAAGATATATGCTTTTGTTATTATTATTATTACAAGTTATATGCAACCAATCACATGACAGTTGATTTTCATTAATATTAACTTTGTTACATATAATATGATTTAACTGGTTGCTGTGTTGCAACCGAACGAAATGGCATCTACCGTCTTTTGATGAACTCCCGCGCGAATACCGTTTGATGAAATGTAACAATTCTTGCAGTACAGTGTGTCCAAAAGGCCTGTCTTTTGCTGGTATAAAAAGAAACTATTAATTCTAACTTTACCCTCTTGTCACACTTATGGGTCATCTTTCCAGATATCCACCCAACTACAACACACTGATAATTGATATAACAACATGATACGTGCATATCAGACAGCGTAGACAAAATAGTGCGCACACATACACACACCACCACCCTCCTACCGTGACCCCTGCTGTATAGTGTATACCTTTCCAAACCAATACTGCTACTGCCCTTCCCTCACTCCAGGCAAAATCAGTTATCAACTTAACAGTGGGTGTCAAAATCCTACATCGAACAGACAACAACAAACATATCGTCCCGTACAACCAACAACAAACATATCGTCCCGTACAACCTGCTGATTCCCAACCATCAGCTTGCTACTTGCGACTCGGGCCGACGAAATGGTTCCCGTCATTCCCCCCCCCCCCAGCTTCCCCCAGTTTAAAAAAGTCAACACAAACCCTTTCAAATGACTATTTTATTATGCCTACACACAAGGAAAAGGCTGTCGAATGACCTAAATACAGCGTAGCCGAGCTTTTGAGTTTGAATGCAAAAGCAGTAGCAGTGACAACTGACACTGAGAACCCTTGCGATTTTCAAAACGGATAAACCACACACCTCTGAACATACTAAAACTAGGTGTCGCTCCAACTATGAACAGTACACTATGTCGCTCATAACTCTGAACAGATTAACACCGTGTCGCTCAAAAATCTGAAGACATTAATTTGTATGTTCTCACAGCTGAATCGTTTCCTAGTAATATGCAGTTTAAACATTACAAAATAAGTAGGACATTCGCGATTTTTTTATGTAAGGCAACTGATGGGGTTCTTGCTTTCGTTTCTTGCATCTTCGGGAAAAAATTTGTATTCTTTAACTTGCAGAGCAAATTTAACTAATTTTATTTGTCGTGTGAGTCAGAGAAATTCCTGTTTCGGCAAAATATAAAATCTGAATTGTCCAGAAGCGTCCTGTCATACTAACAGGACTGCTTCGCACAAGAGATAACATACACGTGCGGTCTGATTAAATGTGCAGCAAGGAAGCAAAGTACCGTAACTCTTGAGAACGCTATCTACGCGGCTTACGTGCGTCACAAATTACGTCCACATGCGTGGGGTTCATAAAGTAGCTCGATCGCACGTATTTTTTTTTTTTTTTTTTTTGTCAGGATAAAGACAGAACATTAATATTCTGTGTTTTACTGAAGAGTGTGTGAAATAAGTTAATAGGTGAACACGCTTTCACTCTCGCGTCAAAATCCTGACTGTGACCTGTGTATATCAGAGGTGTAAAAGCTTTTCAGGTGTTTTGACAAGTTGAACAAGGAGTGACTGTGATCTGTTAATTAGAAAGTTGTTTTTTCAAGCTTCCAAGCGGCGTTACGGAACTGCTCGGGGAAAAAACAAAAAGCGAAACCATAGGAACGTTATCACCAAGGGGGAAAATCGAATATCAAAGCTTGCTGGTAATCACCATATCTGGTGTGTCGTTCATGGAAATACAAAGGAACTGTTGAGTGTTGGGTGCATGTGGCATAATCATGGGGACTTGTTTTCTGCTCTGTTATCACTGCTGTGGCGTTTTGAGAGGATCCGTAATTCTCTTGGGAGGAACCAAAGGCAAGTCCAAAGAACACTAACAATTATTTACTTACTGCCTGCTCTAGAATGAACATAATGACTATTTCTGTGTTACGAATGATGGTGAAACTTTTATTTTATGCACTTATAATCTTTTACATTTATCTTGGCTGAAAGTTTGAAGAATGAGTAAATATTAGTTCGAAATAATGATAAAATAGAAGTGAGAAATTGATAATGTTGGTCCTAGTAATGCTCTTGATCAAGGGTGGATGGGCACATTCATTTCAACGAAATTATTCCATTTTTCTGAGCTCCCAAGAGGCCCCACTTCTTAAACTGTAAAAACTTTTTTTTAAAATCATAAATCAATGATTCGCCTCAGCTCTAGGCAGGATGCGCTACAAATAATAAAGTGCCCTGGAGCAGTGATAAAGGGGGACTACCAAATCGTGATTTTGGAATATTTAATGAAAATGTTACTGATATTCATTTGCCTGGGGTAATGATTTAAGAAACCAGTTTAGAAACATCAAGCACAACTTCAGGTTTGTTTATTTTAAATTTTTTTAATCAACATTTATCATGAATTGGTCAACATTGCTCATCATTCCTAGTTAAGCATCCGACATTCATTTCTCTTCATTCTGTATAGCAGAAGCGCTTTCAAGTCGGCAACAATATCTGGGCAGCGGAGTATCATCAACTGCTTAAAATGATGGGACAATGGCTAGCCATTTAGAATTTTAGGACATAAGATAGAGGCTGCCTGAACAGAACAGGACTAGATATTTTCTTTAGGACAGATATAATTTGAACCAAGATTTGTTAAAATAGTGTCGGCATAGTTACCGTTAAATAAATTGTTAAATGTACTAGTAACAGATTGTGACAAATGACTATTATAATTATTGAGATTATATGTAAATATATTCGGAAACCGAAAATTACTTTGGTAGTTAGGGACAATAGAGCTGTAGGGTGGACATTATTTTTTCCCTCGGATGACTGGGGTTCGATCCAGCTCATGGCGAAAACTACGGGTAATGTTTTATCCGCTCTTCATCTCAAAATGGTAGGCAGTGTCTAGTCCATTGAGTAGACTACAAATCCTGAAGATCCGTTGGCAGTTAATTTTCGGAAAGAGAAGGTCATTGGCCGCTATAGAGAAAAATTGCATCTAAAATATCCGTAAAATACCATTCTAACCGTCACTCTCCCCATTCATGGCACGTTATAACCTCCCGTGTACAGAATAAATCCCTCCTATGGCGCTTGTGCACGACTGCAAAATCAGCGAAGTGAATGCAGAAATAACACCCAAAACCCAAATAAAACTTTAGAGAATTGACTGAGCATGTCTGTCTTAAAAAGACCGGACTCAGTTGGCAACAATTTCAATACGGAGAGAAGAAATGCTGAATCGGGGGGAGGGGGGAATCTGAGTGTTTCGAATACGTCCAAACTCCAACAAAGTGCTATATCAATGACCTAAATAAGTCCAAAAACTTATAATAGAAAGGAATAACATTAGTAGAAAAGAAATAGCTAATAATTATAAAGTGGGAAATGAATAAACATAGTGTTCATATCAGAACGTAAGGTTAGAGTTAGACTGACTAAAATTAAAGAAAGTGCTGCCGGTCGCCGACGACCTTAATCATGCTAGTAGTTCTAGTAACGAGTGTGACTGTTGTAGGTTATGTCAAGTGCTTCTATAAATGAATCTTTCCAGGGATGTATGGAATTTAAATTCTCTGATGGTCGCTGGTTAAGCATTATGCACTTAAAGTAAACGGCTGGATACTTGAACGTAATCATTAGTCCACTAGTAGAATGTTGTTCCATGACCAGGCTAAAACTGTGAAAGATAAATGCACATTAAAGCATGTGTCGGTTTGCAATTTAAACGGACACACAAGTTTTATTAACAAAAGTAAATGTTTGATAGTGCTTTAAAATGGTTATGGATGTAACCTGCATTCTACATTTCCAAATAATAATGAATGATAGTGTTATACAATGGTTACGAATACTACTATTTAACCACAACTAGCTAGGTTTAGGTTAAGTGGTGTGGCGTAAAAGAAAATCTTCATGCACCCACTCGTAATAAATCCTCGTTTTATTAAAAAAAAAAAAAAAAAAAAAACACTTTATCATTCTTTCTACTGATAAAGTAGTGAAATAGACCGCTTGCAGCATGCAAGTCCATTAGCATAGCAACAATGCAGGTGTGTATATTGTGTGAGTGTATGTACGTGCGTACGCAGGGAGGGTAATAGTTTGGAAGGAAGATGAATACTTTAATTCTTAGCCAAATAATTCTGAATAAAATAAAGATGAGCTAGTGGACAAGACGATGGTCCGGTCTGACCATACCGAATTGGGAGCATGGAAGAAAACAGTTGACAGAATGCCTGTTGTTCCAAGACTGTTCCAAGACCAAATATGCTCGAAGTTTGAGTAAGCGAGAGAAGAAGAAAATACTACTGGCGCCCAAAAGCAAACGATCTGCTTGTCCCTTCCGGTCCCGAATCTCTCCCCACAAATATGAAAGTATGCAGAAAATCAGCAAGATATATTTTCATGTCTTGTGAAAGAAAATAGACTAAAAGACTTAGTAAGTATACTTTTTAAATAGATTATCATTTCTCTTTTAAGTTATTTATTTACATTTTTGATCGAACATCTGACTGACTATAAATAAACTTTTATACTAAAGGTCGAAGGTGAGGGGAGACAAATGATTGCACGAACTAGGATCTTCTTTTTTTTTTTTTTCCCCCTCTATCGCTACGCAACCAAGATTTCCAGAGAGATGATGACCCACTTTGCTGAGAGCACTCGCTAGTCGAGTTCGGTCAATCGTGCCGTCCCTTGCGCTCTGCACCAAACTAACGCATTATCGATCTCCGCTGTTTGTCCTTTCGCCCCATCCCCATCCTCCACCCACCCTCTCTGTTCTGAGTTGCACATCTCCGAGACCGAGTGCCAGGATTTAGCAGGTCAACAGTAGCAAACACGTGTCGACAAACACGCGGTCATGACACGAGGTGAAGTTGTTCACATTCCAGACAGCCTTGCAATGATGATTACTGAATAAGACCACAAGGAAAGGAGACCTAAAAGCTATAAATATGCATATATGTAATTAATAATAAAACATTAATTAAAACAAATTTTGTTAAAATTTAATTCACTATTTTCCCCCTGTAAAACATATTCAATGCATAAATCAATTCACTCTAAACGGAAATGTAAACTGTTTCATTTGGCCAGGAGACACGAAAAGAGATTTAACTAAAGCTGGTTAACATATTAGTTAACTCTACACAGAAAATGTAAAGTTGCATATGAAGAGGTGAACAAAAGAAAATGAGTAATTAAACCAAGCTATCAAGTTCATAAAAACACCCAAGAAACATTATGAAACACCCACACGTGAAATCTGAAACACCCGTAACCTTTCCTTTTATTTTAAACATATGCTATAACCAACCACATGGAAATGATTCTTTAAGAACAGCGCATTGTACGCTCGTTGAGTACTCGTGTACTCTGCCAACATCATCCATGATCCTACTGTGAGTGAACAGAGAGAAACCCCTTTCTGATGGCGGGGGTTACAAATGAACACAATGCAAATGTTCACTTCAGTACAGCTGCGCGTACATGAACCTATAAACATCCAGTACCGGACACAATATGACAGTGGACATTCGCACGTGTTAATGAACCAATAAACATCCAGTACCGGACACAATATGACAGTGGACTATCGCACTAGTTAATGGCAATGAGAAAAGGATTCTCGCCGTTTTCAAAACACTTCTCTGAAGACCATCTTACTTCGCAAAAGTGTTCCATAACCTGCAACTACTAACGTGCAATTAGAAATTATTTGTTTCTGAATCAAACTAATGTATAGTGTGTGAAACTGCTCAATAATCTGCAACTCTCAATATGCAATTAGATGTTTCCTAATTAAACACTACTTAATGAATTAAAATGTTCACTTGTGTGACTCACTGGTCAGCGGTGCGACCAGTCAGCGTGACTGTCAGTCAGCTGGGTACGAATGCGTACGTTCGTAAGCAGTCTATGAATGAGATGTGCGCAAATAATGCAAAGCAAAGAAACAGATTGCGAACAGATGTCACCATCCAACGCATGAAAAGTGCAAGATTCGCTAGAGGAGTTTGGCGCGCGCGCGCGCGCGTGTGTGTGTGTGTGTGTGTTTGTGTGTGCGTGTATGTGTGTTTGTGTGTGTGTGTGTGTTAAAACTACTGCTGCAACTCTGTTGACTGTTCTTTGGAATATGTTGTCTGAAGCGAGGCATCGTTATGACAGGTGAGTGGACACCAAAGGATGAGCTGTAATATACTTGTCAGAAGTACCAGAGCGATGAATGAGACAAGGGCTGCACATAGTGCTCAGACTAGTAGTACAGAGCGATGAATGAGACAAGGGAAGCCTTCTGCCTGTGTGAAATGCAGTCCCATAAAAGCTTATAGTGTACAATGAGATGCCGTTCAAAGTATGTTATTCCCAGGAAGTGGATGACATGACATCTTTTAGCCGAGGGATCTTTAGCGCTCGGTTATACAGAACCGCTTTTAATCATCAAATGAGACAGACTAAAGAGATTAAAATGCATCTGTCACCTCAGTAATTAGAAGAAAAATAATGGATTCGTATAATGGCGGGACAAATTAGTGGAACGAAACCAGAAAGACATTTCGCTGAATTCGTTTAGTCCTGGGGATGATTTGTTCTGAGCAGATGCTGCAGTTGAGTTCTTTCCCTTTCCCGATATAATCATTCACCCTTACTGGGGGAAAAGAGATCTGCAGTCTTTAGTCTCCCCATTTAAGTATATTTACATTTAATATACTTATTTCTTTCAAAAGGGAGGTAATCTCTTCCATGCTAAATATAAACAAAGTGTACTGCGTGTCTCTGATACAACTAATAGTAATACGTGCTAATAAAACCAAAGCCAAAATATAATTTACATTGACCAGTGAACACAGCAGAATTTGGAATACGAGTCAATGGAGGGGTTTGTGCTTCTGTTTTATTTCAGAGTGGTGGGTGTTACTGTTTGTTTTGCAAACTCATTTTAGTGAGGTCAGTCAGATCATGCTAGATTAATTCCCACAATTCTTAAAAAACAAAGTCTACAGTGAAGTAAATGTTTCTACCCAGTCATGCAATTATTCATTACAGAGGTTACCTGAAGTAAATAATGTCTTCTTAGATGAACTACAGCAGCGAATGGTAGTTGGTACCAAAGATCCGTACAAACTTTTATCTTATATACTTATCATTTGCTTTCTGAGATGAGTTGAGATGGAGAATGCCTTTGATTTGCATCTGTGTATCTCGTGTGACGTAAGTTGTTACAGAAAGATTTCTTTCATGCTTCACTGTCATATTTATTGCCGCGACACCCTGGGGACTACATAACAGATGTATGTATAGTTATCTAATCCTAAGGTACAACTCTGGGTCGCCACTTTCCATTAACTGACTGAATTTTAGTCCGAAAGATTGATGATCACATTCACAGTAGTATGTTAATTCTAATAAAAATACAACTTCCACTTAAATTTAGATTGTTCCGCAAATAACTAATCTGAATGTATTCTTTAAAAGACGTCGTATTTATACGCAGCACGCCTCTCTATTAAGTTTTGTCGTTTTGGCAAGATTCATTGTTGTCTTTCATTAGTACTCTACACTGATCACTTCTATTTCATACACAGATATTCCTCACGAGATCTTTATTGTATACATAACAAAGCAACAGTTCGGAATTAGGGTTGTATGATTAGAGTTGCAGCCCTTAAACATTTAAATTCAGTGTTGTGAAATGGTACTGCCACGTACCCGCACAAAATGCCCCGTGTCCCATTTAGCTGTTTCATAATTGCGGCTTACTTTGACCATTTCCTCGGAGACAACATGGGTATTTTTCAAAAGGCCATTTTCTCAGCATCCTCGGTCACATGATCGACAACTGAAATGTACAGGGAGCCAGCGAAATGCCTCTACATTTCTACAAATTTTAAAAAAGAAAACACTTTCCACATAGACCTGTAAGATCTAGACCTTTTTTAGTCACGGACCCCTTTGAAAATCTGGTGAAAGCTATGGACCCCCTCCCCAGAAAAATGCACATAAGCAGAATATAAAAATATAGTGAATATTTGACATTCCCGACCCCCATGAAATCCATCCATGGACCCTTGGTTAAGAACCCTTGATCTATACAGAAGACTGCAAACAGGTCTACAACATGATTCCTTCTCTCAACTTCTAAAGGTAGCGATTTCATTCAAAACTCCGTGTCGTGTTATTTCTACAATACGGTCTCATAATGCAAGAGAAAAATACTTTTTTTTCCCTTTTTTTTTTTTTGGGGGGGAACACCTCAAATTTTTGTTAGGTGAACAATACTAAGCATCTTCTGTTGGATAACAATTTAAGATATGTACAAGTTTGCTTAATGGCATTTTACAAAAGTAAAATACTGATATGCAATGTTCTAGACAGACAATGAGCCTGTCAAAAGTGACGTCACTGAATTTATCTAACGGTCTGAAACTTATAATGCGCAGTACGAAAAGACAGCAGCATGTAAGTGGAATGTCAACTGGTGCATGGCTGATTATTAATCTATATTTGTCAGTAGTTAATTTTGTTTTTTATTTCCGGATTAATACTCTATGCAGTTCTTGTGTACAAAAGAAAGAGCACAACATGGCGAATGAATGTCGCCAAATGTTACGTCACCATGCTATAAACAGACCAATGTTTTTGTTAAAATACTGTCATACAACAGTGTTTTGGGAAATCTTGCGCCAAGCATGTGCTCACTTTAGCTAGATGAGTAGGTGCGTCACTTTTGTTATGAGTGCTAAGCATTTCTTCACTTTAGTTAGACGTTTTAAGTATAAGACCATTTTAACAAGATGTGCCAAGAATGTGTTCGCTTTTGCTAGATGTGTTCACGTTAGCTAGGTGTGCTAAGAATGTGCTCACTTGAGGCAGGTGTGACAAGCATTCTTTATAAAATCTAAGAGTATGTGATCAGGAAGAAGAAGATATAATATTTCTTGGCTGAATATTAAAGAACGAAACAATTGGTGAGGGGGGGTGGTTGAATTATTTTAAAGACTACAATATTGTGCAGTAACAATAAATATTCCAAAAAAATGTCCCCACGGTTCCAATGTGAAAGTTGCGGGCTATGCACCGTGTTGCGCACCATAATAATGACATCATTTACCTCGTGATTATTCTCCATGCCACCTCGCGCGCTGAATAATCATATAAAACGACGAACTGCAGGCTAGACAGAAGGACGTGATTCAAGAATAAATACATGTGTCACTCTGTATTACAAATAACAGCTCATAATAGCAGATGCCGCCGGTGGTTTGTATCTAGTGAAAGTTTCATTAATAAACTGATGATTTATTACACATTCGCACCTATTGAGGGAGGGGGGGAGCAGGCTTTGAATCTAGAAGACAAAGGACAAGAAAAAAGACTAGGCATGCGAGTGAGATCAATTATAATCTTTAGGAATCAAGTGTTCACGTGAGACAGCAGCAAAACCACTCAAATCTGCAAATTCTGATTTTTGTTGATGTTGTTTTACACCATTAAGAGGGAAAACCGTGCTCTGGTTACAATAATTTGCTTTTGTTACATATGGAGGCACGATTTACAAGAAGGCAAGTGTACCAATCGAGGCGAGAAAATTAGTGATTAGTCAAGGAAGGAGAAGCCGGATTGTCTAGATATGAATTACCAAGTCGGTTCCGTATGGAAACAAGTAGGTTGAATCTAGACAGAGAAACCAGTGGATCGGATAATGTTTAAACAGCCAATAAAATTCACGAGATCGGATGCACTCCCATCTCAAATCACGCCCCCCCCCCCCCAATTTCTTGGTGCCGCAGACTGAATGAAAGTTGTGTACACTTTCCGTTCCAGTGAAGAGAAATTTAATTCGGAGCAGATGAGACTTGCAGTCATTCTAATTCAGTACTGAGTAGGCCTATATGCAATTATTAAAAAAGAAAATGAACATATTCGTCTGATAAATGACTACAGATGTCTTTCTATACCAGGGGTGCACAAACTTTTTAGGCCAGAGGGCCACATTTCCAATTGAGAGTGAATGGGAGGGCCGCAAGTCAGATTGCACATGGATGGCTCAGTAGAAAAAGAACAACACAAATAATGAAATAATGTCTTTACATTCGTTTTTGCCTTATTAACATAGATTTAGTCTTTATTAGTGAGAAGGGTGAGCCTGAATGTTGTTAACAACTTTGTCAATATTTGGTTCGAGTTTTGTAGTCGCCAGCCTCAAAATCGAACAGAGATTGTTGTCGGTCAAATTCGATCTCAGCTTGTTCTTGTTCATGTTCATTACTGAAAACGTTTGTTCACACAAGTATGGGCTGCCGAATTCTGACAACAACTTGCAAGCCAAGTCCTTGACATTTCTGTATGTGCTCGAGCTGAGACTTCCATAAAATGTTAAAATGTTGTTCTGCTGAAAAGATGACTTCAGTTCAGGTGAACATTGAAGATCAATGACCTCCAGTTGACAGTGATCAGGCACGGACTCTACACTACATGAGAAAGGATCGCGAATGAAGTTGAATAAGTCCTTGTGCTCCTTGAAGGCATCAAAGCGTTCAGTAAATTCCTTCAGCAATGTTTCACAATTGCAATGGTATCTGCTGAAGTTACATTGGTACTCCTTCTGAAAAGCTGAACAAATCGGAAAATGACAAAGATTTCCAGATTGCAGATTCGAACAGAAGAGCCTGAACTTCAACATGAAGGACTGCAGTTCCTTGTACATATCAAAGATAAAGTGATCTTTGCCTTGGAGACGCTGGTTGAATCTATTCAAGTGATCTGCCATGTCTGTCAGAAATGCTAAGTCTGCCAACCACTGTTTGTCAGTAAACACAGCCGTGTCTTTGCTTTTGACAGTAAGGAATTCACAAATTTTCGTTCGCAACTCAACAAACCGTTTTAATACCTTTCCTCGACTCAGCCACCTGACATCTGTGTGATACGGAATGTCTCGATATTCTGCCTCGATGTCTTCAAGAAATGGTCTGAACTGTCGATGATTAAGTCCTCAGGATCGTATGAAGTTCACAGAATTAAAAACGAATTTCATGACGTCAAATTTCAAGATTCGTGCACAGAGCGAATCCTGATGAATTATGCAATGGTACATGTGGACAATATCTGTTGGAATTCCAAGCCCCTGCAAATGTGTCAGCAAATGAGCAACAAATTCTGATGCTCTTCCAGTCATAGCAGGCGCACCATCCGTGGTGACGCTGGCTAGCTTTGGCACCTGGACGTTTAAGGTTTCCAAGAACGGAAGTCACTCCTCCAAAAATATCTTCACCAGTCGTCCACCCATGTAGTGAAGCCATACCAGCTAATTCTTGAGTTATTTCAAAGTTCTCATCCACTGCAGCACAAAACCCAGCAGTTGTGCTATGTCAACATTGTCAGTGCTCTTGTCCAAAGCAATTGAAAAGTACTTACAGTTAGCAAGTCTTTCACACAACTGTTCACAAACATCTGTTGCTAAGTCTTGACAGGGCCTTGAATGGTCGTCAGTGAGAGTGGGACTGTGTTGAAAAGGTCCGCCTTTTCAGGACATATTGGACAGCTTGGATGCAGTCTTTCACCGTCAGTAAATGGCCTTGATGATTTGGCAACAATGTGTGCTACTTTGCACCTTGCACCAGCAAAATACTTGTTTTCTTCAGACTTTTTTGTGAAGAAATGTTGCTGTGCTGACAGACCTTTTAAAAGTTGCTCAGTTTTGTTGTTTCTGTCAGCGCCTTTTAAGTCATCAAAAGTCGCAGTGTGCTTTGTTTTGTAATGCCGCTTGCAGTTGAAGTCCTTCATCACAGTAACAGACTCACAACAAATTAAGCACATAGCTGCTCCATTAAAATGCCACATAAAGTATTTAGCCATCCACTCTTCTTTCACCTTCCTTCCCCCCACCCGTCACCTCACCCCATCCCCAGACTGAACTCTGGCTGGCTGCCTGTCGACTTGGGTCTTTCTAATGCTAATTGATGTCACCATACATCAAAGATGCACAGATACTACTATTTCAACACATACCCTTTGATCAGCTGAAGTGAACAATGTGCCCAATACACAGTGCTCTCACCTCAATACCGCATCCAGCGTTTGTTTTCAACACAGCACAAGATGCATGCACGGGAAAGCAGACCACTGTTCTACTCCCTTGTTCAGATTAATGTTAAAAGCTCCTTGCAGGCCACAAATAATGGTAACATTCTAAAGTCTTCTGGGGGCCGCACCAGGCCCTGTTGGGGGCCGCATGCGGCCCGCGGGCCGCGGTTTGTGCACCCCTGTTCTATACCATAGTGAAAAGCGCTATGACGCGAGTGCACACACTTGCAGTAGTACTTAGAGTTCAACAGCCTGACATTCGGATTCACTCAACGGCCTGACATTCGGATTCACTCAACGGCCGGATATTCGGATCCACTCAACGGCCTGTCAAAGAAATCATCCTTCTGATCAGTAGGCAAGTGCGAGAGGAACACGCAAAACAACTTTACTGAGGAAATCAGCAGATGATTTACTGTGACGACAGAAATGTTGCATTTAAAATATACAAAATATATGCCAGTTCACTACGAATAACGATGAATGACAAAAGCAAAAGGGGAATTTTAAAAGTTTCTGGCATCTGTACACTTACCTGCTTATGTGTGGGTAGGTGAGTGTGTAAGGGGGGGAGGGGGATTAGACTTTCTATATTTATGGGCCGAAATATCGCATTTGTGTGACGCACATACACGGCATAACAAGGGAAATAATTTTAATTTTAATTCTCGTAAAACCTGAAGATGTAGAATGGGATATTGTTTATTAATTGAATGGGATTGTTTTAAGAACCGAAACCTTTCAACAACAAAAAAACCAGAAAGTTACTTCGGGGTATCCAGACGCATGCATTCACTATGAAAATTTCGACACATGACCGCCATTCGGTTTAAACTACGCGAAACAGGCAGCCGCACAGTGTACTCGTTTTCGGGAGCAAATGAGCGATGCCCGAAAATTGATTACACTAAATAATAAATAAATAATGAAATTAATATACCGAACAAAAATACAGGGAGACAATGAATGCCACATAATGAAGTATTCACTTTTGAAAGTTTATAAGTGATGCTTAGAGTTGTGCAAGGCAGAAAGGTTCGCCCGGGGAGAAAAATACTTTTGCAACCCTAACACACCACAATAACTTAAAATAGGTATAAACTTGATGAATACTGTTGTTAGAGTTTACGGGGAGGGGGAGGGGGAATAAGCAATCTGTAAAAATTAAAAACGTATAGAACTGTAAGCTGATAAAACTAAACGACAGTCATGAATTCACTATCACTAATCAGTTAACGGTCACATTAACTTAACTGATTAAGTACGTAACCATCATCCTTCACATACAAACAATGCCCATGATAAAAATACTATCTGTCGCAAGTCCTTGAAAGCTAATTTGCAACTGCATCAAATCTCAATAAGTCCCACTGTTTCAGTTTCACCCTATTTACTGTCAGCATTAATGCAAAAACTGTTATCGCATTATAAATTATCGATGGTATATCTATCATATCTACAGCTGTAATATAAATAAATAACACTGAAGCTCATCTATTTCCTTTTCCTCTAGCATTGCTATTTATATCTTGCAAATGAAAATTTATAGATTAGATACACATCTGTGTCAGCTTAAATATCAAGATTCTATATGCTACTTTCATAATTAATTTTAATCAGTAATTGATTGCCAGTCACTGAAATGCAAGGTTTCCAGCCTAGACATTACTAGGTCATTAGCAAGTCAAACAATTATTAAACCAAATCACAAAGTTGAAAGATGGTGAAAATAATACAAACACAAGAATATTTGGACATGTCCCATAATCACTGTTCATCATAATAAATATTTTTTAAATATTAATATTGGTTATATTTCTTAAATTTTATATATATCCACCACAAAGTATCTAGAGTTTTAAATTGCATTAAATGCAAAAATTGAAAACTTGACAAGGAAATGAAGGTATTTAATTAATAAAAGTTATGCACAATTGATAAATAATAAAATACACTTAACAAAAAGGTTTCAAAGAAAAATTACAACCAAAGAACTTACAAGTGTATCAGCTAGAGACCCTACCTTAAATCATGGATATCTACAAGTTTTAAGATAAATTGTTTTGAAACCCCCAAAATGACTTATACATATATCTGTAAAACAGTTCCCATTATTGCCCCATCTTGCTTTTCAGTGTTTAGTTATAGCAATGAATAGTTGGTTTGGTGATAGTCTTCTGTATTCAGTACATTTAATATGATGATTTAAAAAAAAAAAAAAAATTTCACAAATAATGTTTTGCAAGAGCGCCTATATGAGTAATTCCTCTTTGTGTAGATTTTCTGCTCTGAGGACTTTGTGCTGTACAGTGAGACTGCCTGCTTAAACTGGTTACTGAATCTTAAGTGTTTGTTTAGTATTATTTTGCTTAAAAGTGTTATTAAACTCTTTCCTTCGGTCTTTATGGATAAAACCTGAAATAGCTCAAGAGCATAATGCTGGTAATTACATTTTCTTTCTGCAGTGGCTAATTCCACTGTATCTGTTGTGTATGATCACAGTTGAGTTAGTAATGGTCTAAACTCTAAAGCATATCCACCTTCACACACTTTATTCTTTGTGAACAAAACTCTTTCACTACACACATACATGTACTTATATTACACTACAGTTCCTTAATTCCAACAGAAATGGAAACCTAACTTAATCTAAAAGTGGTAACTGATTTGGTAATAAGACATATAATTTAGTAATAAAAGATATACAGTTATAAAATATTAAAAATCAACAATTTATAAATAACTGTTATTACTTTTAATCATTATCAATAAAAAAAAAACAAGAAATGCATAAAACTACATAAAAATAAGAATTACTTTTTACAAGACCTACAAATTTATTTAATGCATGTATGCACTAATACTGTAATAGAAACAAAGTTAAAAACTGGCTTTATCCATTGTGCCATGTGGGTGAATGCTAGTCTGTGACAGAGGCTGGAAAAAACAACAATCAGAAACAAAGTACAATGGGATATAGGGAGCCTGCTCTCTGCTTCACAGAGACTATCTCTGGTTTCTTAGTAACTGTCCCAAATCATGCACACAAGTAGTAATGCCATCCCAGATGGCTGGGTGACTCACAGAAAGAACAGGTTTATGTTCCATCAGAAACAGTGTTGTGGACATGGAGACTGAGAGTGAGAGATGTGTGTGGGGGCAGGGTAGAGAGAGAGAGAAATGTCCTGTCATTCCTGATTTGAAGTTGTACACTGTTCATGATGAACTGTTTGCTGTTTATATTGCACACTGCCCAGGGAAAAAAAAAACTTGAAAAAAAAAGGATGCCACTAATAGTAATAATTATAAAGCAACCCTGACACACTAAGATAAACACTAGAATGAACAAACAAGAGGCTTATCACAGCACATTTGTTTGTGTTCTGTGATAAGCCTGCATTGGAAGTGAGTGGTGCAACACTGTACTACTTAGATATTACTTAACACTCCACCCTTCTGTCAACTAAGAGTGTACATACAGCTCATTCTCTGGGCAAGCGTACCATGAAGGGTGGGTCCATTTGAAATGTTTTCTTAAAAATAAAGCATTGAAATATCATGTGCTTATATTCTACATATTCAGAATTTATGTGAGAGATACTTAAGATAGTTGCATAAGCATGTGTTTATTTATTTTGTATTTATCTGTAATATAAATTTGTTTAGAACTACTTTCCTGTAGGATATAGCCTGGATAGGTTTGTGTAATGCAGGTTCATCTGACACTACAGATGCAATCTGACAGATTGGTCTATAGCAAAGTACACACCAACGTACAAACTTTACTTGCAAGTTCCTGCAGTCTAATGAAACAAAAGCGGTTTCGAAACATAGTTAAATATAGAGAAAATCAATTTAATAACCATACTAAATTAAATTTGGCTTCAGCCTTTAGCTTACTTTTATAAAATGTACATGTTAATTGTCAAAATAACAAATCTTTGTTATGCCGAGCCCAAATGAGATTTTGAATTAGTTCTTGAGAGGTTGTTGCGAAGGTCTGTTATTATTTGGGTCTGCCAACCTAATTAACCCTTTCTGATGAACAGTTAGTTGCTTGTAAAAGTTGTATAGCAAGTAAGTTGCATGCCACACTTGACAACACTGGTAGTATGCTTTTATTTTCCTTCCAATACTGCAATGGATCACTATCACGTTCAGTTAGGGGCTGCTTCAAATATGCACTGACAGTGCAAGATCCTCAATGTAAACTTTTGCTTGTTTTACTTGATGTTAAGTGAATAACACAGTTTTGGATCTGGGGTCTATGAAACTGGCTGCTAATAGGTGGTCTTTGGACAAGTCAAATTGCCTACCCAGTTGACATAAAAGTTCATTTCGAAAGAATTGAATGCCATGCATTTAAAGAGCAGCAGGCTCTTCTTTTAGAATCGAAATACATGGAATAATCAAACTAATGCTTACATTCGTGTCAGCACTCAAAATTAACAGCACTCAACAGCACTCTGCTGTTGGTTTGAGTAATGAGAGAACATTTTTCAGTGTATCTCATAACTGCTGTGAAAGTGGTTGTGGAGGGTTTTGTGCGCACTTTTAGTGAGCCGTTCGATTTGAAAACTTTCAAATCAATCAATTCACTTCCAAATCAAATCAAATCAAATACTTCTTATGATTCTTTTTTCGAATCGAAAATTGAAGCTTCGCAGGTCCCAACTGTTATAGCACAAAAGTAAAATATAGGATAGCATAACACAAAAGTAAACTTTAGCGTAGCATAGCAGAAAAATAAACATCCCAATTCCCATCCCATAGAAGAATATAAATTATACACTAGTGTACCCCAGTGAGCAATGTAATTTATGAAGAATAAAAGGGAAATAACTTTTCATCATTCTTGTTATTTAAAGGGAAAAATTAAGACAATTTCATAGTGGTCAAGAACAGACTGCAAACACTAGAGAGATGTGTCACCAACATTTTCAACTTCATATGTGTCATTAGAGAGATGGGGATTGAGACAGAGAGAGTCTTGGGGAGGGGAAGAAAAAGGAAAAAAAGCACAATAATAATTAATATAAATAACAGAAATATAAGAATGTAATTCTGGTACAAGATCTACGGTAATTAATTTCCTTTAGAATCACAACACCACTAAGCCAATTTTATCACACATCACTACAATTTGATTCTGACATGAAACTAAAGCTCTTCGAATCAAATCACTAATACTTTTCAAATTATAACCAATTCATTAATCCAAGAAAATAATTTAAGGCTAGTTTAATTTCAAGGACAATATAACCATGAATGATAAATTGATATACACAAATATGTAAAGTTCAGAGGAACAAGACTGTTCTAACTTCTATTTGTCAATATTTGTAAGCAAAGATGAGAATGAGTTTCAACTGTTAAGTAATATTTCAAAATTATTTCATTTTGCAATGTGATCTGAGCTGAAGGGAGGGAAAAACATAGCATGCAACAATTACAGGGTTGCTTGGGGTTGCAATAGAAAGAGGTCAGCAAACTAAAGAAAATCAGATATTCAAAATTAGGCCTTACTAACATTGCTGTCACTCCAGTTTATATTCAATCTGATCTTTTTTTTTTTAAAATCAAATTATATAATACATTCAGAGTAAGTATACACTTACACAGCCTGCAACTTTTTGCAAGCCTTATTTTTTTTATTTTATGAAGTAAAATACTTTACAATTAATGAATTATTCTGAATGGTCAACAGATTAATTATAGCTCATTTATTTAGCTGATACATTAACAGTCTAAATATGCAGATATGTTTACATATCTACAATTAAAAAATACAGGTGCAGACAAACTCCATATGAGAAAATTATCTTCCAAGACAATATAAAAAAAAAAATCTGTTCACTTCCTTTCTATAGACTATAGCAGATGGAGGTTAAAATTCAAGTTCCTCTCCCAATAAAATAATTATAAACACACTTGTTATTCTAAATGTGCTACTAGTCAGGAACGCTAGAGATGGGAGGTCAATAAGTGATGTGCGAATCGTGGCACCGAATGCATTAACTGCCATTACCATCAAGTAAACTGTAAATGTAATCTGCGCTGTACAATACAAAGTGGGTAATTCAGGCGGCTGCTTGTGCAAACCCTGAAAAGTGAAATATCACTCTTTTCGATCTGTTTCTATTTGTGCCTGCATGCCACAAAAACAACAACAAAAAAATAACCTCATGATAATCGAAATGGTTAATGACAACCTCTGAATACGTTCAACTCAAAGCTACTGTGACAGCTATCAGCTATTTATTACTCTGCTGACACTATTCACTAAATAGATAAATTAGCTGAATATATGTGTTATCAATAGACACATCCTTCATCCTTATAACAGCATTAGGCAATATGTAGTCTATACAGGAAAAAATTGCATTCATTATTTGAATGTTTTCTTTAAAAAAAATAATAACATGTCTAATTATGTAGGCTATAAATTTTAATGTTTCCTTTAAGAAACCCCATAAAGTATACTATAAGTATAAAGCATTCACATCAAACACAGTCATAACTGGTTTCATTTTCAGACAAATTAATTCTGAACTCAGCGCCGATCAAGGCTGTCCGCATTTTTATGTTAATCTGATCGATGAAGACTGCTATATTACTTCTAAAACCAAGCTCTGTTGGTCGGCGGCAATTTTATTCAGCAATGCACAATGCAGACATGATTCCAAATTCTGCTTCAGAACTGTTCCTGTAAGCTTGATTCTAAGTAAGCCCGTCCGCTAACTAATATGCATAATTATTGATAATCAAGAACGGCTGCAAGCGACGACCTAACATGATCAGAATCCACAGTCTCAATCGTAAGAATACAGCGAAACCGAGCTCTAGCGATCCTGCCATTCTAATTTCTACCCAATAAGGGGGAAAAAGTACAAATTTATTTCAAGACGAAATTAAAGAATTTTTTTCTCTTTGGATTAATATGCAAATCATCAAGAGTTGGTGACAGACAAAATCACATCTAACAAAAAAAATGTATGTAATGACCGGGTGCGGCCGGGGGGGGGGGTTGTTCTATAAATATATATATTTTAAAAAAATCAAACCTCCAAGTCTAAGGGAGGCAACGAATACTAACATCGTTTAAACGCAATCTCTTGCACTTAATCAAACTATAATAATTGATACCTACCATATGATGGCAACAGTAATAATACAAACAGCTTCATTGTAAATATTCCGGGTAGGAACATCCAACGGTATTTATAATCAAAACGAATGCCACTGTTGTCCAAATCCTGCGATCACCACTACCGCTTCGCGTCGTCTCAGACTTCTTCAGCAATAGCTGTATTCCCGCTGAACGATATGAATCATCATATCAATCCGCCTTGAAAATAGTTCTACGATTATTACGCGCTTTCAGTGTTTTTCTCAGAAAATGTCAGAACAAAGATTATTTTTTTTACAATTTAGACACTTGCATCTAATATGAACATATTTGTCTTAGATTGCAGCATGACACATTTCTGTATGTGTTATTTGCGCAAACAATACTCTAACAGAAGACAGAGATACATGTAGTTCGCTATAATGAGTCAAACGCTTGCAGCACTTATCTCCCTTGTTCAAAAGCTCATACGGCGAGGCGTGGCTTCTTAGAGATTGTTTCCCTTCCAAGTTAAAAGTCGTAGGGTGTCGGTCACTGAGCTCTCTCTTGATATTATATATAGCCGAACGGTGCCTGTATACTCTCTGTGATGGACCCATCAGTGCCATGTAGACAGTGTGTAGAGAGCATTACAAAGGACTAAAAATACTTGAATTTTTAATTCAAAAAAACCTTCTCATACTTTTTGAAGGGAATGATTTTATTTATCAAGCCAAGTAGGTTTATTATTTTTTAAATCTTTCTCTCTGGCTGGGATCCACTGAACTATGTGATACAGAATTACGTTGGACTTGTACAGATGTGATTTTGCAGTTTACTTCACTTTGCTGTGTCGTGCTAAACAAAAATATCCCCAAATAGTGTTTATAATAGATTTTTGTTTTAAATATGCGGTCAGTCCAAATTTAACAACAGTGAACAGTGCCATGAAGCAAAACTGATACTCATAACCTGAGTAGCGGCACCTTTCATTTATTTTCAAGCTGTTGGATCGAAATTAGTGAAAAGAGTTTGGTGTCGTTTCTACTTTTGATTAATTATTTATCGCTGGCCGAGAGATAAAAAAAAAATATACCGAAACTCACACCTCTTGAATCCTGAATCTTAGATATGACCCAAACGACAAAGTCTCGTAGTGTTCACGCGTTGATCAAAAGACAGATAGATGCCTCGCCCTCCGATTACACTCATTTATACCTAGTCAAGTGTAGAGAGATAATAGAATGAACAGATAGTCTGTAAAGGTACTGGTGGCCTTAATAAGTAAAAACTGATAATACTGAGACCACAGGCTGCATTAAATAATTTTTAGAGCATGTTGTTTACAATTTCAGGGGGTGGAAAATAATCTGCCCATTCAAAAATAAATCGTGCAAAGGAAAAATCATAAAGTTGTGTTATTCCACAAAATAGTTCTATTTTCACTCTTAGCCAACTACCACAGTGGCAGCATGTTCAGTGATTTGTACTATATTTGAAACTGCTTTAGAATGTAAGAAATTTTAGTGAAATACTGCGCAGCAGATTATGTCATGAGGATGTAAGCTAAAGAACATATATCTTTCGGAAAGTTTCAAACAAATACAGATCAATGTGAAAGAAACTGTAAAGAATCTGTGGGGAAGCAAACGGTTTGAATAAAACAATAATAAATGTAATTAGTTTGAGAGTGAATTTCATACAGGCTTCCACAGAGCTGTCTTCACCCACGTAAGTTTAATTCTTAAATGACGCAGGAAGACTCTTTTCAATGACCGTAAATGTTCACCTAATGATTTGGTCATTAAAACAAACAGAGAAAATGGACTAGATGGAGATTTATGAATCATATTTAGACTGTCCATCTTTCATTCGCCATCATATTTTTCTGTGTTTATTTGTTCTTCATTCTAAATCCACTAAATAAATATTCCTTTAAAATAAGTTTTCGAACTAAATAAAATAACTTTCATTGAATTGTTTAAAGCTCGAGCATAATCTGTGTAGAATTACTAATTGTCTTCATGCCATTCAAATTATGCATTTTTGAAAAGAAAATGTTTGATAGGCTTTATCACTCATAACATTTTGTTCTCACAAGCTGCTTTTGTTATTAGAAGTTATAAATATAATAGAAATGTATTAATAACTGAATTACTTATGAAAATTTTATTATAGTAATTCAAGCGGTACATTTACAGTTTTCCTGACATCACTCTTTGTGGTTTGGGAGTTTAAGAAAGATGTTTAAAAGGCCTTAATCACGTGCCAACCACTCGTCCACTCACACTTCTATGATGTCAGGTGTCACAAAGTATTTGAAAATTGAAAGTATTGCAAATATTAATATTCACAGGAAAAAAATGGCTACGGATCTCCAGTCCCAACCTGATATGAAGCTGATGACAACAGTTAAAAGGAAAACGCAAATTCTTGTAAACTTAGGGATAGATGAAAACTTTATAGAAGTGAAGTAATGGTGGCAAAAAGATTGTTACAAAATCAACATGACACGAACACGTTCTGGCAATCAATATTTGCTTATTGTCTACTGCGTAACAGAGTACAAGTCTTTGTCTGTATGTATCTCTTTGGACTTCTGCAATCAAAATGTACAAGTCTTTTTCTGTATGCATCTCTTTAGACTTCCTTGGATGGCTGCTAAGTTGACTGACGGTTTAGAGGTTCTCGCGTCGGCCTGGTCAGCAGATTGGTACAGCACAGGCTTTGGGCTTTGCATCGATAGAGGGACTCAGATGACTGTGGCCTGGAGAAATGGCAAGTACTTGGCGCGCCAAGAGAGTGCCGATTCTACATCACAAACTACAACTTCTTCCCTAAATTTCCAGTAAAATAATGACTGGACCACCAGGCACAACATTCAGACGACAGAAAACACTAAAATAATGAATGGACCACCAGACACAACATTCAGACGACAGAAAACAGGAAGGACATAATGATAGATAACTGAAAGAAAAAATAGAAAAGAATGAATGAAAATAGCAAATATATACATAAATGAACACAAATATAATCACACTGTACAAGTTTCGATACTAAGTTCAACCTGACTGACCTTTCTTAGTAAAAACCTTTTCACCAGTGGAGTTCTGGGAGAGTTTTTCTGAGCAATGTTACTGTGACCAAGGCAGGATTGACTCTTATCTTTATAGGCCGATTTTGGCGCGACCAAAGACAGACCCAGTGCTGGTGACAAGGTCAGTCGATAACACCATGGCCTTAGCAAAAGAGACTAGCTAACAGGTCGATTCGAAAAGCGAGATCTAAAGTCGGGCCCACTCAGAGTCTAACAGTGTTTTGAGGGCCTGGGAAATTTCAAGATGAATAAAATGCTTTGTGACTACCACTGTACGGTCACACTCTTTTATTTGTAATGAAATTTTTAAAATTAAAAGAAATACAGGGATGGACTGCAGTGTCATGAGATTCAAGGCAAATATAAATTTTCAAATTAAGGAACTTCTGGATTATGTAAAGTTCATGAATAATTTCACTAATTCTTTCCTATTATTCCCTACATTTACAAAGATATATTTAGCAATTAACTCTGGTCAGAAGGGAAACAGTCATTCAGTCAGTTTCTGGACGAGCAGCCACAAGTGGCAGGCTTAGGTATCTTTTTAGGTGCGAAGGATGCCACACCCACTTGTGCTAAAGACCAAGCAAACGAAAAGCTTTTGAACTCTTGAAATGAAAAGAAAATATGTAGGCCACTATAATTTTCCTGGCAAAATTTAAATGGAAACATCCACTCATACCTTCACTCTCCCTATTTATGCTACTATATCATTCTCCCTACCCGAATGTTACTCTCTTGTAAGATCTCCCCATTCATGTTACTATATTTCTCTCTCTACCAGAATGTTACTCTCTTGTAAGATCTCCCCATTCATGTTACTATATTTCTCTCCCTACCAGAATGTTACTCTCTTGTAAGATCTCCCCATTCATGTTACTATATTTCTCTCCCTACAGAATGTTACTCTCCCCATTCATGCTACTCGCTCATCGATTGCTTCATAACAAAGTCAATAACTTTGAGGAAGAAGAATGCGAGAAGATACAACCTCGCCTCATGCAAGTGTCGATGGTGAAGTAATAAGTGGTTCCATTGTCAGTCTTCATGCATCAGCTGGAGTTCTGGTAGAGGCTTTTGAAAATTCTGATGTAACGGCCAAGAATGACGAAACTGACAACGATGTTCCACAGTGAATTTCGATGCAATCTGTAGAGTGTTGAACAATAACCTACACTCATTACCCTCGTAGTATGATGCATTGTTCTAAACTCTGCTTGAATCTCGTTACAGCGAAGGGACATTAATAAGGAGTGGGAAGAAATGGGCTTGCCGAGAGCATTGTTAAAAAAAACATATGTTTACCGAGTCACAATATGGTCGCTGGTAATAACGTCAGTAGAGACAGATCCCCATTCATTCACGAATCAAACAATCATATTCTAGAAGTATCCTTCTGCCTTGTCTCCCCTTTCCATTTCAAATACACTGACAACTCATGGATCTATAATGACATGGCAAATACTTATTTATTCCATATTATTACATTGACTATGCATGGTTCTGTAATTAAATGACAAATATTTATTCCATTTTATTACATTGACAATAGACCAGTATTACATGACAGAAGTTTATTTATTCTGATTTATTACAGTCATTGCATCAATCAGTAATTATATGAAAATAATTATTTATTCCGTTTTATTACATTGCTAATACCCAATACAATGACCAGTAATTATATGATAGAAGTGTATTTATTCTATATAATTATATTAATAAGAATATGTATAATGATAATGGTTATTCATTTCAGTATCATTATTATTTTAAAAATTATAATGCACAAAACCCCCACTACTTAACATTAATAAACAAGGTGTTAAGACCTTATTTTCTCTTTTGAAAAGCTAAACCGAAACCAAAAAATACAAAACCAAAACCAACACCAAATCAAACCAAACCAAACTTAATAAACGAGTAAATAACAGTAACAAAACAAAACACCCACTCATTTCTGAAATCCGTCATATGGAAATTTTTAAGAGGGGGTAGGTTGGTACACTAACTGTGAAACAACGTTAAAATTCTGTATATCGACTCACTGATATAAGCTGTATTATTTCACAACTAATTACTGAATACGTAGACATCATTTTATTTTTTTATAAATTAAAAATAATATGCTCTTCATTACTATGAAGGGAAGCTAATCAATGAATATCACCAACTTGGCAACAAGTCTAGCCTAAATAAAACCAATCAAGAGCAACTTTGGTTTGTGCCATCGAATAACAGTAAAGCAAAGAACCAGAATTTAAAATGAAAAAAATCCCACTTTGATTGATGCCTAGTCAAACTAGAAAATATACGAAACACAAACTAAATATTATTTGCATTTAGGGCGGCAAAAGAAGTCGAGTAAAAGTGTTGGTGACGTCATGAAACTCACACTCGGCTCACTGAGTTCGTAGTGACGTTAGAGTTTTGGTATGAGTCAACCGGGAGCATGTGGAAGCAGGAATTGATTGGCTGGGTTCTCTACTTATTCAGACTGATGCGCGGAGAAAGTGAAATGAGAGTTAATGCCCGAAAGGAAACATAGGCATAGAGCAGAATTACGGAGAATTTGCGATTATTTATTCCTTCTCGCTTTAAAAATAGAAAACAAACAAAAACAAAACACTTAAAATATACTGACAAGTTGAATACTAAGAGGAAGGTGGAAGTACATATTCTCTGCTTTCTCAAATGCAGTTGGAATAATAGTTCCGAAAGAAGGAAGTTTTTCTCAACCAGTCCCTCAAAATGGCCTGACCTTTACACGGTACCAATTTCATCTCCATTTCAGTAGACCTACTCAAGGAATGGTAAATGATGGAACTTTCGCCAAATTATTCTCTCATCCAGATTTTTAATTTCTGTGCTTTGGTTCATCAGTCAAGCAGTAATCTAGCTTGACAGATAGCAACTCAGTAAGGAGGTGAGGAATGAAATTATCAGACTATAAACAGACGGCTTCAAACGTATGAATTTGGTTACAGACTCAAGCAGTAAAATCCGATAACTAAAAGTAACACAGCCGTTCATCAATTATTTTTAAAGTAAGCAAAATGAAATAGCACAGAATAAATATTTTGGTAAAGGACACATCATGAGATAAATTGATAACTAACGATATACTAAAATATAAATAAGTCAGAGCAACACATATAAAATATCACTTAGGAACGACAATCAAAACAAACATAAATCAAATATATATATATATATATAGACATAACAAAAACAAATAAAAATGAAATAAAATAACAAAAGAAAATCAAATTAAAAATAGTTTTGATACTTAAAACCAACATAAAACAAATCATAGGCAGCCTTCGAAGTAAAATATAATCACAACATAATACAAATGTAACGGTAACCAAAATCATGAAAAAAAAGTAATTGCTATCCAAAACTAATGTGGAGCAAGTTTTCTACTAAAACTAAAACAAAGCAAAATTAATAAATGTGTAATGTAAATATCATCAACAAATAAATAACTAAAAATAATTCAAATATGCGGATAACCTATACAGCACGAAGCAACGAAATTAATAACCAAAAAACCAACTTTAAACAGAAACTTTGCTTTAAAATGTGTACAAATGTCCAGCAACTCCACAGACTTAACTAAGTTTGTTGAAAGCATACGAACTACTAACAAAATGGCGGAGTGCGAAATGAATCGTTTCGTGCAGCTTAAAAGAAGAAAGCAAATATCAGACTATTGTGCGTGATAGTCCAAAAGCAAATATCAGACTATTGTGCGTGATAGTCCAAAAGCAAATATCAGACTATTGTGCGTGATAGTCCAAAAGCAAATATCAGACTATTGTGCGTGATAGTCCAAAAGCAAATATCAGACTATTGTGCGTGATAGTCCAAAAGCAAATATCAGACTATTGTGCGTGATAGTCCAAAAGCAAATATCAGACTATTGTGCGTGATAGTCCAAAAGCAAATATCAGACTATTGTGCGTGATAGTCCAAAAGCAAATATCAGACTATTGTGCGTGATAGTCCAAAAGCAAATATCAGACTATTGTGCGTGATAGTCCAAAAGCAAATATCAAACTATTGTGCGTGATAGTCCAAAAGCAAATATCAGACTATTGTGCGTGATAGTCCAAAAGCAAATATCAAACTATTGTGCGTGATAGTCCAAAACCAAAAGGCACCCATTCCAGGAGACTACTATTCATCCCGTTTATGCGGTATCGATCACAGCCTAACAACCGACTGCCTCGGTACAGAACTTACTCAGGAAACTTTACGTCAGACTTTATACTGTCAATGAAAGTGCGCTGACAGTTTTCAAAATTCAGGTGGAGGCACTTTGCAGATTATTATTATCGCTGTCAATCGCGCCAAAGACCTAAGGCTCAGTTTTCACCAGAAACAAACTGACTTGTACTCAGTGCATTCGGCCTGTAGCACCTGCACTTGATGATTAAGGGATTCGAATACGGATATCTGCAGTGCGCATGTGCAAGGGTAATCACTCAGTCTGCTCTCTAAAGCAAACCATCTGCTTTAAATTTCTGTGTAGGAAGTAAGACTATTTTTTGTAATGATTATTATAGGAATTGCATTTGCTCGTTATATGTTCACGTGCAAGCATATGCGCAAGTGCTTAGCAAGAACAAAAGTCGGGTGGATGTTGGACTGAAAGTGATGGCACCGCAAAACAGCGGATTAATTACCATTTATTAATAAATGTTGTTGCAAAGATGTCTATAACACGGATTGCTTTTTAAAAGATCACATTTTAAATAATGTAACATCTGGACAGAATTAGATCCAGTACACACACTGTTCTTTGAAGGGAGGAAGCGTCAAAGGTCGATATATACGAAATAGAAAACATGAACCGGAAACAGAAATAAATCAGTCATGAGAGGGTCAAGCAAACAATACAGGTGGACATTTTACCAGAATTAAATTCAAGAAGACAACTATCGTATGTTAAAATCGGGGATTTCGATAATTTTCACCAAATGTACATAATAATCTTTCTACTGCATATGTAAAAAAAATACTTATAAAAAAAACAGCACAAACTCGTTTCGATTTAACAAATTAAAAATAAATAAAAGAATTAAAAAGCAACATTTCATCTATGTTCTTTTCCCGTCACTAGTACATTTTTGTGTCAATAGTACATTTTCCCGTCACTAGTACATTTTTGTGTCACTAGTAAATTTTCCCGTCACTAGTATATTTTTCATGAGAGAGAGACATGCTAATTTGTAAATTTATAAATAATTATGTAACCCTTGTTGACCTACTTTAAAATATATTGTCTGCAGTTCTGTAACTCTTTAACTAAAGTTCTGTAATTCTTTAGCTACAGTTCCTGGAACTCTTTAGCTGCAATATGTAGCTCTATAACTACAGTTCTCTCTAACCCTTAAACTCTGTAACTCTTTAATTACAACTCTGTAACACTTAAACTACAGCTCTTTGACGCTGTAACTACAGATCTGTTAACTGCAGTTCTGTAACTCTTTAGCTACAGTGAAAATATGTAAACCTCACCCTTATCCTAACGAATGAAAACAAGCCGTGAGTGCTCTTCATCAAAGATGCTTGTCATTACAATGCTATATGTATATTTTGTTTTTTAAATAAAAAATTCCAGTTGGGTTTAAGTGAATTATTTTCAAAATAAAAAAAGAAACAAGATTTTAAAAAATCCCCTAACAAATGATTGACACTAAAATATATTGCGAATGAAATCGTCAATTTCTGCCCCACCTGTTCATCCATTCACACTTTTCCTGAGTCCCCAGTCCACTCAATCCCCAATCCCGAACTATAAACAAAACGTCTATCTTGAATTTTTATTTCACTTGATTGTTCAACTCAATATTTTAAAATTATCTCTTCAATGTTTAAATTTCATATAGCTATTCCTAGCCTTTAAAAAAAAAATGATACAATTTTAGCTGACAATATATGTGGTTCAACCGACAGTTCAGTTCAAAGTGCAAAGCTGGCCAGAATTAGACAAACATTTAAGAATGCATAGAAATATATTACTTTCCAAACAATACAAATTTCCATAGTAAGTGTGCTTAGCAAAGAAATTTTATTTTTTAAACTTTTGTATCGTATTCAATTACTTTCTTATTTTGGGAAGAATAAGGAGATTGAGAGTTGTGCACGAGGAAAGGGTGTCACCCATTCCACCCCTGTCTCACCCCAAATTAGATAAAAGTAAACATACAACTGAAGAGCTATTACGATAAATAGTGCAGATACATTTTATTAACACAGACTATTCAACACTAACCAATAAGAACTCTTCCCCAACCCACCCTACGAATATGTGAATACTTTCAAGAACGAAGTGTGTGTGTGTGTGTGTGTGTGTGTGTGTGTGTGTGTGTGTGTGTGTGTGTGTGTGTGTGTGTGTGTGTGTGTGTGTGTGTGTGTGTGTGTGTGACGAGAATTGGATCACGATTTTTAAGCAAAATTATATCAGCACTCGAGCTCTGATGATATCAAAATTATATCAGCACTTGAGCTCTAATTATATCAAAATGATATCAACACTTGAGCTCTAAAGATATCAGCACTTGAGCTCTACTGATATCAAAATTATATCAACACATGAGCTCTAATGATATCAAAATTATATCAGCACTCGAGCTCTAATGTTATCAAAATGATATCAACACATGAGCTCTAATGTGCATTGTGTTCGTCACTGTTTCGTTCATTCTATTATGTTGGTCATTGCAATCATTAATTTAACTATTTTCATCAACATAATCGTTCGTTTTACAGTGTTTTTTCCACTGTAATCGCTAATTTTACTGTGTTCATCATAATAAGCTTTGGTGGAGGGTGGTATTTGTGCTCTGTAAAAATAATTGTGCATTTTACTGTCTTCAACAGCATAATTGCATTTACGAAGTAATTTTTAATTTCAGTTTTTACCTTTTTTTTTTTACGCTGCAGATGGCTGCTATAAATTTGACAATACAGCGTGGAGTTGACACTTTTCGGCCTCTCGAACTGCCACACCAGCAGTAAAACAATCTTTGTCGTTGTCACAGTCTGATAAAATTGTCCGACTTCGTGACCCACTTGCCTTGTTTACTTCAAATTCGAATATTTGAAACCCTTGGCCCTTTGTTCAAAGCTTCCTTTTTCTAGGTGCTTCTAGAACAGGTCAAGATGTTATGTAACTTTAGGACCATTGTCCAGTTCTCGAACCAACCACATGCTTTGCGAACAGTCACGTGATACGCAATATACCTTTCTATATATGTACCCACACGCTTCCGCTCCCTCACTTCGAGCACATTTTAGCTAATTCCATCAGCTTACTCGGGTCGTGAGAGGCAGCCGGCGCCATAGAGAATCAAGGTACCCTTCGACTTCTCTCAAAGGTATCATTTTATTTAATAGTATTTGCCTATGTATTGTTTAAGTATGTATTTGTGCTATGTATTATATGATTTCCATATACACTTGAGCATGGTTCAGAGAAATAGCTGAAAACCTATATGTTACGGAATATAAATTTATTGTAACCATTTTTCCATTTCTGTACTTTAATTTATATTGTTTTAATTCACTAAGAGCCAGAATGCTGCGCTCGATATGAATTCTTCATGTAATTCAATTATTGCGTGTAATTTAAATTGTAAATTGTGAAGCGCTCTGTCGGCTTGAATTACCCCTTGTATGAACATTAATTTAACGTTGTATCTATTTTATTGCTTCATACGTCATGACTGTTAAATGGAACACATGTGAGACGATTATATTTTTTTCTAAAATTTAATTGTAAGCGACGCGAGGTCGAAACTCTTTGTTCAGCGCATTTAATTGAGCCATGCCTAGGTAGGACCTGTTAGGTTGAGAATTATATCCAAACACGTTGCATCCACAGGTCGGCTCATGGTTCATGTTCACCCATGCCTCACCTGCATTAGCTTATTGGTGTAAGCGTGTCGAAATCCACTCTGAGGGCCATGCTGCAAAAATTCCAGTTCCTAGCCACTAACAAAGGGACATCATTCCTTATGCACCACGTGTGTCGTTAAAGGGGGACTGAGGGAACGAATCAGCATGACTGAGTGTTGAGACCAAGGATACAAGAATAGAGCTAAGTGCAAAATCAAGTGTACAGATCTCAAAGGAACACTTTTCTGGCAATTTAGATTGACAAAAATCAGGCATAGGCGCGTAAAGACAGAGTGAAGACTATTCGCGTTGCATTCGATTTATTGTTAATTTGTTAAACTTTATTAAATCTTATTTCCTTTGTTAATACCTCTTAGTAGTTGATTTCTATGCACAATAGACCAATTAGATTAATTCTTAGATTTGAATGGGGGCAGATGAGCAGAAAGATTGATGACGAGTGCATATTAATTTAGAGGGATTTAACTGTTTTCAAATCTAGCTAAAAGTTCGCAGTTTATTAGTCTGTAAATTTGTCGTCTGAACTACAAGACGCACTTTTAATTAGTCAGATAATAAATTGAGCAACCAGTCTGCGTAGAATATGAGAGGAAGAATTAATTATATTTAAAGTCTTTTAATTATTCTAAGCAGGGTCTTTAAATAAATACTGGAAACGTAACAAGTGGGGGTCGTCGCGGGATTGATATGTATTAAATTGTAAATTGTAACATTTTTATATATAGGGCGCATCATAACCTAGAAACGAACGAACGAACAGAATTGCCAATTGTTCTTTTGATTTTTGTATCACTGATTTTCTTTGCTTTTGTTGTGACATGTGCATGTATTCTTTTGCAGAGTAGCGTGCATGTTAGTTAATGTTGATATATTTAAGCGTAGTTAAATATGTCATGTTAGCTATTGAATGATTTATTTAGTATTGTGTTACTGAGTACTTCATTGTGAGGAGTCGAAGGTTATACCGCCAGCTAGGAGAGTTATCGGTAGTAACAGACTTCGGACTATTATATTTAGGGTGCTAGATATAATGTGTAATGTTGTATGGTAGGAGCCGTGACATTACGAAAGTCTTGGAACAGCGGACACTGTGACAAGCAGGTGAAACGTGTAAAGAGTTAACGCGTAATTTATTTCGGAAGGTGTTCTGAGTAAATTAAATAATTTTTGTAAGGTTGTAGCCTAAAAGTTATTTTCGGGATAAGCGGAGTTATCGCCGACGGTTAAAACACACAATTCACGAGATACATTCTTATTGTAGCCAGCGCGCTAAGACAGTAAAATGGATCGCAAACAGGTTATCGAAGACCTGAAAGAAGCCGGTATCATGATAGGATACCAGGGTGACGAACTGACTAGCTACATCAAAACTGAGCTAGAGAAAGCGGAAAAAGCGGACAAAGAAAGGCAAGAGATAGAAAGAGAAGAACGTATTGCTAATCGCGAACTGAAGAAGTTAGAAGCTGAAAAACTAGCCGAAACTGAAGCTAAACGCATCGCAGCTGACGCAGAAGCTAAAAGGTTAGAAGCTGAAAGATTAGCCGACATCGAAACAAAACGTATCGCAGCGGACACAGAAGCTAAACGCATCGCAGCAGACGCGGAAATAAAACGGTTAGAATGGGAAGTGAAGAAACTAGAAGTTACCAATCCAAACCGTGACCGCAGAAGCAGTGGTGATTCGCGTTCTAGCGATGGAAATAATCACAGTAGAATTGAAAATATCATTCCAAAGATAAATATGGTCCCATTTGATGAGAACAAAGATCAAATAGACGCGTATTTAAAAACGTTTGAAAAGTTAGCCAGAGCAACAAACATTCCAGCGGAACATTGGGCGATAAATTTATCGGGGTTATTGCAGGGCAGTGCGAAAAACGAGTTCAATAAGCTTAGCGATTCTGAGTCAGATAATTACGACACAGTCAAGGCCGCATTATTGAAACGTTACAAACTCACAGCAGATACATACCGACGTAAGTTTAAACAGGCCACTAAAGCCAGTTCAGAGACGCACGCACAGTACATACGACGCGTAGCTGACTTGTTCCAAAGATGGATAGATCTAGCCGAAACTCCACAGACGTACGCAGGTCTTAGGGATGAAATGGTAAAAGACCATATTCTCGGGTCATACAAATCAGATCTACTGATTCACTTAGCAATAAGGGAAAAATCTACGCTAGAGGAGATAGGCAACGCCGCCGATCGCTTTGATGACGCACATTCTCAATTCTCGAACGCACACGCGAACAACAAGTCTCGACCGAACGAACCGCAGACTCGAAAGGATAAGAAAAATGACGGGAAGGCACCTAATGAGCGTGATGATAAAACATCTAAACCCGACACTAAAAACAAGTCCGACAAACAGAAAGATAAAAAGAATCTTGCATGTTACACTTGTGGTGATAGTGGCCATTTTTCACGAACATGTCCTGAAAAGAAAACAGCTAAAGTTTACGCAGTAGAAAGTCATACACCTAAAACAGAAAAGTCGAATCGAACACCAGTACAGGCAAACGGTCACGATACAATCGCTTTGCTTGATACAGGGTGTGAGCTAGACGCTATTGTAAATGCATCATTAGTTAACCGTACCGACTACACAGGGGAGACAATCTCTGTCACCTTTGCAAACGGCGAACAAGACATTTTACCAGTAGCTGAAGTCTCGATTGTTTCAGACTTTGTAGAAGGAACAGTCAAAGCGGCAGTTATGGAAAACTCACCGCATGACGTGATCCTTGGTTGCAAGTATGTTTTGCCGTGCAAAAAACAAACTTCAATCGAACCACCACTGGTTAACGCTGTAACCAGAGCAGCGAGTAGTAAAGACAAATCTGTAACTGCACCGATGTCTGCCGCACCAGCCGTAGATAAAGCAACAGTTAGCGAGATTAAAATATTACAAGCTGAGGACGAAACACTAGACAAGTTACGCAGACAAGCTGTACTTGTTAGTGACGTCAACACTGACGATTCGAATAAGAAAGCGTGCATTATTCTGAAAAAGGGTTTATTGTACCGCTATTCGAAAGTGGGAGACGAATTTCGGAAACAATTAGTCGTTCCACAAACCAAACGAAATGACGTATTACGATTAGGTCATGAGAGTCTTTTTGGTGCACACATGGGTGTACAAAAAACAACTAGTCGTATTACAAGTGAGTTTTATTGGCCGGACATCACTGCCGATATCCGTAGATTCGTGTTAAGTTGCGACACATGCCAGAGAACACAGTCTAAAAATTCAATCAGACCCGCACCGTTAGGAGAGCCTGAACTGATCAGTGAACCCTACAAGCGCGTAGCATTGGATTTGATTGGGCCTATAATACCCACATCAACGAGAGGTAATCGATACGTGCTGACCACTATTGATTACGCAACAAGATTCGCCGACGCAGTACCATTGAAAAATATTGATACTGAAACTGTCGCCGAAGCCCTTTTCGGTCTATGGAGTCGTGTTGGAATTCCTACTGAAATTTTGACAGATCAGGGGAGTCAATTCATAGGCAACGTAATGAAGGAAGTAAATCGTTTACTTTCCATCAAACATCTTACTTGCACACCATACCACCCCCAGGCAAATGGTCTGATTGAAAAATACAATGGGACATTAAAAACAGCACTTAAAAAGCTCGCCACAGATAAACCGAAAGACTGGGACAGATACATCCCTGCCCTACTATTTGCATATAGGGAGGTGCCACAATCTTCCACCGGGTTTTCACCATTTGAGCTACTTTACGGACGTACTGTACGCGGACCGATGATGATTTTGAAGGCACTTTGGACTGATGAAAAGACAGATGACGAAGTTAAGACAACTTATACATACGTCACTGACTTAAGAAACCGTCTTGAAACTATAGGCAAGATAGCACGGGAAAACTTGACGATAGCTCAGTCTAGACAGGCAGAATATTACAATAAGCACACCAAACCTAGAGAATTTGAAGTTAATGACAAAGTGTTACTGTTGCTTCCTGAAGCACATAACAAACTTCAGATGAAATGGAAGGGGCCCTTTGTAGTTACCGCCAAGCTAGGGGGACTGAACTATAAGGTGCAGACAGGAAAGAGAGAGAAAATCTTTCATGTTAACCTACTCAAAAAGTACATAAGCCGTGAGGATCAAACCACTCAAGCTGATTTTGTCGTAGCGACGATAGTTACAGAAGACGAGGGGGATACTGATTGCGTCACTGGTACTTTACCAAACTGTCCTCTACAGACGGACGAAACTGTCAAAGACGTTAGGGTAAATGAAGCCTTGACAGAAAGACAGAAAAAAGAAGTGAATGAATTGCTTAATGAGTTCTCATCTACTCTGACAGACAAACCAGGGTTGACAGACTTAATAGAATTCTCACTGAAGCTGACTGACAACAAACCGATACGTTTGAAGCCGTATCCGTTGCCACACGCTAAGATAGATGACGTTAGACGTGAGATTAAGACTATGCTAGATCTAGGGGTCATAGAGAAGACTGACAGTGCCTACGGATCACCCATCGTGTTGATTAAAAAACGTGATAACTCGTTCCGTTTTTGCGTAGACTACCGCAAACTCAATCAAGTGACAGAGTTTTGTGCCGAACCTCTTCCTGATCCGGATCTCATCTTCACTAAGCTAGCTAACGCTCATTACTATACCAAAATAGATTTGTCACGCGGTTTTTGGCAAATCAAGGTCAAGGACACTGATCGACACATACTAGCTTTCACTACACCAGTAGGAAACTACACATGGAAAGTTATGCCTTTCGGAGTTTCAAACGCTCCAAGCATTTTTTCTAAAATGATGCGGTCATTGTTAGAACCACTGTACGGACGTGGAGTTGAGAACTTCATGGATGATTTAATTCTAGGCACCCAGACATGGGAGGAGCACTTAACACTCTTACGAGATGTGCTAGCCAGATTAAAACAAGCCAACCTCACTGCCCGCCCTACGAAGTGTGAAATAGCACAATTCTCCTTAGACTTCTTGGGACACAAGTTGAGTCATGGAACTATGTCGCCAAGTGAAGCTAAGATAGCACAACTTAAGGACACTTCACAACCCCTAACAAAAACACAAGTTAGAAGTTTTCTTGGTCTTGCTAACTACTACAGAAAATTCGTACCAGATTTTAGTGCCATTGCATGTCCTCTGACTGACTTGACACGTAAGAATATGCCTACAAAAGTAGTGTGGACTGATGCATGCCAAAACGCTTTTGACACACTGAAATCTAGACTGACTTCAGATTTAGTTGTTAAACTGCCAGATTTGACAAAACCATTCTTGTTAAGGACTGATGCTAGCAACACAGGATTAGGAGCAGTGTTATTACAAGAACACAATGACACCAAACACCCAGTTGCATATGCAAGCCGTAAACTCACAACTACTGAACAGAAATATTCCACCAGTGAAAAGGAATGTCTTGCAATAGTTTGGGCCATAAAAAAGTTCGAAAACTATTTGTACGGAAAAACCTTTGTCATTGAGTGCAATCACCAGCCGTTGGCCTTTCTCGGACAGGCGCAATTTACGAACAGCCGTTTAATGCGTTGGTCTTTGTTTCTGACACAGTATGACGCAAATATTCATTACATCAAAGGGTCTTTGAATGTTGGCGCAGATTACATGAGTCGTGCTTGATGCCATCAAGTGCCGGTACTGATAGAATGTTGTTTAATCAATTAACTGAACCCTACGGATTCCTTCCTGTAAATATGAAATATAGTTGCACACTTTATTTCTAGGAATGTCGAAATTTTTTTTTGTGTAAATTTTTCTTCATTGTGGACTTCTACATTTTATCATACATAATTTGTAGGAGGCATTTTATCTTTGGCAAGATAAACGCCTCAAAAGCAAGGGGGTGTCACAGTCTGATAAAATTGTCCGACTTCGTGACCCACTTGCCTTGTTTACTTCAAATTCGAATATTTGAAACCCTTGGCCCTTTGTTCAAAGCTTCCTTTTTCTAGGTGCTTCTAGAACAGGTCAAGATGTTATGTAACTTTAGGACCATTGTCCAGTTCTCGAACCAACCACATGCTTTGCGAACAGTCACGTGATACGCAATATACCTTTCTATATATGTACCCACACGCTTCCGCTCCCTCACTTCGAGCACATTTTAGCTAATTCCATCAGCTTACTCGGGTCGTGAGAGGCAGCCGGCGCCATAGAGAATCAAGGTACCCTTCGACTTCTCTCAAAGGTATCATTTTATTTAATAGTATTTGCCTATGTATTGTTTAAGTATGTATTTGTGCTATGTATTATATGATTTCCATATACACTTGAGCATGGTTCAGAGAAATAGCTGAAAACCTATATGTTACGGAATATAAATTTATTGTAACCATTTTTCCATTTCTGTACTTTAATTTATATTGTTTTAATTCACTAAGAGCCAGAATGCTGCGCTCGATATGAATTCTTCATGTAATTCAATTATTGCGTGTAATTTAAATTGTAAATTGTGAAGCGCTCTGTCGGCTTGAATTACCCCTTGTATGAACATTAATTTAACGTTGTATCTATTTTATTGCTTCATACGTCATGACTGTTAAATGGAACACATGTGAGACGATTATATTTTTTCTAAAATTTAATTGTAAGCGACGCGAGGTCGAAACTCTTTGTTCAGCGCATTTAATTGAGCCATGCCTAGGTAGGACCTGTTAGGTTGAGAATTATATCCAAACACGTTGCATCCACAGGTCGGCTCATGGTTCATGTTCACCCATGCCTCACCTGCATTAGCTTATTGGTGTAAGCGTGTCGAAATCCACTCTGAGGGCCATGCTGCAAAAATTCCAGTTCCTAGCCACTAACAAAGGGACATCATTCCTTATGCACCACGTGTGTCGTTAAAGGGGGACTGAGGGAACGAATCAGCATGACTGAGTGTTGAGACCAAGGATACAAGAATAGAGCTAAGTGCAAAATCAAGTGTACAGATCTCAAAGGAACACTTTTCTGGCAATTTAGATTGACAAAAATCAGGCATAGGCGCGTAAAGACAGAGTGAAGACTATTCGCGTTGCATTCGATTTATTGTTAATTTGTTAAACTTTATTAAATCTTATTTCCTTTGTTAATACCTCTTAGTAGTTGATTTCTATGCACAATAGACCAATTAGATTAATTCTTAGATTTGAATGGGGGCAGATGAGCAGAAAGATTGATGACGAGTGCATATTAATTTAGAGGGATTTAACTGTTTTCAAATCTAGCTAAAAGTTCGCAGTTTATTAGTCTGTAAATTTGTCGTCTGAACTACAAGACGCACTTTTAATTAGTCAGATAATAAATTGAGCAACCAGTCTGCGTAGAATATGAGAGGAAGAATTAATTATATTTAAAGTCTTTTAATTATTCTAAGCAGGGTCTTTAAATAAATACTGGAAACGTAACAGTCGTGCAGTCATAATTATAAACATCGGCTGTCTGCACGGTGTACAAAACAACCAGTCATCGCAGACAACAGACTGCGAAACCGATTTCTGTAACCTTATGCAGAAGAATCTGTTTGGCGTATGCTAATTTAAATTAGATCATAATAACCTCTCCATCAGTTCTGATTGACTGATTAACTTTGCATGTGTGGTTTTGTTTCCAAGTTGTGTGCCAGGAGACAAAACTCGTTTAATTTATCAAGTCAGTTCTAAAGGAGTGCAAACGTTGTTAAGTCCCTACGTATGTAGTTGCTATGGACGAATCAAGAACTGTCCAAACTAAACGAAAACTGACCGATGTATGAGCTTCTCACTAAAGATGGTGACAATGCACAAAATCAAAAATGTTTTCTGCCTTTCATCTACCACATTTTGTACATACTGAATTAACATATTCAGTAGTTGAGGTTATTAACTGTTCTGAAACATGGCTTCTCAAATGAACCAATTTAAAGAAACCCGATAACATTGATTTATCTTCTGACCGCCGTAAATGTTTACGTTCTGTGGAGAATATATTTTGCCCATTCCAATGGCTATAGTCAAAATCGATGATGTCAAATGATTTTAAAACTGTAACATACATTTCAACGGCATCTTAACGGAACTGGCAAGATAAACGACGTATGATTTGAACTAGCACATAACATTTTAACGATTGATCTGCAGCCAGTCTTCTTTCAACCAATTTAATGGTCTATAGCGAAAAACAACAAACTTCATAATATTTAAACTAATACAATACATTTTAATGAGTGATCTCCAACATAAATTAGTACATGTGTACACATGCCGTCCTTAGGAATTCTGGGACCCTGCATAGCATTGTTTTAATTGAAAAACTGAAATCGTACACACATAGCAAATAGAACATTGTACTGAATTAACACATAATATAAGAACTATTACAGATACAATTTTATTGAAATAAGCTTGTCGTGGATCCACTAAGTTTCGGAGAGCCTACGTGACCGTAAACGCTATCTATGTATGCTTGACCTAAGTGTGCTCTATAGTCCTCTACTCACTCTACTTAGATTCAACCACCCATCGTCAATGCATAACGGTCCTCAACTGCACTCTCTCGTGTTATGAACAGTAACCAACTGAGGTGTTTGTTTGCACCAAGCCGCGCTAGTCAAACTTAAAAGACGGAATGGCCTTTCCCACGGTACCACAGCTTCTTTCAAGTAGACACAGGTGAGGGACTGGTGTTTCCTTGCCCCTTGCCCTTTAATCTTATTTTAAAATTAATTTCGAAACAGTGGACGTAAAATGGATGGACGGGTAGGTGGTCACGCGAGAAGCAATTTATTACCTATTTCCCATTGCTTATGCCCTGAGACTCTATATAGCTTGTGTATTGGTAATCGCAAAAGTAGAAACGCACATTAATTTCGTCTTAACATACAGCCGCATTCTGCGTGAATCGAGATGTCCTTGAACTGAATGTAGCGTCCTTGAACTGCAGTGATCTGTATCGCACTAGAAATGAATTCAAGTGCTAGTGCATGTGTGTCTTGTTTATATTAGTGAGCACACTTCAGTTTCCGGAGAATTTGTTTTTGGATGTTTTTAAAAGTAGCATTTTGGTGAAGATGATCACTGTAAATCTTATATGTTGGCACCTAACACAATAGTACAGTTGATAAACTGTATTTTACGGTGTATCATTGAGGTGCGTTCAATAATTTCTAAAGTGAAAAGCATGCACCTGCAAATGGCGCCCCGGGGAAAAACACTCGAAGAAGCGCCTCGTCTGGGAAAAAGTGATAAGCAAAAACAAAATATATATATCATATACAAATTGTCACACATGATTTTAATTTCTGTCATAGACTGTGTCGTAAGCAGGCAGTTGTACTGTTGTACTAATAAAACACACACACAAGTCACACATATGCACAGAAGAAAAAGAAGCAAACAAATATATTGAAGCATATTTGTTTTAGTTTCTGTCACACATTGTCTATGATGTGATATATATGCAAGCAAATATATTTATGTTCTTATAATAATATCAATGCATGTAACTTAGCTTTATTTAGAGTACTAATAATAACTATTATAATATAATGAGTACGTGTGTAGTTAGTTACAAATTATTCAAGTGGATTTTGACAGGAAATTTGTTTTACTATATAATTACGAATTAAGACAATGCCATAATATTGCAATGTTTTAATGTTGCTTTGATATTTGGATATTTGATTGTCTGTCTATCTATCTATCTATCTATCTATCTATCTATCTATCTATCTATCTATCTATCTATCTATCTATCTATCTATCTGTCTGTCTGTCTGTCTGTCTATCTATCTATCTGTCTGTCTGCCTGTCTATCTATCATCTAAGAAGTAACAGTGTTACTGAGTAATATATCTTATTTAAAAGCACACTAAATATATACGCTACTTCAGTTTGTATGTATTTTTCGTCTGTCTTCTTGTTGCAGTCTTCAGTTCGTATGTACTTTTCGTCTGTCTTCTTGTTGCAGTCTTCAGTTTGTGTGTACTTTTCCGTCTGTGTGCTGGCGATTTTAAAGTGTTTCTTCGTGTTGTTCTCTTCTTTTTCGTTGTAGCAGTTGTTTGTATATTTTTCTTCTATAGTTCTAGTAATAGTTGGTGTCTGGCTTTGTTTTCTTCTGTCTTAGTCGCTGGTGTTTGTAAGAACGCTTGTCTCCATTCCTGTTTAGAAGTCTGGGTAGAGATCGTTTTCGTTGATGGTGGAATTTTCCATAAAAGTTGTGTTGATTTCCTTTTCACTTGTATGGATGGGTAAAATTTGGGTTTCTTTGGATTTTGATTTTGGCTTGCTGAGACTTTGGGGATGATCTAGGTGAAGCCTTCTGAACTTTATCAGATTGTCTATGGCTAAAGGTACATTTATTTCCTGGTTGTTTTGGAAGATTGTCCATTTTATATTATCAAAAGTCTCATCAAGGTCGTCACTAACGCTTTCTAGTGGGTAATCGAGAGGTGATATTAGCTGTAGATTTTTCTTTTCTTTCTTTTGTTGTTATCCAATGTTTCCTCTTGTAATCAGAGAGTGCCCTTCTTCGATGTGTTCATCATCATCATCATCATTCGCATCAGAGTCATCTTCAGAATAATTTTTGTCGTCTTTTTCTTCCTCTTTCTTTTGTACTTCTGCCCTGAAAAGGGCATAGGAGTAGAGAGGGCTGACGCTCTGGTGACTCTCTTGCCCATGGTAGGTTTTAATCCCGACAGGCCGCTGGATTAAAAAGCTGGAGCACAGGTAAAGTATGTCCTATTTTCAATCCAGAATCCTTCGGAAACCGACGTGAAGATGGAAAGACGGAACACACGATTAGCTGCCAGTGAGTGTGTGTGTGTGTGTGTGTGTGTGTGTGTGTGTGTGTGTGTGTGTGTGTGTGTGTGTGTGTGTGTGTGTGTGTGTGTGTGTTTCGCTCACACTCACCCCAGAAGCCGCAATAGACCTTTCATCTTCACGATGTTCTCAGTCTTAGTTTGGGGGATCCCCACAGCCTCGCGGTGCGTCTGAGGTGGAGGGCAGGAGGGCTGGCGGAAGGGGGTGAAACAGGTCGCACCAGTTTGGCGCACACCCTCAACTGCCCTCCGTCGGTGGTGGTTGGGGGGGGGGGGGGCGAAGCTGCCTTACCAAACGTTCTGGCATTCCCAAGCCCTTTATAGGGCGCCGGCCAGGCATGAATGCAACGGGGGAAAAGGCCACTCTTCATCACTCTACAATCTTCCTTTCTACTATCTTCCACCCTGTCTTTCATCATATCCAACTCTACCTATAGCGGCATACCTCGTGCTAGGAAGGGGGGGTGGGCGAAATCGGCGGAAGCCCCTATCACCCGCAAATTTCATATATTCTTTCAAGAGTGTCCCTTTCACTACGAGTCGTTTGGACTACCTGCCCACGCACTCCCCCCCCCCCCCGATGAACAACGACATATGAAGATAACACAAGCTTTCTTACTTATAGGGAGGCTTCCGGCCTAGGCCGATTTCGCGCGAATAAATTTTAATTGGGCAAAAATGTTTTTGGCCTAACGCAAGTTAAATTGAATCATCTTTTATGTAGACCGTGGCACACTAGCTAGTTGACCTTGACTGCACCTGAAAGGAAACTGACATCGACACATGAAACAGGCCTACTTTATATGAAGTTCTTTGGACGTAAAAATGTTACTGCTCTTACACAGATTTGACCTTGACCTACGAACATACTGTACTTGACGTACGAGCGTGACGTATTTAAAATACTTTAAGCGTTCCAGAAAGACCGCAATCGATATGTACTCACGAACTCACTTAGGAATTCACAGGAGTGAGTAAAATTTAGTCTACTCACACATACCATTACGTTCAAAGGAGTCCCGAACGTAATGGTTCACACTCAAATCATCAGTCAAAAAAATTTAGGCCTAGTACTAACTACTCCAGCCATAGAGTCCTGAGTCCCTCTCAATTATATTTACCAGTTACATTTTGTGATGTGAACAAAAAGCTAAATTTGGCGATGACCTAATTAATATTCTTCCTGCTCTGCGTGACACATCTGTACAGCCAAGAGATTCCCGCACTGTTTCATCCATACCTCCAACCAAGGCAACAAACTCTTGCAAACATTTCAGAGACTGTGCACTTTATTTAATGTAGTTTCCTAATTGTTTAAATGCTCCAGTGGTCCCTCAGACCGCCTTCGGGATCTCCAACCTCTTATCTCCCCTTCAGGGCAAAGTGCTAGATAGCTTTGTGTCCTTTCCTATCTCTCCAGTCTAACGCACGCCCTTAGTCCAAACCCTTTCCGTGCACGTGCAACACGACAATAAGTGGCTGCCAAGGGAGAGAAGAAAGATGAGAGTGAATCGCTTGAGTGAAAGTCTTAAACTTAATTTATGTCTTTTTTCTGGGCGCTTCAAGTTTAAAAGGCTTATCTCTTGCAGATAGTTCCGTATACAGAAGTGAAAAGATCTATTTTACTGAACATTTTGCCGTGGCTGAATCAACAGGGTGTGCCTTTGTGTGTTTACATGCGTGTATGTGTTCGCATGTGTATGCAAATGTGCTAGCCTAATCATCAACGTACGAAGTGAATGAGGGCGCCCTCTGGTAACAATATCAGTAAGAAAAACGCACTGCATATCTCCTGCAGAGCTGCATAACAAGACCATTTTAAAATTGAGTACTATGATTTAATGCTTAGTTATTTACAGATCATAAGAATTCTTGAAAAGGTCTGAGTTCATGTATTTTTTCTTTTAGAAAATAGTTATATAGAATCTTATTAAATTTTATAGAATTTTTTTTTTTTTTAAAGTAACGAGACTGAAAAAATGAAACTTCATTCTGTTTCCTTTATCCCTGCAACGTCTATGACAAAGAAAACTGTTGTTGCATTTGTTTGGTGGGTCAGCTGCAGAGAACTGACTAAATTTAGATCCCCTAGATGGCCACTCGAGGAGTATACCAGGCATTCCACTGTTACTGGAGTTTACGACCCACAAGTGATCTCGTGTTCAAAATGCACTTATGATAGAGTCATCTTCACACGAAGTAACGCTTTGCTTCTCTGGCCGCTCTTATCAGTACCCGTGGCTGGGCTTCCATTCTTGCGTAATGCAATTAGTCATGCGTATCAAATGAACCATCAAGATCGACTAGCGACACGAGGCCGCCTGGAAAGCAGCTCTGGCCTCGTTTGCGTCAGTTTGTGCAGCTCAGGTAGTGCATCATGAGGCTGCCTGGAAAGCAGCTCTGGCCTCGTTTGCGTCAGTTTGTGCAGCTCAGGTAGTGCATCATGAGGCTGCCTGGAAAGCAGCTCTGGCCTCGTTTGCGTCAGTTTGTGCAGCTCAGGTAGTGCATCATGAGGCTGCCTGGAAAGCAGCTCTGGCCTCGTTTGCGTCAGTTTGTGCAGCTCAGGTAGTGCATCATGAGGCTGCCTGGAAAGCAGCTCTGGCCTCGTTTGCGTCAGTTTGTGCAGCTCAGGTAGTGCATCATGAGGCTGCCTGGAAAGCAGCTCTGGCCTCGTTTGCGTCAGTTTGTGCAGCTCAGGTAGTGCATCATGAGGCTGCCTGGAAAGCAGCTCTGGCTTGTCTACGTTAATATGTGTAGCTCAAGTAGTAGGTCACGAGATTGCCTGAAAAGTAATTCTGACTCGTCTACGTTAGTACATGTAGCTTAAAGTGCATCTCCTCATTAATAACAAATATATATAGTCGATAGCTTTAACATTTCTTACATAATTTTATGTTTACGAAGAAATGCTTACATCGCTCACTATTTCGGTTATCAAGAGTGCTAAAAATGCGACCTTGAGAATGAAGGTCAAAGGCACACATTTCTCATTAAATACATCCGGGTCACGGTATGACACATTTTCAGGACAATACTCGTATACACTTGATTTTGCTTATCCGAACACAATCATGGTAAATAAATGCGTCGCTTTGGGGTGCTCAAATTCCAATAATTCCAAGGAATAAGCCTTCACAGATTCCCGAAAGATCCCAAAAGACTGCGGCAGTGGATACAATTCATCAAAAGGGACAGATAGATTTTTTCTGAGCCGGTAAAAGGAGCGTTTGTGTAGCGCATTTTCGACTGAAGCATATACTAACGTTGTTTTATTGAAGAATTGGGTCGCACCACCATAGTGACAATTAAAAGAGGGCGCGGTACCTTCTATTCAATCAGAAAAATGCATATTAACCAAATCCCAATGAAAGAGACAGTGCGTCGATGCTTTCTCTGACAATACTGTAGTGGCAAGAAATCAGAGAACAAAATAAGCGATCGTGAAAGTGTGTTGCAAATTTCATTTTCGGGACGATTTTCTTCATTCAGATCAGTGTACAATACACATACTCATTGTCAAATGAACCAAATAAAGGAGTAACCAAACAGATTTATTGAACATATTGCAAGTTTGTAAAGCCTGAAGTCCGATTATGACCACTGACTTATATTCAAATGATTTTTCACATAGTTTTTTTTTTTCCACAAACACGTATATCATTATTATATTTAAAACTGGAACTGGTGTATGCTAAGCCACTTATCTACTTTGTCGTCACAACTGTCATCGTGCGTGTACTGTCCAAAATCGTGATTAGCCAATTTGACAATAATTGACGTGTACATTTCGTTTCAATACAATACAAGATATCATAAAACAAGTATTAATAATTGTTAAAATAACTATTATTCATTATCTGGAGTCAGGAAATAATTGGCGCTGTAAACTGAGTCAAAATGAGAGGCTGTGCCACAGTGTAAGTTGAACTCAACAGCGCGTGTACCCTAGCCTTTGCTCGCCTGCAGGCTATTGAAGAAGGATATTGCATCAAGTGGTTGTTTGGGACTCTTCTTTAGGTTTTAATAATATAATATGTATTTTTAGTAACATGTAGCCAGTCGCGGAAATGTCCTTTCCATTCATTGAGCTTTAAGTTACCACTGATACAAATCTTTGAAGCTAGTCAATAGTGAGTAAATGACGAGACACGATGTTCAATGCCTGTCAACAACTATATGTAAACAAAGGCAATGACCTCTCAGTAAGCCACTTCCGTTTTAATAGATTCCCGCGATTTCTATTGGTTGCAGCATAAAGCACGAATTTAACCACACTTAGCGGTTAATGTCAAGTATTCGAATTCAAGAGTTGAAATATATGATCTCTGTACTCTAATTTCTGAAAAATTACATCATAACCAGAAGATACATTTTAAGTAGTGAGTAATAAGTAGTTATGGAATGACACAACGCAGACAGATAGATAGATAGATAGATAGATAGATAGATAGATAGATAGATAGATAGATAGATAGATAGATAGATAGATAGATAGATAGATAGACTTAAAAAGGGAACTGTGTTGTTTTTGTCCTCGTAAAATATTAATTGCTCATTCTTGTTCTTGGCATTATCGCAAATACACGTACACAAACACGCTTGCATATCATTTTGTGTACAGCATGTTGTTTAAACGAAACAATCCGAGACTTGTCTGGGCGATAAGTCGTCTTGTTTATGACCGGCAAGCATTGATGAATGTGGCGTTATGTCAAAAGACACAGGAAGAACGTAAAGGTATCCAGTCACCCGAACGCTCATTACTCTCAGAATCAGTTGGAGCTGTTTCTGCCTCGAATGTAACAATATCATACGAATCAACGGCAAAATCATATAATTGTTAACTGATGTGGACTATCAGTTTTACATGCGTTGCCGATTACAAACGATACTGTTTGCAGGGAAGCATTATAAAACTTAGTTTTAGATGTAATTATAATTTCTGTGCTCGTGTTATACATTAGTGTTTTTTACGGTTGCCACCATTCCATTGTGTCTTTAATTCTCTATATAATTTTAATTTTTTATGTGAACAGTCACGCGAATTTTCGCTGTTTTCAGTCAACGTTAACGAGAATTCTCCACATAGCTGTAACTGTACTGTCAGCCTTGTATAAATGTTGGAGAGTTTTCATCCTTGTTGGAGAGTTTTCATCAGAAATACTGTCCGTTTTGCCGGACACTTTGTGCGACAGCTTCAGGAACATTTTTGATAGTTCGCTATTTATTTGTTAGACTTTTACACATAGGTAATATGATCTTTGCCAAATCTTTTCTCAGAAAAGGTTTACGTCATTTTGGCGGCACGAGCAACTGATCACTTTCAAGAAGAGAGAGGTTGTTTCGCTGCAGACATATTTCAGTGTGTAGTTCTACATCAGAAGGTTTATTCAACTTGGCTGATTTGCGAAGCCGATTATAAACACGTGAAAAGTTTTGCAATGACGTCAGTACTGTTTTAAATAGAACGTGCGTTAAGTGAGTACTCAGCAAAATCGTGATTAGCATAACATCCGCAATATTCCGGAAGTACTTTAATGTATAAAAGTAAAAAGTCAACGTTTATTTATATGTAAATAATATATTAGTTATAAAAATATTATTCCATTGATTAACTTGATACCTGTGTATATATATGTGTGTGTGCGTGTGTGTATAATTCGAAGATAAAAAAGATTGATAGTTTTCACACATTGCAACTATAATGTATGCTATACTAATTTAAGTTCTGAAGTTTAGGGAACTTAACTTGCAATTCATAGTGTTATCACCATGTTTTTGTTTCTGAATAAACTATACTTAGGCATTCTTTCGAAACTGTTCATTGTAAATTAAAATTATTTCTGCAAGATTGATAGCAAACTATGTGTTTGTGTATTTGTGTGTGTGTGTATGTGTGTGCGTGCGTGCGTGTGTGTGTGTGTGTTTGTGTGTGTGTGTGTGTGTGTGTGTGTGTGTGTATTAGGTGGGTGGGAAGGACTGATAACAGTCACATGCCTTGAACATGAAAGTAAATGCTTATGTTGGACCACACCTACAGCACACACCCAAAGAGGATATTTCGAAGAGCTTTCATAAGAGGTATTACGGTGTGAATAAGCCAGTCATTTCACGTGAAAAACTTTCACATGAGAAATAAGAATGACTACAAACTTTGGTTTTCCTCATGGGTACATGGAGGATGTAAGTGTGTAGAAGAATGACTACAAAATATAGTTTTCCCCATGGGGTACATGGAGGATGTAAGTGTGTAGAAGAATGACTACAAACTTTGGTTTTCCCCATGGTACATGGAGGATGTAAGTGTGTAGAAGAATGACTACAAACTTTGGTTTTCCTCATGGGTACATGGAGGATGTAAGTGTGTATAAGAATGACTCAAAATGTAGTTTTCCCCATGGGTACATGGAGGATGTAAGTGTTATAAATGACTAGATAAAGTGTATACATGGTTGAGGTAGGACATTTACTTTGGGCTCGATTAGTGAACCATAGCAGAGTGAACAAATCTTTAGCTTGGTTCAGTAATTGAATGGAATGTTTCCAGGTTTAGAGGATATAAACTTTGTCCGGGCACCTGTGTTTTACATTTGCTGAGGTTTCTGCAGTAGGCAGTGTGATTAATGAGAGAAGAAAGTTGCAATGAGAGCACTAATACGGTGTATTTAAAACTCGGTCCTTGGTATGAAATGTCTAATCTGCTTTGTAAACTTTTATTTATGATTTATTTTTTGCCATTAGCTGGACATTATGCGGACACTTTGTGACCAATCATTGTTTAGTTATAACTACTTATTGCTTGTACATATATTTTCAAAAATAATTAATTAGACCTTATGGTCATTGCTTTCTCTACTGTTGTTTTGAATGTTATAAATGTTAATTTCATTTATTTCACCAATATCACTATTGACTATAAATTTATCAGTATTTATCTATCAGTATTTAGCTCCATATACTTTACCAAAATCAGTGTTGTCTATCAAAATGTAGCAATATTTATCATCATATAATATAATACATTTGTTATTGCCTCTTTGTAAACTAGTCAAAATGTTAGTTCCATAGAAAACCTACCGCTGACAATTTTTTAATTTTTCATAAATGTGTCATAAATGGTAGACAACTGTGTGCTATGAACATGTCATAAAAATCAGTATAATGTTTTGGTGTTGGAATATGTCATAAATATCAGTATAATGTTTTGGTGTTGAAATATGTCATAAAGATCAGTATAATGTTTTGGTGTTGGAATATGTCATACAGATCAGTATAATGTTTTGATGTCGGAATATGTCATAAAGATCAGTATAATATTTTGGATGTCGCGGCACAAATCTTTGGATCTATGTCTTGTGCCTCAAGTGTCAACCAGCAAGCTCGGAGAAGCTGAAAAAATCAAACAACTTTGTATGCAGATGATACGCAAAGCAAACAATGGCTGACCTTGAAATGTATGGCTGCTTAATTATCCGCCCCTTACCACCCACTTTCCCAATTCCTCCTCTCCTGAAGTCATAGACAGTAGTGTTGTGTCTAAAACTATGTGGGTTTTTTGTGTAAACATAATAGAAGCATGATTATATATATATATACACTACCGTGATTGCAGTTCTGGCAATTTAAGCTTGGCAGTGACAGCTTATGAGCCTGTGCGTGCGCGTTTGATCAGTGCTGGCATGGTCTGGAGTGTCATGCCCAAAATGAAACAGATGGGCAATCTCAGAGGAAAAAGAAAGAAAGAAAGCAAGCAAGAAAGAAAGAAAGAAAGAGAAAAAGAGAGAGAGAGTGAGAGATGAGGGGTGGGGTGCTGATGTTTTTCTCGTGCGGTGAAACTTGTTCCACTGTGCATACATCGCAGCGCACTTGCCCCTGGGATCACGTTTGCAGACTTTTCTGGCTGGGTAAGAACTGAGATTTATGCAAGACAGTGATATTTGAAACGACTGTTAAAAAAATGTTCAATTATTACTTGCGTTTATTAATATAGTTTCATCCTCATGCCGTCTATTGTTAAACTACATTGATTAATAGTAATTAAAGCTTCTTTTGAGCTGGCGATGTAGAGCAGACGATGTAGAGCTGGCGATGTAGAGCAGGCGATGTACAGCTGGCGAGGTAGAGGTAGAGCAGACGTGTGTATCTCTCAACACAATTCCAATGAGCATTTCGCTACAATTTGGCGCCGGGCTTTTTATGTAGGCTCTTAAGAGGTTTTTTTTTATTAGTATTTGTGTGTGTGTGTGTGTGTGTGTGTGTGTGTGTGTGTGTGTGTGTGTGTGTGTGTGTGTGTGTGTGTGTGTTGTGTGCGTCCACATGTGCGTGTATGGATGTTAATGTGACTCTTTCCATGCTTAAAGATTATCAGAGTCGCTAAATGTATGTGAATTTTAACTTTACAAAATGAGTTTGGCCGGGTTGTAAGAAAATGTGGCATCATTTAGCACCGATTAAAAATTGGAAAGTCACCCAAGTCTAGACTCTAGAAGTTAATAAAAAATTAATTCTCCGATTTATTTAATGCACCCACCTGATATTTTCACTCACATTTCTCACACAAAAAAAATTCAGACTTCATATGGCGACAACGGAGATATCAATGAGCTATTTCTGGGGGGATAAACCTAAGTCATAAATAATTGTTGAGCAGTAAACTGTCAAACAAAAGTATCACAACTCATTGATATATGCCAAACAAATATATCTTTAATAACTATCACAGTACAGCATATAAGTACATCTATTCAGTAAGGCATGGGAACGCTGGGCAGTTGTCGGGAGTTCTATGCTAATCTATGTATGTTGTGATTTAGTGTCAATTTAGTCCACTGCTTTGCCCGTGGGCCCCTATAATGCTGTTAAGACGGCCCTGCCTCTATTACCGCTACTACCATAGCTATTATTGAGCTTGGCTTAATTATACTGTTCAATGAGCTAGAAATAAATAATATTGAGCTTGGCATAATTGTACTGTTCATTGAGCTAGAAATAAATATTATTGAGCTTGGCATAATTATACTGTTCAATGAGCTAGATATAACTATTATTGAACTTGGCATAATTATACTCTTTACCTAGCTAGATATAACTCACCCATATAATGAGCTAAATATAATTATCAATAACTATATTGATATAAATCAATATTCCTGTTTACTCTCGCGAACTTGTGACTGATCCGTTTGGTATGAGAACAGTATTCTTTTATGATAATAACTGCATACACTGCATGTTTACATTGGGTCTTTTTTATTGTCCGTACTTCAGCCTGTCGATATAAAAAAAATCAAAATTGTATGTCATCATGCAGATATAGTAGCCATGTGAATTGTTTTGAGATATAGCGATACGATTTTACACATCACTGTTATTAATGTGATTGTGATTGATGCCGATCAGGGTACACAACTCTAGATCACTATTAGTACTGTGATTGATGCCGATCAGGGTATTTAGTACTATGATTGATGCTGATCAGGGTACACAACTCTAGATCACTATTAGTACTGTGATTGATGCCGATCAGGGTATTTAGTACTATGATTGATGCCGATCAGGGTACACATCTCTAGATCACTATTAGTACTGTGATTGATGCCGTTAAGGCAGTGCCGGCCTTAACCTCCTTGGCGCCCTCAGGCGGAGTTTTTCAGGGCGCCCTTTTCGAAGTGAAAAAATGGACATAATTTATTGATTGTTAGTACAAAATAGTCAAAAAGATAAGGATTATGTCCATAGAGAAAACTATATAATTTTTAGGTTAAGAAAATGACAAATTAGTATAAAGAACACAAACTAAATTTTAAACTAAGTTTAATTAATATCAGAAGTTAACTTTTCGGACCTTTTTATCGGCAAAATCTTTAATCAGAAAAATGAGATTTTCGGTGATACCATTTTCAGTGGATAGAGTTCCTGAACTGGACAGTCTGTCTTTTGTGACACTGTAGACCTTAGATAAGTTTTGATTAATTTCAGTTTAGAAAAACTTCGTTCTCCACTTGTTACAGTTATAGGTATTGTTAGTAAAATTCACACAGCAAACCTTACATTGGATATAGATCTGGTATACTATGCTCTGTTATAAAGTTTAACACGATGCCATAGCAATCCATACATTCGGATATAGATATAGATCTTGTATACTATGCTCTGTTATAAAGTCTAACACGATGTGCGCAGTAATTTTACTTTGACCTTATCAGAAAGAAAAGCTTTAATACTGATTAGTTCATCACAATGCTGTAATTTTACCTTTGACCTTGTCAGAAAGAAAAGCCTTAATACTGATTAGTTCATCACAATGCTGTAATTTTACCTTTGACCTTGTCAGAAAGAAAAGCCTTAATACTGATTAGTTCATCACAATGCTGTAATTTTACATTTTACCTTATCAGAAAGAAAAGCCTTAATACTGATTAGTTCATCACAATGCTGTAATTTTACATTTGACCTTATCAGAAAGAAAAGCCTTAATACTGATTAGTTCATCACAATGCTGTAATTTTACCTTTGACCTTGTCAGAAAGAAAAGCCTTAATACTGATTAGTTCATCACAATGCTGTAATTTTACATTTGACCTTATCAGAAAGAAAAGCTTTAATACTGATTAGTTCATCACAGAGCTGAGTACCCTCTATGTCAGATTTCGAATTCACCCTGAGTTTAATTTTAAGATCAGCATACAATTTAAGAAGTTTTATTCTTTCTTGTAGATTGTCTACATCTTATAAAAAAACACACCAGATTTTTTAATATTCATCTAACTGTTCAAATCTTTGACATATAATTGTATCCAATAGGGAGTTGAAGAATTCGACTTTAACTTCTTCACCTCAAACGATGGGTTCATCTGGAGAAATTACATTTAATTGACGTTTTACACGTTTTTAAATTTTTAGTGGTTTAAATACCGGCTGAATCAGTAGTTCCTTTGCCAGATCGTTCGCACTGTGATAATGGCTTCTTTAAAACCGTTTGTTCTGTAATAGTCTAAAAATCAACACCATTTCTTCACCATTTCCACGTCTTTCGCTTGACGCGTTTTACAAACAATGATTTGAAAAAGAACTTTGTATCAAACAATTAAAGAGAAAAGAAAGCTGAAATCTTTCAACTGTTCTGCTAGTGTGATTGCCTCGTGTGCTGTATCGGGATCACATCCCTCAGTTTCAGAAAAAAGTAATCAAAGCATCATAAACAATATCAGGATCACATCCCTCAGTTTCAGAAAAAAGTAATCAAAGCATCATGAATATCACCAACTTGAAAACAATCTTCTTTGACACTAGTTATTTTTGCCTTCCAGCGTGTCACTCAGTTTTCTTTAAAATATATTTGTACGTGATCAGTTAAAATCTTCCGTCGACTGACCGATGCTGTGAATAGTGTAAACAATCTTTTAAGAATACCAAACAAATTACAGATTTCACTGAAGACTGTGAATAGTGTAAACAATCTTTTAAGAATACCAAACAAAATTACAGATTTCACTGAAGACTGTGAAGTGTAAACAATCTTTTAAGAATACCAAACAAAGTTACAGATTTCACTGAAGACTGTGAATAGTGTAAACAATCTTTTAAGAATACCAAACACAGTTACAGATTTCACTGAAGACTGTGCAGAGTCGCATATTTACAAGATTTAAATTGTGGCTCCACAAATCACAACTAGGTAAAATGTTATAATACACGCACAACACTGAGCAACAATAATACAACTTTCACCATCCTTACAACTAGGTAAAATGTCAATTCAAACACACCACTGAAACTTTCACCATCCCTACAACTAGGTAAAATGTCAATACAAACACACCACTGAGACTTTCAACATCACTACAACTAGGTAAAATGTCATAATACAAACACACCACTGAGACTTTCACCATCCCTACAACTAGGTAAAATGTCATAATACAAACACAACACTGAGCAACAATAATACAACTTTCACCATCCCTACAACTAGGTAAAATGTCATAATACAAACACAACACTGAGCAACAATAATACAACTTTCACCATCCATACAACTCCCTATAGGAACTAAAACCAATGAGTGCAAGTGTGTTCGTTCGTTTCCTGCGAAAACCATGGGATTTTTATTTGAGTTTAATTCATTCCGAATTTTATTTTATCTTAAATTCGTTTTATGAAATCTGTAATTCATTTCGTGGTATCCGAATGAACTTATGATGAGGAAAAGATATGAGTGTAGTCAGTGCATTTGAAATTATTAAGGAAAAATGTAGACGTAGCGATGTATCAGTAATCTGTTCCGATTAAGCATTTGTTCATCGTAAACAAAATATTAAAAAGAAAAATACCATAAAACTAGGAAGCTGCCGTTCGTTCAATTACTTCAAGAAACACTAAAGTGGATAGCTCTCACTGATTAGTCCTGCAGCAACCTGTCGTACGCAGACAGTCGCTGTACAGACTTGCGGAGACGACTCCAGCACCAATGTCAGAACGAAACGCCTCAGTCTGGGGAATTTGAACGCCGCCACTGGCGGGCACGTCTGGTTAGATTTTCGGATCATCGGTTCATGCACCCACCAACCCCTCCTTGAAATGGAATTTATTTCACGGCTAAGTCAGTTCAGGTCCACCTAGCTAAAAATTCACACATATCTTCATATTGTTGCTTTGAGTGATTTTCACTCAAGCTACATTCTCAATGGAAAGGTCTGAATGAAGATGGATGATCGTCAGGTCGGCTCGGTTGAGATCTGATCCTTTCTCTCTTGGGATTGATTGTGCAGTTCGTGAGGTCGGATGCATACTGAAATCAAATGACGTCTTTTTTTAAAAAGTGCAATACACCCAATCTGGGTATCGAAGACGAATTGTGGCTCAAAGAAAATGAGAGATGTGAGAATTGTAACAATAAAGGGGAATGACCCTCGTGTCCGTAGCCGTGGCGACACCGAAAAAGTTCATACACAAAATAATATGGAATATTTCACCGTTTTTCTAAATAAAAAATAAATAAATTGTCACTGAGATTTGCGTTATACGTACCTAACTTGTCAGCGACGATCTGAATAAGTCGACAATTAATCAGCAAAAACCTAATAAACAAGCAAAACGCTTAATCAAAATCAGCTTCAGCTCACCAATTGTTTTAAGTTATACTAGTGTTTATTTTCAAGTGCACTTAACAATCAAAAACGTTGCAGCTTTTGTTTGAGAGTTGGTGAATGTAAAACTCTCGATTTGACTCTAATTCTGGCGACCAGTCAATATCATTTGATAAATTTCGTCAGTGATTTTTTTTTGTTTGAGCAGGATGAGAATGAAATATTTCTCAGTAGTAAAGATCCATAGCATCATGTCTAAATTAGGTCACCTAGCAGCACGGGAGTAAGACACGGGAAAGTGAAATGAGAACTGAAACAGTGTTTGCTGTTTAGTAAGTCCGATATTGAATGTGAATGGGGACGAGATTTGTGACGTGGCAGATGTGGACCACATGTATCGGTTTGCTGTTTTTTTGTCAGCGCTTTATTTAAAGTTAATGGGTATACGCCAAGTACTGGCTTAGATAGGTTCGGGCAGTTTGGTTCTCTTGAACCATTTGTAAATTCAAAGAAATATAAATCAATACCCCTTCAAGCCCAACACAACCCGAATCATTTCGTCTTCTTTTACTCTTTTTCTTCTTCCACTTATTTTTTTCCTGAATCCTCCTTTTCTTCTTTATTCTTCTTCTCATCAAACACCGCCACCACCACCACCACCACCATCATCATCATCATCATCCAAGGAAAAAAATCTAAACTTATTTTCCTCTTATTTGTACTAGATAATCATGAAAACTCTGATCAACCATCTCAGTTATATTGTATGTTTCAGATAAATAAATTAAATGCTTGCAGCATGACAGTCTTAATTTTAATTAAAAAGTTTTAAAAATTCATTTCTTCTAACATTAGCTGCGTGTAGGGTGAAAAAAATATTTCATTGGAAGGACTCAAATATTACAATTTCGTGCACAGCCAACTGTACAGACAGATGAAAGTTTCTTTTTTAAAAATCTATTACAATCTTTTCGTTGGTTAAAAAGTTTGCCTTCTGTATTTGTGAAATGTCGTGCCCTACCTTCTGTATTTGTGAAATGTCGTGCCCTACCTTCTGTATTTGTGAAATGTCGTGCCCTACCTTCTGTATTTGCGAAAATACGTGCCCTACCTTCTGTATTTGTGAAATGTCGTGCCCTACCTTCTGTATTTGTGAAATGTCGTGCCCTACCTTCTGTATTTGTGAAATGTCGTGCCCTACCTTCTGTATTTGCGAAAATACGTGCCCTACTGTCTGTAAATAGGAAATCACCGTGCCCTGTCTTCTGCGCTTCTAAAAGTTAGGTACCGTCACAAAGAGTTAGTTATAAAGTTATAAAGTACTCGGAGCGATAACAGGTTTGAGAAAAACTAATTAATATCAGGAGGAGACATAGTGCCTTATTGTTCTCCAGAGATACGGTCATTAATTTTAAATTTCACTAACAGGATTTTTTTTTTAAAAAGAGGTTTCTGCAACCACACCAGAACTGGACACTTGTGGTCGATACAGCGCTACAATATTTTATGTGTAGCCGACATTCCATTTCTAATACTGGCGGCTTGTCATTGTGAAAATATTAAAATGACAACAACAAAAACAAATCCATACATCATTTCTGTTTGTAGGCTATTCATAAAATAAAATGCAGTCTTAATTAATAATATGACATTAAACAACTTCAATACATCTCAAATATTATCACGACAATATGTAGAAATTAGGGGATTGGGGAGAAACATATCATTGAGAGTTGACTATTTCTGCCCCTTTTCACTGCAATATGGCGAAAATGCTGCAAATCTTGTGTAGCTGTAAGCCTGTGGCATATTAGGTGAATGCTGAATTCTATGGTAAATCGACAAGAAAGATGTCACAAGCTCACAAGTGTTTTTGAGTGTTTCAATGTCAATATGGCGCCAATTTCCCAAGATAGACGTATGTACCGATTGCGATATTGCAGAACGGATCTGCCCAGGGCAAGGCCAGAATATATCCACTGATCTCTAAAGTAGGGCACAGGATACATCCACTGATCTCTAAAGTAGGGCACAGGATACATCCACTGATCTCTAAAGTAGGGCACAGGATACATCAACTGATCTCTAAAATAGGGCACAGGATACATCCACTGATCTCTAAAGTAGGGCACAGGATACATCAACTGATCTTTAAATTAGGATGCAGCGCTATTAATGCTAACCAAGCATCTCAAGTGCGATTTGATGAATGGTTTGTCTGCTTGTTTGTCACGATCATAGATAGCCACCATTAACAGTGCACTGCATATCAGTTTGTTTCCTTTATTTCCTCAAATTTATGGAACTGATTAGCATATATTCCAAAGAACGATAACTCACGAGACGTCATGTGGACGGAATATTGATTTGAAAAGATAAACAACATTCGTCTAGGACTACCTCCATACAGGACTCGACTTAAATGACTATATCACATTTCAGTTTTTTTTTTAAAAAAAAAATAGTTTTTCAAAAATTAAAACAAATTTTATTTCAGCAGACTGTTATAATAGTAATGTTCTGTATTATATTAATATATAATGTTCTGTATTATATTAATATATAATGTTCTGTATTATATTAATATATAATGTTCTGTATTATATTAATATATAATGTTCTGTATTATATTAATATATAATGTTCTGTATTATATTAATATATACTGCTGCATAGACTAGCTATCGATTCCAGAACATTCTATCATTTAACGCACAAAATAGCTATCGTCTTCTTTAGAGTGTATTTATGATTTTATGATAGTTTTGAAGTACTACAGCCAGGAATACTTTTATATTAGTCCACACGTAATGGATCTGATTGTTGTGGCTGGAACCTACTTAGACTTATTTAGTAGATCTGATTGTTGTGGCAGGAACTCCTTTACGCTATTCCTTACTTAAGTCATTAGAGTTGTCACATTACGTCTGTTTTACTGTCATTAGAATTATATCACATTAACCCGTTTCAAACAGTGAGTTGATTTCATGAAAAGGATGAATTGGGAAAGAGAATATTAAACTGGGAAGTGGGGGGGGGGGGCGGTGGGAATGAAGATTAATAAAAAGTTATGGTAAAATGGGGAGGAGGAGGGCATATATTGTGCCACAATGTGGTTACACTGGGGGGACCTGCCTATTCTGTCAGACTTAATATGAAGAGCTCAAATCTAATTTAACCTTTGTTGAAGTACTAGATAGATAGATAGATAGATAGATAGATAGATAGATAGATAGATAGATAGATAGATAGATAGATAGATAGATAGATACATGTCCATGTAGAAATCCAAAATATTAGGATATTAATAATTAATCATAAATACGGGTGTACGTGTAGAAATTTTAGATTCTGGTACATATAGAAATCTTAAACTCAGATGTATATGTAGAAATATTAAACTCAGGTGTACAAGTAGAAACTTTAGATATAGGTATACTTAAATACAGGTGTACCTGTAGAAATCTTAGATGTACATGTCTTGCTTGCTTCTAGGATCATGTTGCACTGTCTAAAACTCTAAGATCATTTGAGACCAATGCCACTTAAAACTTCTCCAAGTAAATTTAATCAAATTGCCTTTCATATGAGCATTTTTATTACAAGGAGAGGGGTGTACTGAGCTGATGGGTGATTCTCCGATGTCTCAGCTGTGTAATAAAAATCAGTATTCTAACGTGTACGACTTTCTTTGTCTTGGTTACTGTGGTTACTTTCGTAGGTGTTGTTTTTGTAAGTGCTTTATTTGTCGGTGTCTGTTGCTCCTAATGTTTTGCACTTGTTACATTATCTTGTAGCCACGGAAGTATAGACGTGACTTGCTTGTTCCCAACTATAGTTCATTAACACATAACATTAAATCCTTCTCTCCTTTCCCTTCTTCCCTCAGAATTAGATTTTTCGATTTTCCGTTGAATATATCACAGTAATGAAGAACTGAAAACTAGAAAGTACCAAGAGGGACAGGGAGAAAATTTTTAAAAAAACAAACACAACAGATAAACCAACCAACTCTATAAGCCAGGCACAAACCTCCCAGGCTGGAAGCGCCCAAGCCCCGAGCCCGCAGGCCGAAATCAAGTCTGAAACAATGCAGACATTACGGCGGTGTTTCTCGCCCGCCGACCAGTACAATTTATGTCACGATTAATCTTGCACACTCTTCTGATCCTTCTCCACACCCCTCCATCATCCAGGTAGAGGAAGAAGGTGGGGCATGGTTCAAATTGCAGCGTTGTTTCTTCGCCCCCAGATACCATCCAGATCCACACCCTCCCTGATGTTCCCTACTCCCCACCCCCGCCACACGCACATATACTCATGCACAAACATGATTACTGTCGATGTCTGACCTTCATGTGAGGATTTTGACTTGCTGCAAGCCTGGTCTTAGGTTTGTCGAGCTTTGGAAACTAACATCCATGTGTAGATTCCCCGGTTCTGTTTACAATTTGTATATTTTTTTTATGTAGCTCTCCCGCTCCACTCTCAGGCCTACTTCGGTCGGTCGGACGACACCAGCTAACACCCTCGAACACGAGAGTAATGGTTCGTTTGTTGTTTCATCCCAAAGGCTTCTAGATGGTAACAATCACGCCTGCTAACTTTACACCCTGTAACCTCCGTTCCTATCTCTCCCTAGATTTTCCCTCCCGCACAGTTCCATAAGACAGTGTGATAGTGTGCTTGTCAAGGCCGAGTTATTGCATAGAGGTAGCGTCCCCTTTTAATTTAGAAATATATTTTCTATCGATTTTGTTTCGATTTTTCTGGATCTCTCAGTCGGTATGGGGACAAGGGGCTCTGCAAGCCTTAAGACTGTTAGGTGGTTAATCCGATGATAAAATTATACTAGGCCATAGTTTAACTGACATGACTGAAGATATAATTTGATTAAAAAGAGTAAGATAAACTGAAACTAGGCAACAGTAATAGCCGATAGGTCGGAGGAGACTGAAAATGTGACTATATTATAATAAATCAGAACGGTGAATTGTAAGTGGAGAATGTTGTTACCCAGAACAGCTGAGCAGAAAAACAGATCACATGATAACTATTAGAGGGTGGAGCTATACACAGCTCGCACACGATGGGAGGAGGGGAGAGGAAGCTAACTTCAGTTTAGGGTTAACGAGGCGCTGTTCCCTAGGGTAATCTCAGCAAAATGAGTTAAACAGGAAAAAATTAACAAAATTATACTCGAGAGGGATGAATTTAAAACGAAAAGTAACCCCTTTTCTTATTGAGAAGGTCAAATACCTAAACAGAAAACTTCCACATATAACACAGAGGGGTTACAGAAGCTGGAAGCGCCCCCCTACACTAATAATAAATAATTCATAAAGCAAGCTGTACTCAATGAACCGTCAGAACTAAGAGAAGTGAAGCTAAGCAATAGTGTGAGTACGGGGTGTAAGTTAAATAAAAAATTAAAACGTAAAACGGGCCAATGAGGAATAAACTACGTAGATTGGGCACTCGTTAAGATGGAAGTTTTTGAACGTGTCAGAATTGGAGTAAACAATTCCTGTTGAGAATAGGCTTGAAATTGCTGATGGATCCAAATCAGCTCCAACTGTTTGAATAGTTTTTATTATCTATTGGTCAAGATTTAATAGAACAAGACCAGCAAATGGGCTGAGATCAAACTGGATAACTATAACTACGAAAATTTAGAGTTATCCATATACTTACATAGCCAAAAGAACTTTAATTAGTGAGTGCATTAACAAATTAAGCAGCAATTGCTTTATCATAATTTATTTCTTCCCTTTATTTTATTTTCCAACATTTTTCTGTATAGAATAATGATAGATGAAATAAGAATCACTTAGTCAAGAAAACAAAAATCCGTTAAACCAGCCAAGGTTAGTTTGACGTTTATTATCAGGTTTCAGTTGTTTCCAGTTTGGCAGTAATTAAATTAAATGGCAAACTAGTCTATGTATATACTACAGTCATGTATGTGCATGTTTTGTACTGATCAACCTTAATACATTTAAAATCTCGCTAATTTAAAGGAAAAATTGACTGGAGTCTGTATAATGATTTTGAAGTCAAAAGATAAGAATTGTGAAATGTGTGGGTTTTTTTAAATGTATTTTATTTTTTCCCGTAAGAAGTGGGAAAATATTAGTAGCTATGGACATAAACGATCTTACAGCTTTTCAGACAAAACATAACTTCCAAGTTTGTATATTTGAATATGAAAGATTGTCGAAGGTTGACAAACACATATGTATCATTGATGTGACAAGCACACAAAAAATGGCACCAAAAGCGAAACACTTAAAAATTATGCACATTGCTGACATTAAATGCATCACATTCGTGACATTAAATGCATCTCATTGGTGACATGACATTAAATGCATATACTTTCACACCCAATCTGAAATTGTGTAAACATTAAGGAGAGAGAAAAAGCAATGACTAATGCCATAAACAGATAAAATGAAAATGGCCGGTAAATAAATGGCAACTGACAGCAGTCCAGGAATATTTCATTTAGGAAAGCAAAATATTTTAGCCTTAGTAAGAAATAAATTATTTGTAAATATAAAACAGATTCAGCAAAAGTAGAATTAGGAAAATGTCTTCTTTCACATAGTGATACAAGAGAAACATTTCCTTTACTACACTCAAAAGCTATTGATAGATTTTTCCTTTCGACACATCGCTTTAAAAGAATAATATATAGGAAAGAAACAAATCAATTTTAGATCTCATAAAACATTATTCTTAGCAAAAAATATATATTAGTTGTGAGGTTGGGATGAGAGTTAGGAACATAATTTTTTGAAAAATTACAAATCTCAGCTTTAGAGAATAACCTGACATCAGTGCGATTCGTAAGTAGGTCATGACACTCGTAAGTAGGTCAGACTTAGCACGAAACAAATAACACCAATACAAATGTATCGCGTTGCTGGACCAGAAATTATTGGAAAGTTCGGCATATAACATACAGATGTAGATACTTAACACTTTCCATTTAGAAAACAAATACACCTAGCGATAAAATTAAAGCCATAAGTACTTTTTTTAAAACGAATGAATGAAGAGAGACGATAAAACTATATGCATATTAAGTTTAGAAAGGCAATAAATTTTACAATAATAAATAAGAAAATAATGTAGTTACAAAGCAATATTACTAGGGTTAGAAAAGATGAAACGTTACTGTGATTATAAAAGGGCTAGAGGTTACAATAGTTAGAAATTGGAGAAATATTTAGTTACAAAGGAGATAAATTTTATTACGTTAAGAAAATAGTGTTATTATGGTTAAAGGACTGTTACTATTCTTGATATATTAGTGGGTTAATGCGAGCATACTGTTGAGTGTTTCACTGACCGCACTCATATCTCGCAGCTTAGGCGTGAATATAATCACAGACCTATGTGTCTGGTCATGCGCCAGACAGATCAATAGACAGATACGTGGCCTGTCTGTAGTCACACTCAGTCATGTCTAGACAGATGTAGGCAGTTGATAGAATGAACAGAAGAGTCAGGTGAACAAACTGGTGACTTATATAACAAATGGGTAGATTAAGACCAATAATTGTGTTAGAGTGTTAAAACAAGGACACTAAACTAATGTGATTGTGTTAGAGTGTGTTAAAACAAGGACACTAAACTAATGTGATTGTGTTAGAGAATGTTACAACAAAGACACTAACCTAATGTGATTGTGTTAGAGAGCGTTAAAACAAAGATACATCAAATATAATGTGATTGTGTTAGAGAGTGTTAAAACAAAGACATTAAATTAATGTGAATGTGATACAGAGCTTTAAAACAAAGACAATAAACGAATGTGATTGTGTTAGTGTTAAAACAAAAACAGTCAACTAATGTGATTGTGTTAAAGAGGGTTAAAACAAAGACAAATCAAATATACTGTGAATTTGTAGGAGAACAAAAACATTGGAGAAACATATGGTAAATGGTTGTGGACCAATCCGAACCTCGTTTTGAAACAATGAAAGAAACAAAAAGTGTGGGCATGCAACACAAAAGCATCTTAAGGTGGCTTTGAATCTCTAACCGCCTTTACTCTCTCTCTCTCTCTCTCGTGCTACTATCTATGATGATTTATTTCCAGCTCTGAACCCTTTAAAGTAATCCAATGGACTGTGCATGAACTCTGAACTGCAAAGGCTAAAGAATCTCCTGGTTTACTGATTATAACCGCTATGGTAGATGCGAGAAGTATCAACCAGCAGAGTGTAAGTGTAAGGAATGCACTGTACTCCATTGATGTATGAGGGCAAAGTATGCTGACTACATTGAGCAATTTCTGGTAAAGGAAATTAATTAAAATTGCTACAATTGTTATTCTGCCTGAGGCAGCTAATATGACGGAGCATCACATGGCTTCAAGAGAACAGCTGCTCGAAACTTGTCAGCAAACGTTTCTGTCAGCAGCCACAAACTGAATACATCTTTACGAATGGCCATCATAACACTGTCCCAGAGAGCTCACTTTCTTCTGGATGACTGGCAACAACACAAATTTCATCTCCTTGCTGAAATGTGCATCACAACAAGTAATGGTGCAAAGTAGATACAGCTGGTAAAGAGGAAGAAAAACTTTGCAGAACTGATGACATAAATATGTGACATGTGTGGATAATTCCACAAGTGTACCCATTTAAATCTATCCATCCCATTCTCTCTCAGACAATCATACATTTTTTACCAGTGAAAGCAGCTTGATTCTAACACATTGACTCCATTATATAGAAAAACATTTATTTAAGGTATTTAAAGAATTTCTCGAAGTACAAACTTCCCTCTCATTCAACTGTTCCAAAGCATACCATTTTCATGTCTTTGAATCTCTCAAGTGTAGTTAGAAAACACAAAACCCTATCAATGATAGCATAAGGTGAATGATACCCTATATATAGCAATATAAACACATACATATTTAATCCCAGTTGTTTTCTTAATACAAAAACTGAGCATATGACCCTAAAAAGTGCTTTCATTGCATTTTCTCTAAAGTTAGGAATGTACTTTAAATTATAAGACATGCACATTACAACTAATAGCATTTAAAATCTCTCAATCTGTAGACCTGCAGGCAAAATGCAACCTTGCACGATAAATAAGTCTCTTTTAGAAATTGGTGGTCTGAGATTGCACAGGTGCAGATCAATGACTTGCAAAAATCTTCAGGCAAAATGTACCTTCTCATGTGTATCAAGTTATCATAAAAATTCTCACTCTGACCAGCCACACCAGGTAGACTGACCACATAACTGTATTAACACTAATGGAATGATTGTCGCAAACCTTTTTGCCTAAAGCAACTAACATTTCAAACGTTTTTTTCATTTCTGCTCTATAAATTGGATACTTAAAAAAGTAATGCATATCACACAAAATAAAGTTACATTTGGTTAATTAGAAAAAGTAATTAATAAAGAAATAATTATGTCATTTGTGGTTTCATATTGTCATACTCCCATGACTAGAATGGAGAGACAAATTTAGAGATATGTTTAGCAAGGTGAGAAATGCTCCTATAGTTTAAAAGAAAATAAATGTTTGACCTAATTAGGGGGGAAATGGGGAGACAAATTTAGAGATATGTTTAGCAAGGTGAGAAATGTATGACCAAGTTAGGGGGAAAGTGGAGAAAGAAATTTAGAGATATGTTTAGCAAGGTGAGAAGTGTTCCTATAGCTTAAAAGAAAGGAAAATATTGGATATAGTTAGGGACAAAATAGATAAAATTTATTATGGTTAGAATAAAGAGAAACGTTACTGTGATTAAAAAGTAATAAGTAGTACATATTTAATATATTTAAAACAAGGGAAAACGTTATTTAGAAAGAATGTTTCTAAGATCAAGTAGGAGAGAATGCTACTATTTTAAGATCAGAGAGAATGTACTTCTGGTTACTTATAGAGAATGTTACTATTGCTAGATCAGAGAGAATGTACACCTGGTTACTTATAGAGAATGTTACTATTGCTAGATCAGAGAGAATGTACTTCTGGTTACTTATAGAGAATGTTACTATTGCTAGATCAGAGAGAATGTACACCTGGTTACTTATAGAGAATGTTACTATTGCTAGATCAGAGAGAATGTACTTCTGGTTACTTATAGAGAATGTTACTATTGCTAGATCAGAGAGAATGTACTTCTGGTTACTTATAGAGAATGTTACTATTGCTAGATCAGAGAGAATGTACTTCTGGTTACTTATAGAGAATGTTACTATTGCTAGATCAGAGAGAATGTACACCTGGTTACTTATAGAGAATGTTACTATTGCTAGATCAGAGAGAATGTACTTCTGGTTACTTATAGAGAATGTTACTATTGCTAGATCAGAGAGAATGTACACCTGGTTACTTATAGAGAATGTTACTATGATTAAATCAGAGAGAATGTTTTATGGTTAAACTGGAGAGAATGTTACTATTGCTAGATCAGAGAGAATATTCCTCTGGTTAGACTAGAGAGAATGTTACTATGGTTAAATTGGAGAGAATATTTCTATGGTTAGACTAGAGAGAATGGTACTATGGTTAAATTGGAGAGAATATTTCTATGGTTAGACTAGAGAGAATGTTATTATGGTTAAATTGGAGAGAATATTTCTATGGTTAGATCAGAGAAAAAGTTACTACTGTTAGATAGATGTGGCTTGGGAGTTTAGGAAAGCTGTAAGAAAAGACTTAATTGCATTTAAACCCAAACGTGTCAACCACATGGCCACCCCCACTTCTGCAATGTCAGGTGTTATCAAGCATTTGAAGATGAAAGGTATTTATATAATTAATAATAAACAAACAAAAAAATAGCTACGAATCCCAACCTGACCTAACGATGATGACAACAGTTAAAGGAAAATGTAAATACTTGTAAACTTACAGATAGATGAAAATTTTATAGAAATGAAGCAATGGGGTTTAAAGATTGTTACAAAATCAAAATTACATAAGTAAGTTCTGATTTTCTATAGTTCAATAATTGCACAGTGTCCACTGTATAACAAAGAGTAAGAATCTTTGTCTGTAGTATATTTCTTTAAACTTGCCGGGGCTGGCAGTTAAGTTGACCATGATGGCTTGGCAGTTCTCACATCGGCCTTGTCAGCAGTCTGGAGTAGTGCAGGGTTTGGGGTCAGCAGTCTGGAGTAGTGCAGGGTTTGATTTTGCATCAGTAGAGGGACTGGATCGGCCATGGCCTGTACTGTAGATCGCTCATTAGGACACAAGGAAGTGGCAGGTGCTTGGCGTAAAGTGTGCCATTAGTGTGCCGGTTCAAAAACAAAGAAAACTCCTCCCCTAAATCTCTATTGGACACTAAAATAATGACTGACACTCCAGATGCATGTCTTTCATACATGGAAAGTAGGAGGAGACGTATGATAGATGAGTGCAAGAAAAAAATAGAAAATAATGAATCAAAATAACATAGGTATGCACACAAGCATCGATATAATTATTGTACATAGTTCAATAATAATTCAACTTGACTAACCTTTCAAAACCATTTTTCGGAGTGGGGTTCTGGGAGAGTTTTCTGAACGATGTTTCTATAACAAATGCAAGCTTGACTCCGATCTTTGAGGATTATTTTGAAATGCACAAAGGCATACCGAGCCAGTCACGTGGGCAATCGGGCTAAATATCTTGTGAAATATTACAACTTGACTTAGTTGGTCGACCAAGATTGCCGACTATCGCTAGGAATCGCCAGGCCTCTGTGCAAGAGACAAGCTAATGGGTAGATGTGAAGCGTAAGATCTAAAGTCGGCCGCTTTGATGTGTCTAACAGTTTTAAGACACCTTGAGAATCTAAAGGTGAATGAAATGTTAGGAGGCCACCCCTCATGCTTCAAACTAGGAGACAATGTTTCACTGGTTAAATCTGAGAGAATGTTACTAGTCTAGATAATGGAGAGAATAATAATATGTTTAGGAGAGATTGGAGAAAATATTGCTATGTTTAGATATGAGAATGGAGATAGTTTTATTTTGGTTAGATAGTAGAGAGCATGAAAATGTTACTCTGGTTATTCAGGAGAGTATAGACTATAGAGAGAATATTACTATTGTTAGGACAGAATGGAGAAAATGTTCCTATGGTTATTCAGGAGAGTATAGAGAGAATGTTACTATTGTTAGGGCAGAATGGAGAAAATGTTATTATGTTTATATGGGACAGAATGGAGAGAATATTACTATTGTCAGATAGGAGAAAATGAATTTTATTGTTATGTTTAGATAGGAGAGACTGGAGAGAGTGTTACTATGGTTAGATAGTAGATAGTGGTTAAAATGTTACTATGGCTATACAGGAGAGTATGGAGATGATGTTACTATTGTTAGGAGAAAATATTACTATGGTTATATAGTAGAGAATGGAGAAAATGTTACTAATATTAGACAGGAAGAAATGGAAAAAATGTTACTAATATTAGACAAGAGAGAATGGAGAAAATGTTATTATTGTAAGATCTGAGAAAGTATTACTCTAATTAGATCAAACGAATTTTACCGTGGCTTCGTCAGGGAAAATGTTTAGAAAGAAGAACAAGCGTATGTGCTTGCTGTTGTCAGGGAAAATGTTCTATGGTTAGAAAGAAGAACAAGCGTATGTGCTTGCTGTTGTCAGGGAAAATGTTCTATGGTTAGAAAGAAGAACAAGCGTATGTGCTTGCTGTTGTCAGGGAAAATGTTTTATGGTTAGAAAGAAGAACAAGCGTATGTGCTTGCTGTTGTCAGGGAAAATGTTCTATGGTTAGAAAGAAGAACAAGCGTATGTGCTTGCTGTTGTCAGGAAAAATGTTCTATGGTTAGAAAGAAAAACAAGCGTATGTGCTTGCTGTTGTCAGGGAAAATGTTCTATGGTTAGAAAGAAGAACAAGCATATGTGCTTGCCGTTGTCAGAGCATTGACGGATGGCAGCCGCCTAGTCGAATTCGATTTTCGGTGCCAAAGAACTGTTTTTTTTTAAGCATTCACAGGCTTGCAACACTCCAGATCAGATTTATTGACTCATCCGACAGACTACTGACACCAGTCAAAGCCGGGCGTGTGGAGTGTTCTTCTCTACCACTCAGTCAGAAAGGATTTGTGGCACAATTTGAAACCTCACCCATTAATCAGACAGCAGTCGGTAACTAGCCTCGACCATTACGCGATAGTCACGTTGATTTATTTATTATTCCTGATATATTATACAGTCAACGTGCTTGAGAACGAGTGACATTTTTTTTTAAAGTGCACTTTGTAACTTCCTTATCTTCTAAAAACATTTTCGTCTTGAAATGAACGCCACAACATAGCAGATGACAACACTCAATAAATGAGTACTCACTTCTTTTCAAACTTCTTTCTCATCCATTTTGACGTACCAAATACCTTGCTGAGACAGAGACGCTTATATTTTCTCCTCAAATCAACATGAACTGTTGCCATGACAATGAACCGAATGTCACTTTGCACACTGTTATTTGAAAAACAAAAGAAAATAAATAATACATTCATTTACAATGATTTACTTATTTAGCCGAAATCAAAAGGAAAGAAAAGAACACGTAACGAGAGTTACACTTAAAAAGATCTCCAACACAGCATCGACACAATCTAAATTTAAGAGCCATGTCATTCCAGGATGTAATTTGCTCCACTGTGCTGTCTGGTCAGCCTATAATGACGTCACCGGACATAGTGCTGTATGAAAGTGAAGCAAGAACGAAACTCTCAGCGCAGACAATAGTTTTAAATTACATCTGTAGAGAATAATAAAATATATTTATCTTATAGCAGGGTGCAGTAAAATGAATAACTGGCAACTGATCATCAATGTGCCCTCAACACCACCCACCCATATGCATACACAAACAAAAAGAACAGTACTTATCTCTCCAGGATGATATTTATGGTCCCAGATACCAATTATGAAAACGTCTATGTTTTCTAGCAATTTTTATTGCTTAACAGAGGTAAGTCAACACAATGGAGGTAAGGTGGTAAGCATGTCTCAGCCCCCATAGATATTGTACATTTGCTCCCAGACTTTTCCTCGATAGAAAAATAATGTCAAGGGCAAGCCTACTGCCTTTCACTACAGTGTAAACAGGGAAGGACCGTTGACCTCAAGGGTTCCATCCACCCACTCACCCTTCCGCACAAGATCTATCCACTGCGTACTGAGCGTGGTGAATGGGTAAGCTACTTGACAGTAAATTAGGTAACTTATTTAGGAGAAAAGAGTTTCCTCTGATTTCTGTGTGGGTGTGCGCGCGCGTGCGTGCGTGTGTGCGTGAGTGTGTGCAGTGTTGGTTACCTTGATGTTTTATCCGAGCTTTTGTCAACCAAAAGAAAATGCAAGCCAATTTGTGACGATCAACTTGCATTGTTTACCACCGCGAGCAAATGAGTCACGTGATGCCGGAAAGCACTGCAGGCGACAACTGTCATTATTCTATTAAATATGTAAATTAAAATAATAGGTCTTCACTTTAAAGAGTATTTTATATTTAAAATTACAGTGAAACATTAATCGAAAACAATGAGTCACTGATTGAAGAAAATGGAAACTGAAGTTATTTAATGTTATTTGAAACAGCGTAATAATAAACTGTGATTAAAGTATGTTAACTTTAATTACCTTTTATAGCGAGGACTTCGATTAAGCAACTGCACTTTTAGATTAATTCTTAATCCAAAACAATTTTACACTTTTAAATTTAGTCCCAAGTAAGTCAGCATGCTTCTTACCGAGGAGTGTGTCTTTACATTTAGTTTGTCTGGAAAGTGTTGTATTATATATTCATTAGCAAGCACGTTACTTTACCAACAACTGTGCCTTTACATTTAGTTTGTCTGGAAAGTGTTGTATTATATATTCATTAGCAAGCACGTTATTTTACCGACAACTGTGCCTTTACATTTAGTTTGTCTGGAAAGTGTTGTATTATATACTCATTAGCAAGCACGTTACTTTACCGACAACTATGCCTTTACAGGTGACAAGAGGTGAGAGAAAAAATTGTAAGGGTTCCGTCAGTGATATTTTAAAACTGATTTTAACTGTTGGCCATTTTGAATCCCTCGCTCAATGACAGAAAGCCAAACAGAATGATACACTGACCGACCAGCAAGACTCCGCAGACAGAGTAACGCTTTCTTCACGTTTCGTGAACGCTTTCATCTTCCAAGCCTGCAACAATTTGCTGATTAGACATTATTAGTTATGGAATTATCTTAGCGGGACTTGTCTCCCTTTACTGTAGTCTAGGGAACCGACCACTCCAGATGGACGACTCAATATCAAAACTTCGCGAAGAAATATGTGTGGTATAATAATCGCTTTATTAACAATTTTCTTGTGTTTATAAACGCTGTTTTTAACCGAGCTTTTGCATTTGGCTACCAGATGTACACTGATCTGCTACAGTCAATTCATGGCACCTATCCACCACCACAAAAGGTGAGTCAATTTAGATGTGGGAGTCCTGTATGTGGTTTCTAAAGTCGGCAAGAGTTTCATCTCTGCTTTCAACTTTTACATGAGGACATCTCTGTGAAGCATAGCCTCCCGAACTGATGGACAGATAGTTGACAAATAGTCAGACAGGGAACATTGACATGAGGCCTTCCCTGTTAGGCAGATCCTGACGAAAGTAATGGACAGGCGGACAGTAACCCTTTACATTAGGTCACCTCTGTGAGGCAGTCTAAGAAAACACAGTTTCACAGATAGACAGAGAAACAGAGAGAATGATCATTTTCACGGATTTCACATTCAAGTGCAAGCGTCTATTGGGCTGTTATTTCTGGACACAAACATATAACGCAATGGTGTGCACATTCGTGAGCCTTTTGTCAGCTATTCTTAATTTTTTATTTCGATTCTAGCCCGTCGTTTGTTGTTTCCTGTTGTTGCTTTTTTTTCCCAATTCCTGATTTAAGGTTTTCACGTCCGATTCCCATTTCGATGACTGTACGCACAGGATAAGTGCCCGGTGTTGGAAAGAAGCTGTTTATTTTTGTAAACGACAACAACAACGACGACAGAGCACACACACACACACACACACACACACACACACACACACACACACACACACACACACACACACACAGAAGTATTTGTTTGAAATTGCGTTCTTTCTCCTCCCCTCCCCCGAAACTTTCCGAACAGCAGCCGATTGCTCATTATTTGGTCTCATTATTTGTTATTTTTACTGTAAGATTTTTATGGAAGCGTAAAGCACAACAGTAACCATCCTTTGAACCAAAAGAACAGATGAAAGACAACCCAAGAATTCGCCTAAAGTTGGGTTCAAACACTAGGCCTCTAGACCGGAAGGCCTTTGTCAGGTGTCGTGACTACGACTTCCCTCTTAATAACACATTTCATACGTGATTTTTGTATCAGGCTCACGGTTATAGGTTACCACCCATCTCCTCTTATGCACTCTCCCCACCCACAACATCCTAGTTGAAACCTGTAAACAAGATCGCTCACATGCGATTGTAATAATTTTGAAGGTAAAAGAGATTTTGAATGGTAATGCTGATGCAGCAATGTGGATATAATTATATTGTACAATGTACACTTGTCAAACCAAGGGAGATAAATATATATTATGCTACCGTTCCAAGTCGTGTTTTAACAACTGATCAGATTTACAGACAAGAGAAAATTTAATGGAAGTACCCCCATGCTTCATTCTTTTCCGCGGTCGCTAACTGAATTGGCGCCTTGCCGGCTACTGTCTGGCTGCCCGAAATCAATTGGTTACTATGGTAAATTCTCGGGGTAGGGTGGGGAGGGGGAGGAAACATAATTTCTTATTGCAAGTGAGTTGTCGGTTTTCATAATGTATTGTCTGTTAGGAAACATCATGTTGATTGCATTGAACCTTTAAAAGTCAATGTGATCAATGAAATTGTGAAATACACACACAAACACAACATACACGCTTGCGAACTGATGGATGTATTTTATGCAGGAAGAATTTGTATTTTTAATTTCGTTAATAGATTACGTTATTTTATTTAAAACCACAGTTATGAGGTACATAGTATTAAAAATAGTTTATTCAAGTCTTCACAGAGAAGGGATATTTTGATAGCTGTTTCAGGAAAACTGTACTTTGTAATACTATTCAATGCTATTTTACAATTGGAATGTTAAGATTCTCATTACCTGTAATTAGTTATGGATGATTAATTAAGAATAACAATCATAACCATTACCTAGGTGGCGTTGGCGTCACAAAGAGTTTATTTCCTTATTGGTCAACGAATATTCTCAGCAAATCATCTTTATCGAAGTTAATTAGAGAAACTGATTCTTTTCTCTTTCGTGTCCTTCACCACTTTGGCACTTTGGCAAACCTGTCTTATATGTTAAAACAACCATGCAACAATAACAACAAGGTAACTTTTAAACAAATAGCAATTTGAAGCATATCGAAAAGGCTTACAAACGTAACGAGCTATGCAACAGAAACTAAAACTGAAGTGTTCATCGTTGACAACATAACTGTACCGTTACATTCATTGTCGGTTTCACATAACAATCAAGTAGCATCTTGAGACACTGACACTTTAGAGTGGGGTTGGGGAGGGGGATTGAAAAAACTTTGCGTTGATGTTTTCTCGCTCACCTTCAATTTTAATCTTGCATTATGTCATGGGCGTAATAATTTGTTTCTCGGTTATTATTACTTTGTTTGTTTTTGCAAATATGAGTGACTAAATGCACACATACTGCCATCATCTGCAAGTCTTTTACATGTTGGTGAAGTTACACGCATTTACAATCAGAAACTACATTGATATATTTATCCTCATAAACAAAAGGGAGACAAACACTAAAATGCATGCGGATAGTGCGATCATTATTGAGAAACTGTATATAAAATATGTAGACTACGTGTAGCCATTGCGTAGCAGATGATTTAGCTGTCTAAAGAATAGTGTTGTCCTCGGTTGATCGTGAAATCAGATCTGGTTATAGTTGCTAAGTATATCTACATGTTGTCTGGACATTTTTTGTGGCATTCATTGTTGTAGTTGAGAGAGAAAGAGGGAGGGAGGGAAAGAAAGAGGGGAAGGTTAAAGAGAAAGAGATAGGGTAATGGGAGAGAGAGAGAAAAAAAGATGGAAGGAGAGAGAAGCTCGAATGGTTTCAGGAAAAAATATTTTTTTCATCAAACAAGCGGAAACGGAACCGGAAATGAAGCAAACAGCAAATATTAAGAGCTGAATAAAGACGAAGCAGAGCATAGCATGACACTTTCAAGACAACCAAATACCTTTACAGCAGGATATAGCATGGCACATTATAGATAAACAAATACCTTTACAGCAGAATATAGTATGGCACTTTCAAGATTACCAAATACCTTTACAGCAGAACTAGATTTTATTGCAGTTCATAACCAGATAATTTCCTGACTGTCAGATCTTACTGCTAGTTGCTTTCTATTCTTTAAAATCTGTTTTCTTCTTCTTCTTCGAATTCCAGTGGCAAACAGTTTTAAAAGAGTTTCCGCCTGTAACCTGAGGAATAGTTATTTAAAAATGGCAAGTTAAATATTTATAATGTGTGTTTGCCTCTTCAAAAAAACTCGATTCCCCACCACCACCACCACCACCAGGAATGGATAAAGACTTCGTTAATGAGATGCGTGCATTGAAGAAAAGAGGATGGTTTCAGTATTTTCAAGGTATCCACTATAATTACATTGTTTTCGCACTTTGAATTATGTCGTTTCAATAGTAATTGAGTGCGGTTGTCTAAATGGTAATAGCAACTAGACAGTTAAAAAGAAAAAATAATTAAATTATTAAAGAAAACGTGGAAAGGAGGGTTGAAAGTAGATATTTGTGATGAACTAGTCCACACTGTACACACCACACAGGACTGTGGACACAAGGCAGCTTACATCAGATCTATCATATTACCATCATTTTTAAAGCAGCAATTTACACTTTTACCATCATTTTTAAAGCAGCAATTTACACTTTTATCATCATTTTTAAAGCAGCAATTTACACTTTTACCATCATTTTTAAAGCAGCAATTTACACTTTTATCATCATTTTTAAAGCAGCAATTTACACTTTTACCATCATTTTTAAAGCAGCAATTTACACTTTTATCATCATTTTTAAAGCAGCAATTTACACTTTTACCATCATTTTTAAAACAGCAATTTACACTGTTACCATCATTTTTAAAGCAGCAATTTACACTTTTACCATAAATTTTAAAGCAGCAATTTAACCTTCACCATCATTTTTAAAGCAGGAATTTACATTTTTACCATAAATTTTAAAGCAGCAATTTACACTGTTACCATCATTTTTAAAGCAGCAATTTACACTTTTACCATCATTTTTAAAACAGCAATTTACACTGTTACCATCATTTTTAAAGCAGCAATTTACACTTTTACCATAAATTTTAAAGCAGCAATTTAACCTTCACCATCATTTTTAAAGCAGCAATTTACATTTTTACCATAAATTTTAAAGCAGCAATTTAACCTTCACCATCATTTTTAAAGCAGCAATTTACATTTTTACCATAAATTTTAAAGCAGCAATTTAACCTTCACCATCATTTTTAAAGCAGCAATTTACACTTTTACCATCATTTTAATGCAGCAATTTACCCTTTTATCGTCATTTTTAAAGCAGCAATTTATACTTTACCGACAATTTTAAAGCAGTACTTTACTCTTTTACCGACATTTTTAAAGCTGCAATTTACTGTTTTACCGTCATTTTTAAAAGCAGTAATTTACACTTTTACCGTTGCTTTTATAAAGCATTAATTTATGGATTTCATTTTATTTCACGCAAATACACATTGCACTGGGTTTGGTTTTTTTTGCCAAGCAGTAAATTAAGTGTACTTTTATTGTTATGCAGTGCTTTTCGTATAACGGTTCACTTAAACTTAAAGCTATAAGTTTCCTAGAGTATCGTTTTACGCCAAAGATTACTGTATTAAAAGAAGCCTTGTTAATTTCACTAAAATAGATCTACATACACTGCTGGCCACAACAACCGTGTATACTTCAAGCAGTAATATAGCAAAGGATTGATTTCTAACAGTAATTTAATTTATTTTTTATCTCGGCAATAATATTCGACTCGTTAGAGCATTGCGTCAACATTAGTTGGAGTTTCTGAGTCATCTTCATCCTTAGAAATATATTGCAGACGTTCCAGGAATGACCATCTAACCGCTTCCCCAGCTTTAAGTCTTAAGTCGAAGGTTTCCCTACAGCTTTCATACTCACCATCCGCGTCAGCGAAATTTCCTGAAGAACAATTAACGGGGATAGGGGTAGATGCACTGGAGAACACCAAACTTTAACATATGAAATAAAGATACACAAAAAGCCAACCGAAAACAACTTTTTTGTTCAAAGCTTTGGGCAGGAACAAACACGAGTCGCTTAATATAATATGTTCTCACGAAAGTATTTCATCTTTTATCGAGTTACTTCGCAAGTCATCATCATCGTTAGGTGCGCTCAGCCAGTGGTGAAGGAATGATGACGACAAGGAAACGAGGCGGTAAATAAGGTAGACGTGTGTTCTGCGTTACCAGGTAAGCTCGTCAGATGTGGTAAACTGAAACAACACAAGGAATGCTAATAGAAACAGAGTGTTATAAGCAAGGGGCGATTTGGCATTCAACTGAAACGTGTTCATGTGTGTGTGTGCGTGTGTGTGTATGTGTGTGTGCGTGTTTGTGTATGTATTTGAGTGTGTGTTTGTGTGTGCGTGTGTGTGTGCGTGTGTGTGTATGTGTGTGTGTGTGTGTGTGTGTGTGTGTGTGTGTGTGTGTGTGTGTGTGTGGCGTGCGTGTGTATCTGTGTGCGTGCGTGTGTGTGAAGGAAAAAGTTAAGGAGGATCCTTTCCTTTAAAAGTTTTGAAAAAAAAAAATAGGGAACAACATTTCTTTTCAGCATTAAAACATTCTAGCAAATTATGATAAATCTTACCAAATGTTTTCTGATATGTGGCCAATTTGGGGTCCCATGTCTCGAGAGCCAACTGGGGTTTTATGTTTTTCTTTAAGCGCATCACTGCAGTAGCTAGAGTTGGTTTTCATTACAATTTGTAAGTAAAAGTATTAAAAGTATCTAACAACGGTAGTTAGAATGTATATTTATGAAACATGGTGTGACACCTCTGGGTACCCTTCACTCATTATGGTTATTATTTATTAATTAATAACACATAACTAATTACAAGAGATCGAGAATCTTAATTTATGGTTTTTAAAATTCTCCAACAAGACCAACATGTCTCTAACTTGGCGGGTTATAAGGCTGTCGTAAAACTTTACTCTTTACACAATAATAAGATAGACGTTTTACTGTCACATAATATTTCTGCAGATGGAAACTTCTTACTGAAGGAATGATAACTATCCGTTTTTTATTTATATTTAATGAATCTCTACCCACCCACCATTACTACAACATAAGGTTTTAATATATGTGCAAAAAGGTTAATAAATTTAACAATAAATTTATTAAATCAACAATCAAAAGGTCAACTACAACCTATGAATATAATCAAAAGACAATTGACATTTACATAATTTCACAACAATGTTTGATTAGCGCTAGACACTAATTCAATTTATCTTAGCACAGACATCAGCAGTTAAATTAATACACACACACACACACACACACACACACACACACACACACACACACACACACACACACACACACACCACACACTCACACACACACACACAAACAGGAACAGGTTCACAGATATGGCTTCATCATAGAAATGAGAGTGGAGTTTCAGAGAGATAATTATAGTCAATGTACATAACCTTTTCTATGATGGCAGTTGTCACTGGAATTCACAGTCACGCGGTTTGAAGCAAGCCACTTTCTTTCTTATTAGATGACGGTCCAACGTACCCTCTATAGGCACGTTACACAATTATCCCAGAATCTTCAATGCTCTCACAAAGCACACCATAAGGAATATTCCAGAATCTTTGTGTGTGCTACACAAACACACCACAAGAATGTTAAAAACAACTTCATGAATTCTCAAGACCAAAACTCAAACTTCAATTTCCGTCATATTAGCTCTCAAACAGAATTCACATGAATTAACTTACAGCAATACGTTTACAATAAGTTGAATGACAACGTAGGATACATATACACCAATATAATCTGGTAGAGTACAGTAGTTACTGCAGTCTGAACAGATACAAGGTTACAAAATACCAAAGCATCAAAAGCGTCAAATGCTAAAAGGCATGCTTTTCTCTGCAAAAGTCAAATTAAGGACAGTTCTAAGTTTCAGGCATATTTCATCTCTAAATCTTTCTCTCATACCCGCATTCTCAAATTACAAATCCTGCAACAATATTCATTAGTCTGATAAACATGCAGCATAAGAAATATAGCATGGATAAAAATTCACAAATATAATGTACAACATAATCAAATTAGTGAACATTGAAATAATGGTTCAGTTATATAAACGTTCTCCAATTCAAATCATAGATCGAGAGCAGCATGTTGGAGAAGAAAGTGGGTGGATGTACGCTCACTAAATATAGATATAAAGACGGATTTGTCTTCTCCTTTAGTAAGACGTTTTCCACCTACAGAAATATTGTGTGACGGTAAATGTTGTCTTTAATGTTGTGGAAGAGAAAAACGTTTACAGCGCCTGCATATCCGCCAAGTGAGAGAGATGAGTGGTGCCTTCTGGAGAATTATTAATAACATAAATTAAGATTCTCATCACTTGTAATGAGTTATGGGTGATTAATTAATAATAATCATAACCATTAACTAGTGTGGCGTAGGCATCACAATACTAATATAAATTATTAAAGTAACCCACGGTTTTATTTCTTTCGGTTACAGGAATCAAGTAATTGTTTCCGCTTGTTCGCTCCCACTGTATTTATTAAATTATGTTTCAGTTAATATTTTTTCTAATATAATACAGTTTCCTGACAAAATAAAAATTATATATTTAGTTTGAACAAGGGACCCTTTCTGACAACCACTCACCGCTCGTAAATAGACAATACTGTTTATCTATGTTTCTAGCCTTTGCATTATCAGGCAGCGTTAGCCAGTAAATGCCAGATTTTGAAACCCGCCATTCTCACCCGGCACACACAACGGCAATGAAGTGCTCTCAGTTTTTTCACACGTCTGCATAATTAAACTGGACAGACGGAAGAGGGCCTAGGGGAGATAATTTATCAGTAAGATATGCCAAAGTACAGCATATTTATTTTTTTAAATGACAGAATTCACGTTCAAGTGTGCATGTGTGTGTATATATATGTAGTGGTAGGGGGGTATTTTTGTCTAGCTCTAGCCTAAACATTGATTATATTATAATTATCAACAGCTTAAATTAGATCGTATTAGAAATAGGTTGTATGATATCGTGTTTGGGGATAGACGCTGATATTGCAAATTGAAGATGGCTCCTAAAAGTACTGTTAAGGAGAGAGACACTTGTTAGAATGAAGATGCTTTCTAACAATACCGTGCTTTAAATCAGAGAGTGGGTTACAATTAGCGATGGCCTTCTATAATACCCCACCACCACCACCACCACCATTTTTTTGTTGTTTTGTTTTAGGGCATCTGCGATGGCCTTCTAAAAATATCCCACCACCACCATTTTTTTGTTTTGTTTTAGGACATCTGCGATGACCTACAAAGGAAAAAATTAGAAATGCTGAGGAAATGTACTAGTGTACAGTGAATATTAAGCGTGTTGGATATTGTTCTGAATTATTTCCCTTCTGAATTACTTCCTTTTCCTTCCCCTCCCACACGCTTATACATTAATTTACAAGAACAGAGTCAGTACACATCTTTAAATCAGAACTTGAACAGGTTAGCTTGTGAATTATATACACTGCAAAATTCCAGCTATCATACACACAGCAAAATTACAGCTAATACACACAGTAACATTCCAGCTATCACACACAGCAACATTCCAGTTATCACACAGCAACATTCCAGCTATCACACTCAACAATTTCCAGCCACAGCGATTGCCTGTTGCTGTCTTCCTGGCACTTTTATTACAGTTTAAAATTTTCACATAACCGTGGGATAATGCAGCTTCGATTTCCACTTTTATTGCTGATCTGAAGAAAATGCTTGTAAAGAATTTCAATTATCCTTTTGTGTGTCTGTATGTGTGTGATTGTGCGAGTGATAGGGAGAGAAAACAAAGACACATAGGGAAACTTCTATAATCCACTTGTTACATGCAAACTATTTTCTCTCTCTCTCTCTCTCTCTCTCTCTCTCTCTCTCTCTCTCTCTCTCTCTCTCTCTCTCTCTCTCTCTCTCTCTCCCTCTCCCTCTCCTCTTCCCACATACGCAACAAATAAATGCCAGTTCTCTGTTCATACTTTAAGTGAATGCCGACATGTTCAAAACTCAGGGTTCAACCTTGTTAAGAGCCATCTTGTACGCCGTCACGGCGTAATGCTGCGACTAATAAATTAAAATAAAAACCCGTTTATTTCAAACCGAGATCCTTTATCAAAATTGTACACCTACAATGTCTAATGCTCGACGTATTTAGTTTATTCAGCACCGTGAAATGGCCTGTACATGCGCATGCGCACATATCATTAACGGAAACAATCCAGATTACTACGGCTTCTTGGCTGTGGGTGTCGAGAAGAAAAATTAGGTTATTGATGGATTACTAACTTTGGGAGATCATTATTTTATGTTGTTGTGGTGGTAATAGAAATAGTGAGAGGAATGAGTGGTGTATGCTGGAGAATTATTAATAACACAAATTAAGAGTCCCATTACTTGTAATTAGTTATGGATGATTAATACTAATCATAACCAATGCCTAGGATGGCATTGTGTCACAAATAGTTATATAAGTATTCCCTTAAAAAAATGTACCAAATATTCTGCTCTTAAAACACGGTATCGTACAGTCTGTAGTAAAACAGTATCATACAGTCTGTCCTAAAACAGTTTCATACAGTCCATCATAAATCATCGTATCATACAGTCTGTCCTAAAACAGTATCACGCAGTCTGTCCTAAAACAGTTTCATCCAGTCTGTCCTAAAACAATATCATACAGTCTATCCTAAAACAGTTTCATACAGGCTGCCCTAAAACATTATCATACAGTCTGTCCTAAAACACGATATCATACAGTCTGTCCTAAAACAGTTTCATACAGTCTGTCCTAAAACATGATATCATACAGTCTGTCCTAAAACGATATCATACAATCTGTCCTAAAACAATATCATACAGTCTGTCCTAAAACAATATCATGCAGTCTGTCCTAAAACACGATATCATACAGTCTGTCCTAAAACACCGTATTGGACAATCAAATATACAAATAACAAATACAATGAAAAGATTATTTGACATCAATATTTCCACGAAACCACGTTTGAATAATTTTAATATTTATACAGTCCTATATCCTAACACACAATTCAATAGATTAGTACCAATATAAATCTCATGATCATTCTTATCATAGAACAGAAATGGAGTTATAGAGAGATAAGCGATAATAGTTTGTACATAACCTTGTCCATGCTGCAATAGTCTTTTTTGTGCTTTAGTAACAATGTCACAAGTTTTTTGTTTACAATAGAATTGTCAGTTCTTCACGTGCTCCTCCAGAACGCTGTAGAATGTTCCACAAGTTGCTGTTCTCCTGAGACTAAACTGGGCGCTCAATCGCCATATTAGTTCGCTCACCCAGACACCAGTGTAGCAATTTCCAGTAATACTTGAAATTCCACTCTTGCTGACATACTTTTACAGCAGTGTATCCTTACACTTACAAAGCTGAGATACAGAGATTTCTCGAATTTACCATAACTAATCACAAATGATGAGAATCTTAATTTGTGTTATTAATAATTCTCAGATTCAGTTAAAACAGTGGAAGGCTGCTTATTCCCATTAAGCTAATGACCAGACTTCTTGCCACTCCAAATTCAATGTGATTAGACAATAGAATTCTTTACAGCAGGTAAACTTTTGATCTCAGCCCATTTTCTGGTCTCGTTCCTGTAAATCTTATCCATTGGATAGTAAAAACTACTCATCCAGTTGGAACTGGTTTGGATTGCATCAGCATATTCTCAACTCGAATTGTTTACTCCAACTCTGACACTTACAAAAATACCATCATAAGGAATGCCCAAGGTCTGGACACTTCATCAATTTCATAATTTATATAACAATTAAGTCTAGAAATAGGGATAGGCAAATTTACTCTGCCACAATATGTATGGCAGTAGATAAATGAGATACATGTAGCATTAAAATCTTAATTGTATTAGATTGGCTATTAGATCCGTGGTTCAAATAAAATTTACATAGTTTTCTGGCTTGGTGAAACAGTGTTATACTTTAAAACTACAACTTTCATAACGTTAAGATAGATAGATAGATAGATAGATAGATAGATAGATAGATAGATAGATAGATAGATAGATAGATAGATAGATAGATAGATAGATAGATAGATAGATAGATAGATAGATAGATAGATAGATAGATAGATAGATAGATAGATAGATAGATAGATAGATAGATAGATAGATAGATAGATAGATAGATAGGAAAGTGTAAGTGGATTTGGGTTAGACTTTCTGGAAGCAGTTTTGTCTGGGCAGCTATGTCTGCTCATTTACTAGCACTTGACTGGACTCGCACGGAGAGAAAACGTATGTCAAATGGAAAACGTCTCAATATTTTGTAATAAAAAATACCATATTGGTACATATGTTGGATAGACCTAACAAAGTTTTCCTTCAAAGTCAGTTGCTAGCTATGAAAAAGGGACGGCCATGATCCATTGGAGTATAAGACAGACGGGCTGTCGAGTTATCATTCATTGATAAAACTGGCCAGACAATGGGGGTGTGAGATTGTTAGATTTAGGTTCTGGCCGCTTCCATCTTCGCTGCCACGCCGGGCACTATTGACAAAGGAAAGGGGGGGGGGTCTTCCCAGAGAAGAAGTATTTTATTATATTTATAGAGTCCTAGCCAGAAGGAGTGAAAGTGAAAGAGTTTTAACTATTTGTCAGCTCGTGTGTGTGGAATATTTTCTGTGTGTCTTTGTCCTCAATGGTGGCATGCTTTTTCTTATTTTCATTTATTAAGGGACCTCTGATGGTTGCCCATGCAACCCACTTTTATAGTGCAATCCCGGACTAAACATATAAAGCTGTGAGTAGTGAGTAAGACTCACGAGTATTCTTTTTTTCTTCTCTCGTGGTCATCAGTTCCAACCCTGCGCCATTCAACCCCTGATCTTGAAGTTCGTTGCTGTTGTGGCTGATTAATTTCTTCCTAGCGACTACTTCCAATGGTCGTTGATTTCTGGGATTGGCTCTCGGCCAAGTGAGGGTTGACATAAAAAGTTGCTGGTGATGAATAGAGATAAACCTTCTTCGTCACTGTCTGTCCTCATCACTGTCTCACGTAGGATTACCTCTTCGTCACTGTCTGTCCTCATGTAGGAATACCTCTTCGTCACTGTCTGTCCTCATGTAGGATTACCTCTTCGCCACTGTCTGTCCTCTTGTAGGATTACCTCTTCGTCACTGTATGTCCTCATGTAGGATCACGTGGCAGAAGTGTAATACGCAAAGTAAGAACGTTTCAGCTTGTCTGATTGGTTCTTACTCTTTTTTCTTCTCACAGTGAGTAAGTTTATGAAAGAAATGAAATCACGCCATGCACGTGAAGAATGTGAAATTCCGAGAGCATATCGAGTAATTTTGCCATGTTGTTGCCACATGACATCCTTCTCTTTCACTTTTCAGAAGGTTCTTTAATGTGGTCACATGCACGTCACTTGCACACCGAAGGGACCTAATTTATTATCTTATCCTCTTCATCAGCCATGACGTTCACCACCGTTCGTTCACAAAGAAAATAAAGTTTGGTGATTTATCATTATTTTTTGTTATGAATGACGAGTCCCTAGAACAACGAACTCTTAGAGTTAACGAGACAGTACTATGCCAGTCCTTTGCACTCTCCACCCCCTCCCTCTCCTCAGCCTTCTCAGAAAGTTAAAGAGGAAGACTTTAAAAAAGGAAAATGTAGATAGAAAACTAGCAAAGAACCTCAGGAAGAAGTAAGAGGGGATTAAATAAAGTCAGGATTGGCAAATTGCCAGCATTGCTGACACTGACATTTCCACATTGACGCCAGCCGCTGCGTGAAATGCCTCAGACTTTCCAGCATAAGCCAGCCGTTTTCCATTCATTCAGGACGCTTCCTCCATCCCCTTCACACACACACACACACACACACACACACACACACACACACACACACACACACACACACACACACACACACCACGCGCGCAAGAATAAAATTTCTTCTTACCACGGTCACTATATGCTCCTGTTGAGTTTTCGGTACCCTTGTTTATTTCATGATGCTTTATTATTATTCTCCTATCCCTCTTTGTTTAGTGTCTAATCAATGTTAAAAATCACCCAATTAACTCGTGAAAAGATTTAGATAGATAGATAGATAGATAGATAGATCAAATGAAATTATATTTTGGGGGTATCTAAACTGTTTACAATGAGCTCAGATTATGAGACAGTTAAAGAGGAAAATGCCATTGATGTGTCAGTATGAATTTGCCCCTATATAAACTCCAAGAAAGAGCTGCAATGGATTGTGGCTCACTGTAGTAGTTACGAGCGACTTTTGTTCACAAGTGCTCCTGAAACTCTTAAAGAGAAGATTCAAAGTCAGTTCAGCAAAAACAAAACAATCAACCACCATCAATACCACTACCATTAACAACGGCAAGAGAAAAAAACAACAACAAAGAAACAAGTTATCAAATCATGACTATAACTACAAACACAAAGCATAGTCTTAAACTTAAGAGACCTGAGAAATCCAACTCCAAAATTCATATATCTGAAATAGTCTGATACAATATATGTCTCACTTGTTTACTTTTACTCATAAAATAAAATATTAAACAATTGCTCAATACTTTCTGACTGTGGCGAGAACCATACAATCACTCTATATTTTCAGAGACTATTGACGGTTCAAACACTTCGGGTCACTAACATGTTGAACTTCATCTAACATAGCGACAGACAAATTAGCTGACGTGCCTTGAGTTGGCGAACGTTATCTTTCCCTTTAATTATTTATGACTTATAATATCCACATATCTCCAGCTCAGAACCCCCAGCCAACTCTTCCTGGTCACACTAACAAATTAACCAAACTGTGGGTTTAAGATAACAAGAACAACAAAATTTAAAAATAATAAAAGGAGAACAATAGAATTCAATTTCCGAAAACACAGGTCAACCGAGACCGTTTATGTACTATCCCGCTTTTAATGTTAAATTAACAATAATAGTTCATCTGGTCAATTATGGATTGCATAGTCCAGACACTTAGCATGTGGTCGATGAATAGAGATGAGTTTGTCATTGTTATTTCCTCGTGCAATACTTCTCGCCCTTGTCAATGACGTCATGTCGATGACCATGAGTTCGTGACAGGAATAAGGTGGGCATTTCAGAGGGAATATCAGCTCAGCAACAAGTCAAGACATAAGATGAAAGAAGGCCAGCTGAAATAAATGCATCTCGCTGTCTCAGCTGATAAAAATGAACAACATTAGGACTTTGTGGCACAGCAATAGACAACTCGTACAATTTCACGTCATTAAATGTTAGCTATGTGCTAACTTATACTTTACAAAATCTCATCATGGAAAAAATATTTACAAATGAAACAATAATATTTACATTTACTCATTTACTTGAATCTCTCAATAGATACAAACATAATCAATGAATGGTTTACATTAAATACTCGTTGAATGATTAATCCCAATCTCCCATTTACATTTATTTGCTACAAATTATTTTACAATACATAATGCATAGCGCACGCCATTTGCTTATTCAATTTCATGATCTATACATACAGCATGAATTATTACTAGCACCACACAACCTTCTCTGGAAGATATATGCCTTAGTTGCTTACAACAATCATTAATAAAAATACATGAACATTCTGCACGACATTTTCATCAATAATATATAACAATAATTTCTGAGAAGTCAATATATTTACCGCTCGCAGAAACGTGCAAAACCTTCCTTCATCAATGCAATTTCAACCCTTCTATATGGCGTGGGAGCGGTGCGTCTGTCTATGCGTGGGACATAGATGAATAACTCTGGGTCAAACTACAAGCTCCTCGCGTCATTGAACGGAACGCAAATGTCTATATAAGGGCATATTTGCATAATCGGCCACACGACTTGACCGCCGTAACTAATAGTTACGAAATACGGATTATTAATAGAGGAAATAATAGAACGTAAAGAGTATAATTTGCCAATGGTTCAAAAACATCACACAATATAATTAATCATAGACGGTAAGGCACAAGACGGTCTTTAGAATGAAACGTGCCTATTTTGTTTATTTATATCAGATGTCATTACTTTAGGCGGACGGTTATATATAATTTATCTCACGTACGTGTGCAATAAATCAGTGACATCTAATTCTGATTATTTTTTAAAATTCTAATTGCTTTTGCAATTCTGTTTCTTTCTGTAATTTTTCTTATAGTAGTAGTTGTACTGCAATTATTATTTTAATATTATTATTGCACTTTACATCCTAGAGATTTTAAGTGCTTGGCTGAATGGGTGTATTTATGTATTTGATTTAATAGGATGTGTGGGAGATGTGTTGTCCGTGTATTAATAGTCGAGCAAGTGTACGCGTGTTTTTGTACGTCTGTGTGTGTACGTCTGTGTGTGTGTGTGTGTGTGTGTGTGTGTGTGTGTGTGTGTGTGTGTGTGTGTATGAAACACTCCATAAAAGTGAAGCGAAGAGTAAGGACTTCCACCCACCCACCATATATCGGTGAGTGCAGATTACAAAACTTTTCCAAATTTTAGTATAAGTTTATTTTGACCAAACTTAAAGTTAAATCAATAAACGTGCGACTGCGGTATATACAGCAAAATAAAAAGTTGTTCTTAAAATGCAACCACATGAGCCTAAAATTCTCACAAACAAATATTTTTTTTCATATTAAAAATAGACAGTTTTTAAAGCGATTTATATATTTACTTATCTGTTGCCGTATTTAGTATTATGAAGAGATTAGAGAAACACCACAAAAATGAATTGTACATACTGTTTACCTTTAACGTCTAAACAGCTTTCTTAAATTAACCTGTCTAGATTGACTAGCCAATTGTAAATTAACCTGTCTAGCATGACTAGCCAATTGTAAATTAACGTGTCTAGCATGACTAGCCTATCTTAAATGAATCTGTCTAGCATGACTAGCCTCTCTTAACTTTTCTAGTATGACTAGCCTGTATTAAATTAACCTGCCCAGAATGACTAGCCTATCTTAAATTAACTTTTCTAGTATGACTAGCCTGTATTAAATTAACCTGCCCAGAATGACTAGCCTATCTTAAATTAACTTTTCTAGCATGGCAAGCCTATATTAAATTAACCTGCCTAGCATGGCTAGCCTATGAACCTTTCTAGCACGACTAACCCATCCTTAATGAACCTGTCTAACATGACTAGCCCATCCTTAATGAACCTGTCTAACATGACTAGCCCATCCTTAATAAACCTGTTTAGCATGACTAGCCCATTATTAATGAACCTGTCTAACATGACTAGCCCATCCTTAATGAACCTTTCTAGCACGACTAACCCATCCTTAATAAACCTGTCTAGCATGACTAGCCCATTATTAATGAATCTGTCTAACATGACTAGCCCATCCTTAATAAACCTGTTTAGCGTGACTAGCATATATTGAGATAAATTGCTAGGCTATATTGCGCAGTGCACAGTTATAAATAGAAATGCATCAATCATAAAACAAAAGCCTCTTTTTTTTCTGCAAAGGCCAAGTTTGATCAGCGCCAATGTATTGCAGCTTAACATAAATCTTTTTTGTTGTTTAGATGGATTTCTTAGTGTGTGTATGTGTGTTTGTGTGTGTGTTAATGAGTGAGTGAGTGTGTTTGTTTGATTGTGTTTACCGATTTCTGAATTCATGCATTCCGCCCCAAAAATACAAACAAAACAAACACAACAACAACAAAAAAATAATAAATAAAAAATAAAATTATATTATGCAGGGTAGTAAGACTGTACCTTGCAAAAACATTATGTGATATTTGTATAGTAGAGTATGACTATAGATACTAGTTTCGTGTGCCACACTCACTCTATGCACTGCAGCTTAGGAATACACACAGTCACAAAGCGACGTGACTGGTGCAAACGCTTGATAGATAACGGCCTGCCTCTAGTCACACTCAATCACATTAGATAAATGTAGGTTCATCCACCATCATCGTTACACTCATTCACACTAGGCAGGTGTAGGCTTGCCCCACCCCCACCCTCCAAATACACTCAATCAGACCTAGACAGGTGTAGATATGAAAAATAAGATGAAAAGTTTGATGTCAACTAATGACATTTAATATGTAGCAAAAAGCTAGATTGAAATTGCTAACTGTCTCAAAGATATTAAAACAAAAACATAAACAAAACAACGTTACAGTTATTGCAGTACAGTCAACGTCCGTGTAAATAATGTTTTAACCCAAGCTATAGCATGTGAGTTTACTCACTCATGTCTGCATAAGTTACTGCAGTACAGTCAACGTCCGTGTAAATAATGTTTTAACCCAAGCTATAACATGTGAGTTTACTCACTTATCTCTGCATAAGTTAATGAGAGTGAACAAATTTACGCTCTCAACTCGCAGTGTTTTCATCTGCAGCTGGGAAAATGAGTCTGTAGAGTGTTATCTCTTCTGTGGATAACAATTCTAGAGCTATGGTAGTCGGATAGACTGGATAGAGTAGATCTTCCCAGAGAGGACTGCTAACTGAGGATAGCTTGGGCCTCAATGAGTTAGAATGCTAGAATAGTCGCCTCAGTAATAGGTAAACTAGAATTAGCAATTGTGGTTAAATACACAAATGTACAATACACTCCAAAGAAAGAGTGAACATTGAAATAACTCATGAGAAAGTAGAAATGGTTTACAAAGTAAATTTATATTCATCTCAATAGAAAGAACATTCTCCCATACGTAGAAATTTGTTTAAAATTAAATTACAACAGTCGTAAAATACAACGTATTTAATCTTACCTTATGGTACGATAAAATTACTCGGGGCAAGCATTTTTGAGTGTCCAATATATACTTTAAAGGGCATCGTCTGTCTGTTTAAATCTGGGGATTTCCAAGAAAAGTAAAATAATGTGTAAAATCCAAACCTCCTACTACAACAGTGCTAGTAAGTACGAAAAGAAAAAAAAAGTCACTGATCTGATGTAGGTCACCCCACGTGATAGTTATTAACCAGGATCAGGAGAGAGGAAAGGGGAAGGAGAAGGAATTTTCTCAACATATATTATATATATGTAACTCTTTTACCTAGAAATTTTTCTTTCTTCAAATTTTTCTATTAAGTGTTATTATATCACAAATTCATTAATCAGTATTGTAGCATTGGATAGTGGGTCTATATCTTGCAAGTAACATTTCCAAACTTAAAAAGTAAATGATAGTCATATTTGTCCAATAAGATCAGCTTTCACCTGAAGTTTTAAAGAAATTTCTTTATATATATTCACTTAAATTCCGATGATTTCATAGGTGGATAGAAGTACACGACTCCCAGACACCTGCCACTGATCTGTTTATAGAGCAACTCTTCAGATAAGTACTTGACCCCACAGACATCTGCTACTGATCTGTATATAGAGCAACTCTTCAGAGAAGTACTTGACCCCACAGATATCTGCCGCTGTTCACTACAAGGATTCGCTTCAAAGTACTCGGTCCCACAGACAGATCTTAGTTGATCTATACAAGTCATCCCTTCAGGGAAGTATTTGTCGTATCAAAGAGAAGTAACATCACTAAGTGGGGTTTTATTATCGAATGAATTTTGCTTGTTGTAGGTTGGTTGTTGTTTGTAGGTTTTGTTGTTGTTTGTAGTTGGTTGTTGTTAGTAGGTTCTTTGTAGGTTGTTGTTTGTAGTTGTTTGCTGTTTGTAGTTGGCTGTTGTTTGTAATTGGTTGTTGTTTGCAGGTTGGTTGTTGTTTGTAGATTTTACTTTTTAAGCAGAGAAGAACCACACGATCGTTTCCATTTCCCCAGATATAAACTCAGCTGACAATATGCTTTATTTTATTTTTTAAATTTAAAACTTTATCTTGTTATTGACTTTATTGGCTCTGTAAACAATTAAACTGAACTATGACTATTTCTACCAGTTCACCAACTACTTTCGGACATCATCAAACCTATTAACACTCTGCAATATACTCAATAACCACATCATTACCAATCAGATACAACCAGATCATTACTTATCCGTTGACGACGAATTATGGCCATTACTAGGACAAATATTTCCAACCTGTGACGGGCACGCCACTTAGTTAATGAAAATGATTATTATTATTAATTAATCTTTCATACCTAATTGCAAGTGATGAGAATATTAATTTTATTATTAATGATCCTCCAACAGACACCACTCACCTATCACTTGGCTGATGTGTGGGCGCTGTAAACGTTTTCTCTCTTCCACAACATACAACAACATTTACGGTCACATAATATTTCCGTGAGTGGAAAATGTCTTACTAAAGGAGAAGACAAATCCGATCTTCCTTGTTACCTAAAATCGTCACTTACCATTCATATAAACTTCTTAAAGAGAAATTCTTCTATTAAATGAATATGCGACACACCAGGTATTAATTCTAACTTTATCATCCCCTTATTAGCCAGTCTATTATCTATGAATAATTAACACTCTTTAACAAACATATTAATCTGGTCATTACCTAATTAATTATTAATCATTTCTTTATCACCCTTCTATTATCCAGATCATGATTTATTGTTTGGTCAACCTTTGTTGTAATGTTTTAATAATTAGAAAATTATATTTCAGTTATGAATACTTTGCTTGCCAATGAATACTAACTTTGGCTTTATCTTCTTTTAATTCTTTCAATATTAACTCATTATATCCAGGTCATTGCATGATATTATGAACCCCTTCTTTAAACATTCTCATTATTGAGGCCATTCCTCCCATTTCTATTGTATTAACCTTCTCAATTGACCGCACAGTACCTACCCCCACTAACTCTTTCTTTCTAAATCTTCTATTAGCCATGTTGCAGCAAACAAATGTAATCATCAAGACCAGTCTGAAAATGACCAAAGATTCCCCCCCCCCACTCACCCCACACCCTGTGCAGTGCCTTCTTAATGCATGGGCACGCTGGGCAGTTGCCCAGGGGTCTCAGGAGCATAGACCCCCCATGCTAATCTATGTATGTTTTATTCCTGTGAGTGGTTGCGTAGGTAAGGACCCCAGTGCACTGCTTTGCCCATGGGCCTTTAATGCTGTTAAGATGGCCCTGGCCCCATGCACATTTTCTCGTCATAAGGAAGTAGGAGGACAAATGCAGGCATCAAAGCGTGTAAGACTTGTTGGCCTTGCAAAATAGATGTGTCACTTGCAGCAAGAATGGCCAGGGTGCTGAACTTGTCTTCACAGGCAGACAGCACTTTTTACTCCAGTACACAATTTAAATGGTCGGAAATTTCTTATTCTTAGGGGAGACAAAACAAAACAAAAAAAGGGACAAAACTCCACAAGCATCCACCACAGAGCTACACGCGGGTGGTACGTACTGCAGTTGTCAGACTGAAGAGTGACTAGTTTCCTGTAACATTTGGAGAATACTAAGATGCCGTCCCATGATTGTGTACGTGATACTTTCATATCTTGGTTACAGACTGGGGTGAGTGGGGAGAGGAATCTATGTTGTTTTATTTTTAAACAACATTGTGAAGTCCTTTATAGTGTCAACTATTTCTTGCATGAATAATGAAAACAGTAACCGGCTGCAGCTGACAAAGGATGGACAAGACAGTAAATTTTATGGACACATTGTTGAAGCTAGACACCACCAGTTTCGTTCAAAATCAGACAATGGCAAACAGTACTAACATTGATTAAACTAACACGCATTAGTATCGTTATTTCATTAATATGAAACCAGAGCTATCATGTGTAATTCAGAATCAGCTTCTTTTTTGGACGTTTGGACGTAGGGTTCGTGACTTATCTCTGCTGAAGACGTGACTATAAAAGTATGCATGTGATGACTTGAATGAAAGTATGCATAAAGAATCGTGACTATAGGAGTATGCTTCTGAAGATGTAAGAATAGAAGTATACATATAAACACGTGAAAACAGAAGTATGTTCGTGAAGACGTAAGTATAGAAGTATACATATAAACACGTGAAAATAGAAGTATGATCGTGAAGATGTGGATTGTAGCAGTATGCATGTAAAGACTATAGAACTGCGCACCGTAAGATGTGACTGTAACAGTATGCACTTGAGAGTGTGAAGTATGTAAAGCCATTACTTAAAAGTATACACGTGAAGACGTGACTGTAAAAGAATGGACGTGAAGAAATGATTATAGAAGTAAGCACACAAAGACGTGTGTGTAGAAATATGTAAGTGAAAAGGTGACTCTATAAGTATTAATGTGAAGACGTGATTATAGATGTGCATTTTAAGACAAAATTCTTCAAACATACACGTGAAAACATGACTCGAATTAGGTAATGAAGACTAGACTTTATAAATATTCACGTGAAGACCAGACTGTAGAATTGGTTTATGCAGATTGAACATATAAATACATGTGAAAATATGACTGTGGAATTAATATAAATATTCACGTGAACGGTGCAGACCAGACGTAGAATTAAGTCATGCAGACTGGACATAAAAATACAAGTGAAAATATGACTGTAGAATTACGTCATGCAGACTAGACTTTATAAATATACACGTGAAGATATGACTGTAGAATTACGTCATGCAGACTAGACGTTATAAATAAACACGTGAAAATATGACTGTAGAATTAGGTCATGAAGGCAAGACTATATGCATGTGAAGATGTTAATAAAGAAACATGCACTTAAAGAAACAGAACACAACAATCTGGTCTGATAGAAATCTAGCCCAGCGTCACGGTTAGGTAATAACTATAGATATTGATATCGTATGCCACTCTCACTTCCCTCAAACCTTCAGCTTAGACATAATCACAAAATGATATACTGGTTGCATACTGTGGCGCGGGGTGGGTGGGTTAAAAAGATGTTATCGGAAACCTTCACGCGGCCCACCACACGTCCATTCACACTTCAGTGGTGTTAGGTGTTTCAAGTATTTGACAATTGAAATAATATTTTGGACATTAAAAATCACAAGACAAGACACCCACCCACCCCCATTAAAACCCGACCTGACATAAAGACAAAATTTAGAAGAAAAGCGCAAATACTTTTAATCTTAGGGGTGGATGAAAACATTATAGAAATGAGTAATGGTGGCAAAAAGAATTATAAAATTAAATCATGATGTCGCGAGTGCATTTGAGTGTTCAATGTCCACTGTCCACAGAGTGAGAATTTTTGTATTTTTTTTTAAAAACTGGTCTGGCGCCGACTAGGTACACTGATGGCGTAACGGTTTCGAAATCGACCCGGTCAGTTAAGCATGTAGTGCAGGCTGTTGGCTCAGTGCCAAAAGTGACTTCGAAACCGTTACGCCATCAGTATGGGCACACTGGACAGTTGCCCGGGAGCCTCACGAGCACAGGGGCCTCGTGCTAATTTTTGTATGTTTTATTCCTGTGAGTGGTTGTGTAGTTTGAGACCCCAGTGGGCTTAGAATGCTTTTATGACGGTTCTCTGTGCCGTGAATAGGTTTGACGTCTATTTGCGTCAAGGTGCGATAGTGAGCAGTACGCATGCGCAAACCTGATAGTTAGCCATGTGTACTACATAGTGAGCAGTCTTGATTCTTCTAGAAAGAAGGGAGTGAGAGGGCAGCCCAACTGGGGCAGACATCAAAGCCCTCTGACAAAACAAAACTCTTCCTACCTATCAAAGGATTCACAAAAAACACACGCAAGCACAGACATACACAACATACACCCACACCCAGAGCAGCATTCCACCACGGATAGGCAAGGAGGGCAAAGAAAGAGGGTGGAAGCTTCTCGACATTCCATTACGCAAATAAGTCTTTTATAGAAAAAAATAAACTTTTCGCTTTTCTGTCTTTTCTTTGGTGTTTGGTGCTTGATGTCAACCGGAATTGTCAGCACAAAATCACTAATGAAGTCCCAGTCCAGAGAACAGGCTATCTGAAAGATTTATTGTTATGAAGACTGGATTTCATTGACGTCATTTTGGATGTGAAAAGTGACGTTAGAAGCGAATAATTAAGCCACGCTCACTGCAATGTAACAAGTTTCCTTTTCGTTGAGCGTGAGTTATTGCCCGTAGAAAATGGAGTCGAGAATGACAGTTCTATTTCCAATGCTTTGGAAAGAACCGCGCATCTACTGAAAATATATATATCCAGCCCGATGGCTTCGAAAAGAACAGTGCATTTATTGACAGTATTCCATGTAGAATGGTTCCAAAGAGCAAAGTGTTTATTTCAATTTTACAAGCCGCTCGGGTTGAAAAATGCATTCTTTAGTTACTGAAGGCTTTTCTCAATCACGTATCTCATCTTGATAGCGTCATCAATCTAGCACGCTAATCTCAATCACGTATCTCATACTGATAGCATCATCAATCTAGCACGCTAACAGTGAAATTATTCAGTGTCTCTTGAAAGATGTTGTATAGAATGAATTCTATGTATATGTTTCTAAGAAGTGTCATTTTCGTGCACCTCCTCAGTTCTCCTCCTCTCTCCACCTCCCTCCCTCTCTTACATTCGTTTAAGAATTCATCTAAAGGTATGTACTGAGTTTGCAGGTTTTAATAATGTGAATCAGTTTACAAAATATGTTGTGCGTTTTATTTCTACGTACCAAATCTGTTGTGTACCTTATATCTAACTACGAAGTCAACTGAGTATTTCAGTACCATTATCAAATCTTTCGCGTGTTTTATTTTTATTTATAATATGTACATGCTTTATTTCTTCATTTTTACCAAATCTACTGCGTGCTCTTGACTTCATATTACCAAATCTGTTTTACATCTGTTTACAAAATCAGTTATGTGTGCTTTGCTTCTCTTTACCAAATCTGTTGGGTGTGTTTGACTTCATATTATGAAATCTGTTGTATGTGCTTGACTATTATTACCAAATTTCTTGTGTATGCTTTACTTCTATTTACCAGATTTTTGTTGTGTACGTTTGACTTCATATGAAATCTGTTGTAATTTCTTTTGACTTCATATTACCAAATTTCTTGGGTGTGCTTTACTTCCATTTACAAGATCTGCTGTGCGTCTTTGACTTCATTTTACCAAATTTGTTGTGTGATTTTTTATTTTTTGTTCACTAGACCTGTTGTATGTGCATGACTTCATATTAACAAATCTGTCTTGTTTGCTTTATTTCTATATACGAAATATGTTGTGTGTGCTTTACTTCTATATACGAAATCTGTTGTGTGTGTTTTATTTCTATTATACCAAATCTGTTGTGTGTGCTTTACTTCTATATACCAAATCCGTTGTGTGTGTTTTATTTCTATATACCAAATCTGTTTTGTATGCTTTACTTCTATATACCAAATCTGTTGTTTGTGCATGACTTCATATTAACAAATATGTCGTGTTTTACTTCTACATACCAAATATGTGTGTGTGTGTGTGTGTGTGTGTGTGTGTGTGTGTGTGTGTGTGTGTGTGCGCCCGCGTGTGTGTGTGCGTGTGTGTGTGTGTGTGTGTGTGTGTGTGTGTGTGTGTGTGTGTGTGTGTGTGTGTGTGTGTGTGTGTGTGTGTGTGTGTGTGTGTGTGTGTGTGTGACTTCATATTTTCAAACCTGTTTGGAGTTTTATTTCTGTATGCCCGAATAATCACAGCTACTTTATCTCTTACATTGTTATTTGTCAGTTTTAATGATGACGTCAGGACACAAGGAATTTTGTGGAAAAAAACATGACACTCTATATTTTACTTTAATAATAATTGCTTCTACAAATTTTTAATTAAAAAGGATACACACTCAGCATCATAAATACAGCATATCAATTTTAATGTCAAGTATTTAACATACTACATACGAGCATCTTAATTAAAAGTTTGTAGAAGCAATAGTCTACTCGCATTTTATGTAGAGATGTAATATTAAGTATAACATCAATAGCAAAGATGTAAGAAATATTTGTAAGTCCATTCTCTCTCAGTCAGTCAACTCACCATTAAGCTATCGGCTGCCTTTAATGACTGGACTTCTTGCCACTTCAAATTCAACGTGATTAGACAACAGAATTCTCTAAAGCAGGTAAACTTTTGATCTCAGCCCATTGGAGTGTCTTGTTCTCATAAATCTTAACCATTGAATAATAAAAACTGCTCATCCAGTTGGAACTGATTTTGGATTGCATCAGCAATTTCTAGCATATTCTCAACTAGAGTTGTTTACTCCAACTCTGACACTTACAAAAATACCATCAAACGGAGTGCCCGGTCCAGTCACTTCGACAATTTATATAACAATTAACTCTCGACATAGGGTTAGGCAAATTTACTCCAGCACACATTTAATGGCTAATATAAAATATGTGTGCTACCTTTAATGTGACTCATGTAATTATAATAGAGTAAATTTTATATGTTGCACGATGAAACATCTTTTAATAAAATATCCAACTTTTTAATATGACTCATTCATATTGCATGCAATTGTTCAAACAAACTGTTTATAGAGCCTACTACAGTGAGATGACTCATTGTATCGCGCCACAACAATGGCTCGCTTATCCCATCACTACTTTTCTCAAACTTATTTCCTGGTCGACATTAGACGTAAGCTTAGCGGGTATATTTTTTTTTTGTTTTGTTATGTCGAACGTTGCGTGGCTAGTTCGATTAGAAATATCCCAGATTCCGTTTATGACTCATCGTTCGATGTTATCCAGTGAAACCGTACGATGCCCTAAAGTGGCCTAAATGAAGGCTTACGACAATGCTCTCACACGACTGGACATATATTAAAACATAGGTATAGTTCAGTGCTACTATATACAATCAAGTCAGTGTTATTATTATTTACTTTAATTATGATTATGTCATTAAATCTCAAAGCCATTCAAAATCAGGGAGTTAAGGCAGACAGTGGCGAGATAGACTCTCGCGTTTAAGCAAAGACTGTGTGTGTGTGTGTGTGTGTGTGTGTGTGTGTGTGTGTGTGTGTGTGTGTGTGTGTGTGTGTGTGTGTGTGTGTGTGTGTGTGTGTGTGTATGTGTGTGTGTGTGTGTGTGTGTATGTGACAAATGTGTCCCTTTATGTGTGTAGTGTCTGTATACATGTATCAAAATAGATATACATGAGTGAAAAGTTTTCTATGCTAATATATATATGGCACCCCATGGGAAAGTGCACACATAAAAATAAATAATGTAAAAGTATGAACAAACATAACTGATAAAAGACGGAAATTATTTCAGACAGTGCTCCGAGGGTTGTGTATCGCAACCTTACTTGAGCAAGACTTCATTTCCCACACCAGTCTCTTATATAAACTGAGGGTGTTGAGTGCCTTGATAACTGTTTATTTTTAGTCTAGTTTGTAGACTGGCTAGAACATTGGTTATTGCATTAGAGAACAGTTAACTCAGTTGATAACTGTTTAGTTTGAGTCTAGTTTGTAGACTGGCTAGAACATTGGTTATTGCATTAGAGAATAGTTTACTCAGTTGAGAACCATTTAGTGAACTAGGTACTGTTAGTGAACTAGACTGATTTGAAAACTGTTTGCTAACTGGACTGATTTGAAAACTGTTTGCTAACTAGACTGATTTGAAAACTGTTTGCTAACTAGACTGATTTGAAAACTGTTTGCTAACTAGACTGATCTTAGAACAATTTATTGAACGACTGACATGATAACTATTTATTGCACTAAGCTGACCTGAGAACTAGTAGGCCTACGTCACGAGGTTGATTTGATAACTAGAAACTGTATTACTTTTTTAATTAGATTTTACTTTAGAACTCCTTAGTGCACTAAAAGGACTGGAGAAAAGTGTATTGCAGTGGATTTACTTCGGAGACAATTACTGCACTAGACAGATTTGACAACAAAAAAAATATTTCTCTTGACTGACTTGAGAACTATTTACTGTGCTAGACTGATTTGAGAACTGTTACTACACTAAGCTGACTTGAAACTATTTACTACATTAGATTGATTTGAGAACTATTTGTTGCACTAGATTAATGTGAGAACTATTACTACACTAGATTGATTTTAGAGCTATTACTACACTAGACTGAGTTTAGAACTATTGCTACATTAGACTGAAGGCTTATTTGAGAACTATTGCTACACTGGACTGATTTGAGAACTATTGCTACACTAGGCTCATTTATTTACGAACACAGTTCTTTCCTCCATCTTGCCGAAGAACACACACACACGCGCGCGCGCGCGCTCGCGTATATACATACACAGTCCAGCTCTCACGCTCCTAAAAAACGCAAATGTTTATTAAAATCTATTTATCTATCTAATGAAATCTCCTTTGTGCTATGTGTCTGTCCTCTGCCTGTCTGGCCTGACCAATGAGTGACGAGCGTGGCTTTTGCAATGACTAACACAATTATATCTGCGCACTGTCCTTTCAGCTACATGGGTTTTATATTTACACTCATTAGTGTTTTCATTTGTGCGATGTGCGTTTAATTGCATGTACATGAGCGTGTGATAGATAATCACTGGTGTGTGTGTGTGTGTGTGTGTGTGTGTGTGTGTGTGTGTGTGTATGTGTTTACATCGTTTGGAAAAGCCTTCTTACTGATATTCATCAACTTTCAGTAATTACAGTTTGTGTATGTGAATCAATATGCAGTCGCACATAAAATACACACACACACACAAACGCACACACACACACACACACACACACACACACACACACACACACACACACACACACACACACACACACAAACCTGGCAGTAATCTTTGACTTTTAATTACACAGTAGGTGACTGTCAGAGTTCGGCCATCTACTTTTTTCTTCAACTGCTCTATTGTCTTCTTTGTACAGACATATTTTCTCTCACCCTACATCAGTAACATTTAATTAAGGTTAACGTTCATTCACAACAATATGTGCGTTACTATTACAGATTTACATTTAATTATTTTTTTCGTTTAAACTGAATAATTCAGAAATGCATTCCTTACTCATACTTTTTTTTTAAAGTCAAACAAACTCATACTCACAATCTGAACTCATCATGCTTGTTATCAGTACAGATACATGTATTCCAAAATATTACTATGCATGAATAACGAACAATTTAGTTGACTGATTTATTTCTGCTTAATATTCATCCAATGGTCACTGATTTCATGGGCGGAAATGACGTACAAGGACTAGCATCTTCTTTATAATAAACCTCTTTTAGGACACAGCACCGCCTTAATTCACCGAGTGGAAACAATTTCTTCTCTGTCCGTATTGAACAAAGCAAGACCTTAATTATGCTCCCAGACATTTATCATTTAAAATCGGAAATCACTGAAGGTCAGAACTCCTATTTCAAGCACCACCTCGGAAATAGCCACTTTGCATTCAAATATCTGATGACAGACAACTAAACACACCTCACCTAAGATCTGCCCCCACTCCACCTCCTTCCTTAGCCAGTTGGTGAATCTAACTGTGTCTGCTAGCGAGTAACAAACACCTCACTGTCGAACCCCACTGCTGACAAGCTCGATTTCCGACTCGCCATCTTGCACGCTTCATTTCACTGGCTTCGCCCACCTTTCGTAGTTGATCAGTTTGTCCGACAACGGAATGCTTGTTGCATAGCTCTGGGTCTTTAAATTCCTCGTAAAATTAGTTTTATTCCTCCTGGGAATAGTTAGCGGCTCTCGTCATTAAAACATTAGTGATGATTGAAATAAACGCATTCATGCAAAATATCCATCTGTGATAAATAATCAAACAACAGATTTTCAACTGTCACAGCCTTTCTATGGACTGATGATCAGTCCACAAAGTTCGGTGTCCATAACAATTGACAGAGATTCCACTCTTTACAACAAATAAACTTGGAGATATATGGATTAATAATATTAAAACAAAATATTATTATTAATCCATATATCTCCAAGTTTATTAAGCCTTATGTCACTCCAAGACTGACAGGCTTGGTGTCCGTCGAAACAAAGAATGGTTAAGCATCTTAGTCTTATGCGTACTGTGCATAAGTCTGGATTCGTTTTATTGCTCAGTAACGTGTACTAGTCCAAACAGAACAAATAAGCATTTCAACAACAAAAAATGTATGTACAACACTATTACAAAACGAATCATTTACAGAATTACAGTGCTAATAAGACAACAGCTTTTGAAAACATAACAAAACAACAAGTTTTTAAATGTATATTTTTTTAGAAATTGTTTTTGATTAAGATAAGAAGTGTTAACTGATAAAAGCTGACAACAATTTGAGGACACCAGCAGTAGTAACTTTAAAAAACACAAGTCCGCTTATTACTATGAAATTAATGACGTGAAATATATTCGCACCAGAAGAAAGAAGCAGTGTGCCTGTACAATGACATGAAATAAATTTATACCAGAAGAGAGTAGCAGTTCCTTGCTAGTGTAAGGGGGGGGGGGCGCTTCCGGCTTCCGCCGCTTTCGCGCTTAGAGAAGCAGTAACGTACAGATGTACCTTTATACTAAACAATACGAAGCAGTAACGTACAGATGTACCTTTATACTAAACAATACGAAGCAGTAACGTACAGATGTACCTTTATCCTAAACAATACGAAGCAGTAACGTACAGATGTACCTTTATCCTAAACAATACGAAGCAGTAACGTACAGATGTACCTTTATACTAAACAATACGAAGCAGTAACGTACAGATGTACCTTTATACTAAACAATACGAAGCAGTAACGTACACATGTACCTTTATACTAAACAATACGAAGCAGTAACGTACAGATGTACCTTTATACTAAACAATACGCTTGTTGCTTACGGGATGTCACATACACGTATCTCACGGATCACGGGTCACGTCATTTGCTTCCTAGAAGAATGGTGTTGGTGGTGGCGGCTTCCAGGAACATCTTCCCCCTCCGACTCTACCAGCCTTCCCAAATCATTGAAAAAGTCAGCAACAACTTTACATTTAACGTCATAGCAAAGCTCCTCTTTCGACAGTCACTGAGGACTTTTAATTATGGTATTGCTTTTTATTGCAGATCAAGCTATTTCGTGAGCATAATTTTTAAATACCTAAGAATCAGCTTATGAATATTCAATGTAGACGAACTTCCTCCATCTGTTTGAAACAGATTTGCCGGCGTTGGAGCCAATACCACATTTTACATTTCTCCAAAGTCTCGCGTGTCATTCGCTTCGTGTTGCTATTTACATATGTCCTCTACAAGCAGTCTTAAGTCATGGATTTCCAGCCTTTGGATATTGATTCGCTTCCGGCGGTCTGACTTCCGTCAGTGGGCAGAAATTGCTTAGTGTTTGTGTGTGTGTGTGTGTGTGTGTGTGTGTGTGTGTGTGTGTGTGTGTGTGTGTGTGTGTGTGTGTGTGTGTGTGTGTGTGTGTGTGTGTGTCTCGGGGTCACTAATGCTGTGCTCGTAAGCGACCACCCCACCCTGAGGGTGTCAGACATGCTAACAGTGCAGTGAACAACCACGCCTCTGGCACCGAATCAGTGGATCCAGACAAGTCGCTACGGCTGGATAGTGGCAGTGGTGTAGTTCTCTACGCCTCGTCAGCCCTCGGCCCTGACCTTTCTTTGATAGCTCTCTGCATTTTACAAATTTAAAATCTTATTATTTATTATTATTTCTTTGGCAGAAGATAGAATTATTAATGATTTATTCGTCTGGGTTGGTACTCGGAAAAGTTACTGAAGTGAATCCAATAAGACTCGTACCCAGTTTCAATAACACGTGGTATTTTAAAATACAGGTAATAAAGAAAAGGTGTTTTGTCTTTCGTATCATGCACTTTGATAGCTCGAAATCGGCATTAAGTCGAAAGCGCGCCCACCCTCCCCTTTTTCCCGATTAAAACCGACCGACACCGAAAAGCACGTGAACTCTAGCAGCCCTTTAAGTGACATGTAAGGCGGTGTGTGTGGATGGGTGTATGTGTGTAAGGGGGGGGGGATGATGCACGGCGTTACTCTTTGACTACGAGCTTGCCCTCAGCGATTTTGTAACGATACCCAGGGTTCCAGTTTCAGTTAGCAAGTAGACACAGAGACCGGGTCGATCGCGTAAAGGTTAAAGAGCGATTTCCTTCCAGGAAAAACACAATAGAAATTTCAGTTTTTGCGAAGGTCCAGCCTTGGAACCAATGCATACCAAAGAAAAAAAGTCTTGATATGGAATTGCACAACCCTTAGTACACCAGAGAACAACAGTCTTGATATGGAATTGCACAACCCTTAGTACACCAGAGAACAACAGTCTTGATATGGAATTGCACAACCCTTAGTACACCAGAGAACAACAGTCTTGATAAGGAATTGCACCACCCCCAGTACGCAAAGAAAAATAGTCTTGACATGTAATTAATAACCCTTAGTACGCAAAAGAAAAGGTCTTGATATGAAATTGTACAACCCCTCGTATGCCAAAAGAATAACAGTCTTGATATGGAATTGCACAACCCCTCGTTGATACTGAGTCGTCGTGTAATATCTTTGTGATTGTTTTAACCGGAAAATAACCCAATTGTTAAACATAAAAGCCACTAAATTTTTTTTTAAAATTAAACTTAAAATATACAGTAGACACAAATCGATTTAACATTATATGTATTTCTAGCTCAAGTAATTAATATATCATTAACAAAGACGTGCAGCCTCGAATAGTCATTATACGACTAATGATTACGTTTACCACAAAGAGTCATTATGCACCTAATGATTACGTTTACCACAAAGAGTCATTATGCACCTAATGATTACGTTTACCACAAAGAGTCATTATGCACCTAATGATTACGTTTACCACAAGGAGTCATTATACAACTAATGATTACGTTTACCACAAGGAGTCATTATACAACTAATGACTACGTTTACCACAATGAGTCATTATACAACTAATGATTACGTTTACCGTAAGGAGTCTTATACAACCAATGATTACGTTTAGCACGAGGAATCATTAAACAAGTAATGATTACATTTATCATAGCATGTCATTATACAACCAATGCTTACGTTTAACACAAGGAATCATTATAAAATCATTGATTACGTTTACCACAAGTAGCCACTATTCATCTCAGACATTGATCAAATCTAAAAAAGTCTTTCAGTCTTAAAGCTATCAACAAGGAAAAAAATAGCCTGCTCTCATAGCAGAGATATTATCCTTGTATCCCACTCTTTACTTCTTACACTGGTTCATTGGGATATTATGGAAATGAATTCTTCCAGTATCTCTATCAATACTGACACGTGTTCCAAGTCTCCAGATGAATTAACACCAATAACAAGACAATACTAACTGAAGAATGTTGCAGGACACCCGAAGTAAACTGTAATTTAAATATTTCACAAAAAGCAGTACAAAACGGTTAATAAAATAACCATATATTTAATATGCTTCTTATTTCAGCAGAGTGATGCATATGCTTATCAGAATGTGAACTAAATGAAATGCATGAGGCAAACAATACATTATTTACAGGTTGCGACCATAACTCCCATTTATTTTCCTACAAGCAGTATGACGTATCCGGCCACTTTCTTACTGGTCAGTTACACATTGCTGACCACAACATACTCACTAGCTACTCTTCGTAAGAGACTTTCTACAGTCCCCCCACCCCCACCCCACAGGACAATTACATATTTAAATGTCCTTGCCTGTCAGTGACAAATTAGCTCCCTATTGTTACCATCCCGCAGTGTATAGAGTGCACTTTTTTTGCACCCCCTCCGTTCACTCTTTCTCTCACCACTGGTTTATCAAAGCCTTCCAAGAATCTAATTTCATACTCTGACCCCTGCTCCTGCTTATTCCGTACACAAGGATTCCAGGCCTGGAAATCCTGCAAGAGAGATTTATACCCACTAAACCTCTTGTCGGAATTTATAGAAAATACTGCTTTGATTATTATAAAGAAAATGCGTGTTGATTACCATCATACTACATTATGGCGCAATATTTTTTTTTTGAACACGTTGATTCCTTCATTTTTATAGACATTTTATTTACCTCTAAACTTTAACTCATTGCTATATCTTTTGATACTTTTCCTCAGAGCTTAAAATACAAAACAACAAATACCCAACTTGTCTGTTTCTAATTGGAGTTGCAGGACTTAAGGCTATGCTCTTCAACGTGTACATTTGATGGCAACTTACTGCGGCAAATTTCCAGCTTTCACAAATGACATCATTGGTGACATCATTGGTTCCGTCACTTATACTGTCTAATGAGATGCAAACAATAATATGTAATTGATGATTACTACTAGTTGTTGTGAATTTCCACTTTCACTGAATTACCACGGTAGATTTGTGCTCCGCAGGGTGACATTCCTTGGTCAACTCAAGTCAGCAGCTCTACTATTCAGGTCAGGTTGGACACCAGACATCCGGACAGCTCGATCTTTATGCCCTGGCATGTGCGCCATTGTTCTTAACAGTTACCCTTCACTATACATCACATTCTTTGCATTCCATGCCTACGTCTATTTGATCCACGGACATCTGGTGCATATGCACTCTCATCCACGCATTCGAACTCATTTGCACATAATAACATTCATAAGGAAAAAATACAAACTAATTAATTAGGACAATTCTCAATTTCTATAACAACTTCTGCTTATTTCATTTGTCATGAACAGTCATTATTTACATACTACAAAAAACACAACTAAAATTATTTGCTGCAAGCCCGGTGTGACATGATATATCGTTCATTTGCATAAGTTATCTCAGTTACGGTCTGGGGTGACCAGACTATGTGGCAACAGGCAGTCTTACTCATAATTCAAAAGCAATCGACATCAGAAACAATGGAAATAAATTAGGAATGACAGGAAAGACGAGAATGCACAACAACAACAAAAAGAAGAAAAAATTAGTCGTGTCAACGATATGAAAAGAATAGATGGAAAAAACTAAATAAAAGGTTCCCTATGCAAGGATATTTAATCGTGTGCTTCTCTGGTTGTCGACTCAAACCTAAATCTTGTCTGGTAATAGTGCAGGCGTGTTTCTTTGACAGTTGGCGCAAGAGACGTGTCCTGTGCGGACACAAGCAGTAAGGTAGTGCTTCAAGGGACTCGTGAAGTCTGGATGAGTCACAAGGTCATCGAATGTTTGTGGAATCACGGAATACCGACCGGCAATAGTCGGACACTCTTACAAAGTATACACTTCTCACAAGTTAGCATTCAGGAAATTTAACTTTCTCACTCCCAGACATGATAATACTAAGTGGGAATCTCGTCTGAAATATTAAATTAACATATATAGTCCTCCCCCCAAAAAACCATATAGGTTAATGACTTACGGTTGATTATTTTGTGATAATATAATTAGTGAATAGTACTAGACGGTAATCAGACACAGTTTTAATTGATACAAATGCTAATTACTTATATTAAAACAGTTACCGCGTATATAAACAAGGAAGAATAAGTTTTCATTGTATTTTTAAACCAGTTCTTACTCTTAATCATCCAGGTTAATGCACCAGGAGATAACCGGAATAGCTAAAACAAGGCCTTGTCTTCTCAACGAGAACGCAATAAACAACGTCACTTCCGTAACTGGTCGTGGATGCACTTCAAAAAGTTAGTGAATTTGTACTTTGATTTTCTTAGCGTGACCTAGTTTCATGCCTATCTCTGCGGCAATTAGTGCCACTCAGCGACCAGCACGACTTGTCTTGAGGGTCAACGCTGGTGAATTAATTGTGCTAGCGGGTTCGCCGGTGAAAATGTAAACAATGCACAGGTGGTCGTGAAAGATGGGTTTTAATTAGCAGTAATCTTTTACAAGAAAAATGTTACGGAGCATACTATCGGTTCGTGAGTTGTACATAACTTTTATATATCCATGCTTTGTATCTCTTGGTGGGTGAATTCAAAACATCAAAATTTATAGGAAAGTAATTGTAGCCAACTGCTGTTAGTTTTTAATGACTCTTCGTGATAATTCCTACTTGGCTTTCAGTTAAACAGTTTTAAATATAATGTATGCATGTGGTGACATATATATGGGTTATGTATGATGTGCGAACTATACGTCTCTGTATGACGTATGAATGCTTACTGTGTCTATGTATGTGTGGCAGAGTAAATTTGCCTATCCCTATTTCTAAACTTAAATTGTTATATAAATTGTTAAATGCCAAAGGACCTGACCTTGGGCACTACTTGTGATGAAATTTTTGGAGTAGGAAGTGTACTAGAAACTTGCTGATTACTATCCTGTGATTTGTGTTGACACTATTCTGTTGAGTTGTGTATTAGGATATAAGACTGTATATATATTAAAATTATTTCAACATGATTTCTTGGAAGTATTGATGTCAAGTAAACCTTTTCAATATATTTGGTATATGCATATTTGATTGTTGATTTAATAAATTTATTGACCTTCTTACACATATTGACAACCTTATGATGAAGAAGATTATAGATTAAAAGATGGATTTATCTTCTTCTTTGGTAAGAAGTTTTCCGCCTATGGAAATATTGTATGACTATAAATGTTTGTCTTTAATGTTCTGGAAGAGAGAAAACGGTTACAATGCCTGCATATCCGCCAAGTGGGAGAGTCGAGTGGTGTCTTCTGGAGAATTATTAATAACATTAAATGAGATTCTCACGTTTTAATTAGTAATGGATGATTAATTAATTATAATAATCATTACCATTAACTAGGTGGCGTTGGCGTCACAGTATGCATCATACCAGTATGACGTTTGCATGAAGCACACATAATATTTGTTTATTGTGACACCGTATATTCTATGAAGTGTTCACTACATCATCCGTGAACAGATTTGATTTTACATTAATTTTGAGTAGCCATGATAAAGTCGAAATATTAAACGTTTGACTTATTTTTTTTTCTAATGACAATTTACACAAAACTTATTTTGTTATTATAATATATACATGAGCCGACTTATAATGCAATAAACTGATTTGAAAACATACCAGAAAATTATTCTGTCCCAGACTAAAATCAATCACCGTGTATTCACAAATCAGGTATGGAGCAGAAATAACAATAGACAGAAAATATATTAATCGATAAAATGAGAAAAAGAGCAGACACATATAAAATCAATATCCAAGCAGCTCCAAAGTACATTTAACAAGTGAAGACAGTAATACAGGTCAAGCTGAAATATCACATTAAACCAGTCCCACATCAGAGGCATCAAATCAAGCCTCTTGCAGGCGCATGGCGCCCATTCGGATACCCTATCAAGCCTTTCTGTCAGCGATGAAGAGATTCTGTCTCGGAAATGCTGTCCGACATTGGTACAAAGGGGGAAGTAACTTACACTCGCACAATCTACGTATGTGGTGGTTGGCGAAATTACTGCTCATTTCTTCGCGTGTCTAAATTTCGAAACTAAAGCAATTGAAGTATAGTATATGGAAATTTAAATCTTAACATACCTTGACTAATGCGACCAGTTTCACCTGCACAGTCCATAGGCCACAATGTATGGTCCCACATACTCGCAATAAATCCTGTTCCTGTTTTTTCTGCAACTCATTATCAGTGCACATTTCTTACATCTTGCCTACATCAAGCCTGTGGATAATTTCAGTCAATGGGCCCGGTGACTTTGAACTTGTGTGTGTGTGTGTGTGTGTGTGTGTGTGTGTGTGTGTGTGTGTGTGTGTGTGTGTGTGTGTGTGTGTGTGTGTGTGTGTGTGTTGGATTAGTTTTTATTTTTTAAGAGGCGATGGTTTGGTTTGTTGGTTTGTTATTGCCATAGAAATTCATCTAATGAGTTCCAAGGTCACTCAATCCGATGGACTGTATGATCCGCAGGGTATAATAGACGGCGCAGTATAACGTAGCACCTTTGTCCAATCCATCTGGTCACATCAGACTGTTTCAACGGCCATTCATTGACTGTCCACTAATTACAGCAAATTAACTAGGGCTCAAAAGGGCCTACAGTCCGATGCTAGGCTCAAATATTGGGCGGGTGGTTGTTGAGCAGATTACATATTACAAAGTCACGTATCTAGCCTAGGGACAAACTACTTTCATCCTCATTATTTTTAACCTGAATCACTTCACAACTTATAATAAAACGCTTTATACTTTTAATTTTAAAAAAAACATACTATTATTACTCAATTACTATTACTATTAATAATGAATCGCTTACTATTAATACTTATAACAAAACATTAATAATTACTACTAATAATGAAACACTTAATATTACTACTAATAATGAAACACTTACTACTATCATTTATAATGAAATACTTTCTATTACTCCTTATAATGGAACACTATTACTGCTAAAAATGAAACACTTACTATTACTGCTCATAAACACTATTACTAATAATGAAAAACTTACTATTATTACTTATAATGAAACATTTACTATTACTACTAAATAATGAAACACTATTACTACTAATAATGAAACACTTAGCCTACTATTACTACTAATATGGAAACGTTTAGATTACTACTTATAATGAAGCAATTAGTGTTGCTACTTATAATGAAACACAATTATTATTTATAATTAAACACTTACTATTACTACTATTATACTAATAATGAAACAATTACTATTTCTGCTTATAATGAAATACTTTCTATTACTGCTTATAATGAAACACTATTACTACTAAAAATGAAATACTTACTATTACTCCTCTTAAGGAAACACTATTATTAATAATAATGAAACACTTACTATTATTACTTATAATGAAACATTTACTATTACTATTTGTGACGCCAACGCCATTTAGTTAATGGATATTATTATTAATTAATCATCCAAAACTAACTAATTACAAATGATGACAATTTATTTTACTAATGATCCTCCAGGAGACACCACTCGTCTCTCTCTCTTGGCGGATATACGGGCGCTGTAAACGTTTACTTTCTTCCACAACAGTAAGACAACATTTACACACACAATGTTTCTATAGGTGGAAAACTTCTTACTAAAGGAGAAGACATATCCGTCTTTAATCTATATTTAGCGAGCCCCATATGCCCTCTTCTCCAACATAAGATTTTAATTATCAATATGCATAAAATGGTCAATAAATTTATTAAATCAACAATCACATATACATATGACAAATACAATGAAATATGTTACTTGACATCAATATTTCCACAAAATAATAATTTCTATTTTACACAATCCTTTATCCAAAATTACAATTCAACAATTCAATACAAATCACAGGATAGTTCTTATCAGAGAATAGAAATTGAGTTATTAGAGATAAAAGATAATAGTTTTTACATAAGCTGAAATAACTTCTTCCTCAACAATCTTTCGCTTGCTTTTACATCACAAGCTTATTGTCCACATTATTATGCCAAATGCTTTTCTCTGTACAAGTCAAAAACACTGATGCACTTCTATTCTCCTGAAGTCAATCTAGATGTTTTCTCCTGCTGTACCAGCCCCTTCAAGCAGAATAACAATTTCAGCAATTCTAGTACTCCCTTAAACCAGAAATTGTTCATGTACTTAGCATACTTTGCCACAATACATCAGGAGAGTGTAGTTTATTCCTTTACACTTGCACACACTATTACAGATGATTCCTGCATCTCAGCCAGTCCTTGAGGTTTACAATCAGTGAACCAGTAGATTCAAATAACATGAAAAAGTACAAAATAGAAATGGCTGCTTGCCTGAAAAATATAATCAGGGAGCAATGCTAAGTTTCTGTTTAGCTTTATAACTCCATTCTTTCTTGCATTTCAATTTCAACTTACAATTTCCTACAGAAGTATTTATTTGCCTGATACATAAACACTGCATAATAAATACTGCATATCAAAACAATGTAAAGTAATTAGTACACAATATGCAAGCAGCTTCAAACATTTGTAGAAATAATAGTCTACTCACATAACACATCTTACTAAAACACAAGTATAACATATCAAAAGCAAATTGTACAAAACATTTCTAAGTCCATTCTCTCTCAACCTGACTCACCATCAAACTAACGGCCGCCTTTCAAGACCGGACTTCTTTGCCACTTCAAATTCAAGTGATCAGACAATAAATTTCTCTACAGCAGGTAAACTTTTAGACCTCAGCCCATTGGCTGGTCTCGTTCTCATAAATCACAACTCTTGGATAATAAAAACTACTAACCCAGTTGGTATAGTTTGCATTACATCAGCAATTTCTAGCATATTCTCAACTCAGTGCTTACTTCAAATCAGACACTTCCAAAAATACGTCCTAAGGAGTGCCAAGGTCGTGTTACTCTGACAATTTAACAATTTATATAACAATTAAATTGTAAAATAGGAAGAGGCAAATTTACTCCACCACACTACTTATAATGTAATGAAACATTTACTATTACTTCTTATAATGAAACACTATTAATACTAATAATGAAACATTATTACTCCTTATAATGAAACACTTACTATTACTACTAATAATGAAACACTATTACTGCTTATAACGAAACACTTACTATTTACCACTTAAAATGAAACACTATTACAACTGCTGCTATTAATAACAAAAAAGAAAATTCAGTTACTGCTTCTTATCATTATTTTAAGTTTTATGAGTTAGTACACTTCCATCAGTAGATCAAACAGTATTGTTGATAAAACCTTGACATGGCATGGTCCGATCAATGCCTAATCGTTGTAACCAACAAAATTCCCACTATTGTTAAATTGAAGAAAACATTTGTGTTTTATATTTGACATATCTTTCAAGTTTCGCCTAAACAAAGAATAATTTCGTTCACCAGAGTGCTGCCACAAAAAGGTTTCTTAACGAATGGCCTAAAAAAAAAGAAGCCCTAAATGTTTACCTATATTAGTACCACAAAAGAATTCTCTCACCAAAAGAAATCAGTTGTCAAGAGGAATGAGTCAGCTACCGTCCACATTTACAAGGAAAAATAGATCTAATCTACATTAAATATAATAATGGTGTATCCGAAATTATATAGATATGAACTGACGGCTTCGGTGAAACTAATTTGCATAGGACAGCTTCTAAGGGGAGATCACTTTCAGTGGCTATTGCCGGCACCAATATCGACCGCCTGCGTCAAATGTTGCTGACTCTCCTAACATTGCGAGGGGAGATCTGCTTCTGTCTAAAACAGCGCGTGTCAGGATCTATGCATAACTCAGATGTCAGACTATCCAGCCGCTGAGATCCGAGACAGCATGGCAACAAGCTACACTTTTGCACTCGTAATGTGCAATTTCAGTTTTGTGTCAGTCAGAACGTATCGTGTCTGAGAGCAAACGCATGTAACTTTGTAGCACAAAAAGAAGCTGTCTCTCAGACCAGGTCATAAACATTGCCACTTTTATTGTTTCCAAAATGACACAGTACTAGGAAACAATTCAGATCGACTCAAATGTCGCCATTACTGACATCTGCAATGTGCACTTGGAAGCCAACTCGTGACGTGTTAATGACGTCACAATTAGCGACGCTGGAAGGCGAGAGAAATGCGCGTGGCACTTGCATGCTTTCTTGCCATCTTTGTTTTCTCTCTCTGCCTCTTATAATAATTAAACTGAGTAACGACGGGCACACATTACTGGTACCATAAAAGGTCATCATAATTTGTTTTTTTTTTCTCTCTCTCGTTAAAATGACAGCATTCTCAGCGACCATACAAGCTGCAACACGTGGGGGGGGGGGGAGGGAGAGTTTATACACTGAATCATGTCAGGAAACGCTAGCTTTCCGTCATTGTTGTCTCTAACATGTCGCTCAAAAGCGCTTCCCACCCGCACGCGGTCATCGTTGGAGGGCAATAAGTCTGGTAATATCCCTTGATTCAAATAATATCGAGCTCAACACGAGAAGTCGACGATTTATAGTAGGAGGATCGTCATGAGAATATATGACAGAACATAAGCATGCAGAGAACTGAAGTGTGCTAAAATATTCATTGTAAGAAGCCGGATTTGTGAGGTTACTGCTAACTAATTTATAATGAACAGGCAAAAAATCTCGCTGGTGCGTGTTAACAAACTGGAAGGCACCTTTGTACATTATGTCTCTGTAAGAAGGTCGGAAAAAAACAACAGAGGAATTGGCTCCTTTCCCTAAATACCGGGAGGCAAGCACCACTGAAGATTTTCTACTGACATTCATGTCTCTAATTAAGGTTGACATAGCTCACTAGTATCTAAATTTTGACATTGCTTACTAGTCTCAAAATGTTGACATAGCCTATTAGTCTCTAAATTTTGACATAGCCTATTAGTCTCTAAATTTTGACATAGCCTACTAAATTTTGACATTGATCACTAGTCTTTAAATTTTGACATAGCCTACTAAATTTTGACATAGTTCACTAGTCTAAATTTTGACATAGCCTATTAGACTCTAAATTTTGACATAGCCTACTAAATTTTGACATAGCTCACTAGTCTCTAAATTTTGACATAGCCTACTAAATTTTGACATAGCTCACTGGTCTAAATTTTGACATAGCCTACTAAATTTTGACATAGCTCACTAGTCTCTAAATTTTGACATAGCCTACTAAATTTTGACATAGCTCACTAATCTCTAAATTTTGACATAGCCTACTAAATTTTGACATAGCTCACTAGTCTTTAAATTTTGACATAGCCTACTAAATTTTGACATAGCTCACTAGTCTCTAAATTTTGACAGCCTACTAAATTTTGAGCATAGATCACTAGCCTACTAAATTTTGACATAGCCTACTAGTCTCTAAATTTTGACATAGCTCACTAGTCTCTAAATTTTGACATAGCCCACTAGCTCTAAATTTTGACATAGCCTATTAGTCTCTAAATTTTGACATAGCTCACTAGTCTCTAAATTTTGACATATCCCACTAGCTCTAAATTTTGACATAGCCTATTAGTCTCTAAATTTTGACATAGCCCACTAGCTCTAAATTTTGACATAGCCCATTAGTCTCTAAATTTTGACATAGCCCACTAGCTCTAAATTTTGACCTAGCCCACTAGTCTCTAAATTTTGACAGCCTATTAGTCTCTAAATTTTGACATAGCCCACTAGTCTCTAAATTTTGACATAGCCCACTAGTCTCTAAATTTTGACTGCTCACTAGTCTCTAAACTGAAAAGATATATCCTCATAGAATTATAGCTAAGTCTCCTAACCCAGAAGGGCAAGTGATGAACATTGCAGACTCACCTTCAAGATAAAATAGAGCACAATTACAAACCGTATAAAGTCATTTCTCATTTGGACTTTATATTATGTGTAGTGCATTTTATTTTTGGCAATTCATTATTTCTGATATTTATTAGTTTGTACTTCATGACTTCCATCCCAAGGCTGTTGTTAAAAGTCACAAATTCATTCAATTGACTTCTTGCTAGAGTTATTTGTAATATTGATATATTTTAAATCTATTCGGGTATTACTGTGCGGGACTATGGACATTAACGTCAAAGCGAACAATGGTTCATAACTAGACCAAGTGGGAGGTGGGAGGACTAACTATGGTACACGATATTACCATTTATTGTTGCATTTTCTCCACCACTATTCCAAAGCTTTAAAGGCCACTCATTTTCTTCTGCAGACATCTTTTAGAAAAAGCTGATAGCACGCTGTTCTACATTCGGTCAGGACATCATCGTGGACTGTTCTTGCTATTCAATCAAGATACATCATTGAGAACAAGCGATCGTGAAAAGAATGTTGCGTGCTATTACTAAACATTACTAAAAAAAAAATAAAAACTGTTTGCGCGGTTGTGCGATAATTGTGCGGTTTTGCAACATGTACATAGGTTTACAGACATTATTCTCTGTCACGTTTAATCTCTATCGCTTTGAGACACATTTTGCTTTTATCCATTAGCTACGTATACCAAATACGATATCATTGTCTATAAACCTTGGCTATTAATAGCATTATGCATCAGCATTGTATCGTGAGCATTTTGCACACTTTAGTCTACAAATGACGTTCAACGACATACACCTTGAACCCTTGGGTTCAAACGCCGTTCTCCAACACCAATTTTATCCTTGACCTTTGGCTACAAAATCCATTCTATGGTCCAAATCCTACAGCAACTACCTCTCAGCGGCTGAGATCAGACTTGGGATGTGGTTGAAACGTATTATAACAATAAAGGATAGGGTGGTGTCAGCAATGTCCACAAACTCACAGTTAGTGCAATAAAGGGTAGGGTAGTGTCAGCAATGTCCACAAACTCACAGTGCAATAAAGGGTAGGGTAGTGTCAGCAATGTCCACACACTCACAGTTAGTGCAAAATGCTGTTTTCATCCTTGTAATAATTGGTCTTCCCAGCTACGAGCATTAGAGAGTTTTTCTAACAAATACGTACGTACACGCGCGCACCCTCCCCCCCCCCCCCACACACACACACAGACATAAACGCGCGCACACAAACATTTACATACATTTTCTCTCTCACACACTAAACAAGCACTGACAGATGTAGTACGATCACATATACACACACACACACAGAACACACACACAAACACGTCCACGGATGACCCGCTTAAATATAATAAAGCCTTTCACACGACAGCATTATAAGTATGAAGTAAGCGTACGTTTGAAAAGACAATAAAAATATAATAAAGCCTTTCACACGACAACATTATAAGTATGAAGTAAGCGTACGTTTGAAAAGACAATAAAAATATAATAAAGCCTTTCACACGACATTATAAGTATGAAGTAAGCGTACGTTAGAAAAGACAATAAAAAGTAGGAAGCGGGTAGTTATGGTATTGGGTCAACAGACAGCGGGATCATGCGTGGCAAATATCAAGCTCTGGGAAGTTAGATCGTTAGGCGAATTATGACCTGCGTGCTGGGGAAATATAATTTGGTAAATATCTTTAAAATGAGGCATAAAATAGATTATCCATCCAACCATCTGTCCATCCATCCATCTATCAAGCTATCTATGACAGAGTAAATTTGCTTGTCAATTATTATATAGTCAGTATATATAATTATTACATAGTCAGTATATATAATTATTATATAGTCAGTATATATAATTATTCTATAGTCAGTATATATAATTATTATATAGTCAGTATATATAATTATTACATAGTCAGTATATATAATTATTACATAGTCAGTATATATAATTATTATATAGTACGCTAATGTCAGTGTGACGTGACTGGAAGGAAACTGCACGTGACGATATTTTTGTAAGTACCAGAGTTAACAACTCAGGCAAAGAGTATGCTAGAACTTGCTGGTGTAAGTACCAGAGTTAAAATAACAACTCGAGCAAAGAATATGCTAGAACTTGCTGATGTAATCCACACCAGTACAGGATGAGCTTACTGACTATTACTGACGATCTTTATCTTAGTGATTATTGAAGAAATTTATATTTAGCTTACTGACTATTATTTAGCTTACTGACTATTACTAACGATCTTTACCTTAGTGATTATTGAAGAAATTTATATTTAGCTTACTGACTATTATTTAGCTTACTGACTATAATTATTTAGCTTACTGACTATTATTTAGCTCACTGACTATTATTTAGCTTTACTGACTATTATTTAGCTCACTGACTATTATTTAGCTTACTGACTAATTATTTAGCTCACTGACTATTATTTAGCTTTACTGACTATTATTTAGCTTACTGACTATAATTATTTAGCTCACTGACTATTATTTAGCTTTACTGACTATTATTTAGCTTACTGACTATTATTTAGCTTACTGACTATTATTTAGCTTTACTGACTATTACTAACGATCTGATTTATTTTAGCCGTAATGATGCTTTGGGAACACTTGCCACAGACTTCAAATCCTTTTTAAAGCATTTTAGTTATCGCTCATCAAATCAAAATTAAATTGTCCATATTATCAGACGCCAAATGTCCCGCATCTAGCTGTAGTCTACGAGCAAACTTTTAGATTTCAGTTTTGCTTCTTTTACGGGATCTGGAAAATTTACCACATAAAGACCTGGCGAGACACTCACACTCTACCTGTCTCATTAGCTTCTGATGCGACACATTTCGCTACCAAAAAGAGAGGCACCAGTTTCCAGAATTGCAAAGTACGATATCTTGCTATCCAAGAACACTAGTCTTAGCAGAAATCCCCACCCCCACCCCCGTGCACTCACAGTAGCATCCTTTGTAATGCCGGTGCCTATGGTTCTTTCCCTACCTTCACAAATCGTCCGTTTGCACCTAGTGTCGAGCGTGCTTCTTTTAGGATTGTAGAAAAACAGCCACGTCACTAAGTGGGTCAGTTTACGACCACACACAGCTGCGGGCCTGCGTCGGTCATCGAAACAATGGACTTACGATGAAGAATAGTGATTAAGAAAATGAAATACTTAGTAGTATTTCGCGCTGTATAATGAATATTAAGTGTTTCACGTCATTTAATATGATCTCCTAGCGCCAGGGTGTAAAAGATGGAAGAGTCTCTGGACTGTCATGATTGAAGTGGGACTCAAGTGTCACACCATATACGAGCGAACGGCGTGCTCATTTCCCCCCAAAATCATATCCAGACACAATTACCCCATCCCCACTTTTCCTTCCGGTTCATTGTTCAAGTTCGAGGACGTGAACCTCCTACATCTGACGTTTTGTGCTGTCTGCTACAAGAGTCCACTAATGTCAGCATCAGCAATTTTTCGGCGCCAGGAACAGGAAGCGAGTGGGACTCAGTTACCTTCTACTCGAAAATCACCCAGCCTCAAACGTTGTCCTTTCTTTGAAGCAGTTAAACTCAGTAGACTGAGTAGAAAGACAACCCTTGACTACAACCAGCCGGACATTAAGCGTTAATTACATTCGTTTAAGCTCACTGCTTACTTACGACCTGTCGTCCCGCGCCTGTTAAACTGATTCAGGTCAGTATCTTTTGATTGATTTTTGGAAATTGAAGAAATAGAATTTTCTCACTGGCGTTTATTAGGTTAATGCACTTAGTGAAAATGTAACATGCGAAAGCCGACATCTAATTTGAATTGGATAAAGCAACACTAAATTCCTCATTAAAAAAACATATAATCATACAGAGAAGCAACTGAAAGTAATTTTTTTTTTAAATTATCTATCACTTTAGAATTGATTTGAGTCCCCTACACTGAACAATGTTTTCCTGCCTTTGAAACTTGCCATTTTGCTAATACCACTGTCAGTGTTTCAAAATCAATAGACACAGTGCAAACTGACGTCACAAATCACGTGACAACTGTACCTTAGTTGGTGTTTTGTCGCTGGCTGGGAAAAAGCCAAAATAAAAACTTGTGAGACACAAAGTTGCCTGCTTCTCGCAGAGCATACTGAATGATTTTGTTCCAGCAAAATAAGTTTATTTGTCGGCAAGCGTATAGAGACAACGGACTAGCTGACGCACACTTAATATCCCCGTTTTGCACACACGCACACACACACGCACGCACGCACACAACGCACACACACACACGCACGCACACACGCACACACACTCCTGTTACGTCCACTTTTTTAATTGTAGAGAACTACAGTTCATACTAGTTCCAGCGACTACTGAGCTTCAGAAACGTCGTCCAGAGAGAGAAACAACACAATTGAATTACCGCGCAGTTACCATGTCCTCAATCAAATTAGCACTTTAATAGTTGACGGTGGTAATAACATTAGTAGCCGACCTAGGTCGAACACGACATTAGATCTTTAACAAGTATTGACTTCTTCCATACAGCAGACTGCACAAACCGGGAGATGTTTATGTCTTAGTAATGACATACTGGTGACCCATGATAAAGAAATAAATACAATCTGAATGAAAGAGAAATTAACTGTTTCAAAGTTGAAATGAAATATCGAGCTATCGAGAGTGGGGGACTGAAATAATAGAATGAAAAATAAGATATCATAATAGTGGAAGAACTTTAACTAATGGAATGAACAATGAAATATGGCATGAGTGGATTTATTCACTTACGTGCTCTACTGATAAGTTGACGACAGTGCTGGATTCATACACTTACGTGCTCTACTGATAAGTTGACGACAATGCTGGATTCATACACAAACATGACCAAGCAAAGTACAGTAGACACTGTGGCATGACGTGACAAAATCAAAAGGCTTGCTCTCTCTGCAAAAATCAGAGGCAGCACTAAATTTCAGGCATATTTCATCTAAACTTCTTTCTCTCTTACAAACATTCTCAACTTACAAATCCTGCAACAATTTCGGTAGCTCGATACACACACAGCATAAGAAATATAGCATCAATGAAAATTCACAAGTATAATATACAATGTAATCAAATTAGAAATAATGGTTCAATTACAAAAATCATTCTCCAATTCAAATCACAGATTAATAACAAAGAAATATGAAATGTTCAAGTCCATTCTTTCTTTATCAGTCAATTAACTTACCATAAGCTAATAATCGACTTTATGACTGGATTAGAGTTACGTTCAAATTCAAAGTGATTAGAATAGAGTACTTCTTCAAGAAAGAAACTTCGGTCCATCCCCATTGGATAAAATTGTTATGAACAAATGTGAGACTATTAGTCAGAAAACTACTCTTCCAGTTGGAAATGGTTTGGATTGCATCAGCAAATTTCTAGCATATTCTCGACCAGACTCCAACTCAAAAATATCATCACAAGGAGTGTCCAAGGTCGGGCCATTTTGACAATTTAACAATTTATACGACAATTCAGTTTTAAAATAGGGATAGACACATTTACTCCGCCACAGGAACTGTTAAAATATTTTCAACTATCAACTAGAGAGGAGTGCAATGCATCATTTCTAAATGGTAAATTTGATTGATGTGTGTGTGCGTGTGTGTTTGTGTGTGTGTGCATACTTGAGAGAGAGTGTGTGTATTACAACTCTGTTTGTTTCTGGGATTGTGTGAATATGTGTTTGTTGGAATGTGTATACAATATAATTTAACAAAATAATTTATCGCTTATGAGAAATAAACTTTGAGGAACAAGCTTAACTATTTCTCTTACATAATATTACTTAATCACACACTTTCACATACTGTCTGTCTTTATACACATTCTCTCTCAGTTAAGCATTCACATTCACTCTGTCCAACACACTAAAACACACGCATACACACACGCAGACACACAGGCATTGTACATACACATACAAAGAGAGCCTCTAACGTTATCTTACAAACACTTGTTTCTCTCTCTCCCCTAGCCTTTCCCTGCCTTTGAATTACTGACGCTTGGTTTATTTTCTCTCTCACTCTAGGTTACTGATACTTCTCCCTCTCTCTCTCCCTTCTCTCACCCTAGATTAACGGCACTTGTTCTTGTTTCTCTCTCTAACTCTAAGTTACTGATACTTCTCTCTCTCTCTCTCTCTCTCTCTCTCTCTCTCTCTCTCTCTCTCTCTCTCTCTCTCTCTCTCTCTCTCTCTTACTGACATCCCTCTCTACTTTCTCTTTTCATTCTCTCTTATTCTAGATTACTGCCACTTCTCTCCATGGACACCGTTCTCTCAGTTACTGACATTCGCGTTTAGATCTGTTTCGTATTCAGCTAGATATATTTGTAGATCCTGCAGCAACGACAGTAGACCAAAATATCCAACAAATTATTCGGACACGGATAACTTGATGACTCATGACTAAGTAGACTTATCTTACCGCTGTTTGGTGACTGATGCCGACTCGTCCTTGTGCGATAGACAAAGAAATGTTGAGAAACATGAATCAGTCAAGGACGACAGTTTGAGTGTGTAGCATTAATGACACATGGACCGAGAGGTGATGCTATTTTTAAACATTGTATTATTATTATTTTTTTATTTTCTGGGAGTGAGAGACGTAATCATACTGAAACATGAGGTGACTGATAAGAATGAATCACATTCAGAACGAGAACAACTTTATTATGTACAGGGACTCTCTCACTTTCTCTCTCTCTCTCTCTCTCTCTCTCTCACACACACACACACACACACACACACACACATGAAGTCACTGGGCCCGATCTGGTGAGTGAGATGCATGCATGCAGGAGAAAGAAAACTATTGATTTTTGTGTTCCTTGTCCACACAGTCTCGCTCCGACAGAGAAACGACATCAACCACTCTACAACGTCGCAAGGGAAATTCACAACCCCTAGTTTAGTCTATCCTACTGGCTGTTAAGTCAGCTAAGAGACTAGTAGTCGAGTGTGAATGGTTTGTGAAACCATACATCAGCTTCTCAGTGTTACTCCCTGTCTCTGACAAAACACGTGACGCTGCTGCAGGCTCATGAAAAACCAGGCCCTGCTGTCCAATCGATATTGGAGGGTGCTTGCCACACGCTAGGTTCTACGAAACATTTTCTTTTTTAAGGCTTCCTCTGTGCTGCAGCAGTTCTGCTAATGTTTCTTTGATTTAGTTCTTCCTTACACGTGTGTGGGTGTGAATGGAAGTCGTGGGCGAAGACACTGTTTAGTTTTACACACATTTACAGACACACAAACACTTGGCGTATCTATCTATCTGTCTGTCTATCTATCTATCTACTTGTCTATCTATCTGTCTGTCTGCCTGTATGTTTATCTGTTTGTCTGTCTATCTATCGTCGCATCCATCCGTCTGTCGGTCTTTTTGACTATCTATCTATGTACATAACTATTATTTTGAAAATGTTAATGTCAAAATATTATTTCACAGAAGTGAGCAAGTGTTCATGTTTTCAGATTACTTATCATCAGCGACCAACGATGGTGATTTGCTTGTAGAATACCCTACTAAGGATTGCATGGTGGTTTGTTTGTAGAATACCCTACTAAGGATTGCATGCTAGAATACTGTCCTAAGGATTTCATGGTGATTTGCTTGTAGAATACCGTCCTAAGGATTTCATGGTGGTTTGCTTGTAGAATACCGTCCTAAGGATTGCATGGTGATTTGCTTGTAGAATACCGTCTTAAGGATTTCATGGTGATTTCTTTATAGAACACGATCCTAAGAACAGCGTCCTGCCACCAGTAACACGAGCGAACGTATGTCTATCTACACTGTATCTTTTCAATTGCACATTAAAGAAAAAAAGAAGTATTAACCTACTGCTTTGCAATTCGTACAGGTATATGATAATTTCAATCACATCTTAGAGTCTTGTCCCTTTACAGTAAAGACAATTTTATGTACGTTTCTGTAGATGTCATGTCGACTATAGATAAGTATAATTCATTTTGATATATATATACAGACACACGCACGCACACACACACACACACACATCTGCTTGCGTGTGAATTATATTTTCCAGTCGCAATTACTCCAACCAACCAACCAACCAAACACACACACACACACATACACACACACACACACACACACACACACACACACACACACAAAAGCACACACACACACACAAATGGAAACCGCCCGATCAGTGTTCATAAAATAGTAGCACCTACTCAGTCCAAGCGCCTTAGTGTCATAAAGCTGTTGACGTCAGTGAGAGCAATCCGTGTCTATGGACATTTGATTGCAATGCGCGTTACTGTGCAAGATTGATAAAGGGCTAATTACGTCACGGATCTAATAGTGATGATGGCCCTTCTACCAATTGTACATTTGCCCAATCCATCGAATAAAATCAATGACTACGTGCGATTTGAGAGTGGACCCAATTTCGATAGGCCGTACATCCACTTAGACCAGGCCACGCGTAGGGAATAACTTCGAACATAATGCACTTATATTTTTTCCTTTGGAAAACTTCTTGTAACTGTTTTTGTAAGCAAAATGTTTACAGTATTACTGGCTGGCAGCGTTAACTGCTAATTTTTGTCTCGTTTGGCTGAGTTCTTCTCTATCTGCAACTTGACGCATGCATACTGGTTGCAGAAAGTTGCTGTTTTCTTTTTTCTAGAAAGACTAATCTCTTTGGCTTGTATTAGTTGTAACGTTTCTTCCAACTACACAAAACAATACAAAGTTTAGATTACTCCAAGTATACAAAACAATACAAAGTTTAGATTACTTCATGTATATAAAAAAAAAAAAAAGTATTCCGTGTTGCAATGCCTGTCTTCTGACCCAAAAGCTAGACTATTTTGATGTCGCATGGCTGGTTTTGCACAGAACTAATCACGCTACAAAGAATCTCTACCCCCTCCCCCCACCCCCCAGCGCTAGCAGACAACACGCTCGTGTACAATCTCATTCTTCTGGGTCGGTAGATTGTTAGCTCTCCGTCAATCTGTGGTCTGTATGCAACCTCAGCAGCTCGACCTTACTCATGCCCAATGGCTCTTTGGTGTCAGCACACCGGCACCAACACACGTCTCACTCCATCATGCATCTCTGAGTTAATTCCCTTGTAGGTCAAAAAAAGAGTCAGGCGTCCTCCGGCTTTCGAAGGTGGAGCGTTGTTGTTCTGCAGTATCTTGTTCCCCCAGGGTACTTTGTGGTCGGTATAACTTCGCCTGCTGACAACGGGCGTTTTGCAAAACGCAACGCTGTTGGGCAGTCATTGGATCACTGTGTTGTTGTCTCACGGGGCAATCTTTGTTTTGTTGTTGAAAGTACATGGTTGCTGTGTACACGTGTGTGTGTGTGTGTGTGTGCGTGTGTGTGTGCGTGTGCGTGTGTGTATTTTATAAAAATTATCAGAGTGTTGATTTAACTTATGTTCAATAACGTTTCTAAATTCTCTATTAACAATTAGTTGCACTGAAGGTACTTTAAAAGCTTTTTCTGAAGAAATAAATAAATTCCATAATTGCTGGTCCCGTAACAGTTTACACAGCGCTGCTGCCTTTGCTGTCTTTCTACAACCAGTGTAGTGACGTCAAATGCATTCTATCGCAAAATTGGCAGACTGTTGTAAATAAAGATTCAGAAAAGCTACAAGATTGTGACTGAATGAGATTCAAAGTACATCCCATCGATCCGATCTTAAGCAATACTATGACAACACATATCCTGAACAAGCAGTGCCTAATATTAGATTTCAGCGTCATTAATGTGAGATGACTGCAGACGCACGGTCCATTTGACATCATTCATCAAGTCATTTCAGCCAAGAGAAAAATGTTTATTGGAAGGATGGCTTTAAAAATTAATTTAATGTGTATTGAAAGGCTTGGAACATTTTCAACCGTAATTTATTATTTATGAACTGGTGTTAGGAAATTACACAATCGTAGCTATTAATATATGAAACAACGAGTTGTTTTGAAGGCTTTCGGACAACTTGAAGCTTTGTTGATTACACAGAGGAATATGAATTATAGTTGTTAACTTTGTTAAATAAACATCCATGATACTTCCCAGTTTCCGGAGAAAATAGGAAGTATGCAGAAGAAATGCAAACTTGTGATCAAATTAATATTCCAGAATGGTTTCCGTAAATCTAACAATTTTCAAGAGAATATATTTTTGCTTGAAAGTTAACAGTTAATGAATGAATACGTATTTGCAAGATGGTAAATATTGACTTTTGCAGCAAGGAGCATGATACTTTCGATGTTTTGTTACCTTGTATCTGTTCAGACTTCAGTGACTACTGTATTCTACTTGATCACGTTTGTGTGTATCCACCACCACTGTTGTCGAACATCTCAGTAAACGTATTGCTGTAAGTGGATTCCTGTGAATTCCATTAGAGAGCCAATACATCGGAAATTGAGGTTTGAGTTTGGTCTCGAGAATTCATAAGGATTTTTTTTAACATTCCTCGTGATTTGTGAAAACAGAAAATGCTAAATGCGGTATGAGTAATTAGAAGACTTAATCTCCTCACTAACAGTTACACATACAAATACAAGATGTAGTGTCTGTAATTGTAAAGTCAGGTCTTCCCACTACTCCATTTTATCTACGTTACAGTTTCTACATACATCTAATGGTTATATATTGCCATTTTGCATGGGGATTAATCATTTATTGCGTTATCGATAATTTTATTATGTCCTGTAGTAGTTTGAATAAAGACTTTGTACATTTAATGCGAAATGTTGTAAAGCACAAAATGTTTTTATCTAATAATTATTATTAGATGCATTGCCTAAGTCATAATCATTAATATTAGAGGCATTGCATAAGAATGTTTGAGTTTTGCTCTTACACATTTTTGGCTAAAAGAATCACAGATCTAAATTGAGGCAAGAGTAGACTTCATCGGTTGGACACATGTCCATCGCATCCAAGCAGGTTAAACACGTACTTGGCGGTAGAACTGAAAATATGACCAGGGCCTATTCTTAGAAATAGTCTGTTACGAAATAAAAGTTCTTCTTTCCTAAAAGATAACAGCAAGAACAAGATCTTTCACAGCAACCATGAGTAGGCCCACAAGTTTTAAGTCTACGGTAATAGTTCCATGTGATATATGTGTGTGAATGCCACTATAGATGTTGGTATTGTGTGTCACATTCACTCCACTATAACTTACAGCTTTTCTCAGAGCGAATGATTCACGTGTTTGTAGTATACAGATATTTCTCAGAGTGAATGACTCACGCACGTGTTTGGAGTACACAGACATATCTCAGAGCGAATGACTCACGTGTTTGTAGTATACAGACATATCTCAGAGCGAATGACTCACGTGTTTGTAGTATTCAGACATATCTCAGAGCGAATGACTCACGTGTTTGTAATATACAGATATTTCTGAGAGCGAATGACTCATGTGTTTGTAGTATACAGACATATCTCAGAGCGAATGACTCACATGTTTGTAGTGTACAGACATATCTCAGAGCGAAAGACTCTCGTGTTTGTAATTCATAAAGCAAGCAGCTGATTGCATTATCTCCTGCAAACAAGAGATGCAGTCACATAACAGTATAGCTATACTGCACGCGCGCATAATTAAAGCAGACAATTTCGAGCAAGAAAATAACGCTAGCAAATACCATTCACAAATAATACCTAAATAAGAAACAGCAGTATGTGGGTGGTGGAGAGGGGACAGATCAGGTTTCCATGGAAAATCGTACAAGACAATAAATATGTGAGTAAGTAGACAGAGTTTTGCTGTAAACAGCTGGCGTCCAGAGGTTTATGTAGCGGGATATGTTATTAATATAATAAGTGTAATTAATAAAATGATTACTTCGTTCGAACTAATCTCTCTAACAACCGCTTCTGTACATTCTCCGATTACCTGTGTGCATTGCGTTGACTGCGAGTTCCCACATCCATTGACCTACATTCTGCTACCGTCAGGCGTGAGACCGAACTTGTAACGGTTCGTTAGTGGGAGTGATGATCTAAAGTTCTAAACTTATTCAGCATAGAAATCACCTGGATTAATTTAGGAAAAAGTCACGGAATTAGAAATGCATTCTGATCAAAAGGGTGTGCTTTATTCTTCACCTTTGATCATTCCTATGTACGTGTCTAACGTGATCTTTTAAATACCAGTACTTCTCTTTGCAAGGGCTTGACATGCGGGCAGTGGGGGGGGGGGGGTTGAATGAAGTGGGGGAGTGGCGACTAGATGTGTACATGTCAATGATATTAATATTGCAACTGCTGAGACCAGTCTCGACCCTTTGGTGAGTTACGCTTGGGCGATTTTTAACATCATATCTATTATCTGGGTTTCAAATTCCGCGGTCCGATGAATCGAGGCAAGTGTGAAAGAGAAACTTGGGCCCATATTCTGAAAGGAAGGAATGTGCATGAAAGTAAAGCTTTTAAAGGGTCTAATGGATTATGATTGATTTTCTGACCGCACATTTGTCTAGGCAATAATCTTTCCGGCTCCCTAAGGACGTTTAACGTGTAGGTCCATTATACAGCCCTATCAAAATTCTAGAAACTAACATCGCCATCTTAAAGACCATCCATATTTGTTTCAAGCCAAATGGGACCAAACCCAACCACTTCAGCGAAAGTTAGTGTCCCAACTTCTGTCCTAACCGTCCCTTCTTTTTGTACTGCTGCTTATGCTGATGAGTGGCGGGTGCTGATTTGATGGGGTTGGAGTCCATCATCAAAATGTGTCCAAGAATCGAAGACACGCTGTCGTCTACATCATCGACATTCATTAAACAAGTCTTTAAGTACTAAAAGCAGACGATAACATTCATTACACAAGTCTTTAAGTACAAGGATTGGACCACAGAGTAACTATGGCTGATGGATTTAAGACAGACAATAGTCTAACATCTCTTACCCCCAGCCACCCAACAATCGTGGTTTCTTAGAGAATACAGAGTGTGAATAAAATACGCGACCCTGTGGTTCAAGTGACAAACTATTTATTAATGAATAAATAGTATCTATAAGTGCAAAATATGATTGATACTATATTAATGATACTATAATGTCACTTTTTTATTAATTATCAAGATGACTTGCATGTAACACGGGAAAAGTCGATACTAAAAATAGTCAGTGACAGCAGCAGGGTTGATGATATATCTCAGTTGTAGTGGCAGCCAGGCCTCCTCTTCAGTCTGCGTTGACAGGCTAGATGTGAATACAACATACTCAATGGCCATGGTGCACTTTGTCATTGGTTCAGTCCTTGGTGTATATGCTGGAGTGCATAGCTGTAGCAGTTATTTCAGCTGTCGCATGTTGCTTGTCTCTGAAGAAATGACGTTGCTATCGTCTTGTGATAATCTTTTCATTTACTATGGAAAGTGATGTGTAAATATGTGTATTGCACACACGCACACACACACACACACACACACACACACACACACACACACACACACACACACACACACAGAGAAAGTCTATCTCTTTCAATTGGTTCACTTGTTAACAATATCATTATGATGGAAACTTAGTGTTGTGACTACCATTGCTACCATCTCTACCATTGCTACTATTGCTGCAACCCTTACTAATGCTCGTAGTGCCACTGCTAGATGTTTACTTTTACCTCTGGAATGACAGGACTAATGTTGCTGCTAGATGTTTACTTTTACCTCTGGTAGTGACAGGACTAATGTTGCTTGCTGCTAATATTAAGCAGAAGAATATGGGGGTGAGTATGAAATCACAATGATCAAAATGTACAAGAAAATAATCTCAAGCTGACTTCAAAGATAAGACAACTAGTCGAGACTTCGCGAGAAGTACAAACAGCCCAGCGACAGTGAAATAATGATCATGACATAAGAAAAGTCATCTCTGTGACTGCATGTGATATCGGACCATCCAACAACACACACAACAAATCAGCCCAGCATTTAATCAACTTGTCAATCAACCAGTCATCATATCATTCACTCTCTCACTCAGTGTCACATGTCCGGTTTTCATTTTATGACCCTGTCCTAGTTTCGGCACTAATTATCAATATTAATTTATAGGATAATCTCTAACATTAGCCATAGCCGGACTTGCCTAACTTATTTCCCTTTCAAATGCCACAATCTCATCTTGATTGTTCATGACACTTAGTCAGATAAGTTAGCTGACTTTTTTGCCAACAATGTTATCTTCCCTTAATTTATAGATTAATAAGTATAATTCTTTATTCCTCTATTCATGGCTCAGCCCCCAGTTGGCAATCACGGTCGATTACATGTAATTATGTAATAACATAGAGAGATAAGAGTTAAGAAATTTAACATTAAAATTTAATAACAATAAAATTAAATTTGAAAACAAGAAAATGAACAATTTTATTCCCTTGAATACAGAGTGATATCACGTGACCCGATAAGTCAATTTACTGTCCACACCATGAGAACCTATTTCGACTGTCTTTAGACTTAGCTTTCGATTGAACAACGTATTGTTGTTGTCCACTGATATACGCTGACATCACGTGACCCTTGGCAGTCCCTCACGGTTCAACAAGGCTGTGATAAAGATTCAGCACAGATGCTCGCTCGCTCAGTGATGTTTTTGGCTCCTGCTTCAGTAAGCCTGGATTCCCATCAAAATAGCATTTAGCAGTCAGATCAGAGTTGTGAGGTAAAGCTCAGGATCAGCTGGAATATACAGTTATTCATATTACAGCTTCATGTGTGATAATGACTTTTATGGACTTTTGTGGCAGCAGCGATATAATCACTCTTTACAATCTCACTAATTCATAGCTTACGTTACATGGAAATTCAAATATATAAAATCTTTACAATATATATTTCCTTCATTGCTCTATTGATGTTCATAATACAATTTAGCTAGTGACCATGCAGCGCGTGTTAACTCTCCCGTGATAACAATTAATCAGTGGTAACACAATTAAAACATGTGGTGATTCTCTCCACTATTGCAAATATAATATCGCTATCCACTTAGCTTCTGTAGGAAAATGTATTAACATTAGCAGCATTAAATTCACAAGAATATTCTACACATTTACAGTACAGAATACATAGAATCAATTCAACAAGAAATAATTTTGATTTAGAGAAATCAAAGTATTACCACTATGTGTTTCTTAGGCATGGTCATTGGCGGATGCAGCTTATCACCCCTGGCGTGTGGTCACTATCTCTCGATCGGCGCGTCTGATGCGAGCCAACTCATTCAGGCAATTTTGTCAATGAAATGAAGGTCAACTAACATCTTAGCACTACATCATTGCCCAGTACGCAAATGACCATACATGGGTAATTAGTATCTGGTTTTGGGCATGACCTTCCCTGTGATCTAACTTAATTTCCCTGAACTCGTAAACAACTAATTCTGGCCTAAGCTTTAATCTTTAACGGAAGTTTCTCAATGGGTACACAAGGTTGTGGAAAAACCCGTATATAAAAGAAACAGTTAATAATACCAAAAATAAGTTTTATCAAGAATACATAATTTGTTTTAATATATCTTCACACTCAGTAACTCAGAATAATCGAACCATGTCTACTCGACACCCGTAAACAGAAGAAGGTTACACCCATATATAGAAGAGAGTTTCGTCCAAGTGGGAAGACGAGGTCGAACCAAGTCTGAGTGCTGTTGACGATGTCCATACAGTGCGCATCAGCTGATGTCACTGCGAAACTCTGCATGACAAAGGGGAAGATGAAAGTGGTGATGGACGTGCACTACACCAACAGTGCGCTAACAATAGACTCAATTGTTCTGCAGAAGGCGTGTCGTCGCTAATAGTTCCTCTCTCTTCCATATTATCAGGCTACTGTTTTGTCATTTGACGAGGACATGACAAGACGCAGTAAACCGCAACATTAATTGTTTCCGTAAACACTAACTCTTTAGTGTGGTTGTTGGAGAAGGGGTTAATTAATGACTGCACAGGAAAACCAACTTGCAAAGCTTTGTTTCAGTATGTGTCACCATTTCTCAACTAGAACAGGAATTAATGCACTTGAAACTGCTTCAACAGTTTCCTGGTCACCACTTGAGCTTTTGGATTTCCAAGTCAGTCAGAACCTTTTTTATCTGCAAGAAATTTTCCCCAACCTCTCAAAACAACTGCATTCAAATTATGATTGCGTGCACGATCGACCGGTTCCCCCCTCCCCCAAACAGGGCACCAAAATTTGCGCATTTTTTTTTTTGGGGGGGTACAAATCGCGATGCTGACTCAATCTTATATTTTGATTCAAGAAATTTTTTCACAGATTCCAAACAATGTAGGTACAAACATAATATAATTTTGAAACATTTTAGTAAAGTCTTGGGAACAACAAAAAATCTTGCATAGGGTGCTCGTAGACCGGGGGGTGGGGTAATTAAATAGATTAGGGGTTGGAAAGCTAATCGTTTAAACCCCCATCACACTCAGTGAAACAAAAATGTGTACGTGCGTATGTGTTTAAGTGTATGTGGAATGCTAAACACTACAATAGTCTGACAATTCACTGATTACAGACTGTCAATAGACCAGTCAGGCAACCACAGGCTGAGTCACTTGTAAAGTAGGCGTACTGAGTAAAGAGTGTCGTAATACTGGTTATCAATCACTTGTAAACGCATGTAATGAGTATAGATTATCTTAGTACTATAATGGTTATCAATCCCTTGTAGAACACATGTAATGAGTATAGATTATCTTAGTACTATAATGGTTATCAATCCCTTGTAGAACACATATAATGAGTATAGATTATCTTAGTACTATAATGGTTATCAATCACTTGTAAACGCATGTAATGAGTATAGATTATCTTAGTACTATAATGGTTATCAATCACTTGTAAAACACATGTAATGAGTAGAGATTGTCGTAATACTGGCTCTCAATCACATGTAGAGCATATATACTGAGTTGAGATTATCGTACTACTATTTATCAATCATCTGTAAACCACGTGTACTGAGAAGAGATTATCCTTTTACTGTTTATCAATCACCCGTAAAGTACACATATCGAGAAGAGATTGTAATAATGCTAGTTATCAATCATCATCCGTAAAGAACATATATTGAGAAGAGATTGTCCTTTTACTGGTTATCAATTAAGTACATGTATTGAGTTATTATTATTGATCCACCTGAACTACGTGTGTGGCAAAACATGACAGAAAGGCAATGTCAGTGAATATCGTTGAATAAATATTTGATACATGTTTAGGCGAGCCAAAGGTGTGAAAAAAAGCAATTGTAACAATGTCAGATCAATCACTGACATGGCTGTGCAGCAAACACACAGCAATTACTACACTGTCTAGACAAGAAAAACGCAAATACAGCACGTAGAAATTTTGAAATATTTTGCCAGCACCTCATTGCAACAGTGACTGGAAGTGGCGTCAGTTCAAGTGACTATTTTTCTTAGTCCCCCTCAGCCATTGCACTTCAGTAAACACGTTCTTGGTCGGCGTAGGAATAATTAAAGGGCTGGCCAAGACTGCAAGTCTCTGGCGAAATGCCAGCTCGCCGCTAGTTCTACATCCGCAGACGGACGAGAACCGGTGTATTCAACGATTGCGGCTTCTAGGGTGAGTGTGAGAGGATCACACATTCTACATCCGCTCCTGATTGAATTAGTGGTGAGTTCGCAGGAACAATTTGTCATGCTCACTCTAAAACCTTTGTAGGCGTGCTGGCCATCGCTGAGCCGTTTCCTCGGCTTCTCTGACTTTCTAAATCCGACTCATCATCACCAAAGAAGAAAATGATGTAACGGTATCATTTGAAAAACACAAACTCCCAAAACACCACTGAATGCGCACTGTCCATTTAAATAGGACACCTGTTTGATTAAAAATTGAAAAACAAACACATATCAGACAATAAAACACAGTTACATAAGGAATAATATATATAAAATAAGTAACATTCATATTTGAAGATTAAAACTTTGGAGTGAAGTACTCTCTATCAACAAGTGGATAAGATGGTCCAAGGTACGTAGACCAAGTGGTGTACTTCAAAGTTCTTTTGTGTTCCAGATAAATTATATACAAATAACTCCAAATCTATGTTCTTTTGGAGTTCTTTATAACTGACATGGTAATAGCTACATTTCCAAATTCTTTTGGAGTTCTATATGACTAACACAGTAATAACTCCAATTTCGAGTTCTTTGAGACTTCTATATAACTGACACAGTGTTAACCTCAATTCCATAGTGTTCTATATAAATTATACAAAAATAGTTTTCTTTTTCATAAAGGGGGTGTGGGTAGTATATCTCACTTCAGTTCTTTTGGAGTTCTATATATAGCTTGTCTTCTAGGTGTTGTCTGCCGATCTGTGAAAATGTATGTTTCGGTAAATATATCGCACTGCACTACACGTAAATGTAATGTGGTCATAAATGTTGAAATATAACAGTTTTAAACAGTGTTTACTTTCAACCCGCTCGAGCGAATGAGCACAGACAATGGAGATACACTCGATCACACTAATTTGTCAAATGGGGGTGGGAAGTTAGGGGGGATTTTTTCTTTTCCCTTGTACGACCCAACCTCTCACTGAACAATCGAAAGTAATATGGTTTGACAAACTTTTTATTAAATCGACTGTTTCAATTTCTGTGTTCGTCTTGTAGTGCTCCAATAACTATGAAGTATTTCACTTTGACATGACGTAATAATACAGTTGCATTCAAGTTTCACTTTCCATGATATTAGATTTATGAATAAATTTTCCTTTCCCAGGAAAATAGCAGACATTAAAAAGAATAGAAAATTGATTTTTTAAAAATATTTACTTATAGAGACTGTGATATATAAGTGGATGACTACAACTATTGATTTTTTTAATATTTACTTATAGAGACTGTGATATATAAGTGGATGACTACAACTATGATGTTGGTATAGTGTTCCACACTTAATCCACTCGCACCCTCAGCTTAGGCCGTATGCTGTCACAAACTGAACTCTGTTCACAAATCAGTGAGATTGATAGACAGATACAGATAGGCCAGTATGCTGTCACAAAGTGACGTGACTGTTCATATATCGGTGAGATCGATATAGATAGGCCAATATGCTGTCACAAAGTTACGTGACTGTTTATATGTCAGTGAGATCGATAGACAGATATAGGCCCGTATGCTGTCACAAAGTGACGTAACTGTTCGTATGTCAATGAGATCGATAGACAAATATAGGCCCGCATGCTGTCACAAAGTGACATGGCTGTTCACATATCAGTGGGATTGATAGATATAGGCCTGTATGCTGTCACTAAGTGACATGGCTGTTCACATACCAGTGAGATCGGTAGACAGATATAGGCTCGTTTACTTTCACAACTGCGTCACTTAGTTAATGAAGTTAATTATTATTTTAATTAATCTTTCATAACTAATTTCAAGTGAAGAGAATATTAATTTTATTTAATTAATGATCCTCCAACAGACATGTCTCTCACTTGGTGGATATTTTGGCGTTGTAAACGTTTTCACAGTTCCACAACAAAAAAGCAAGTCAAATAAGGTTTTCTGCAGGTGGAAAACTTCTTACTAAGAAGAAGACAAATCCGACTTTAATCTATATTTAGCGAGCCCCCATCCACCCATTTTCTTCTCCGACATAAGATTATCAAATGTCAACGTGCATAAGAAGGCCAATAAATTTAACGATAAATTTATTAAAAGAAAAATCAACTATACAAATGACAATTAAAATGAAACAGATAATTTGACATCAATATTCCGCAAATCCACGTTCGGGTAATTATAGTTTACAATTGCTCTCTACATGTAATAATAATAATAAATATAAAAGGACTCAGACGATAACTTCACAAAGGGAATGGCTGTAAAAGGAGTTTCTAACAAAAGCTGGTTAAATGATTAACTTAGTCTGTCTGACAGTTGCTACAATTCTCCATGGTAATAGCTATTTCAATGTTGGTTCTCTGCGCAGGCCGCCATTTGCTCAAAACTAATGCATATCTGCCAGAATCGTACTTGGTCAGTAACAAAATGTAGAAAACTAATCTAATATTTAAATGATATTCAATTAGTATTGTACAACCACAGAGGATGGGTGAAAATGTACCCATTTGCAAATATTAATGATTAATATTTACAATTCAGAACACAAAACGTTAATAGCACTTAGCAAAATATTACCATATCAAAACGTCTGCCTTTCTGTCCCTTATGCCCAATACAGTACAATAGTCAATTATGTATTCTCACTGTGCGATAGGTCAATTATGTATTCTCACTGTGCAATAGGTCAATAATTGTAATCTCACCGTGCTATAGGTCAATTATGTATTCTCACTGTGCAATAGGTCAATAATTGTAATCTCACCGTGCTATAGGTCAATTATGTATTCTCACTGTGCAATAGGTCAATAATGTAATCTCACCGTGCTATAGGTCAATTATGTATTCTCACTGTGCAATAGGTCAATAATTGTAATCTCACCGTGCTATAGGTCAATTATGTATTCTCACTGTGCAATAGGTCGATAATGTAATCTCACCGTGCTATAGGTCAATTATGTATTCTCACTGTGCAATAGGTCAATAATTGTAATCTCACCGTGCTATAGGTCAATTATGTATTCTCACTGTGCAATAGGTCAATAATCTAATCTCACTGTGCAATAGGTCAATAATGTAATCTCACTGTGCTATAGGTCAATTATGTATTCTCACTGTGCAATAGGTCAATAATCTAATCTCACTGTGCAATAGGTCAATAATTGTAATCTCACCGTGCTATAGGTCAATTATGTATTCTCACTGTGCAATAGGTCAATAATCTAATCTCACTGTGCAATAGGTCAATAATCTAATCTCACTGTGCAATAGGTCAATAATGTAATCTCACTGTGCTATAGGTCAATTATGTAATCTCACTGTGCTATAGGTCAATTATGTAATCTCACTGTGCTATAGGTCAATTATGTATTCTCATCTGTGCTATAGGTCAATTATGTAATCTCACTGAGCAATAGGTCAATAATCTAATCTCACTGTGCTATAGGTCAATTATGTATTCTCATCTGCAATATCTGGCATAGTATAACAGCTGTATTCTTTTATATAATATTTTTGTGGTTTTATTAAGCTTGTTCTGTCGCGTTAGGTATTACAATTTTTCTGTGGGTTATATATTATCTATGATCTTATGATGCTAGTTCTGTCCGGTTATATATTATCTATGGTCTTTTGAAGCTAGTTCTGTCTGGTTATATATTATCTATGGTCTTGTGACATTAGATCACTTCCGGAGCTCTAGTATCGTACATATTATAATAATTAATCTAAAGACCTAATTAACTCATCTTTTTCAATGCCAGTAATGACATCAGAAACCATCTTATCGCGATGTAACAGATTGAAGTCAGGTTTTCTTTTTCTTTTCTTTCTGAAAGAATCGAAACTCAGAGAAATGGGTAGAAAAAAAAATGAACGGAGGTGACAGAGAGATCGGGTGGGAGTGGAAGGAGAAGCAAAGAATTCTAGATGATGATACTTTACCTGACTAAACATAGAATAGGTAATTACAGGTAAATATTTATTACTCTGCTTAGCTTTTCTGCGAGACAATTTGAACCGTGGAATGCGCAGCAGTCCTTCAGAACTGACAGCCGTTTGAACAATTCCATGTTTATGATACATGGGTTGAAAACACCATTCATTTTTTTCCTTCTTTTCCGTTTAAAAATACAAAAAGTAATGAAAAACGCGCACGTACATAATACATACAAAAAAGTTGGAAAATCCCACTTTGAGCCAATCAATCTCATTTCAGAGAAAGAAAGAGACGAACTTCAGTGTGCCTTAACGCTTGTTACGCTTTGTAATGGTAATTTGTATTGCTTACTCGCTTGTTAGGTTTTGTAATGGTAATTTGTATTGCATACTCGCTTGTGAAAGTTGCAACTTCGGGACTTTCTATTTTTGCCTGTATTTTTTCCTTCCAGAATTCAGTCAAACAGTAAAGTGAAGCGACTGCCGCTTATTGCGTTCTGTGTGTGCAGATTGACGATATTGTTAGGCGTGGACAGTTAAAAATAGCGAAACCCAACGAAAATCAATTACTTCTGTGTTATTTTTATTAAGGCAATTTAGTCTATCTCTAATGTAGGATTTATTTTATGTAATAACATTAAAAGATATATCATGTTTTAAAAAGACAGATAAATAGATTAATAAATAGACGGTTGGATGGTTGGATGGATGGATGGATGGAGTCGGTGTGAGAGAAAATGGCAGAACTCTTGAATGCAGTTACTGTAAAAAATGTTAAATACGTACACGTATCTATCTTTTCATCTTTCTTTTTTTCTTTCCATCACCATCACCACCATTTTTGTAGTGTGTGATGGTGGCGATAGGGATGATTGCTCACATTACATCTTCCTACAGAGAAAGGAAAGGAAGATCTTTGTCAATGGCGCTGATGCATCGCTTTGTAAAACAAACAGAAGTAGAGAAGCGAGAGCATAATCTGACTTTCGAAACCACACCTTGTAGATGTTTAGAATAGGATTCACGGAAAACCTAGTAGGCCTACTTGAGTAGGAGCGACAAATAGGCAGTACTGCAAGCGTGTTTTCCCTCTCGCTTTCTTCAGAAATTACGAAACCCTGCAGCAAAAGGTGACTAGAATTTCCGAAGTAAACAAGAAATATAACTTCCTCACCCCACTGCCATTCAAAACATGGACGTGAGCACAGCTCATTGCAACCAAACCGGAAGTCGTGATTATAAGAGTCGTGATCCTGTCAAATATAGCCATGTGACAACTTCGCATGTCGCTTTTTGTATTGGCGACTTTCGATGGCCACGCTCAATAGAACATTTTTTTTTCATACCGATATAAAGTTAAATAGGATTCCCCAAACACAAACACACATATCCAAACATACACACACAGTTGTCCTCCCTGCTGCTAGGTTTGATAATGTAAGTCATGGATGAAGTAATTGTCCTTTGTAGCGTTGGTCACAGTGCATGTGGAAATGCTGGGTGATGTTAGTATACATGGCTTTACGTTTGTGTACATGGCTTTACAGTGCTGGGTGATGTTTGTGTACAAGGCTTTACAGTGCTGGGTGATGTTAGTTTACATGGCCTTACAATGCTGGGTGATGTTAGTTTACAAGGCTTTACAGTGCTGGGTGATGTTTGTGTACATGGCTTTACAGTGCTGGGTGATGTTAGTTTACAAGTTTACATGGCCCTACAGTGCTGGGTGATGTTAGTTTACTTCTAGTATTAAAGTATAGAGTGGTGTTATTTTATACGGTCTTACAGTATTGAGTGGTGTTATTTTATCCGGCCTTACAGTATTGAGTGGTGTTAGTTTATACGGTCTTACAGTATTGAGTGGTGTTAGTTTATAAGGCCTTACTGTCATGTCTCGCCAGAATGAAGAAGCACCAAAGTAGCGCAAGACATGGTTTAGCCGTCTCGTTCAAACCACTGACCCTGACCCTGCTCGAGATGAAAAAACTTTTGCTTGATCCACAACCATTCTTTGGCTCAAGACAGTGGGTTTATTGTCTACTTTAGCCATTTTGACGATATTTCCGGTCAAGTTTGACGAAGGCGAACAGTCAATGTTCTCTTATGACAACCGAACGCAGAACAAAGTGATGTCCGCTTACGCAGACAATAAATACTGCAACCGAGAAACTGAGGAAAACTCGGTTCTTTCTTCCTCCTTCCCCAATCAGGGCTCTACTGTTATCCCTTCTTTCACGTACAAATATCTTCCAAGTTAGAGAGAAAACCGAAAGGTGTCAGGCAACCCAAATTTAAACGACACGATATATTTAGTTTACCTAGCAGTACATTTTGCAGAGCGCCAGTTTATCTCAAACCTGCCCGTCCTTGTAAACAGCACTTCAGAATCTAGAGTGTTTTCCCATGTTTCTACCGAAATGCAAGTTCTTCCCAAAGGGTAACGAATTATCAGTTTCTCTTGATGTGCGATCGTGGCCGATTTCAACAGACTTTATCTGGCAGTTTGTGGAATGAGTTATAATTTTATTAGTGACAGGAAGTTCATTGCTGCTTGCTCCAGCTTAGTAAAGCAGTGGGAAATTATAATCAAAATAAATCCAGATTAAAAATTGGTCACGTGTACATAAATTGTTTGAGCAAAATAAAAAGTATTTAGTCCAAATATCTGTTATTACTAGAGAATAATAGTAACTGGTCGGTGCTGATTTTATTTCTGTCATCCCGAACAACTAACTGATTGTGCTTGAGGAGTCCGTCCCCGTGACTTGGTGGAGACAGATGATAGGTCGATGCCATGATCTCTGGACGTGTATGTCATCATCTACATAAAGTCAACAGGTGAGAGACCTTTCTTGATTACGATAGAATTGTTACTGTATGTTACGTTTACAGTATTTCTTTATAGACCCTGCCTAGGATAATTAAGGACTTTAAAGATAATAGATTAAATTAATTCCTTCTCTCTATCCTATACAGACTGGTTGCTCAACTTATCATTTGACTAACTTAAAAATGTGTCTTGTAGTGCAGACAGCAGATTTACAAACTGATAAATTGCGTACGTTAGCTGGGTTGGAGTCGTTAAATTCCTCTAAATTAATATGCATTCGTTACATCATTCAGCTCAACCGCCCCCATCCAATCCAAGAAATAATCTTTAGGTCTATTATGCATAGAAATTAACTACGAAGAGGTTTAACAATTAAAAATAAGATTTAATAAAGTTTAACAATTTAACAATAATCAAATACGAACGCGAAAGTCTATTTCTTAACTCTGCACGAACGTGCTTAATTGTTTCTTGAGAAAAAGTGCCCAATTGTGTCTATTTGAATTTCTATCGACTGAGAGGTACTCAGCTTATGTCCTTGTGACGCCTGGTTTTCTTGTTCCAGTCCGACCCGGTCTATCCCACTGTAGTTATACCCGCGGAAATGCACGTGGCACGCAAGGGAAAATGTCCTTTTAGTTCGCCAGGTGTACTTGAGATTAGACCAGCATACGCCCACGTTGACATTGCTTGAATGGTAGTAGACTTTTCTGGAAGAGTTGAGTTCTCTCAACAGAACTCAAACTGGCTTGTACAGGTTTTCAAGGACGAAGACAAAGACGAAGAGGTCTATGCCCACAGTTCCAAGACAAAGACGGTGACAGAGAAACCGACCTTATGAGAAACAAAGGTGTCCCATAAATCGTCTGCTAGTCATTTCGCTACTTAAGCATGATCAGTTCAAATGCACGAATTAGAAAGTCGACATGACCCGTCGTTTACAATTTAGATTAGAAAATATAATCTTCTCACGCATGTTACATTTAACAGTGCATGACGTATGAATATAAAATATTTACAACGTTAGAATTAGATTTCATACAAAGGGATAATTCAAATCAAGCAAAGCGCTTCACAATTTACAATTAAAATTACACGCAATAATTTGAATTACATGAGAAATTCATATCGAGCGCAGGCATTCCTGGCTCTAGTGAATTTAAAGTCAATATAAATTAAAGTTACAATAGAAAAGAGTTACAGTGATTTATATTTTATAACTTATAGGTTTTCAGTCATTTCAACGAACCGTGCTCAAGTTATATAGCAATGCATAATAATATATAACACAAATGCATACATAGCTAAAATATACAGAATACAATCAAATAAAAGTGATACCTTATGAGAAGTCGAAGTGTTTATCTCATCTATCACGTCGGCCTGTCCGTTCCTGCACGACTCGAGTAGCTGACGTAGTTGTTGCGTAGCTAGTTGTGTCCGAGTGTCGGGCGGAAGTATTGTACCGATATTTATAAGAAAGCATAGAGCATATCACGTGACGGATCGCGTGGCATGTAGTTGGTTCTAGAACCTAGACAATGGGCCTAAAGTTACATAACGTCCTGACCTCTTTGTTGGAGGCTTCTCGATGTGAATATCGCGAGAGAGCTCCAAACAAAGGAATTTCAAATCTCGATATTTGAAAAATAAACAAGTGGGTCAAACAGTCAAGACATTTTAATCAGACTGTGACACTGTACTGTCTGTTAATGGTTAGCCTCAACCTTCTCTGGCAGTTCAAATACTTGCTCTGACGTGGGTAATTTCGCTGGTCAGTGGCGGTTTGAGCGAGCGTCATCAATTCGTTTTGAGCAGAAAGTATTTAATGTCCAACTGGTGTGTTATAGTCTTTGTTTTGCTCATGACATACTTTCTGTTCAGTAAATGTATTCGTGTTTTTGACATTGTGTGTAATTGACAAACGCTCAGTATAATCGTTGATAGTTTGCTGATTATTATGGTTCAGCAATGTACTACTGTTATGCTCACTGCTCACTCACAACACATCAATGTGCTACTGTTATGCTCACTGCTCACTCACAATACACCAATGTGCTACTGTTATGCTCACTGCTCACTCACAACACATCAATGTACTACTGTTATGCTCACTGCTCACTCACAACACATCAATGTGCTACTGTTATGCTCACTGCTCACTCACAACACATCAATGTGCTACTGTTATGCTCGCTGCATATTCACAATACAGCAATGTACTACTGTTTTGCTCACTGATTACACAGCAATGTACTACTGTTATGCTCACTTCATACTCTCAGTACAGCAAAGTATGTATTACAGTTTTGCTCATTGCATACAGTTAGTTCATCAATGTACTACTGTTATGCTCATACATATACAACAAAATGTTATAGTTTGCTCAGTAAATACAGTTCAGCAATGTATTACAGTTTTGTTCATTGAATACAATTCAGCAAGTATTACAGTTTTGTTCGTTATATGCTAAAAGCGAAAATCCTAGGCAATCTCATGGCATTTGTTCATCAATAATTGCGCGTCATTGTGTTTGTAAAACATGGCAGCTAGTGTTTGATAAGAAACTTAATATAACTTAGTGAATCTCAGAAATGTCGATGCGTGCTTTGATAATTTTTTTCCAGTGATATTAACGATTTTAATGTCAGTTTCGCAATAACTTTAGAATTCAGGGCTTTGTATCGCAATTGGTATTTATTTCTAAGTCCATTCAAATCCAATATTTGTGGCCTTGTGCGTCTGTTTGTGTGTTTGCTTGTGTGCATTGAGACACGATTCAACGATAAACGGCTTCGTCGATTCCAGACAAAGGAGCAAACTAACAGACTGCACAAGTAATTTTTTTTTTTAATTTCGATAAACGTGAGCAGACTAATGTGTAAATTTCCACTAAATCAGGTGGGGACAACGACGTGCACGCGCCTAAATCGCTCATTGCCAAAAATACTCGTCATTTCTAAAGACAACTTCTCAACAACTTTCATTGAAGGTGAGAAACCTCAAAACCAACAACCAACATCCTAACACATTATTGCGAATGTAGGAAATACGCTCTCTAGAACTATATTATAAATGTATGAATTATGCCCTCTAACGCTATATTACGAATGTAGGAAAAACTCTCTATAGAACTATATTATAAATGTATGAATTATGCCTTCTAACGCTATATTACGAATGTAGGAAATACTCTCTATAACACTGTATTACGAATGTAGGAGGTACGCTTTCTAGCACTGTATTACGAATGTAGGGAACAAGCTCTATACCACTAAAAACTACGAATGTTGGGAACAAGCTCTCGAGCACTTTATTACGAATGTTGGAAGCACATTCAAAACTTGCGCTAAGGAGCAAGAGCTTTTTCGACTCGTCATTAAGATTTGCATTTATTTCAACATTCATTATTTCACTTTTTGTCAGAGTCAAAGACACAAAGACCCTCTCCGGAAGCAACTTCTTTGCATCTCAGTTCGAAATCTGTCATAATCAAAGACTAGCAGGCTTCCGTTTCCCTGGACAACTTTTATGATCACTCCACCGTCTGCTCAATTACCTACTCATTTGTCACAAGTACAAAATGATTTTTTTTTAAATCACGCGAGGCATATAGAGCAAAAGAACTTAAAACAAAACAACAAACTCAGCCGACTCCTTATCTATATCTCTTTACTTACCAACAACACATCTCTTACCACTACAAGTTACCTGAATACGAGCTCGCCAACACACCTCGGTAGTGCATGAAGACATGCCATTTCTTAAAGACGATTCTCACGTGCATTTGAGAATGTAAGTTTTACGTCTAAGACTGAGTGTAAGAGGTGTGCATGTGTGTGTGTGTGTGTGTGTGTGTGTGTGTGTGTGTGTGTGTGTGTGTGTGTGTGTGTGTGTGTGTGTGTTTGTGTGTATGTGTGTGAGAGAGAGACACAGAGAGAGAGAAGTGTAGCAGTGCGAGCTGCATATTGTTCTTTTTAAAGAAAGAAAGAAAGAAAGAAAGAAAGGTCAGTTACTCACTTTGGTTAAAAATCAGTTAAATATCTAATCGTGCAATATTTTTCGTAACAAAATAAATTTCCTATAGTGTGCATTGTTATTTTCTTCATCTGCAATTTGTGAATGAATGAATAAAATTTCGGACCCAGATAAATAAAAAAAACAGCTTGGTCTGTTTTAAATTAACAACTTGTCTTAATCTCACACTTACAAGCTGTGTTTGCAGACTGAGAGAACGTCTGTCTTTGAAGATTCATACTGAAAGTTCTATGAACAAGAGGCGATGATAGCTAGAAGGGTGAGTTTAGGTCAGTTCGTATTGTGTTATTAAGCAATTTGTTTTTCGTGAAGAATGTGCATTTAGTGTTCCATTTATAGCTATTAGCCCCTCTCACCCCACGTACAGACAGTATCTACTGGAATTATGAGGACCGCTTCCTACTTAGATGGGGAAGGGGTAGTAACAGGTTGCAGAGGGTGTTCTGGAAGAGGAGGAACTGGAAGCAGCTTCTTGCGAGAAAGGTCAGAGTTCAACATTTACGCCACCGAGTGCCTGTACGTGAAGTTTAAATTGACCCGACCACCCCCCGTCCCCATCCAGATGGACAGAAAGGTTGACTAACTGTTGCCATGGCAACGTCACGTATCGTCTCGCTCTTGTAGCGGCAGACAGCACAAGAACCGAGAGTTAGGAATCTAGTGCTTAGTCCAGCAATACTGGTTGCCAGTTCCGATCCGCATTGCAAAGGATCCTTCACCCGCGCCAGTCGAGTAGTTGGTGTTCTGTCATATCCACCCCTCTCCTTTTATAACTAGTCAAATAAAATATATGTAAAGCAATAATAATAAGAAAATATCTCATAAACTGCAAACCAGTAAACGTACATACAGATATACATCCCTTTTTCCATTATTTTTTAAAAAACAATTACTGATAGACCTTGCTCTAAACAACAATAAAAATACCTACAAGGTCACGTCTTATCTTTGTTGAAGACAGTCGGTCTGGTTTTACGCTTGAAGTTCTGCTTTTCGATTTAACTGCCTTTCATTTTATTTCACTATCTTTTATTCATGTGCACCATTGGACGGTTAAGATAACGCCTGCTTGTCAGCCGTATATATAATGCATTTCTGTCTGCCAGCTACAGATTCCATCCTCAGAGAGTCTAAGGGTGGGGCTCCGTTCCATCCATCTCCACGTTTGGCCAACTTTTGAGTCACACGCGGCTTGAAGCAAAATTACTCGTTATTCGCGTCGTCAGTTTGCAGCTTTGGCTGATTTCGCAGGTTTGTGCCAACGCCGAGGCAGAAAATTATGTTTTGGGGAAAGAGAAGAAATGTAGCGAGGACAGTGAAGGTATGCGTGGATGTTTCTTGTGGATTTTCAAAAGTGTTTAATTCAGTCTGGATAGCGATTAAAGCCTACTTTGTCCCCGACTATTAAAAAAGAACTTTAGTTCGGCGATCTTTGGCACATGGTCATGATTCATCATCCCATTCGATGGACTAGGCACTACTCCCGCCATTGAAATTAAACTAGAGCAGACAGAGATCAGTGATAAGGGGATTTTTTAAAATTTCCATTCAGAGCGTTCAGGAGGGTGAATGAGGGGAGGAGGGATCGAAACCTCGGCTACTTGAGTGAGAGGCCAGTGTCTTACCTTCTGCACCACTGCCCCTCTTCCTTGCAATCATTATTCCCAGATCAAAATCTAGCCACCCGTGACTCTGAGCACAACTACCCAATGCTGTCACTCGTGTCAAGCTCTGTTCTGGGCCCTCACAGTCTAGGATTCTGAAACGTTCAATAATAGAATCAGAATACAGACTAGTTCCAGCAAAGCTTGCGGGGCTGACTTCATTTGAAAATTCACTTTCGGCACACAGCGTCCGTGATAAAACAAGCACGTCAATGTGTGTATCTATGGTAACATGTCGATGGTAATACTGACCTAAAAGACATCACTGTAATTATTTATGGTAAGGTGTCGATGGTAATACTGACCTAAAAGACAGATTGTCGCTCTATAGCGATTTAATTATCTTTGCTCGCGCCAGCGAAAACTGTCTGAAAATACATAGCGCCGAGAAACTTTAATGTCTGGTTACTGCGGCGACCATCAACCGCCATAATCATTGTTTGAATGTACTGTCTATGACATGTATGTGTGTCTTTCTTTGCGCTACACGGGGTGTTTACAATAAATTAATTTTAAAAAAAAATAAATTAATCGATTTTAAGTCAGCCGGTCCGGCCTTTCGTGTTGGTTTAAAACTTTAAGGTTTGACGGTTGTGCTGTGTAGGCTGTCTCAGCCGAATAAGCGCATTTGTTGGAGTGAAGTATTAAAATGTCCGCACAAAAATGACGTCATCCTCCAGAAACACACGCGAGCAAACAATCTCAGACTGACAGGCAATCAAACTCGCATGCGACACAATGGTTAGGAACCCAAAACGCTGGTTGAAAGCATAAGGAAAACTTTAGACAAGACTCTGCTTGAAAGCATAAGGAAAACTTTAGACAAGACTCTGCTTGAAAGCATAAGGAAAACTTTAGACAAGACGTAAGAAATTAGATGCATGGCGAGTTCAGTTATCATAATTTGATAACTGTGCAGTAGGAATTGACGTTCACAAACTCTTTTGTGTTGAAAACGCTGCTTGACAGAAGGGACCCGAGAGATCGAGTGAAAGAAAGGGAGGCAGAGACAGAGATAGATAGAGGCAAAGACAGAGACAAGGCAGTCGGTCAGATTCACACAAATAGACAGTGGCCTAAAACATACCAAACAAAGCTCTTTGAAAACGTAAGTACACAATTACCGATATAGAAGGTTGCCAGAGTTTAAAACAGGTCAGGAAAAATTCCAGATCAAATTACGTAGTTTGGCCGCCCTGCGATGTCGAAAACTAATAGAAAACGAAGGTGTGTGTGTGTGTGTGTGTGTGTGTGTGTGTGTGTGTGTGTGTGTGTGTGTGTGTGTGTGTGTGTGTGTGTGTGTGCGTGCGTGCGTGTGCGTGCGTGTGTGTGTGTGTGTGGTTTAGTAGAGTGAACAGGCCAAGCCATTTTCATTAAAGCATCAAATTAATTTGTCCATCAGTGAGATACTGACTCCTGCAGAAAATTACAAACCACGAAAGGGTTTACGGGGAGGGAGGGAGCGACACCGCACGCATTGCTAAATACGAGTGTACAACAAAACTTTGCACACGAGGCAACAAAACTTTGCACACCAGACAACTAAACTTTGCACACCAGACAACAAAACTTTGCATATTAGATAACTAAACTTTGCACATCAGACAACAAAACTTTGCACACCAGACAACTAAACTTTGCACACCAGACAACTAAACTTTGCACACAGGACACTGGATTAAACAGAGAACACTTGAGGGATTTCTTTGCACTGAAGTGGACACTGGAGTGTACAGAGAACACTTGAAGGGTTTATTTGCACTGAAGTGGACACTGGAATGTACACCAGTAGTGGCGGTCGTGTTGGTTTGGTGTCTATAAGGGAACCTTTCTGTTTTAAAGTTTTAAAGAAGTAAGAATATCGCCAATACTTATTAATCACTACGAAAGAATATCTCTAATAATATATGAATTTTACAGAACTCAAGTAATTCTCATCTCTTAGTTTGCAACGAACGAATACGCCTAATTAACCAACCAGTAATTAAAGAGCATACTATTGAACATCTACCAGGCGAAGTCACCTGACTGATGCAATAGTAGATTTCAAATTTTATTGTATATATTGGAAATGAAATAATTACCAAAGCATTTGCAATGCTTTACTGCATATGGATTTAAGGAGAGAGAGAGAGAGAGAGAGCAGTTAGAGAAAGGGAGCAAGAGACTAACACCATCACCACCACGCACAACAACAAAAGCTGCTACACGATCGACTCGTACTTAAATCAATTCCTCCTACAGAAGAATTCGCTCACTTAATTTTCCTCTCTGATAACAAGTCTAAAATAGCTTCTGCCTGTCTTCGCTGCTGCCTGTGTATCTTTCTGGTCACGCGCACAGCCGCATCTTCTCCACCATGGCAGCGACGTCAAGTCGTGAGCTGCACATTAAGAAGGTAAATAATTACTGGACATAGAAAATACAAGCAGTGCACAATATGCCTGTGTTTGTGATAACCTGTCCTGTACAGCAGCTGTTACATAAACAGCAAAGTGCTGACACTGCTCAATGCTTCACGTCACTGATGTAGTTGTTGTTGTTGGGGGCGGGAGGACACATTCCTAAGAGGTGCACGTTTTAAAATCCAGTAACAGTTATTGCCCTTTTCATGAAAAAACTTTTTGGGATAAACCAACCAACTCTTGTATCCATATCTCCTGTATTCATTCGCGTATGCACCCAATCTGTGTTAAAGTGATCTGAAAGTACACGAACAGAATAGGATGAAACAAAAGTACAGCCTCACCTGTACTTGTGAGATTAATTATAATTCATACCTTTTTCTGTCTATCCGTCATATCTGTACAAGCAGTCCGTCTAAACTGACTGAAAGCTACTTCTCTTACTTGTGGAACCAACTGACCAGTCATGTTCCATCCGACTATAGAATTGTCTGTCGGTCCGTTCGTCCATTCAGTCTCTGTCTATTTATACAATATGTAGGCGTCTATGACCTTTCGATCCGTTTTACACTGCGTCATTGTGTTTGTGCCTCGTATACTTCTCTACACACGCGTGCATTATAAATGTTCAGAAACATACATACGACCTTGACCATATAAGCATAATTAATTTCTTACAAATTGTATTACATGCACTTATGCAATAGCTGTGTCCTCCATAAAATGTACATGCTACGTTAAAAATGTATAAATGTTCTTCTGTATATGTTACTCACACAAATACATACAAGCGTGACACACTTAAGTTGCTAATGTGCACGTGACTTTGCACACAAACACAAAATACTCTTACATTATTGATGGGCGATACACACAAACACAAATACCCTTAAATTACTAATGGGATTTCGACGATGTATATACACAAACAGTACACTTAAATTACTAATACACTCGACGATCTCCCCCCCCCTCTCTCTCTCTCACACACACACACACACACACACACACACACACACACACACACACACAGAGAAGCACTAAAATCACTAATGGGCATGCAAGCTATATACACACACATACCAACAATTCATGCAAAATATTAACTAGCATTAGACGATTTTACTCACTCACAAGCACACACAAACATACACACACACACACACACACACACACACACACACACACACACACACACACACCAACAACAATACATATATAAATTACTAATGGGCGTTCGACGATCTTACTCACAAGCACACACAAAAACATACACACACACACACACACACACACACACACACACACACACACACACACACACACACACAGATGACTAGTAGGCATATGTATACAAGCTTTCAAGGTTTTTTCCTGTCCAACCTGGCAAGATAGAACAAAAGTGTATGTTTGTCAAACTCATAACAGACGCTCGAGGCTAACGCTCGAAGGAAAGCTGGTATTAATTATAACTGTTAGTCACGTGTTGTACATCAAATGCCGGAGAAACACGTCACTGCAACGCGTTGACCCATGCTCACGAGAAACGCAATTGCAATTGATACATTTGGAACTGGATTGCCAGAGACCAATCATTGCTGTTCAAATCAAAACAAATTGTTGGAGACAGAGTGCTAGAATAAAATACTGCTTGGAAGTAATAATTTAGTCTCTTCAGTTTGGCAGAGTGCAGGAGAATATACTACAAATCAATAAAAGTTAACATCAAACTAGTTTCAGTCAAGAGACAGTCAATGGAAATTAATACCAAACAGGATTCAGTCAAGACAATTAAGGAAAATTAATACCAAACTGGGTGCAACAAGAAAATGTCAATAAATATTAACACCAGTCTGGGTTCAATCAAGATACAATCAAGGAAAATTAATACCAAACTGGGTGCAATCAAGAAAATTTCAATAAAAATTAATTCCAGACTGAGTTTAATCATTAAAAAATTAAAAATCATTAAAACGTTATTTAAAAATAACACCAAATTGAATGCAACGAAGGAAAAATTCAATGAAAATTAACACCAAACTGGGTTCAATCAATAAGCTTTAACACCAAAATTGGTTCAATTATATTAAACATTAATATCAAAGTGGGTTCAATCAATAAAAATTAACACCAAACTAGGTGTAATCGAGAAAAATTACACCAAACTAGGTGCAATCAAGAACAATTAATATCAAACTGGGTTCAATCAATAAACCTTAACACCAAACTGGTTCAGTTATTAAATAACACCAAACCGGGTGCAATCAAGAAAAAGTAACATCAAACTGGTTGCAATCAAGAACAATTAACATCACACTGGGTTTAATCAAGAACAATTAACACCAAACTGGGTTTAATCAACAATTAACATCAAACTGGGTGCAATCAAGAACAATTAAGAGCAAACTGGGTTTAATCAAGAACAATTAACATCAAACTGGGTGCAATCAAGAACAATTAACATCAAACTGGGTTTAATAAAAAAAAAAATTAACATCAAACAGGGTGCAATCAAGAATATCAATAAAGAAAAATAACATTTGGTTCAATCAATAACAATTTTTACCAAACTGGATGCAATATAAAAAAATCAATGAAAAGTAACACCAAAATGGGTTTAACCAGGAGACAATTAATCAAAGTTAACACCGAAAACAACTACTGCCCGTCAGTCAATATTTCTGCCTCGTTAAGCATTTGGATTGTCAGGTACAAATACCGCAATACAAATACTTGAAACTTAAAACCGTGTTTGATACTAGTAAACTTGACAGACACAAATAAGCAATCAAATCAAACAACATCTTTATACCTCCGGGGTGGGTGGAAGGGGGATTGTCAGGCACTAAAACTGCAATACAATTATCATTAGACCGAAATTCACTCGCCAGGACTGCCGGACACAAGCTCTGCATGACATTTATAATTAGTACGTAATTCACTCACCAGGACTGCCGGACACAAGCTTTGCAATACAAATATAATTAGTAGGTAAAACACCCAGTAAAAATGACAGACAGATGCTACAACACAATTATAATTAATACGTAATTCACTCAATATGACTGGCACACAACATAGTACCATCATAATTAGCATAATAAACAAATTAGTATGATTGCCAGACAAGCTGCAATAAAATCAACGCTTATACACTCAGAAGAATTGCCAGAAACACGCCTCAGTAAAACCATAACAGTAACACGTCGTGCAAAAAATCATTGTCTTATCTTCAGTGTGTGAGAAATTAGGAAATTTCCAGACTATTAAGTTTTCTTTGTGTGAGAAATTTATAAATTTCAAGACTATCTAGTTGGGTTGTTTTGTGAGAAATTTAGAAATGTCCAGACCGATTAGCTTTCTTTGTGTGAGACATTTAGAATTGTCTAGAACTCTAGATTGTCTAGTTTTCTTTGTGAGAGAAATTTAGAATTGTCTAGACTATCTAGTTTTCTTTGTGAGAGAAATTTAGAATTCTCTGGACTGACTAGTTTTCTTTATGTGAGAAATTTAGAGATTTCAAAACTTGCTGGTCTCGAGTGTGAGAATTATTGAGGTTTCTAGACTAGTTTCTAGTGAGACAAATAAAAAAGTTTTTAAAAACTATCTGGTTTCCAGTTTAATGAAAATTTGAGACCTTTCTAATAAATTGTTTAAGAAATTTGAAATTGTCTCTGTCTGTCTCTCTGTCTCTCTCTCTCTCTCTCTCTCTCTCTCTCTCTTTCTTGTTCCAATGCTACCAAACGATATGAGGTTTTGTGAGTAAACTGATCATTCCAATATAACTCTCATTTGATCAGAGACAAGTATCCATTGCTTCCAGCTTTACATTGAAACTTTAAACAGGTAAAGTTTATAAGACATAACTGAGTCAATAAAATCATCACTAAGACATACATTGAAACTTTAACCAGGCAAAGTTTATCGGACATAAGTGAGTCAATAAAATCATCCCTAAGATATAATTACTGGAAAATTCCATCAACGTGCACTTTAAAGTCGACCTTCCTAGACAGAGCACAGAAAAAATGCCGTCTTGTAGAATTTACGAGTGTGATTACTTTGGAATTGGGGTCCCGTAGTCCACAAGAACTATTCCATTGTGTGATATCTAGGTATGCTGTTCCACAAGAACTATTCCTCTTTGAGCCAGACGACCCACGAATAAAAGCATACATAAGTGACCTCCCCCACCTCCACCCCCATCTTCTTCCTGCCATGTAGTACACAAGACACTTTCTTTCCGTCCTTCAACTTTACGGATACCCCACCCCCAAACGCCCAGCTTCATAAATAATCACTTTGAGTAAGCTGTGTGACGAGAGCCCCGGATGTACGCTCCAGAAATAATCTGTATGAGTACGTTGTGTGACGAGAGCCCCGGATGTACGCTCCAGAAATAATATTTCGGTGTGTTTCGGACAGCATGGCAAATTCTGCAGGCCGTGAAGCTAGATCGATACGGATGGCTTTTGTCGCGAATCAATACCCGACGAGACTGTTAGGTTTTTCTTTTTCTTTTTTGCTGTTGTTGTTTTGACAGCAAGTCGCTATCTTTCCTTGGCTGAATATATTTCTGTTAACTTCTTATAATTAGTTACATTTTTTGTGGATGCTGTTGTTTAATTAGTTTGTTGGAAATTCTATTATCAGTTCGGAATGGAGTGTCATTGGCAGGGTATTTTCATTTTGAAAGTTTTGCGAGCTATGTCCTTAGTAAATGGCTGTTTTTCTCTGCAGGAGACGAGGTTTTATCAAATTTATTTTTGGAATTCATGACATTTTGCCGCGACTGAATATTAAAAAATAAGGAAACACAACAAACTTTCTTCTCTGCCGCTGTGAGTGCTATCTCATAAATCGATGGCAAAGAAATGTCTCCACAGTTATTAAACAAACTTTATCAACATAGGCAATGATATTCTTGTTGACATATAGAAATATTTATTTTAAACAATAGTGACTGAAATTATAGAACTAAGTCTACTCTTTTTATACTTATGCGCGCGTGAGTGTGTTCTAATAAAAAATAAACATTGTCAGTGTAGACGACAATATCAAAAGTATTCATTAATGGTATTCTTGTCGGTATATATATATACTTATTTTAAAAATAAGGACTGAAAATTATTGAACTAAATCTACTCCTTTTATATTTTTTTTTCAAATAAAAAAATAAACGTTACTAGCACGCTTTAATTTTGCTTTACGAAAAGAAGGAAATGCACTCCTAAGGGAAAAAAGACATTCTTAAATTTCTTAGTAATTTCATACGTCACATAAGTACAATAAATATGTCACTTTGACCTTTTAGAAGCCTTACTTTTTCGTACTTCGTGTGCATTGTGTGAAGGAGAGAGTGCGTGCGTACCTTCGTGCGATCGAACCCCGTTGACGTAAGAAGTTGCGCAGTTCAAGGGACGTCACTAGTATTTTGACATCCGTACAAGGCGCATGACGTCAGCTTAAGAAGTCAAGTTTACATTCAAATTTTGAAGGACGAACATTCCAATGTAGTAGACCAGAGTGTTTAAATATCTCTGATTAATTTTTTTTTAATTAGCCTTTTCTTTTAACCATCATTTTAAAAAGGAATATATTTTTAGTCATTGTATTTATTGCATCTCATTTTATTTACTTTATATTTATTTTTAATCTTAATTATCGTCGTTTAGAATTAATCTGTTAAAAAATATATGCTCTTATTTCATTTTATTATTATTATTACTTTTGGGGTGGATGAGGAGAAACATTAGATTTTTGTGAATTTCAAATTGCAGATGATAGTGCAGAGATTATGTTAGACGATACTTTTGAAGTTCGTGTCATACATGTAGTTTACAGGCCGTATCAGACGATAGTACAGTTCATAGGTCTGTCAGTCGATAGTATAGATGTCATATCAGACGACTGACAATCAGAAGTCGTGCCAAACGATTGCTCATAGGTCATGTGAAGAGAAAGTTCATAGATTGCATCAGACAATAGTTCAGGAATTTCAGAAAAAGTACCCCAGAGGCCGTATCAAATTTTAGGTCAACGGTCATGTGCGATGAAAGTTCACAGCATTATGAGAGGATTGTTCAAAGACCAAATGAGACGATAGTTCAAAGGTTATGTTAAGCATTAGTTCAGAGGTTATGTTAGGCATTAGTTCAGAGGTTATGTTAGGCATTAGTTCAGAGGTACCGCTGTATATATTATTACTCAAGTCTTGTTTCATTTCTGCTGAGCTCACTTACAAATGTTTTATTTCACTGCAAAAGTTGTCATAGCCTGTTAGCTATAATGACACTTGGAGATGCAAGCAAAACAAAATAAAACAAACATTTAACATTTGATTGGCAATAAATAAAATGCAAATAAGCCCACAGTTTCAGTAAAGATATTAAAAAAGTTTAAACAATGGATTTAAAATTTTAAATAAATTAATACACTCTGCCAAGTGAAAGTTTAATAGACATGAATACGTGTGACGTTGATTAACTTTGTTTTAAATAAAAACAAAACCCCTGAAAACCCATTCTGACATTCGTCTGCGGGCTTTGGCACTTTTAATCGATTGTGAAAAAAGAAAGCACTGAACCAGCTTTGTTGTACAATGACAAACTGCTTACATATCAATACATCGTCTGCAAATCTGTCTGTAAAGACAGCTGTGTATCGTGTTCCAACTGATACACAAGCCGCCATGGTACGTCTATTTTTAGAAATGTACACGAGCAGTGTCATTTGCAGCATCCAATGATGATCTATTTTAACGAAGTCTTCCGTGTGCTTTAACATTTAACATGAATTTAAATGCGTTGTGTTCTTTTAGAGACTTCGACCAGTGCAAAATAAATACGTTAGAACTGTCTTTTACAGACTTCAAAAAGAGCAAAATTAATAGGTTAGAACTGTCTTTTTCAGACTTCAAAAAGAGCAAAATTAATACGTTAGAACTGTCTTTTACAGACTTCAAAAAGAGCAAAATTAATACGTTAGAATTGTCTTTTACAGATTTCAAAAAGAGCAAAATTAATACATTAGAACTGTCTTTTACAGACTTCAAAAAGAGCAAAATTAATACGTTAGAACTGTCTTTTACAAACTTCAAAAAGAGCAAAATTAATACGTTAGAACTGTCTTTTACAGACTTCAAAAAGAGCAAAATTAATACGTTAGAACTGTCTTTTACAGACTTAAATTCAGCGCAAGATAAATACGTTAGAACTGTCTTTTACAGTCTTCAATCAGCGCAAGATAAATACGTTAGAACTGTCTTTTACAGTCTCCAATCAGCGCAAGATAAATACGTTAGAACTGTCTTTTACAGTCTTCAATCAGCGCAAGATAAATACGTTAGAACTGTCTTTTACAGTCTTCAATCAGCGCAAGATAAATACGTTAGAACTGTCTTTTACAGTCAAACCAGTACAACCAGTGCAAAATGAATACATTATAACCTTTCTTTTGCAGGTTTCAGCCAGTACAAAATAAGACGATAGAACTGCTCTGTAAGATTTATTCTGCGCAGAGGGAATAAGATACAATGGAAATATTTGCAAGATTAGCACAAACAGTTAATTTGCATAATGTAATTTACAGTCGTCATGACTAACATTTAAGTTCAGTCATGTAATTTACAGTCGTCGGGCCTAACATTTAAATTCAGTCATGTAATTTACAGTCGTCATGACTAACATTTAAGTTCAGTCGTGTAATTTACAGTCGTCATGACTAACATTTAAGTTCAGTCATGTAATTTACAGTCGTCATGACTAGCATTTAAGTTCAGTCGTGTAATTTACAGTCGTCATGACTAACATTTAAGTTCAGTCATGTAATTTACAGTCGTCATGACTAGCATTTAAATTCAGTCATGTAATTTACAGTCGTCATGACTAACATTTAAGTTCAGTCATGTAATTTACAGTCGTCATGACTAACATTTAAGTTCAGTCGTGTAATTTACAGTCGTCTGGCCTAACATTTAAATTCATCCGTTAATTTGGAATTACAGACTAGGCCCAAAGCAACAAACGAGAAGAGATACAAATATAACTGTAACGTAAGAAAATTAACAGAAAGCATATTCATCGTATAACACAAGAAACATTGTACACAACAGATCTAGAAGTAACTCGAAGAAAAGAAATAATGACAGAAGACACATCGTATACCTATTAGATGCAAATCAAGTAAAAACACACGCACGAAAAGTTATATACAGCACAGAACTAGGTGTAACGTAGGAAAAAGTATATACAGTACAAATCTAGGTGTAACGTAGGAAAAAGTATATACAGTACAAATCTAGGTGTAACGCAGCAAAATAAAGAGACGTGAAAGTAGAATACGAACACAATACACATATCCAAATGAGGGTCCCAGAGGTGTAGTGGGGCGGGGACGGACGGGGACGGAGCCCCTTTACTTTTTGATAAGAAGTGGACGCGTCCCCCAAGTACCTTTGTTCCAAAAATCCACGTTGGCCAGAGTTTGCGTAAAATAAATGTTTATGAATTTCATTTGATCTATAACTCTTTCCTTTAGTCGACTTTTTGGCATCTCCCCACATCCCTTTTTTTAGGACTACACCCCTGCATACAAGCAGCAAGCTATATATATATATACATACACGCACATAACCAACAAAAAGTGTTTCTCTAATTGGATCTACGTTTTGCAGTACACGTATTACATCTATCTTTACGGACAGTATATTTGTCGAGATTAACAAAGTTGTTAATCAAATTTGTTGTATCAAACCAAGAAGCAGCAGCAGTAGTAGTAGTAGCAGTAGTCTATTCAGGATATGAGAGCAATGCCGTTTCTTAACAGAAAATAGAAAAGTAGGTAATGTGACATGTTTGTATGTCTATTCTATAGACTAAGTTGCACTATGGAAGTAATTGAGTTCTACGAGTCTAAGATCGATATTAACAGACGGGCATCGGTGCCAGAAAGGTCAGTCAAGATCAGCCACTAAAAATGAATGGCACGTACCGCTGACACGAAATAATATTAATAAATATATTTTTTAAAATATGGTTTGCAGACTTGATTTATTGCTGTCGGCCATTGCGCAATAATTTTATTTACTTTTTACTTAATATATTAAGGCTTAAATCGATACAAGCTGAACACGAGAGAATTTTTATTACTTTCAGTGCATAATCGTTCTCTTCATCATCACTGTGAGAGACATTACATTGCACATGCGCACTGACTAATATTTTTGCTGCAAGCAGACGGATTCCAGACAGTGGAATGATTTATAGTCTCGGCCCTGTAGGGCAGATAACTGAAGCCAACTGATCAGTTGCATCATGGTTTCAGAGTCGTCCTGCTTGGTCGGCAGATAACTTGCGTGAACAGACGACCCGTTATTTGTACATATTTGCTGACAATAGTTGCTTTTTTTTTTTTCTTTCAAGAGAAGGATGGACTTATAGATTTCCTGAATATCTTATTTGACGGAGTCCTGTACAGAGATGAAAGCATAAACCGTGCCCGAGTCATTCTGAGCATGCGCAGCGTACACAGTGCACTAAAAATCTGCACGCGGCCTTGAGGTCAAGTAGCCGACTGAACGCATTGCTCTTGGGGCTCGGGAAGACAAGTGGTGGCGAGCTATGACGCCTACGGAGTCCGTTCCACTGAACAGTACAGCAGCGACCAAGTAGCCGGCATGCAGTGCGCGAGGTCAGACCATCACAGTTCCTATATGCACGCGCTGAACGTTTCGTTATGCAGCACGCTTTCCTGAAGTACAAGATTGCATCGATCACTTGGTCCGAGGAAGGAAACAGAATCCGGAGGGAGAATAGCACGCGCTTACATAGCGTACATAGATACATCGCGCTTATTTCCGGCGAAGCGGCTTTCTCCCTACCTTTGGCCCAAGGGGATTGTTAGTGTGCCGCGTGCAAGGTCTGCAGGAATGTCAAGCGAATGCAGTTTAATCCTCTCGAGTTGCTATAATGACGCTTTGACCGTAGCAACAAGCAATGCTGGCTTGCGCTCTCCAATTGGTCGGCGAGGTGATGGATATATGCATGTTAATAAACATTTACATTTATACTTGCTCACAGGCTACATACTGTCTATCTACAGTTTCACACACACACACACACACACACACACACACACACACACACACACACACACACACAAACTAACAGCATTTAAAGCTACGTTTTGCCACATGACCAGGAAGTCGCCTTACGCTTGCCATAATTTTGAATTGCATTCTATTCAGAATGGATGCAGGCTAATTCGTCGATTAAGCTTCATTGTGATTGTCTCTTTATAACGTGTGAAGTTGACACAATAAGTTAACACTCTTCATTGTGATTGTCTCTTTATAACGTGTGAAGTTGACACAATAAGTTAACACTTCATTGTGATTGTCTCTTTATAACGTGTGAAATTGACACAATAAGTTAACACTTCATTGTGATTGTCTCTTTATAACGTGTGAAGTTGACACAATAAGTTAACACTTCATTGTGATTGTCTCTTTATAACGTGTGAAGTTGACACAATAAGTTAACACTTCATTGTATTATATAGTAAAGTATGGATGGTGTTACTTTAGCGAAGTACCGCTCGCGTTATTGCATGGCCTCAGTAATAAAGCACTTGAAATAAAAACTGATGATTACGCACTGTACAGATTTATATAACCAGAGCTGTTAAACGTGGCTTGTCTCTGTAAGACGCCTTGCGTTTTGTTGCGCTAACATTGTTTTGTTGCTGTGTACCCTTGTAATAAAAATAAAAACTGAAAGCACAGTAACACCGCATGACTAGATGTAGTACAGCCACTACACAACAGCTAAATTAAGCATGCCATTTTTGTTTTACCTGCCTAATCCCAGTAGGTGTTTCTTTACTAGGACACTTTGGGACGGTAATTATTATCAATGCCAAGGGCGAATGATTTGATATGCAAGAGAAAAGCACATTAATTAAAAAAACTTACAATAAGTGACCGAATTATTTGACTTAAATGTGGGAATGTTAATGAATTTTATTTTATTATTTTTTCTTTTAGATCCGGTGTTTTTAACTAGATGGCGTTTGACAGAACTCGCAGAGGTGCGAGCTGTGACACCCGGTGCGTGTTTAACGAGCAAGGACGCCCTTGTTGCAGGAAGTCGACTCTTATCCAACCGACGAATGTTCTGACTTGGAGATCTGATCCTAGGAAACAACCGCTGGACGGTGTGATCTAGTGCGGACAGTACGGGTCACTGCATCTTCTGATAGCCATATTATGAGCTGAATTACAGATTGTAGAGTTCGCACGCACGCATTTTTGATTAACAGACTAGATGACTGTAGAGATTGTAGTCTCTAGTAACTTAAGAAAGGGCATTGCAGTTCTCTGCATTCTATGAGATGTACTACCTTTATACCTGTCTGGGTGAATTAAAACACAAGTTTAAGAAAAAGCATTGCTCTTCTCTGTGTTCTACGAGATGAACTACCTTTACACTTGTCTGGGTGAATTAAATCACAGATATGCCTGCTACATATGGTCTGGACATTATTTTGTAAGTCTGATTTAACATCTGGTTGACGTTTGTCTATCTGAAGTATATATTACAATCCGCTTATTATTTAGATATAGTTACTTTAAAAATCTGGATGCTGTATCTGTTAAATAGTGTCCACCTCCTGTACACCCGTTAAAAAAACACAGTAATTTGATGATTTGATTGACGGGTGGGTTGTCAAATCAGTCAATAAAATTAATGTGGCATAGACATGAAGATGTACATCCTTGGCAATTAAAAATTTAATTTCAATGGAAGAGCATTTTTAATAAAAACAAAACCCCAAACAAATGTCAGTTAACAGGCGTGACATTTAGCAAAATTGTAATTTTTAGTAATCCCAAAGACAATCAGCCACAGATCTAGTTCTATGAACTGTCAGGGGGGTGATCAGGTGCTCGGATAATGATGTAGAGCACAAAATTCTCGTGCAGGTTTATCGCAAAACTACTGCTAAGAACGTACCATTTATCTAACATGACATGGCCTTGATAAGGATCCCTGGTAGAGGAAGACTTTGTTCTTTAGTAATGTGTTATCTCCCCTCTTGCTACATACTTTATTACGTACACTCAAAAGTCGCTACTGACAAAATGATGCACGATACCTAAGGCTAATAATGCTTTCCAGGACGTGTGATTTTAAGGTTAACGTCACCAACTACTGCATCAATAATTTAAAAACAACAGCAGCAACAAATGTTTCTGATCTGTTCAGGAACTATGAACTGCGTGCATGAGCGGTCGCCATACGCAGTGTCGATAAATGAATCTAACCGTCGATTTTTCCAGTATAGCAACGTAATGAATATTTCATGTAGTTCAGTGCATTATGCTTGTTGCAAGTTGTCTTTCATATTTACAGAAGGCCTTTAACAGTCTAAAATATTGATATTTGTTTTTGCAAATTGTCTGTCACATTTAGTGAGGCCTTTAACAGTCTAAAATATTGACTTTTGTTGTTGCAAATTGTCTGTCACATTTACTGAGGCCTTTAACAGAATCTAAAATACTGACTTTTGATGTAGCAAGTTGTCTTTCACATTTAGTGAGACATGTAACAGAGTCTAAAATATTAACTTTGGTTGTAGCAAGTTGTCTTGCACACTTACTGAGACCCTTAACTAGCTTAAAATCTTAACTATGTTGTAGAAAGTTGTCTTGCATATTTAATGAGACCCGTACTGAGTCTAAAAGTCTTGGCTTTTTCCAACTTCTACCTACAGTGTTCTGAAGACAAAGTGTAACGGGCTTGGTTACCCATTTTCATTTGAGTTCACTCGTCCGCATGCTTCACTTAGTCCTGGAGGAGCATGTCAATTCTGAGATGTGCCTGTCAAGAGAAGCACGTTACCGGAAAGCCGTTATGTTTATCTGTTGCTTATATACACAATTGTTTTTAAAGCAGGAGTGTTGGACTGCAGTTCATTTTATCTTTGGCGATTCAGTCACGTGACTTTTAGGGACTCTATAGAGTCTATTATACAACTATAATGAAAAAGTATAAAATATCATGATGCATGAATGGGATGATAATCAAAATACACTTTTTATTTGTACAGCATTTTAAATTCGGGGGGGGGGGGGGGAGCTATTCTTGCTGTTTGTTAACCAAATTTTTAAAAATCTCTATACAAAGAGCAACAACAGGAAACAACAACAAATAAGGACAGGACTAGTCAATCAAAAACAAAAAAGCATTTTAAAAGAAGCTCAAAACTGCAACAAGAACACTAGTCAATCAAAAGAAAAATATAACGATGTACAAGAAGCTCAAAACACAAAAAAAGACAACAACACGAATTAATCAAAAGAAAAGTATAACAAGCTAACTTAATGCGTTAAACCCCAACAAGTCAACAACACTAGTCAATCAAAAAAAAAAAAAGAAAGTATAACAATCTAAATGAAGCTGAAAACCCCAACAAGACAACAACACTAGTCAATCAAAAGAAAAGTGTAACAATCTAAAAAAAAAAAAAAAGTTAACATTCTAAGAGAATCTTAAAACTTCAGAAAAACAACATCAGTCAATCAAAAGAAAAGTATAACAATCTAAAAAAGAAAAAAGCTCAAGACCGCAACAAGACAAGACTAGTCTATCAAAAAATCACAAATGTTGCAATCTAAAAAAAGCTCAAAACCGCAACAAAACTAGTCAAATCTAAAAGAAAATTATTACAATCTAAGTAACTTAATTTACGCAAGAAGAAAAAGGTATATACAAGTAAAGCATTATCGGTATAATCTATTCTACGTCAGAATGCGTTTTCAATTAATGAAAAGAGGCCCACTTGCCACACAAAAGAGAGAGTGAATAGGGAAGAGGGAGAGGGAGGGAGGGAGAGAGAGCAAAGTACGTGCATAGATACCTTATTTTAAATTATTTTTAATTGATTGTATCAACTATTACAATGACTTTCAGCCAAACTACTGTCAATCCAATTGATTGTATCAACTATTACAATGACTTTCAGCCAAACTACTGTCAATCCAATTGATTGTATCAACTATTACAATGACTTTCAGCCAAACTACTGTCAATCCAATTGATTGTATCAACTATTACAATGACTTTCAGCCAAACTACTGTCAATCCAACTGATTGTATCAACTATTACAATGACTTTCAGCCAAATTACTGTCAATCCAACTGATTGTATCAACTATTACAATGACTTTCAGCCAAACTACTGTCAATCCAATTGATTGTATCAACTATTACAATGACTTTCAGCCAAACTACTGTCAATCCAATTGATTGTATCAACTATTACAATGACTTTCAGCCAAACTACTGTCAATCCAATTGATTGTATCAACTATTACAATGACTTTCAGCCAAATTACTGTCAATCCAATTGATTGTATCAACTATTACAATGACTTTCACCTAACTACTGTCAATCCAAAGGCTTCGTCTTTGGAGGCTTTCAGCAGTCTGCATTGTTTGTTTTAGGCTAAATAAGAAACGGAAGCATCGCAACATACTCGTCAGGCGTCAGGCGGTCAATGCGCATCTCGATCTATGACTTAGTACGTATGTACTGGAGGGGAGGGGTTTGGGTGAGGGGAGAGATTTGGTGTGTGCACGTCTGCCATTCCGTCTAGTCTGTCAAAAGAGCAGTGCTATTGACTTTAGGGTATAAGCCTGTAATTATAGAATTGGTGGAAACTGAGTAAAGAATTTAATTTTTTTTTTTAAATTACACAGTTTAATGAACGTATGCAATTGACACACTGGCACGACGACATGGGGTTGGTTCTAAGACAGGGGTCTCAAACTCATTTTGCCTGGGGGCCACAGGAAGTAGAATCTGGGTGAAGCTGGGCCGCATCATTATTCCCTGCTGCCAGAAGCCTGGCAACACTTCCTCTTACACAGCTCAGACACATTTGGCTTCAGGGAGGAAGCCACTGTGACCCTCAGTATGGCTTGAAGATGTTCATCAGTAAGTTTGTCCTTGAATTTTGACTTATTCAAGTTCATGGTGGAGAAGAGCTATTCACACAGATAGGTGCTCCCCAAAAGGCACTTGGTCCGCTTGAACATCCTAGAAAGCTCAGGGAAGATAAGGGGCAATTCTCTCAAAAACTGTCCAAGCTTGTCTGCTTTTCCACTCACCTCCCTGAACTTGGCTTTGAGTTCAGAATTACACTTTTGTCAATTAGATCCATTTGAAGCACAGGAGGGACATCTTCCACATTAAAGAAAGGGTCAGCAAATATTTGAAAGGTGGTTCTGTGTTTCTTGAAATCTGCAAACCTGTGATCAAATTCTTTCCTGCAACATACTTCTCACCACTGAATGGTGTGCCAGAATCCATGAGTGCTTTACATGCTGGGAAATGGCAGATCCCTGAGGTATGGTAGCCCACAGGTGACAAAAACTATAAAACTCCCAGGGTGCATGAGAAAAACGTGCCGGCCGGACTATCACTTAACTTTAATATCAAGTGGGGGCCACAAAATATCGTCTGGCGGGCCGCGAGTTTGAGACCCCTGTTCCAAGATGAACGCGTACAAGAGGTGGAAAGGGAGAAATCTCCCACGGAACGAAGGGGGCGGGTGTGGTAGAGTGCGAACAATTGCCACTATTTTGCATATTAATGAGTATCTCACATTATTGAGCACTACTCATTCATTTTTTTCTTTTCTTTATTCGATTTCATTCCCAAATGATAGTTTTTCCCGCTTATAAAAATAAAAAAATTAGTTCTCAATTCTTTTAAATACTTTTACAAACATCTTCATGAACATCATCTTTCGCTGAATCACCATACATAGCTTTGTGGCAACGTTAATTTTGCTCTGGGATCAGGTCTAGGGTCACGTTACATACACGAGTAACACGTCTAACGTTGAAAACCAATTAACGCTGATTACACTTTTCTCTCTAAGACTTTCTACAAACAGAGGGGCGAAGCAGTGTGCTTGCGTGTGAGAGCGCCAAGTGAACAACAGCGTTTACTAACGCACAACATTTTTGTTGTTTATTTTTCAAAGTGATCACCCCCACCCCCCACCCCCATCTCAACTCTGTACACGCCCCTGACACTAAGTGAGATAGATTCTTAGCGACTTAAGAACCTAAGACTCTTATTAGAAACTCCTAAATAACTAAAGCTGCTTTACACGGCCTCACTTGTCTTCGACACATCAATAGTATTACTGATAACATTATATACTGGTCTTTTGTGCGCATTGAATGCTGTTATGTCAGTTATGGTACTGACAGCGCTAGCTAGTGATCTTTGGTATGCACGGAATGCAGAGTGACATACCTCAGTTGTGGTACTGACAGCGCTAGCTAGTGATCTTTGGTATGCACGGAATGCAGTGACATACCTCAGTTGTGGTACTGACAGCACTAGCTAGTGATCTTTGGCACGCACGGAATGCAGAGTGACATACCTCAGTTGTGGTACTGACAGCGCTAGCTAGTGATCTTTGGTATGCACGGAATGCAGAGTGACATACGTCATGTGCACTAGAGAGGACGCCTTATGATTTGGTCCCTAATTAAAGTTTACAACGGCAAGTTTCTGTCAACACGTATAATGTTCAAAATTATTGTCCAGTGCTTAGTTGCATGTGCACATTAATCAGATGTGGTTAGTGGCTGTTCTAACTGAAGGGCGACAATTCGTAAATGTTCGCTGAGCTAATTGTCGTTCCTCAGTTAGTAGGCTTTGTGCACTGGGGTTAGCGCTTAGAAAGCGATTAAGATGAAGAATTAAGAGTTGATATTTGGTAGATGATAACAGGATGAGAAAGAATTATGACAATGTTAACAGTGAAAGGGGATCTATGTACTTAATATAAAATGACGTCCGGTAGATGATGACAACTGAAGACAATGTCAGTAGTGTAGGGATATACACATACAATAGAGAATGAAGCTCGGTAGATGATAAACAGAATGATGACAATGCCAGCATTGTAGGGATATATATATTATAAAATGAAGCTCGATAGATGATGACAATGTAGGGATATACATGTATGTAAAAGGTTAAATGTCAAAGTGACCCGACCTTGGGCACTGCTTATGCTGATATTTTTAAGTGTCAAAGTTGGAAGTAAACAACTCAGGTGGAAGACAGGCTAGAAATTGGTGATGCAATCCAAACCAATTCCGAGTGGATGAGTAGTTTTTCTGTAAGTCTCAAACTTGTTCACAACAAATTCATCCAGTGGGGATGGACTGAAAGTTTCTTTGTTGAAGAAGTACTTTATTCTAATCACTTTGAATTTGCTGTGGTAGAGTTCAGTCATGAAAGGCATCCATTAGCTTAATGGTGAGTTAATTGACTGAAAGATAATGGACTTAGAAATATTTCAATATTTCATACATTTATATATTTTTATAAATGTATTTTCATACATTTTAAACTAGCATTTTATATGATATGTTAAACTCGCATTATATATATATATATATTAGAGATGTATTATGTGAGTAGATTATTGTTTCTACAAATTGTGAACTATAACTATAAGGCTTGTATGTAATATGCTAAACACTTGACATTGTTTCTAGTGAACATGTTCATAAAATTGTTATGTTGTATTTATTATGCTGTATGCGTGTATTGTGGGCTGATAATACTGTTGCAGGAAACTGTACGTTGAGACTTGAATGTAAGAAAGAATGGAGTTAGAAATGAATAAACAGGAAACTTAGTATTTGTTCCCTGATTATATTTTACAGAGAAGCAGCCTGTTTTGAATTTACCCAAATCTCACAATTTACCAATTTATAAACCACTATGACCATGGTGGACACGAGAAGTATCTACCCCCAGTGCGTAAGTATAAGGAAACACTGTATTCTGTTGATATATTAAAGCAAAGTATTCTCTACTACAGACTACATCATAGAATTTCTGGTACAAGGAAAACTGGAAATTGCTACATTGTTGTTCTGCTTGAGGGAATTAATACAGCAAAGGAGCGCCAGATTAGCCTCAAGAAAATGGCGGCTCATCAGTGTTCTACAATGTGCAAGAGAAGTTACGTGAAGAACTAACAATTGTATTGCGACAATGACTTGTGACTTTGTTTTAAAGTGTGCAAAAGACTATTGCAGCAATGCCTAGACAAGGTTATGTACAAACTATTATGGCTATAATCTCTATAACTCAATTTCTGTTCTGTTAAGATCTACCCTGTGATTTATATTGACAGTAATCTGCTGAATTATGTGTTTGGATATAAGACTGTATAGGTACTGAAATTATTTGAATGTCGTTCATGGAAACATTGATGTCAAATAAACTTTTCATTGTATTTGCTATATGATTATACATTTATTGACCTTTTTATTGACACACATTAATAACCTTATTGTGGAAAAGATAGTAGGTGGATGGGGTCTTACTAAATATAGATTAAAAGATGGATCTATCTTCTCCTTTAGCAAGAAGTTTTCTACCTATAGAAATATTGTGTGACAATAAATGTTGTCTTAATGTTATGGAAGAGGGAAAACGTTTATAGCGCCCGCATATCCGCTAAGTGAGAGAGACGAGTGGTGTCTTGTGGGGAATTATTAATAACATAAATTAAGATTCTCATCTCTTGTAATTAGTTATGGATGATTATATAATAATAATCATAATCAATAACGAGTGTGGCATAGGTGTCACATAACCGTTTGTTTTAACCAAATGGGTCTATAATCGCCTTACCAGGCAACGGACACTAACCAGTATTTTGTAAAATTGTATCAGTTTTCAGACAGAACTGCTGTGAATATCAAATAATATGATTCAAACATTTTTTAAGAGTCCGGTTGAGACCCGATTTTTCAACTACAGTTCTCTTTGACACCCTCCCTCCAAAAATGTTGGCAATTGGAGTAAGGGACACTACTTACTACTACCTCGTGCAATTGCAGTGAAGGATAGTTTCCCATGTTGAAGGCATTCTGCGCATGTTATCAAGTGACATCAAAAGCAGATTCTGGTTGGTTAATGTGAATATGTGTTGGATATGTTTCGTGTTTTTCATGTCATACAGTATGTGGCAGAGATTTAATACAAAAATTAACCAGACTGATTACAAATTTTACTAGTCTTATTTTTTTTTATTATAAAACTCAATGTAGGGCGCCCCCCCCCCCCCCCAAAAAAAAAAATAATCATAATTCCTTTAAAAAAAGTGTTGTTCTGATTAAAAAGTGGACTACTTTCTCTTTGATTAATTTTGATTAATGTTACAACCGACCGCATCGGAAACGTCATGCAGTTTTGGTGAAACTGTTGGCAGTTGCACTTGAATGATACAGTTTTAAAATAACATCATTTTATGAGGAAACTGTTTTAAATATATTTGATCATTACCAATAATCAGATAGTCACTGATTATATGAAATTAATACATTTTACAAGCATCATAGACAATGAAATTTTTAGTACAAAAGTAATATAAAGACGAAATTATCTAAGATGTCCCAACAATTTAGGGTCCTCGTCAAACCAACATGGCTGCCAAAATGAGCTATTGCGGGATTTTTAAAACTTTTTGGTCTACTTTATATTTTTCAAATTAAATACTAATACATACACACACATCAAACACACACTATTCGATAAATATAAGGAAAATAATATATAAAGCGATAAGGTAAATGAAAGGAAATTGATCAGTATAAAATAAACGAGTCGGGTACAGTATATCAGAATGTACTTTGGTTAGATATTTTTCATTAGTTAGTTAAGGTGATATGATCAGAATCTAAAGCAGACAATGTTTTCAGTTTTATAGGATGGGTGTTGGAAAAATTTCTTGATATATTCTTTTTGTGTTAATGCCGCTTTATTATCAATATATATTACAAAATTGATCTTCCTACATGATGCCCAATTCATTGCAAACACTAAGTAAATATTAAAACAGTTTAATTAATAATTTGTTTTGTTTTTCCAAAAATAAAAGCCAAATCAATCGGGATGCTCTGCTTTTTAGCCATCCGTATGTTTGTAGTATTGAAATAAATAACATTGCACAGACCAGTAATTAATAGTTTAGTGACTATTTTAAACATGCACCCACATTTTTGTCTATGCTTATTATAAATGACACTTTCCACAAATGCATATAAAAACAGCACACATAAGCAATTAAGAACATAATTTTGATTAAAAAGAAATAGTTGTTTTATTTGTCTAAGAGACATTATTCTTATTTACATAAATTCTGAACACTCAAAAGAAAATAGCAAAATTGTATTTTTCACACAGAATTTAATGGAAACAAGATAAACTATTTCAACCATAAAAAAGTGTTATGACACTGTAAATGCTATAAAAAAAAAAAAATTAAAATAAAACCAAAATTGGCATATTTTACACCAAAACCCTTTGTGTAATATTGTCAGCCACAATTCCAAAAATCACTTTTCAATGTAAATGATCATTTTCAGTCAAAATGTCATGAACATCATTTTATTGTAGAACAGAAGAAGTATTATTCACAAAAACATTTGTCAGTCAACAAAAAAGCAATGTATCACTAAAATCAGTGAATATATGCAGTGATCATACAGATACAAAATTTATTTTACTAGAAATTGTGTTTATTTTCAAAACCATTTACCAACATAAGAAAAGCATGCAGAAAATCCATCACTGCCGGAAAAAACATGCACAGTACAACAGTGAGGGGCTTTAAGCTGTCAAAGAAATGCCAGATAAAGATACATAGCTACACTAAAGGGTTGCTAAAATATTTCTACAGATGTTTCACAATATAAATAGCTATCTGTTGAGCAGTGCAGACATCAGCTTTGCCATACAGACAAACAAAACTTTCAGCCCAACAGACAGAACTAGTTAACTGTTTAACTATATAGAGAGCCATATATTTAGCCATGAGAGAATCAGTTGGTTACCATTACATGTTAACTGGTTAGTAAAAGCAGTCATGTTTAACTATGGAGAAAACCACACCTAGCACTACACTGTATGTATGCTTGTCTGTTAAGACAGCCCTTGCCTGGCTAGAAACCATACATTTAGATCTACAAGAACAGTTAGATATTTAGTTGTAAAGGCAAACCATGTGCTTGCTTCTTTAAGAATGTAACTGTAAAACCAGCCACATGTTATTCTTGCAAAAAAATCTCATTTTTTAATCATAATATACATTTTAATATCAGACAGCCAATCATTGGATGTGTAGCTGTGAAAACAGTAATCATTTAGTCAATGTTTAGCCATACAGGCCAACGTTTACTTAGCTGTAAAAGTAGCCACTTGTTTAGACAGAATCAACCACAAGTTTAGCCATACAGGCCAGCATTTATTTAGCTGTAAAAGTAGCCACTTGTTTAGACAGAATCAACCATAGGTTTAGCCATACAGGCCAGCATTTACTTAGCTGTAAAAGTAGCCACTTGTTTAGACAGAATCAACCATAGGTTTAGCCTAGCGTTTTTAGATTACAAAATATACTAAAACATAGAAATCACCTAGCGTTTTTAGATTACAAAGTAAACTAAAACATAGAAAACACATAACGTTTTTAGATTACAAACTATCCAAGTGGAAAACTGACTGCATCAAAAGCTCTGATTATTGTAAAATTTTAAATCACTATAATTATGTGTAAATATCTAGTACAATAACATTAAAATGAGGAGAAAGAAAGAGAATGGCTAGTCCTTTTATTCTGAGTAAATTTTATGATAAAATTTTTTTTTTAAAGTTCAGAAACAATCTGATCATCATTTCTTAAAATACATATCAAAAGCCTTGTTATAGACATCAGGTTTGTTTATTTGTGTGTGTGTGTGTGTGTGTGTGTGTGCATGTGTTCTTAGAATACAAATCATATATGTTCCAAATAAATACGGAAAAGATTGGTCCCAGCTCCTCTAACATGGTCCCAATTACAGAATAACCAATACTCTTTCTTGCACCAAAATAACAGCAGTGGAGAATAAAAGAAAGTACACTTAAGTACTACTTCATGCTTCATGACAAAAGTCTGCAGTGACATTAATAGTTAAGAATGCAAGTGCTACACATATTTTAGATTTTAAAAAATTGTCATAACATAAATACATAGAAGGAACTATTCATTAAAATAAAATCAGTTAAGAACACAAAATAAATAAGCATCAAAACTAGTCCAAACTTAACAAGGTCTAGTAAAAATATCAAACACCGGTGAAAAATATACATGTAATTTACTTTAAATCATCAAACCTGTGATTTCATTAATTTCCTATTTATAATATGATTGTCATATATTTCATTTTTATCACCCATGACTCATTTTTTTTTTTTTACTACTTATCACCATATAACCATCAATTTAAATTTCATTACCGAAACTTATGGCCAAATTAGCCTCAGGAGCAAAATTCATGATCTGATCAATTTACTGATTATATTAAATTGCATGATTTACTTTACAGAGATATTGTGTACCAAAGAATAAGGGAATAATACAGTGGAACTCCGCGATAACGCAAATTCGGATATAACGTGGCCGTGGCATGGCTCCCAAAATAATATCTTAATAATGCAATCTATTGCAAAACCCCACATTAATGCGACCCCACTAGTAATGCGATCTAGTTTTATGGACCCCAATTATTGTGTTATAGTGAGGTTTCACTGTACATTAATAAGACATAATATATTAGAATCATTGCATTATATAATTCCTATCTTCATATAATAAAGATATATATTTTTAGCACCTAGATTTTTATATAGACTATACTAAAGTAGAAACACCTAATTACTGAAGGGCTGCAAGAGAAATCAAAGAACAAGGGTAGTAAAACATAGAGCTCTACATGTTTATTTGCACGAGAACTTTCTATAAGCTGAATCACATCAAATTCTTAGCACCTTTAGTATCATTATACTATTTCTGTTTATTAATATAATTACACTCTTTCTCTTTATGAATGTCATTGCACTATTTCTGCTTATTAATATCATTATGCTATCTCTGATTTTATTAATGTAATTATACTTTTTCTGTTTATGAATGTCATTATAATATTTATGTTAATTAAGTAGTTGTTGTATACACTCCGATTTAGACTGACAAACCCTTGATTTCATGGATTCCTAACTACAAAAAATTTCTACTAAACTTCTTTGTTTAGTATCCATACTTTTAAAAAGTAACAGATAAGATCATTAATGAATTTTTTAAAATTATATATGACAGCCCATTACTGAGGATCAGTTGGACACTAAATCATCTCATCAAATTTAATAGCAACCTTAGGTACATAATTTCTTCTGGGAAACCACATTATTCTTGCATAAGTTTTTAAGCTGTCAATGAGCAAAATTTAAAAGAAGCATGTTTAAAGAGTGTTAAAGAATTTTATAATCAATAAATGCCCCATACTTTAAAAAAAATATAAATAAATAAATAAAAATTAATCAAAATTAAAAACATAAAATAAAAACTAAATTTTAAAGTTACTGTAAATCAAAAGTGTTGCAAATGAAAGGAGTTAAAAGTATTTTTCAATAATTTATTTCTTCAGTGTTATTTTCTGGACAACCCTAAGATTGCTAGAAAAAATATTGCTTGAAAAAAATCCACAAATTTTCACACAAACACAAATATGTCATGCATGAAACAAAATCATTTCATATTTATAAGAAAAGTTTTTAAAGCAGAGGCCTGTATATAAATATATGTATCAGAAAATAAATAAATTCTTTGGTAAAAATTTCTTTATTATACAATTACATTTTTATTACAAATACAAATACATAAGTATTCAGTTTGCATCACAGTGAAAATATGGCACACTGCATTCATTTAAGCATTTCACAGAGAACCATCATATCAGCAACTATCATTCTTATGCAAATCTAGTAATTAATTTCTAATAATCATATTCATGTAAGTTTATGAGGAAGATTTTTTGTTACAAGACAAAAAGTATTTTTAAAAATTTCATTACAGATGTATTTTTTCTTCTCACATTTTTGTTTAATTTTTACTTTTTTTCTTTCACCGTAATTAATGCACACCTGTTTGTGGCATCAAATATGTTTAGTGAAAGTCTTGAGAAACTGGTTTGTGACATATCAAAATAGTAGCACATTATGGATAATCTACCTACCTACCTACCTTCTTTTTTATCTAGCTAGTTAGATAGCGATATAACAACACACTCTTGAGGGTAGTGGGCAGGTAGCATTATTACTATTTGCATCAGATTTTAAAATATGTCTTGTTTTACTGCTATTAGCTAAAGTGACTTGTTTTTTACATATAGCAACAGTCTTCTAATGCAGTCTTCTTAAAACCAGACAGAATTCAGCACTGAACATTTCGAAAGACTGTAAAAATATGACAAAATAAAACCTTGTTCATTTTGAGAGCGGAACTTTTCACAATAGTGTGTCCTACAAGTTAATGACTACTGGGTATGTTTCTTCATTTACTTGCTAGAGAAAGGTTCAGACTTGCAGTTAATATTACCGGCAGAAGAGGTGAGTGTGTGCAATTGGAAGGGGTGGGGGCAGAGAGGAAGAAGAAGAGTTGATTGCTGAATCCATACTAAGATTACAACTTACAGTGAGAAGAAAATCTGCAAATGCTTACTGAAACTGCTTACCCTTCATTTCCTTCTTTCATCTGTCTGTCCCCTGTTACATTCATCAAAACTATACAATAATTACATGTACACACAAATAACAATGCTTATTTGACAGTAGTGTCCATTATATACTATTTGTTGAAAAGAATTTGTCATACCCTGAAAGAAATAGTATGAGAGGAACATGTCACACAATGAAAGAACAATGTGTTATTAGGCACTGTAGGTGAGAGTTGCTGCAAAATGGCAATAGGGGTTGAGGAGGGGGGGGGGGGTTCGGACAAAAATGCATTCCAATGTTATACTTTGTGAAGACTTTTAATTCTAACATTTGTGGACTAGTTTGGAAGCAACAGATCTTGCCTAATAAGTGTACATTTTAATTTTTTTTAAAATACAATTCAATACACAACTTCTCATTTTAAATAATTAGTTTTCAGATACAGCAATGCTGAATATAACTTGATTATATAACAATTTATTTTTTATTTTTTCTTTCCTACTTGAAAACCATGACCACTCTGCTTTCCTATAACTTTATTTTAATGCATTTAAATTAGTTCAATATATTATGGAAAATTAATCAATTGCAGACTGGAATTATTCATTCAAGTTTTGGATTACCCTGCATGTTAATAATATACCCCATATCCTAGACATGTTACATCTTCATATTACTGGGATGTAAACTACCCAATCAATGAATGCAAAATTTTCTTGCAAACTGCACAGATAAGTTTAGATTGCCACATATAAAGATGTGTGACCATATGACATCGCATTATTAATTAGACTCATGTGAGGCAATGAAGTTGAGTAAATCAATGCGAGTGGCAATGCCAAAGATCATTTCTTTCTGCACCAGGGATGATTTTGCCCCGCAATCTGCTTCAGACAAAATGAAGAAAAATGGAAGAATTAACAGCTGATTGTATGCTAATAATCAAATAATAAAAATGCATACTTTTATACACAAAGTAATATATTGTTCAGTCTTATGGATTTGCTGTAGCAAAAACACCATTAAGCTTTTTATTTAAAACAACTTGAAATCATACCTATGAGCCAACCAGTTCTAATACCACAGACTATGTCGCTTTCAGACAATAACAGTATCATAAACATCATGCTGTGCTTTTCACTTTGTCATCATTTATCCTCTAATATGAATATGTATTCACTCATTATTTTAAGTAGTAAGATATAGGCCCCTTTTCAGTGATATTTACTTTTATGTCAAATTATTAGAAAATGTATGTCACGCTAAATAAGCTCTTTGACTCCACTGTTATCTATGGCTAATGAAATTTAAGAAAAATTCACCTAAATAAATTTTATATTCATGGGAAAGAGAAGTGGTTCAGGTTCAATGGATAGATTATAATTCTACACAAACATATAATAGCCAGTGCGAAAATGGTGTGTGAAGATTTGACAGCAGTTGGTCAGCACATCAGCATGGGGTCAATGGTGTTACTAAACAGTTGACTATTCTCAGTGAAAATGACAAATAAAAAAAATATCAGAAATCTTTCAAGGCTTACTTATTAAGTCATTTGAATTTTCAAACACTTAGCTATTTTATATTACAATAAACAACAATTGAAATGCATGTGCATAAAACAACCATGAAATGATTAAATTTGTATTTTGAAGGTAAACTGATAAACCCTGCAATGATGAAGAACACTGAGGAAAATGATCTAGTACTTTTAGGTCAAGTCTTCACTAATTTCATATATTATGGTAAATATTAAGGTTAAAAAAATTATTCAATAAGGGTATTATTGGCAAATCGCTTAACTTTTTAAATGAAATGTTTTTAAATGAAATTAGAGTAATTTGAAATTGTAATATTCTGACATGGAATCTTAAAATCAAATGCTCTGCTTCAAAGTCACTTTAAATCTTAAATCTGAACACTAAATCTTCTTTATAATCTGACAATGAACATTATTAATAGCCCAACATTGCATATTATTAATAGTCTGACAATGAACATTATTAATATTCCAACAAGGGAATTACATTCAATTCAGGGAAAGAAGGGAAGAGGAAAAGAAGAAAAATAAGTCTTTAAGAAAAATAAGGAACACAATGGAAAGGAGAAAGGAATAACAAGACCTTTGGTTGAATGTGTATTTATGTATGTGTCATAGGTGTATGTGTGTATTAATGTGTGTGTCATAGGTGTGTGTGTGTATTAATGTGTGTGTCATAGGTGTGTATGTGTGTGTGCGTGCGTGCATGCTTGCATGTGAGTGTGTGTGAGTGAGAGAGAGAGACATACATATATATATATTGTAATTTGTATAAGTCATGCATTTACATATATGTGTGTGTGTTTGTATGTGAGCTAAATACCACAGTTTGACAGTAATGTAGAAAATGAGTTGTCAGACTGCGAGAAAGTGTGACCATTGTCTCCAACAGGACAGACATTCATGAAACCAAAGGAATTTTGTAAAAGATAATATAAGAGAAGAAAATATGTTCATAATATAATTTCTTGTAGCATGATGTCACTGGCATTTGATCTAGTAATGAAGAAAACCTGATGATCACAGTACTAGCTGGTTCAAATGATTGACAAGAAGAGAAAAATTGTTTTAATATTTTATTTCTTTACAAGCAGAGGAAAATCGTTTTCACTGTTTTTGTTTGTTTTATTTTATTTTTCAATGAGGGTTCCTGAAGACATCTTATACTTAAATTTTGCAAACAACATCCATGTTCAAAGAATAATAATTTTGTTGCACAGCAACACCTCCGACAAGTTAAAGGTCTATCCCACTTATTTGATGTTAAGGTCGAAAAAATGAATTTGCTGCATATGCATATGCATGCACACACACAACACAGCATACAATAAATGATGCAAGTGTAAAAAAATCCCACAAGAAATGTTCTGTTGTAAATGTGACACATACCTCTGTAATTTCAGAACAGAATTGTACAAGTTTAATAGAAATCTTGTGTGCACAACAACTTTTGCACAATGATCACATTTTCTGAATACTTTTAAATGAAGAGGAGTGGAATGATAATGTGGTAGAGGTGAGATGACATGGGGAAGGAGTGAGATGATATGGAGAAGGGATAAGATGGTACAGGGAAAGGGTGGGATGAAATGATAAAGGGGTTAGATGTGGGAAAGGGTAGGATGAAATGAAGGGGTGGGTTGATGTGGAAAGGGGTGGGGTGAAGTGAGATGATATGGGAAAGAGGTGGGATGATATGATAAAGAAGTGAGATGTGAGAAAAAGGCCCAGGGGTGAAATGGGAAAAGGGTGGGATGAAATGGGGAAGAAGACAAGTTCACTTACACTGGCGCTGGCTGTGCACAACGAGAACAAAGTGGTCAATGTCCAGCATTCGTGATAGCTGTCCTAGTGAGCTGTCCATTTTTACCTAAACATTTCAGTCCACATTTAAGTATATTGTTTCAACAAATGCTAGTATACTTAATGAAAACGTATTTTCAGATATTCAAAGTGATAAAGAAAATTATACATAAATTTAGTATCTATGCCCATTTTTCTCAATATCTATTGATATGTGTTCAAAACACACTCTGTCTCATACTGGCCTTCCTGCCTGTCTCTGTCTCTCTCGTGTGCATGCTTGCACACACAGAGACCATATACAATTAAAAGGTTTTACAAAAGATGAATAAGGAAAAGGACAATATTTGTTTTAAATCAAGAAAAACTTTCAAAATTAAAAGTTTTTTGAAGATGACTGTCTTATCTTTCAGATCAAATGAAATATTGTTTATTTTTAAACAAGCTTATCTTATTTATTTAATTAACAAAATATTTTTTTAATACAAGCTTTTTTGTTTATTTAATTAACAAAATATATGTTTAAACAAGCTTTTCTTGTTTATTTAATTAACAAATTTTTTTTTAAACAAGCTTTTCTTGTTTATTTAATTAACAAAATATTTTTTTAAACAATCTTTTCTTCTTTATTTAATTAACAAAATATTTTTTTAACAAGCTTTTCTTGTTTATTTAATTTTGTGTAAGTAGGTATTCCAAACATATTTTTCAAAATAATTACTTATACTTTAAAAGTATATAGACAGATAGAACTTTTTCTGCTGATTATTTCAATGATACTAAAATCAAGTTTGTACCTCAATTACAACCAAAGTTTATGAATTTTTCAATATTTAATTTTTCGCAAACTTTTATGCAAAACAATGAAATTGTACAAATAGCTCACTTTGAAGGTCCACAAAATGAAGAAATGATGAACAATATAGTTCAGACTCTTCAAATAAGTAGTATTCAACATACAAATATGGCTGATATTTTTTAAGAGGCTTTACAATGTTATTTTCAAATATAATGTCAGTCAAAATTAGGAATTTATTCATTTTCGTGTTGGAAAAAAGCTCTAAAGCAGTTAACACAAAATGGACGAAATTGCTATAAACGTTAAAACTGTAATAATCCTGCTTGTAATTGAGCTACAGAGATGCTTTTGGTATTATTGGATTCAGTTTGGAAAGATCTACATTAAGAATGCACTCACTACAGAAAAGAAATCTTTATATTTTGTACACACACACTCTGACATTTGCCAATCGTTTATCTAATTTAATGCTTTTTTAGTTCAGTGATTCTGGTGCAGTCTAGCATAGTACCACAAGGAATGATCTTATATGTTGAATGCACACAATTACATGCTTTCTACAACAACATGTTTCATGTTGTGGTGCTTAACCTAAATAAGCAATTCAATCTGCTGGCAGACCGTTATTCCACAATCTGCCTTCACTGGACAATGACAGAATTTCATAGTTGCAGTAAAAGACAGCCATTTATTACCTCTACATCATCTTTTCTCAGCCAGTCTTTCCACTGACATGCTTAAGAAAATATTTGTACCTTATAAATCTTTCCCCTATTGAATGGTACAATCTCTTAAGGTGGCACACCTAGCTCAAGAAGCATGAAAAATTGAAAAAATTCAACAACAAAAATTTTACTGGTCTTTTCTGATATAAAAATGGCTAAATTTTATGAAATTGCTTTTATTTTTGGACAAATCATAATAGTTTTGAAGATTTTCAAAGATGGGAGTATACCATGGGAGACATTTATGGTTAAAAAGTTAACTGAAAATCAGTCATTAATTTCAGTTTTTGAAAATTATTATTTTTAATATGTGCTCCATCAGCTGAATGATTGCTATACACTAGCCAGAAATTACAGTATATTAATTGACTACAAAATGTTTTGTCTATATATTTTAAGGTTTTCTCACAATCTTGTCAAAAGGAATTAACAAATTTTAAGTTTAAGAAAATATGTTTATATTAAATAAATAATTTTGATACAAAACCTAGTAAATTCATAAGAAAAGTGAGTAGGCCTATATATTTTGAATCATCAACCATTTTTCATCAGTTTCTGAAAACTTGAATAAAAATTTCCTTCATTTATTTGATACAATTTTTGTTGTTGATATTTAGTGGATTTCAGTTAGGTGCGCCACCTTGGGCTTGTTATGTGTGTAGAATGTATGCTAGTGCTCTAGCATATTTATCTGGCTCTGGTGATGGGACAAGTAATAAAATAGTAATGTTACTAACATCATTCCACACACACTAACCTTTTTGAATTGTTTGTACATGATTTTGGACACTGGGTCACTTGGCGTCACCTTGTTCTTCACAATCTGTGCCAGTATATTGCCAACAGTAACCATTCCAAGTATACATCTGTTGATGGATACAAACATAACATACACATCACAACAACTAAAGGTAATAGAAAGATGTTGAAAACTATAAACTAACAAAACAAATTTATTATTTAGAAAGAGATAATGTTAGTAACAAACATAATACACAATAAATAAGACAAGAAGTATTTCTTTTTCATGTGACATGGTGAGTAGGTTTCTTCCAAACAAGCATGTACAAAATTTGTGTGCACGTTACATTTTCTGATTCCTACTGGAAACACAGTAACACCAAATGTGACTGTCTTGCTTGAAACCAAAACTATGGAATGTGTAACCAATAATGTCAGTAACCAATAATGATTATATCAAAGTTGCATTCTTTAATGATACCAATAACCAATAATGATTATGTCAAAGTTGTACCAATAATGATAACCAGTAACCAACCAAAATGATTATGTCAAAGTTGTACCAATAATTATAACCAGTAACCAAAATGATTATGTCAAAGTTGTACCAATAATGATACCAATAACCAATAATGATTATATCAAAGTTATACAGTTTTATATATTTTGCAGGACAGGAAAACTGGAAGAAAAAAACCTGTAATCATTATATTTTATTTTGCTTGGCAACAGAATTGGCAATAATGATAACAACTTACCCTGATTCATCTACAACAGGGACCTGATCAAAGCCCTCTTTATTCAAAAGGTCTCGAGTCTCCTGTAGGGTCACAGATGGTGTTACAGTCAAAGGCACATGAAGGTCAAGAGCACTCACCTTAATATCCCACCACCTGAAAATAAGAAAACCTTGACCCTTTACCTTTATAGGAAAAGCTTTCTAAGTTATAAACAATTATGCATGATTATATATATCAAGACACATTTATCTTCAGCTTCATTATAAAATACTCTAGGTTTAAAATGCTTTGAGTTAAAGAATGATTAGAATAAATATTTATAAAACTTCAACAATTTAAAAGAAAGAAACTGTATAATTATTATTCCATTGGTAGGATTACTTATTTAAATTAATTGATAGAGAGTGACATCATACAATTAGAGAAGAGAATTTAAGTCTTTATCAAAATATCTGCACAAAATACAGCAATAATGAAATATGTGTCATGAATCAACAAAATTAAAAGTGCTCATAGAATTGTGGCTAATTTAACAAAAAAGACAAGAAACCAACAAACTTAAAGAAATGTTAAAGAGATAAGCATGAATTAAATTACATATAGCAAGTATGAGATGAAGACCATAAACAAGAAAAGTAACTAGTCAAATTATATAACTTTAAGTAAAGAGTACAAAATGTTAAAATGCCAGAATTTCTGTTTTACTAGATATTTCCCAAAATACAGTATTTGCATTCCATCATGAATGATTAATTAAGAAGACTTCAGTCTTTGTTTCTCTGCTCACAAATAATAAATACTAAAAGAAAAAACAGTTCTGAATAAATAAAAGAATTGAAAATGCACATCCTTTCAGAGTTCTTACTGTTAAAATAAAAGAGGAAATTACTAGTGAAGAGAAAATATGTTTTAAAAGAGCCCCAGTACCCTTGGATTAAATAAATAAAATGTATAATACATTTAGGAACAAAGCAGCCTGCCAAAAATAACAGAAAATTATAAAAATATCTCTAACTCTAAAATAACTTTAAACTCTAAAAAGTTTAAAATGATAAATTTCAGATGGAGATGCTTATCAGCATACTTAGTGTATATGTATGTACCTTAGTTCACAATAGTTAAGGAATCATAAATATACAGTTTGCCTTTTTCACTGGTAATGACTCTGGCCTGCTAGTTTTGCAAACTTGAAAGTTTTGTGGAGATTTACATCAATTTCTCCATCATGTTCAGCTAGAAAATCATGTCTACACATTGAGCAAACATGCACAATTCCTTTAAAATTGTTTCCTTTACTCCATTAAGCATCCAGCTGACCTGTTTCTTTTGATTTTTGGGGTTATCCCAGTGCAGCCTGAGATCTTCGGAAAAAAGAATACAAAGAGTACTGAATGAAAATACTGCAGCATGTTCAGACTGCTTGTGCATGCTAATTAACGGTTATACTGGTCTGACTAAATTGTGTGAGTAATTGCAAACAAACATGATTAAGGTTGAGAAAAAAATCCCTTTTCTCTTACTGCAGGAGAACCAATGTTATTTTTATACCTCTTGTGGGAGCAAGAATTTTGCTTAAAAGTCAGGAGTCTTCTGCAAAATATGGGAGAATGAACAGACATACCTACATCCTTCCCTGGGGCAAACCACACCTCCATGCAATACTGTGTCAGCTTCCTTTTTTATTTATTAGATGCACTCTAAAAACTTAAAATATAAGGGAAATGATGGAAGGCTCACCAAACTTTGTTCTCAGGCGTCTGCTCTGATTCTAAAAATTCACGCTGCAACATCCAATCATCACTCAAAAACTTGGTCCTGAAAATTAAAATAAAAATAAATTTTTGCACATTATTTACATGATTTTGCTTGCAAGAAATGCTGACGTAGGTAAGTGTTAAATTGTTAGTAAATTTCTATGAGTGAGCGCTAAACTCTCTGTGACTTTTGGAAGTTGCATTAGACTGACTCTGAGATGTGCATGACTGATATTGCTTTTAGTAAGTGAATGCTAAACTGTCGGTGACTTTTAGAAATTGTATTATACTGACTGAGCATTTGCATGACTGATAGTGCTTTCAGTAAGTGAATGCTAAACTGTCAGTGACTTTTAGAAATTGTATTATACTGACTGAGCATTTGCATGACTGATAGTGCTTTCAGTAAGTGAATGCTAAACTGTCGGTGACTTTTAGAAATTGTATTATACTGACTGAGCATTTGCATGACTGATAGTGCTTTCAGTAAGTGAATGCTAAACTGTCGGTGACTTTTAGAAATTGTATTATACTGACTGAGCATTTGCATGACTGATAGTGCTTTCAGTAAGTGAATGCTAAACTGTCGGTGACTTTTAGAAATTGTATTATACTGACTGAGCATTTGCATGACTGATAGTGCTTTCAGTAAGTGAATGCTAAACTGTCGGTGACTTTTAGAAATTGTATTATACTGACTGAGCATTTGCATGACTGATAGTGCTTTGTGGCAGAATGTTAGTGCTCTGAATATGAGCAGATAAAACTGAAAATTATGCTGGTTTTCATAGACAATATGGTAATGTTGACAAAAATGTATAACATATGGTGACTGCTGAAAGTAATGATTAAAACATTAACTAATCAAAATAATAAAACTTGGTAGTATGGTAGTAACGATTAAAACATAGTCTGCTGACAGTATTGATTAAAACATGGTGACTAATGAAAGTGTAGATTAAAAAAATGGTGATATGTATTTTCTCCCGCATGATAGTAACGATTAAAACGTAGTCTGCTGACAGTATTGATTAAAACATGATGACTAATGAAAGTGTAGATTAAAAAAATGGTGACTGATGACAATAATATTTAAAATAGAGAGATTGATGACAATAATGTATTAAAATGGGAAGTGTGCCAAGTAAAGAATAAGTCAAAACTGAGGAGATAAGTTTTATTTGAGAACTACATATCCCTCCACTTAATCCCATTTGCCCACACACTAAAATAAGAAATTAAACTACAAGTAATTATGCATATACATGTAATTAGTACTCATGATAAAGATCATACCTGTAATTACTATAAATAAATAAAAACAGATTTGTAATTACATACATATAATTACTACAAATAAATGTGAATGTACACATAATTAACATAAGCAAACAAGAATGCACACATAATTAGTACAAATAAATAAAGAACATACATGTAATTTCTGACTGAATCAGGCAATATCACAGCACAACGCTGCCCCTTCTTGAGTCCAAAATCCTTGATGGCTTTTAATGCACAGTACAGGGCAGAACCAGAGCTGCCACCTTAAACATACAAATGCATTTAGAAATGTAGGCAACTTAAGTAAGTTGTTTTACAAAGGAATATAATTATGGGACTGTTAAACAAGTTTGTGAAAATGTACAATATGTTTTCCACAAAGGAATATAATGATTATGGCTGTTTAACAAGTTTATGAAAACGTACGATATGTCTTCCACAAAGGAATATAATGACTAGAAGTGTTCAAAGTGTTTGTACCAAACTACAGCCAGTTTAATTCCTAGGACCATTAGAAGCATTTTTGTTACATTATAATAATCAGCAAAGTATAATTAACATTAAAAAATATTTTTACTATTAAGATTTAAGACTTTAAGCTTTTTATGGTTTAACAACAAAAACTTTTCTGTCTGGGAAAATCCGGCTAAAGTGAAAAAAATTCAAAAGTGTTTTTTTAAAAATAATTTATTAATGTTCTGAATCTCATGTTTATTTTAAAAAAATATTTTAATTTATGTCAGCTAGTTTTTTTTTACTATACATTATTTTAAGTACATACCTCTCTGGACTATCAAAAGGGAGTAACGACTACAAATGGTTGTAGTGCAAAATCAATTTTAGCGACTGTAGCTGGGTTTTTCTTGACAGTATCACATATAATCAAATCATTTTACAATGGATTTTCCATAATAAAGTAAGGTCCACTGCACAATAAGAATACTCTTTATGATGGACTTATAATTGCAACCAAAAACAATACATTATTGGATTCACATTAAGATTTATTCTACAATAAGACAGGGTAGAACAGACTAATATTATTAAGTGGAAGTCCAATGAAGTAATAAACTAACATTTTGGTCAGCAGTAAAACAGTGCAGCATTTACACACATCATGTTGTGATTCAGCAACAATAAGTCAATTAAATTTAGTTACCACACAAAAGGCCCTCCTCTCGAATCAAACGGCGTGCCATGGTAAAGGATTCCTTATCCTCACTTTTATACCACTTGTCCACATACTGGAAAGAAAGTACATAAAACATAAATTTATTTCATTAGGAATCTGCCATTTCTGAGTTGTATCAAAAGAAAATACCACTTGTCCACATACTGGAAAGAAAAGTACACAAAACATAATTTTATTTCATTAGGAATCTGCCATTTCTGAGTTGTATCAAAAGAAAATGCGGGATCTAAGTAGAAAGATACTTATTAAGCATAAATATATTTAAATATTGACATAACCCTTAAAGATGATATACAGTTTATCCACATTTTTTTATTTGTAAATAAAGGTTTTATTTAATTTTTAAAAATCAAGAAACTATTTTGAAAAGAAAAACAAAACAAGCCAAATGTTTGCTCAAAGTTTCCAATTGCATACACTGATAACGAAATGAACACACAGATGTATGCATGAATGTATGAATGTGCACATTTTAAGAATGCATACCAAATGAGTTAAATGCTATAGCTGTAAGTCAAGTGGAGTATTTACAGGCACTCTGATATAATTTTTAAGTAAGGTAATGTGTATACATTTGTGCTATTTTTTTTTACACAAAGTAGAAAAGTATTACTACTCTTAAAAAAAAAAAAACAATGTCCAAAATATGTTAAATCATATTTTGTAACTATAGCAAACAGCTAAATGTCATTTGCTTGGCAAAGTGAATCCTAAGGTAGATTTTGACATGTTTTTGTTTGTTAAAGGCAATTCTGATTCTGTCAAACATTTCTTTTTGAGTTTAGAATCATAGATCTACCTTTATAAATGAATTTAGAATCGTAGATCTACCTTTATAAATGAGTTTAGAATAACAGATCTACCTTTATAAATGAGTTTAGAATCGTAGATCTACCTTTATAAATGAGTTTAGAATCGTAGATCTATCTTTATAAATGAGAAAGTTACCAGCATTTGAAGACAAGTACACCAGAAACCATTTCAGGATAGTTGGGTTCAAAGTCACATATTCTGACAGTTTGTTTGTTTATGATGAAATCACTCTGAAAGGTCTTATCATTTGTTTGATGCTTACTTATATGTTTGGTTCTTATACATTTCAATGAAAGGGATTTCCAATGATATATAATATGAAGGATTCTCTTTGATTTACTTATGGGTATAATTTCATAAGAATTAGTTCATTTGGATTCAAAATGCATAGAGTGTGAAGTTTATAAAATATGTCTTAACTAAATTTGAATTAAAATTTCGCGACAATATTCTACCTGAACATAGATTAATGCCTAGAAAGTGAGAACAGAAGAAAAGTCAAAATGATATAGAAAGACCCTCAGTGTTATTTTCAGTGTTGATCTCATTTCATATAAGTGAATTAGGACTCATTTCTTCTGAGCAGGTCAATTATAATGGAAAATGGTCCCCACTGACAAACTCGATGTCATTGCTAATTTTACAAGCACATTAGCAAATATAAAGCTATCAATGGTATTTGCACCATGCAAGACTGAGTAATATACAAAGTGCTTCAAAACTTCATAATTACAGAAGAACAAAAATCCAAACACTTTTAGTCAAATTTACTCAATTTATCCTTTTGAGCCCAGAAAAATAACATGGGGTGAAAATGGCAAAAATTGAATATATAGAAAGCATTATGGTGATTGGAGACTCTAAGTAATTCATACTCACTTCTATTCTATAACCTTAATGAATGTGGTGTTTGGATAAAATGTATGAAGGTGAGTTAACAAGATTCTGTTAACACTGTGCTGTTCCTCAAAGGTGGGAATGACAAAAGCTGGAGACACTATTACCCAGGATTAACTGGACAAGTGGCATTATATAATTATCATCCAAAATAAGAGATTTAGGTTTTTATTACTCTGCATGTAAAGAAAATGTGTTTGGTGGAAAAAAGAATAAACATAGATGAATTGAGAACAAATTATTAGTGTTTGAGATTTCTGAGATGAAAAAGATATTCAACAATAAGAAGGAAAAGTTATTATTGTTTGAAATTTCTGAATGAAATATGTGACAATTTCTCTTTTTCTTCAATCTTATTTTCTAAACACCAATAGCTATTACACTCCTCAACCAATATTTTCAATTTTCTTTCATTCTTTTTGCCAAACAGTCCTACTAGTCAGCCAAATTCTATTTTCAAGATGAATTTTTTTTAACATTCTTTGGCTGTTTTTCGCACAAAGACTATTATACCAGTCAGCCATATTTTGTTTTCAAGATGATTTTTGTTTCCTTATTTCCATTACACAGCCACATTATGCAGCCAATAAAAAAGAATTAAATTTTAAGAAATTGTACTAACCAGTCTCATAAACACAGGTGAATAAATATCAGTTTTATTTTCTTTATTAGATCACCAAGTCTTTTTTTCTCAACAAAGGTTGTGCTAATATTTAAGTTATTTCAAACATTATTATTTTCTTTTAATAAATGCTAACTCTTATATTTTTAAACCATGCATTATAACACTTGAATATTTATATAACAGCAATACACATACATATTTAAATTAAAAGGAAGAAAACAGTTTGTTCATCAAAGGTTCAGAGGATACAACTCCAAATTCAGTTTTACCTTTCTCTCACAGACTGTAGGAATAAAATCATATCCTATGCCCTCCACTTCGTAGAATGATGTATCTGACTTATTAAGAGATTCTGGTTCCGCAATTATAGAGCCCACTGGATCCACACCAATAATCTTTTAATAAAAAAACCATCAAAGAAATTCACATAAAAATATAAAACTTTTATTCATGACAGAAACAGCACAAAAAACCTGTTAATATTTAATTCATTAGAAAGGAAAATAAAAATTCAATATTTAAAATACTTCTATGCCAAAAACAAATTCCTAATGACATGATTAGAACTGTCTTTCACAAATTTATTTGTAAACAATGCTGCCATATACAATATTATATCTGAAAACTATTAATATATTAATGAAATTCCAACATGAATGGTAACCTTGCAATTTGGACAACGTTCTCTAATCTTTCGTGCGATGCCTGTCAGTGTTCCACCTGTTCCAGCTCCTACAACAATCATGTCCAGTTTATCTGCAACAAACAAATACCATTACAAAAGAAATTCTTTCTGAAGTGAATTTATTTTTCTGGATACTTGCCAAAAGGGCATATTATTTATACATCAAACCAGGGCAAAGGGGCCAAGTTATCACCCAGGGGAGATAACAGATTAAAGTATCCGATTGCAAATATCTCTACCAGGTTAGAGGGTGTGCAGCCAGAAAAAGTCTAGACCTATTTGACCTACATAATTTAGTATCCCTACAGGTAAATTTTCAATGCTCTAAATGGGTCCTGCATGAAAGAGATCTTATTAGTGAAGCAGTAATGAGTGAAGTATCTCCAGGGCTAAACTTTGGGGTTATTCACTGGCATGTGTACCAAGTACATTAAATGAGACTACACATATTTCACATGAGCCTCCTTTAACTTCTAATTTCACCCAACAACATAATCTGTGGGTTTCAAATTACTCTTCCGCCCCATACACATGCAATAACTTCCCTAGGCAGAAAAGGGCAAGAAATGTACAATGAAGGGCAAAGTCTGACCAGGCTACATTTTTCCTGCTTATTTCAATAATTATTTCTGCTTGCATAATTATTTAATAGCAATGTTTGAGTGCTGACAATGGTTTTCATCCCTTTGTTTATAATTATCACATTAAAATCGCCTGAAGATAACTAAGAAGTCACATTCTTTATTTCATTGCCTTTTTGTGTTAAATGAGAAATGGAATTAAAGCTAAAAAGTAAAATGACGTCTGAAGCAAGTCAGAGCAGCATCTAACCCTTCATTTCAATACTATGTATAAGAGGCCTTACAACTGAAAAGAAAACTAAAATATACACATACACATGCATGCAAACATAAAATAAACTTAATAAATAAATATTTCAGAAGTAAATATATACCATCACATGCATTTAAGATTTCTTCTGCTGTCCCATCGTAATGGGCCAAAGGGTTGCTAGGGTTGCGATACTGAAAAAAAAATTCTCTTCAGATGAGTATACACCACTAGAGCACCAGATTACTTATAGTATAAAAGTCAAAATCAATCCCCACCCCCTATCCTTCCCTCAGATGGGACCTATATGTTAAAGGAACCTTCTCCCCCCCTTTTTTTCTTCTTCTTCCTTCTTCGTCTTGGCGTGTTGTATCGTTGAAGTATCGTCTGGTATGTGCATGTATCAACTTATATATGTATTTATTATTTCATCCCAATCCCATTGCACCCAGGAGGTCTGTCTTTTTTACATTCTGTCTGTATCCCCAGTGATGCCCCTACCACCCCACCATTGGTCGACTAAAGTAATGATTAGGAGGACCACCTAAATTCAAATGACAAAATTCACAGAATAAATAAGGAAATATTATTGGATAAATAAAAACAACTAATTAAATTATTATAACCAGACAAATTTAAAAATAAAATTAAAAACTAGAGTAAAGAAATAAACAAGTAAAACAGAACAAATAATAAGCGAAATGATAAAAGATTAAAAGGAGAAGAAAGGAGAAAGGAAACAAAAAGAAAAAAAATAAGATAAGTAGAAGTATTAAATATTATGAAAGAAAAAAGAGAACAATAAAAAATAAAAAGAAGGAGAAAGGAAAAGACAAGAAGGGCGTTAGGTTTTTTTGTTTTTAAAAGAAAAAAATATAAAAAAATAAAAACCAAAAAGCCAAAAAACCAGAACAAGAGCTCAGAGTGACGAAAACAGAAGACTTTGACCAGCCAGGCATGAGGTAAACAGTAAAAACAACTTTGCGGAGAGCTGACCATTTGGTAATGATAGATAACAGAAACTAGATTGACATAGCCAGTGAGCTAAACCACCTCCCTCCCTTTCCCCCACAACCCCCTCACCGAGCGCGAAAGCGGCGGAAGCCGAAAGCGCCCCCTACATTAGCAAGCAAGCACCCCTTATCCCATCTTCAAGAGGGAGACTAACTAAAAACAGAGCTCACCAGCAGGCGAAAAATATGACAGATTGATGTATGTAACATTATAATGTAAAATGCAGTTATATATTTATAAACCAAAAACACCTCTGGACATCATCAGAACATATAAATAGATATATCAAATAATGCTGAATATTATTTTTAAAATATGTTATCACTTCATTTGATGTTACAACACTTAGGAACTAAATAAGTCATGTTGCAAATGATTAATATTAATTGTCAGCTTACAGCCTCCTACTTAACTATCCTTTCCAACCTGATCAAGTATATGAGAATTTGGAATCTCTTCCATTAGTCTTCGAGCTACACCAATGTGAGACTCTGGGGAATCAAAAGCTGCTGCTGTTGGAGTTCTGACAATCTCAGCTCCCAGAGCTCTTAAGACATCAACCTAAAGAACATCAACAATTTGTATAATGCCCAAAGAACAATATCAATAATTTGTACAACACCTAAGAACAACATCAAAAATATGTACAACACTTAAAGAACATAATAATTTGTTCAATATCTAAAAAACATCAATAATTTGCACAATGCCTAAAGAACAACATCCTTAATTTATATAACACTTACAGAAATACATCATAAATTTACATAACACTTAAAGAAAAACATCACTAATTTATATAATGAATAAAGCAAAATATATTTAATTTACATACCATCTGGATAAAACATCATTAATTTATATAATACCCAAAAGAAAATATCACTAATTAAGTAATTTACATAACAAATTTAAAGAAGTTATATTACCTGAAACAGACTTTTTTCTTTAGTCAAAATAAATAATGGATTTTAATCCATTAATTGATTACAGTAATAGTTAAAAATCTATGTCAAAATTAAGATTAAATTTAATAATAATAAAACATACTCAAATATGATATTTGAAAAGGCTTGGTAATAAAATAAAATTGTAAAATAAAAGTTAAATTTAATTTGGAAATATTTTTAGATTGATACATGGTTTTAAGCCTTATTAAATTAAGAACACTGCATTTTTTCAACTAAATTTAACAGGTTTAAATCAATATTATGTTACCAAAGCAACAAAATGTTTTTGTTTTTCAATAAAAGACAAAATTCTGGATCCTGGTGGGTACATATCAAAAAACACTAGGCTAACCTTCTCTAAACTCATTTTCTCGGGCATGACAATGATGCAGCGATAACCTTTTACAGCTGCTGCAAGTGCCAGTCCAATGCCAGTGTTACCAGATGTTGGCTCTATCAGTACATCTCCAGGCTTGATGAGCCCTTTAACTTCTGCATCTTCAACCATACGCAACCCAATGCGATCCTTCACACTGCCACCAGCATTAAAAAATTCACACTTAGCCACTGAAACAAAACACAGAATGAATTGTTTGTTAAATACTAGGCGAGATATTTCTTTCTAAAACCAAAATTGCTATTAGATACAGTTAATGGTTAATTTAAATTCTCATGCTCAGAATGAACTGTAAATGCGAAGGTTAAATGAAATTTATTTAGAAATCAGATATAAATTATATCTCTCAGTAAAACAGTTCCTGTGAAAATACTCAACAATAAAAAAAGGTTTAAAATATTTTAAAATAATACCTCCTATTATTAAATGATATTCATAATCTTATTCATTTTCTGTTAAAATACAACAAATTAGAAATAACTCTTTCTTTCACTTCTTTATCCTTTCTGAGTGTGAATAAACAATACATAAACATTTTCAAATTAAGAGATGAGTAATTTTACTGTAATTAAACCTGGTCTAAAATAGGGAAATATATATTAAATCATCACTATTAGATCTTTTAATTTGCCCCCAAAATTCATGTGAACAGGCTAATAATCAAGTATATATGGCAAGGCAAGCATAAACAAATTTTAAGTCATAGAGGAAATAGACAGATTTAGTATTATTTAACCATAACCTATAAAAAGTACAACTTTAACAACAGTATCATAGCAATTAAAGCAAAAAAAGAAAACAAGTACAACAAAGTAAATGTCTTTATGCTTACAGACTTCACACTCTATCCCATCCTTCTCAGTTATTCGGTTGATTCGGACAAGTGGAGTGTTGCAAATATTGCTGAGAATATTGGGCATGATTTGGGGTTTGGGAGTCCTGCAACAAACATTAATTTGTTTACAAACCAAGGGAAAAATTAATGTACAACTCAGTTCTAACTTGTTCATGCTATAAAGCAAAGGAAAAGATTTTTTTATAAAAACTGCTCGAAGAAATTTTATCTCAGGTAATCACTTTATAACCCTCGTCAAAGAAGTTACATATTCTACTTCTAGGAAAATATACCGGAGCTTGGACTTTAGAGTTAAAAAAGAATAACAAAAACTTAATTCACTCTAGAAATAAAAGAAACATGTATTTACCAGATGTGTACAATCTAAATGTCCAAAAGTTAATTTATCACATACACTATTTCTTTTCCATGCTCAGCCCAAGTGTTTAGGGTTAGTGGTAATTTATCACATATCTATTACAATACAGAGGTCTAGAGTAAACATCATCTATAACATATATGTATATGAATGATTCTCTGGAAAGGTGACCCAGATAGGCCATTAAGTTCACTTACTTAGGATGGATGTAAAAAAATTATTTGTGTAGGAAATTGTCTGAATCTTTGAATTTCTGTTAAAGATAGTAATTAATATTAAACTAAGAAAATTAAAACCCTTCTGTTTTCTGTATGTTTCTTTCTTTTTTTTTTTTGTTGATGAAAATGCTCAATAAAAACATGGTTGATTTGTGACATGATGCTGGTTAATGCAAAAATGTATGATGCATAAATGAAAACACAAACACACATAAATTGAATAAGTACATCCAAATAAGCTTAAGGGTTTAATAATTTCACAATATAAAACACAATGATGCATCAAAAATTTATGAACACTCGCAACGTTTCGTTACTGACACCATACACACTATAAACAAGCTGAATACAATGACCTTCCAACATGCTTAAACTTCCAGTGACCGGTTTAATTTTAGCGTGGATGAATATCAATAGTATTCTTGGATGATTTTAACAAAATACAAGCAGAGATTTAGTAAAAACAATTTTTATCCATAAAAGATATGTTCATTACCAAAATTTCCCATTATGAGCGAACAATTAAAAAAAATCCCAAAAGAGATTAAGTATTTTTAATAAAAGTAAGTCACAAGGTCATGGCGGAAGGTTAAAAATGTGCATGACAGATTCATAAAAATAATTTCCTTTTTCATTTCAAATGGAAGTAGTACTGGTCATGATTGTGCATGGAAGACTGTGTCAGTGCCTATTAAGGTAAGAATCTTTTTTCTTTTTAAAATGTGAATACCAATTGATGAAATATAACAATTCTTGCAGTAAGGTGTATACAAAGGTCTGTCTTTTGCTAGTATAAAAAAAACTAATAATTCTAATTTTTATTTTTTTACCCTCGTGTCACACTTATGGGTCACCTTCCTAGAGAATCACCCATATACAATATGCAACAATATAAATTAGCAATTAACAATATAAATTTTAGCATAACCCATCTGTTATCTATGAAAAGCAGAAACAATCTATCATCAATATATCTATCCACAACCTTATGAATCATCTGTACTACAACACAACTAACTAATTTATCGCATATCTATGCATATTACTTATTACTTTATTAGTAGGAATTAGACTAATCCAAACATATCTATGAACAACACAACTATCCAGAGTTAACAAAATCCATTACAAAAGTATACACAATGCAAATGTGTAGAATTAGCATAATCTATCATATCTCCATCTGTTTACATCCCTTCTGTCTAGAGTTAGTATACAATTATCACACACAAACACACACATTCATGCATTTATTTCAACATAGGTTATTAGAATTAGCATAACCTATCATTCTATTTACAAATATTTATAGCTAGTAAGTAGTATACTCTTGTTAAATACCTATGCACAACACAAATATATAGTCAGTATGATCTTATACACATTTTGACACTGATGTCCAGAGTTCTTAACCTTCACATAGCTAAATATGCACATCACAACTAACATATATGAATATGCATAACACAACTGTTTAGAGTTAGTCTATCTCACATTTATGCACAACCCACAATTGTCTATATCTAGTGTAATCTATCGCATATGCATAACAGAATTGTAGAACTAGCATAATCAATCTAATTTATATATATATATATATATGTGTGTGTGTGTGTGTATATATATATATATATATCACAAATGTTTAGGATTAGTGTCATCTAAAACAAATCTATGCACAGTTAATTCAATGAAATATAAGATTATCAGTTCTATCGTTAGATTTTTTAAAATAGGTATACATTAGTAGAAGTATCAGTATTTATTTATTTTATAATAAAAGGTTGAAAGATTTTTTATTTTTACTTCTATCTGCTAAATTATGGACATTAAAAGGCAATATTCAAACTTTTCTCCCTGTTTTAAACAAGGTAATTTTTATATGATGCATAAACATTACTCTGTTTCAAGCAAATGACACCAACAAAAATAAGTAGCAATTAAGCTTCTAAAGTTCTATACTATAATGGTATTTATCTCATTCTGAATCTATACCATAAACATAATATACACAAATTTCCCTCCACAAAAAGAAGTAAAATCATACACAGGAACATGTCGATGTGGGGATTTTTCCAGTGACATCCCAACTGTGTATGTACACTTGGAGGGCAAATCAGGCCGCTTCCAAAGTCTAAAGGGGCCATCATATATTTCCTTCACATCCGCCATAGTGAGAATGCAAGATTGAGTCAGCTAAACTAAATCAAAAATATTTATGTAATTCAGGCATGTAATATAAATGAAATATTGTAACAATAAACATAATAAATAATATGAATGAAGAATACATCACTAATAATAACTTCAAAAAGCATACTATTACTATTTAAAATGTCATAATTGTTACATTTTTTTGTTATCAATGGATATGCATTTAATTTCAACTACTGCTGATTTCACAGACAGGCTCAGGAGAGAATTTCAAATCTGAAAAAGGAAATTTGGAAAAGATGGATATTTTATAAAGCAAATTGCAGGGTCGGAATTTCAAAAAGAGGAATACACATTGTCATAAGAAAGAAGAGTATAGATTTTGCTATTAATCTTTCTAAGCAATTCTGCCTAAGTAAATTTTGGTAGACTTAAAATTTACCTAGGCAGAATTGCTGATTATCACTTGCCAAGGATTTTATAATATGTAAAAAAAAAAAAAGACCTGCTTTACTAATCCATTCAAATGGCTATGATTGTATGAATTAAGCCCCTTTCTTTCATAAACCAGTGGTTTCCAATATTGGAACTCATGTGGAACCCTTGATGCTTACCGGGTTGATACATGGAACCCAATCAAAAAATGAATATTTCTCTTTGTCTAACATTGATATTTTTGTTGTAATACCAATAAATAGTTTGGCCAATAACATTTTCATTATAAAACTGTCATTATATAAGTATTAGTACTAGTATTACTAATATTTAATGGGACAGCTGATACTGAAAATCGTTACTTAGTTCTGCAAAATCGGGTTTGATGTCGCACAACTGCAAACATATATCATGTTCTGCATGAATACAGCTTCGATACTTTGTCTTAGTTGCAGCACACACTGAAAGTGTGGTCTCACAGAGATACGTGCTCACAAATGGTACAAGCACTTTTGATGCCGAGAACCCTGAAAAAGCTCTCGCAGAACCCTAAGGTTCAAACATACACCCTGAGAAAGTGAATAGCTAAGAAAGACACCATTAACTATTTTGCCCAGAACAGCTCAAACCCAGGAGTTTCTTGGATGGCAGTCTAATTAATGACCTACCTCTGACTGCTTCAATAATTTAAATATGTTTAGAGCTGTGATATATACATTATTAAAACATCTTTAAAAAATGCCTAATGTACATAATTACAATACTAAGAAGTAAGATTAAGAAGAAAAATATCAATAATAAACTGACCAAATATAGAACTGAAAATGCAGAAACTGAGAAAGCACTGGATCAAAAGTTGAAGTCATCTAGTGTTTGCAATAACTCTTTCTTTAAAAAAAATAATAATTCTTGTCAATCTGTCAACATTTAAGTTTTAATCACACTCATTGTAACACATTTCCCACCCATCCCTTTGTAATTTCTGAATGAAGCAAGTAGTTGAGAATCTCACTAATATAATGTGATGCCCACCCACCCACAACAACTGCCTCCTACCTTTCAACACATTGTAAAATGTTATGTACCATCCTGACAGATTTATTCTCATACTCAGTGTATAACTAGAAAGTAACTGACTTTAATAGTATTGTGACACCAAGTATTCGGCAATTACAGTACTTTAGTTTATAAAGAATATTTATTTATAAAGGATTAAGTTGCTATGTTAATAAATGTTGTAAATCTATGACCTAATTAAATATATGCATGCTCAGTAATTATGCTTTATGCTGCAGGTATTGTAATGCATATATATAAACTATAGAAAGTTACAAATTACAAAATAGACATGCTGTCATTAGTAATAGAATGATGATCTAATTTTAATTTGAAAGCTTTAGAAATATTTTCTAGAATGTGATTAGGATTAACAACAGTTCAATGCAATGGAAGTGATACCGACTAAAATATTTTGTGGTGTCTCAATGACATCTGTTTAGTTATAAATTCTATTATAAACATATTTTGAAGTAAGTTTACATTTTTTATTTGATGTACAGCTGGACTATATAGCATTTCATACTTAAAGTAAGTTTGTTAGATATATATGTATATGATTTGAAACCTTTATGCTACTTACTGTTACTTTGAGCTAGGAATGCATATTAACCCGTTGAGTGTTGGCAGGACAGGTGCCTTCCCATGTAAAAAAAAATGTATAGACAGTGCTGGTGGGACAGGAGCCTTCCCACCCACTCACTCACTCAGTCTCAGTTATGCCAATCATTCAAAATAACCAATCAGAGTGAAGGAAAGATATGTTTGGCTTCAGCAGCCAATCTGCTCTAAATTTTATCTTTGGATAACTAGTATTAGAAAGGTCAGGTCACTGAAAGAGCACAAATTCTCCACCATCCCACTCTAGTCTTATTCAAGTTGAGCAGCCATTTTGAACCAAGTTTTTTGTCAGGCATGGCACGTTTTGAGGCCAATTTGAGTTATTTTGAGTTGTGTGGTTGATCCTACCTAATGAACTTTATTGTGTGATTGATTCTAAGATGAAATTTAACCAGTCCCTACTGAAATTTTGGATCTGACCATGTGATAATAAAAAAAAAAAATGGTCATCCTCAAAGCATACATGGTTTTCATGTGACACTTTCATTCTGTTCAAAAGCATGGAATTTTTCATGAAACAGTGAATATTTACACAAGAACAATTATTATTTTATATAATATTCAACTGTCAATTCAAGACAGTATTCTGATTGGATTTTATTCAAGGGAACGTGATGCAGTTCAACACAAGAAAAAGGTAAGAAAACCTTTTATTTATTTATTTATTTTTGAATTTGAAATAATAACCACAACACATTCAGTAATTAAATATAAGTAAATACTTTCAAAATGCCCCCTATAATACTTATTTTGAAAATCTTTTTAGAAATATACGAATTATACTTTCTTTTAATTTTTTTAGCAGACTTGTAAAAATAAACCCAGTGAAAACGTTCACAAGTTTAACCAAAAGATAAAAAACTTTTTATTATTTCTTTGTTTTTGAAATCGAAATAAATTTAAATAAATACTTTAAAATTCCTCAGTTTGTCTATAATACTTATTTTGAAAATCTTTTTAGAATTATACTTGCTTTTAATTTTTTAGTAGACTTGTCAAAAATAGCAACCAATAAAAACGTTCGCAAGTTCAACAAAAAGATAAAAAAACTTTTATTATTATTTGAAATATATTAAAAATAATACTTTCAAAATTCTTTAGTATGTCTGTAATACTTATTTTGAAAATCTTTTTGGAATATACTCGCTTTTAATTATTTTGTAGACTTGTTAAAAAAAAAAAGATCCGGAAATTCGTTAGTTCAATAAAAAGATAAGAAAACTTTTTATTATTTATTTATTTTTGATTTTTAAATAAATTAAAAATAATACTTTTAAAATTCCTTGGTATGTCTATAATAAGTAGTAATTTAACTTTTTAAAATCCATTGATAATTACAGTCGCTTTTCATTTTTTAGTACACTGACCATTCAATTATCAGTAAGCGTCAAAATAGCCTGACACTGCAGCGTCAGCTGACCTATTTCTGCCTAACACTCAACAGGTTAACACTAATAACAGAGATTCTAGTCTCTGAACCTAATAGTACATGTAATTACTGTTTGATATTTTAGGAAAACAGCTTGAAAGTTTAAAGTAGGCAAAATGTAGGGTTTTGTACTAAATTAATCAATTTAATGTTTCACTCATGCATGTCTCTGTGTGTAACTTCACCTAGCAAATGCCCTATAAAATAAGTATTCTAAATGTGTACCTTATATAATTTTGCATTTATATAAGATACTAAGGTATAATTTTTAAATATAATAAATAGAGTGTAAATTAAATATTTCAAAAGTATTTACTAATTTAGAACATAAATAATATAAAACTAAAAGGATGAGTTAAAAGAAAACTTCAGTAAATGTGTATTCCCAAATACAAATTTTTATTTCTATGCCAGCATTATTTTAAAATTTCAATGTTGTTTGAAAAAATAAACAAAACCCAACTCTGTTCTATTTTCCCACAAAATAAGTTAAATTTTAAATGGTACCAAAAAAGTAATCAGAAAAGACATTGCAGAAATGTTAAAACCTTCATCAGCAAAAAAGAGGTAAATAGAAAGTAAGATGTTCTATTCTTGGTGACTGATTAGTTTAAATGATGTTTCTGACAACATAAATAACGTCACATAAGGAATTTCTTCTTTATTTTTTGGTGGAGAGAATGTCACTAATAAGTAATACTAATACAAGTAATAGTAAATAAGGATAAGATTAAATTTTAAAACAAATACCATCCCTTATAATTATAATTAAACATAATGCTAAATCTGGTTTGCCAGTAGGCATATAGCTTGAATAATACAAACTAATTTATAATCAAGTTAAAATTAAATTAATTTTGCTGTCATCAGCACTTGCAGTGTTACTATTAAGTATTAGTATTACTATATTAGTTGATGCCATATCCTTTTCACTTATATCCAGTAATCAGGTGAGCACGTCAGTAAGCAGTCTGACATTTTTATCTAACAAAGAAGTTTGGTTTATACTGATATTTTAATAACATCAATGCGCGCTTTTGGTGTTGTCGGGGATAGGGTTAATTTCGTTTCAGCGGACGCTGATGATATTGTGATAAGCCTTCCACAAATTATCCATGAAATTTGTTGGTACATTTGTGTCTTTATTACTCACTAACCAAATCACTATATTACTAACCCAGTCTATAAAACGACATTCCAAACGATCACAATAAAAACAGTACTACATCGACCAAGTCAACTCTAACAATAGGGGTTTAAATATATAACACAAAACGCACTGGACACGTGTCAAAAGCACAATCAGTAAACTATTCGCTGATTTATAAGGCAGACACTAATTCACTGCGGTATGTGACATTATTTACACATATTTACTTAACATGCAATTTGTTCATTTTAGTTTGCTACTATTAGTATTATAATTATAAAGTACTAAACTACTAGTACTACAGTAGTGCCCAAGCACTTTTGGGGGACTTGACATACGAACATTGATTCAAACACAATCAAGATGCTATAATTTTCAGCTGTTGACAAAAAATGACAGCAATCAAAATTATACTAAAGATTAAGATCTCATAAAAAGTTTGGAGGGGAAATTAATGTTAGGTTTGAAATGCAATATATATCCCTTACCCAGCTATAAAAACTCGGACACGCAATCGTCGAACCTTGAAGTTCACCTACCACAAGAGACGAAACAGCCACACCTCCTATTAGGAACATTTTGATTGGACATCTCAGTTCCTGCATTAAATTCTCTTCCCTATGTATGAAACCTAATATTAATTAATATTGCATGAAATCATATAAATATCAGTGAAAGTGATGTTATTTATTGAGAAAGTTCACGAAGGGAAAGCTTGATGTATTGGCATTTCTGATTTGAGTAGATAATACAAGAACAGACACGTATTTCAAATGCGGCCCTGACCTTGGTGACTACCACATTGACACGAGTAACCTTTTCTTTCTTTATTTTCTTGTAAAAGGAAAAAATAGAGATTTGTATGTAAAAATTGGCAGACTACCAATTTTCCAAACCCATCTACGTAAAGATCAAGTTTATAATTTTATTCGCCGTAGCGACCCCAAAATCTCTACAATATTTTAAGTGCGTGTTATTTGGTGACAACCATTAGAACTGTCATGACCTAGTTTGAAGCGAACTGGATAACCCTACATTCGTATCTTCCCTCTAAATGGCTCTGCATTCTACAGTAAATATTTAGATCACGATCGTTGGAAAATGATAATTCACTTTCAATTCCTGTCATTTGTAGGAAACATTTGTTATTTACTTTTCAGATATTCAAGTGAACCTGCCATAAGGTGTTTTTTTTTTTTTAAATTAACATAAATTTAAGAATGGCAAGCCCAAATCATGCATTCTGTGCTGAGCTACAATTATTTTTTTTAAACAGTTAAAAAAATTATAATTCGTTGACGTATTTAAACATGAATTATTTTTCACAGTTAGACTTTCATTTTGCACAACATTTCTGTTTCTCTGTTACTCGACTGTGGCTTCTAAAAAATAAAATACCGGAACTAGCGTAGTCACAAACTTCCTTAGTTACAGGTTTTTAATAGATCATATAGCAACCAGTGAAAGGGAACAGATACGGGTCGCTGTCTCAAACGTAGACACGCATAATGAGCATCAATTTTAGTGCCAACCAGGTTAAATTAATTCACATTAAAAATATCTTCTCTAGAGCGAATTTCAATTGAATTCCTTTTGATTCTCTCGAACTGTCACTGTTTCTTTTAAGAGTTAAAAGATTCATCGTTTCGAGTCTGGATGTCTACAATACAATATTTTAGCCTATCTGCACACTTAAAAGTTTGAAATAGATTCAATGACAGGGCAATTTTTAAAGAATGTATATCAAACATACGTTTTATAAAAGAATTGCTTGACAGTTCTCAATATCTTCCCAAACACTATTTCTTTCACTGTGAAATAAAACTTAATAATCTGGATGTTTGTATTTAATGTTGCAGTATGACCAGGCCTTTAATCCAAAACGCCTGCAGAATTATCAAGTACCTGGAGAAGCAGGCAAGGTGAGATATTTCTTTTCTAAAGTTACATGTAATAAATCCTGCAAATTAAAAAAAAAACTTGATGGCAACATGACCAGTATAATCCCTTTCCTGCATAATTTTCTTGAAATATGCTTTTAAAGGTAGATTTAATAGGGAAATTTAGCAGTATTTGTGTTTTATTTCTTGAACTTATATTTACAGTTTAAAATTTGACTCAGTTGTTTTATATTCAAAATTAAATTAAAATGTTCAGAATTTATTTCGAATAGACTAGCAATACTTGTGCTGTGAATCATGGTGAACTGTTGCATTAGAGAAAAAGCTCTTTTTAAGAAAGCTATTAAAAAGAAATAAAGGTCTCACTATACTAAATTTAACCAATAATCTGACATAGAGGTTTCAGAAGACATTTAATCTCTCTTTTGGGAAGAACCTTTTTTGTTTTGATTGGATTTCTGTAGAGAGCCAGTATCAAAGTTAATACTATTTATTATTCACCCACTGTGTTTGGCAGTATTGTCTTAAAAAATATCAATTATCTACTGAGCCATTTGCATATACAGTATCCTAACAAGCGCGTGGGTTTCACACATATCCGAGCAAATGATCGTGGACACCTGCTCTCTGGGGTACCTAGAAGCCTTGCATCTCCTTGGGGAGTTTTTGTTGGCACCTGGAGTATGCCTTGCCATCTCCCAGGTGGGTAAAAGTAATTTGTATGTGCATTATAAAATTATTGCAAATCATCTGAATACCTTTTATAATAATACCTTTTAATAATTAATCTCCAAAGTAACCAATCATATTATTTCTCTTCTTTTCCTGTCGAGTGCTTTCAAATTTAAATTATGATCTAGCTACTGGAAATTGGAACATATTCCTAATTAGATATTTCATTACTGAACTCAGTGAACTAGAGATTGACATATATGGCAGTATTCTCTTTTGTTTCATTATGCTTCATAAACAGTGCAAAGATGTTATTGTGAATAAATATCGTAAAGTGCTTAGAGCTTTTCATAAGAATAAACACTCTGTTATTATAATTCAGTTCTTTATAGTAAAGACTTAAAAGTTAAAGTGAAAAGGGACAAAGTAAAGTTGAGAATGACTTTAGAATGCAAATTACTGACCACCTAGAGTCAGATTGTTTTTTAAAACATAAAGAATAAAGGAAATCTTCTTACCAATACTTAATTTACTGTACACTAGATATGCATCAGCTCCGCTGAATCTCAGAAAATTAAAAATTCTGACAAAACTCACTTTAAGAAAGTCCTCTGTTACCATGTCTTAACAAGAGTACTTTTAGGAAATTTAGGACTATATGCATAAAATAATTACTGTGAATGTTTTATGAATGATTGGTTTGTAAGATATGAAAATCTAACAGCCATATTAGGGATTATGTAGCCAATTAAATATCAAACAGATTGAAAATTATATTTTTCTAAACCAAGTTTACTTTTGTAACATAATTTAGAATGCAAAATGTATTACATAATTAAGGAATTAAAAAAGGCATGGCTTAAAGACAAAGGTACTCTGACCATAAGTAGTACTAAATCATGACATGTTCACTATATTGTGGTCTAGGGTCTTAAAATTTTTATAGAGGACCATAGTACTTTAGTATTAAATGTAACTTGTATTATTACTGATCACTTAGTTTCAACCAATACATTCTAAAAATAATATGTGCTTAAATAATCTTTGTGAATTCTCATCAAAATGTCAAGAAATGTACAAGATGTTTAATTTTTTAAAGTAATACTCCAGGATAAATTAGAATTTGTTTCAAATTTAAAAGAATTAAAAACTAAAAAAAACATAAACATTTATTGGCAGGAAATAAACATATAAATAATTAACAAGCAATAAATCTTGAAAACATACATACTGATATCATTGATGGAGATTTAAATTGAAAAGTTTGGCACCTTTGAATGGTATTCAAATTATATGGGGAAAAAAATCGGATTTGTGGAAAATGTTATAAACTTTAATTTTACACTTCGCAAATCTCTGATTTATTTGTCGTGTAAAGTTTGGCTTGTTTCACATTCTATTCATATATCTATGATCTTTTTTCCACCAGGAGGGTTGATTGAGGTGTGCACAGGTGTTGTCTTTCACTGTTCACATGCTCATGATTGGCTGATTGCTTCGTCAGTATGTCTCAACTGTGTCATTGCAATCAGTGCACTTATGCACCAAAAAGATTTTTTGTTCAGTGTATGCACCTGCCATGGCAGATGAGTGACTTGCAATTAACATGAAATTGTTGAAGTGAAGAATTTACCAAGATTGACAGTTCTGTATCAATCTATACATTTAAAAAAAAAACCTTTAATTATCTGCCAAATGTTTAGCCAATATGAGTTGTTCAAGGATATCTAAAAAGAGAAAAATTGAACAGGAATGCCATACATTTAACAAGGAGTGGACTGACAAGTATTTCTTTACTGATGCTAGAAAATCTTGGGAATAACAAGCAGAAGCAGCAATGGATAAAATAAGTACATACCTGTACTTCTGTGAAAGACTTTAGAATGTGTGGAAAAGTAAAATGGGGTTCACAAATTTTTACATAAAAGTTTAGCACACAAAACAAAATGCTCTCTTACACTTAGAAAATAGCTTTAAAATTACAACAATGGAGATAGAGAAAGTATTTAATCTTACCTCATGATGCAGTACTGTTACTGCTCAAGATATAGTAGTTAAATCATTCAACCATCCACTATGAAATGGCGACAGAACATTTCTCACTTTAAATTTTTGGTGTCAGTGTCTGGTTTTGGTTATATCATGAATGTCATAGATATCTGCTAAATTTAATAAATAATTCTATCAGACTCATCTCTCTTATAAAATAAATACTGATAATGATTTATGTAACATTAAGAAATCAAGTTGAAGAGTGTTGAGAGTCGATATAAACTCTTTCTAGAATAAGTTATTAATAATAGATTCCAAGGAAGCACATATTTACAAAAAAACCCAACATAAATTGTATTATATTTATATTGCCAATCTATTGGTAATGCAATGAAATTTTCTTTATTATTTTGTACTAAATTTATGTGTAGGTAATCGACAGTTGAACCCAATGGCTCGGTCAGAGGGAGCCCAAATAAAACTTCAGATGAAAAAAGAAGAGGTCGATGAAATAATACAGGCAGGAACCAAACCACGCAAAGTAAGAACAGCAGTATTTTTAATAGTTCATGGTAGCTGTCCTGTTAAGCTGTTCATTCATGTTGTAAATGCCTTTGGTTATTATAATTCTTTCTCTCTATTCAAATGCAATATTCCCCCCCCCTCCCCCCGTATAACATTTCCAATTTAAGTATGAATGAAAATATATACTTATAATTATATACAATCAGTTCAGAATATGAATGTACTTTAGAAACAGTTCACAGGTTTTCATATTTATCCTAGGAATAAACAAGTATCAAATTCTTGCTTTGAGAGATCAGTTAATATAGCACTGGTCCAAAATACAGTGGATTCCGGTTAATTAGGGCACACCAAGAACAATTTGGCCCAAATAAGCGAATTACAAAAGTAAACACAAATATGTAAATATACTGAGCAACAACAATACTGTAATATTGTAAATTAATTCTAGAAATAAATGGTACAGATCGGATAAAAAAATTTAGGCTAAATCAGTTTAAATTTAATGTATGCATCAAATGCGTAATAGTTCAAGTGCCCTTTGCTGTATTTTCTTCACTAACTATACCTGAATGAAACCAGCACAGGCATCTAGTGCAGATATAGTCAGCTGCCATCATTATAATGGGCAACATTAAATTTGCTCTCTAAGATTTTTTGTTTGACAGTTTTATTGTGCTGGATCCAAAAATGACATTGGTTTTGTTCAATCAGGTCAACTTTTTGATCTATTTTTGATCAACTGTTTGATCTATTGCCACAATATTTTTTTTTAATTTATTTTTTTTAACATGTAAGAGTATTTTCTATTTATATGATGTAAAATTCTTTTGTATTTCTTTAAATAAACAAATTATAATTTGTTTTACATAATTATGAAGCTGTTAAATAAGCTAATTTTTGAATTTTTGAATAATTGAGATCTTTCTTCTTTAGGTAATGAAATGAAATTGGCCAGAAGACATTGCAAAAATAAACCTGATGTATTTTGCTACATCTGTGGTGAATACACCGTTGTTCCTAACATGAATCCAGTAACAGGTTTTATAAAGCGTGCTTACCATGATTATTTTGGTATAAAACTTGGTGATCAGGATAAAGTTTAGGTGCCACACATGGTATGCAAGACATGCACCGAGAATCTGCATCGTTGGACCAAGGGTAAAAAGAGTTGTCTGAAGTTTGGAATTCCTATGGTTTGGAGGGAATCGACAAACCATTTCACTGACTGCTACTTCTGTGCTATTGATATGACTGGGATTAACAGAAAAAACTGGAGCAGCCTTAAGTATCCTGATCTTGAATCAGCACATCGTCCAGTAGTTCATGATGAAATTCCAGTACCTGTCCCTGGAGAACTTACCGACATTAGTGGAGAAGATTTCTCTAGTGTTGAAGAATATGAAGAAGAAGAAGAATTAGTGGTTCATGATGATGATATTCCAAATCCTTTCTCGCAAAAGGAGCTAAATGTTCTAGTTCGTGATCTCAGCTTGTCAAAGTCATCCGCTGAACTGTTGGCATCCAGATCGAGGGGAAAAAACATCCTTTCTGACAGTGTTCGCATCACCTTCTACCGCAACAGACATCAAGAGTACCGCAGTTTTTTCTCTACAGAGAAGGACCTGGTGTACTGTACAGATATTGCACAGCTTCTGCACAAGCTTGGAGTGCCACAGTATAAACCTGAAGATGGGAGATTGTTCATTGAAGCAGCAAGTAATCACTGAAATGCGTTCTGCTAAATAATGGTAACCAGTTTGCCTCTGTACCTCTAGCTCACTCGACTACACTGAAGGAGTAGTATGAAACGGTGAAGTACGTGCTGGAGAAAATTCATTATGATCAGCATGGATGGTTACTTTTTTGTGTTGACCTGAAGATGGTAAATTTTTTGTTGGGACAACAGTCCGGGTTCACCAAGCACCAAGTGTTTTCTGTGCATGTGGGACAGGAGGGACAAAGCTCAACATTACATGCAGCAGGACTGGCTTGTATGGACGGAATTGGTACCTTGCAAAGCAAAGAACCTCATAAACAACCCTCTGGTGGACAGAGGCAAGATTTTTCCCACCACATTAAGCTTGGCTCAATCAAACAGTTCACCAAAGCTCTGGACAAGGATGGTGGCTGTTTCACTTACTTGTGCCATGCTTTTCCAGGGTTGACCATTGAGAAGTTGAAAGCTGACATTTTTGATGGTCCACAACTCTGTAAGCTAATCAGAGATCCAGAGTTTGAAAACTCAATGAATGGAGTGGAACTGGAAGTGTGGAAGGCTTTTGTTCTGATCGTGAAAAACTTCTTGGCAACAATAAGGCCAGGAACTATGCAGAGCTTGTTGCCAATATGCTGACTGCTTTCAGAAACCTTGGATGCAACATGAGCATCAAAATGCATTACTTATTCTCACATATGGATCGGTTTCCTGAAAATCTGGGATCAATGAGCGATGAGCAAGGGGAGAGATTTCATCAGGATATGAAAGAGATGGAAACCAGGTATCAGGGACGCTGGGATGCAGTCATGATGGCTGATTACTGTTGGACTCTAAAGAGAGACATCCCTACTGCTGAGCATTCTAGAAGTTTGAAGAGACAGAAGTTCATGCCCTGAATTTTTAACAATGATGACCTAATATTGAATTTATATGTACTTACCTTTATCAATATCTACTATTCAGTGTACACTAATCAACTTTTGTAACATTTAATAAATAAATTGTGTTAGAAAACGATTTTTTAAAATTTAATTTAATTTTTTTAATTTAAAAACCAATTTTGGAAGAGAAATATTAACAAAAATTGCTTAATAATGTTACAAAAATATAATTGATTTAGTTATAAGAACGGATTTTTTAAAATCAAATTAGCACAAAAACAGGACCTGATTAAAAAAAAAACCAGATGTCATTTTCGAATTTAGCAGTGCAAAATTGTTCAAAATCAGTTAAATAAACTTAGACAACTTACAAAATTTGTGTGTGATGACGTATAATTATATATATCTTCCTTTATGAAACAGTGTTGTAATTCATCAAGATTTTTTTTTTACATCCTGCTTAGTCACTCATGGTGTGTTATCATTATCCTCCTCCTCCTCACTTTCCTGGTCTTCTTAAGTATTTTGGTATTTTGCTGCAATTTGCTCAACAATTTCATCCTCACAATCTTCATTTTCATTGTAGCATTGAAGATTATTGTCAGTGTATGCAAACTCTTTGTAGTTTGTGATACTTTGTACTTCCAATATGATGTCACAAGTGTGATTGTAGAGATATTGGCATGTCAGTTATCTCTGCCTGTCAGCGATGATTGGTATCTGGTGGCTACCTTTTGATTTGGTTGAGTAAGGCAATTCTGTTAGCTAAGGTCAAATCTTTCCTTGACATCTTGGAAAGAGAAAGATTAAAGTGTGTTACTGATTGAGACAGCAATGACCATCATGAAATATACCAATAGTGCATCATCTAGCGGTTCCTGTCCCAAGCAGCAAGGCACTCCAAATGAGCAAATTGTGCTCATTTTTCAAATTGACATTTAAAGAAAAAGATCTGTCCCAAATTAGCAGCTGCCTCAATTAATTGGTGACTCAGATTCTACTATAGTCACACTTATATTACTTCTCTTTGATTATAACATAGTCAAATGTAGTAGCGGTGAGATGACAGCTGTCGATGCTCTGCATGGAAAGTTAAAGTGTCCATCATGCAATCTTAGATTAAAATGAAAGGAAATTCTCTAAACAATGTTACAAAAATGTGTTTCAGGGAAGAATTTCTTTAGGTAATAATTACTCTGAACCCTCCTAAAATAAATTTTGGATAAGAAATAAATGTTGAAAAATGAATCATCATTGAAAAATGAATGTTCTATTTTGCTTTCAGATGTTATCTCCAAAGCCAGAAAAAATGGATATTGCATCCAAACCAGACAATGCCGTTGACAGTACTAATGCACTTCCCACAAGCACATTTGCCAACAGAGGCTCTTCGCCTCCAGGAGATTTCACTATCACGCAAACAGATTATGGTTTAAGCAGTCCTGTGGGTAGCAGCAAATTTGTCGACTCTCAGAAGAACCTGTCATGGCCCAAACAGATTTCAAATCCAGTCCTTCCTAAAGTAAGTTCTCCATGCCCCAAGTACGACCTCCCATCAGAACTGACAGGTGAAACTAAGCAGGCACAAGTCCAGAAGCAGGTATACACTAGCAAGCAAGTAAACCTGATCAATCAAGACAAGGTGGCAACAGACAATCGAAGTGGATCACCTGCAGTAGATTGGCCTATTGCAAAGTCAACCGAACCACCAATGGAGCCATCAGTGGAATAAACTTATCCCTAGAACAATCATAATTTAAAAAAAAACCTCTTACTGCTATTTCTGTTTATTATAGCAGAAGCTACTCCTATATATATATATACATTTAGATTCAGTGAGGAAAGAAATTAACCTTTTGATTGCTGCATTATAGGCAAAGGAGCTAATTAGTAGGTTTCTTTCTAGCACTTGAGCTTTTTGACAAAGTTGATTTAACTGCAGGTAGTCAAACTGCTGAAGATTTAAACTATTAATATTTTAAATTTAAAATATTTAAATATTAAATTTTAATTCTTTATAAATAATCAGAAATATTTTTTAAAGATATACAAAAGTTACTAATAAAAAAATGTTATGTGTACACTTGAGAGTATATATTACGGCAGGCATTCCATACACAAACTGGAAGACCCAACATCTCCATACAGTAAATGAGTACATGAAAAGATAACTCTAAATAAAAGCAGTTTTAGGGTAAGTATTTAATTTTCTATTTTTTATTTGCAGCTAATCCTAACACTAACCTTTCTCTCTAAAAAAAAACAGCCAACCCTAACCCTAATCTATCTTTAAAGCAGGCAAAGCACAACAGTCTTGTGCCACTTACGGTTGTGTATGGAGACACTCTGAAAAGTTATATATATTAAAAATATATTAACCATTCGTTAATTTTGCTGTATTTGTTTATTTTTGCATTTTAATTTATATTTACCAGATTGTCACTAAGACATAATTTTGACAACAGTAGAGTATAAGAGTATAATAATTTATTTATATGCTTTTAAAAATTTACTGAAGAAACCATTAAACAATAACAAATAGAAAACCATATTTACTTTTATAACTAAAGATGAATACTTTTCATGTTCAGCTTTAACCTTTTTGTTTCACAGTTAAATTAAAAAAAAAAATTTTTTTTAAATTGAGAAATTTTATAGATATTTTAAAAATTATATCTTATAAGCACATTTCTAGTATAGAGATTTAAAAAAGAAAATAGAACACAATAGTGTTATGATAATAGTTATGATATATGTAATTGTAAACATGTAAATATATGTTTTCTTATTAAAACAGTGATAATAATCTTATATACTGTGGTTGTGAAATTCTTTAGTGAAATACTAGATTTTAAAATTTTCATTATCAAAATTTTAATCGGATTATTTCACTATTTAGTAACCCAACAAGAGGCTGCATTCATAATTTTAAAAAACTGTTAATCATGTTTATTACAATTCAGTAGAAAGCACACTCACTGCATCCATTACCATTCATCTTAAAATTACTAGTGTGCTACTTAAGTGAACTCCCAACATCGCCGCTACCAATTGTTCTCTCGTATATTTACTTCATGACATGCTATTTAATTTTTTTTTTTAAATTTATACATTACATAAAACTCAGATTTCAAAACTTTGCAGGACACAAAAAATATATGGTCATTCACTTGAAGGGAGGAGTGAGGCTTAGATGAACCTTTCACTAGACTTGTTCTAGGAATTTTGTAAGACTGAAAATATGTCAGGATCTAAAATATCAGTAGCTCAAATTAGAAACCAACTCCATAAAATGTAAATTCAAATAAAATATCCTCTCAGTAGCTTCAGTCTCAGTGCTGCAGGATACCATAAATTTGTTTTGAACTTGTCCATAAGGTCACCATCATGGATCAGAAGGTCCCATTAAAAAATATAATTTATATAATTATTTGATAACAATTTATTCCATCTTCAAGAAGGGCGAAAACTTAGAGAAAGTATGGCATTGCTTTCCTATTAGAAATTTTCACACTGCAATGTTTTAAGTTGTCTTGCAAAAGTCCAACCTATTTGATGTCAATAAACAATACAGTTTTTACTTTTATTGCAGACTTCAACATTACTTCAATACCAATATTTGAGGCGTGAGTTTTAATTTTTTAGCTTATTGCCTAAAGTTCCTCATTAAGAATTCTTCAAAGTATGGTGCAATATTCTCAGTAATATCTGAAACAAACATTATTACACAAATAAACTGATGCCAAAGCATTAATACAACATCTCAAATTGTAATTTGCTTTTGAAGATTTAAATTATAAAAGAAAAAATGTCCATATTGATAGAACATGTGAGTACACCTATTAGAGACAAAAAACCATACAAATAATCACATTTACAATGTAACACTAAACTACTAAATAACCTATAAAAATGATAATTAGTTTGATTTTCATGGTACCTTTTTTGTAAATAAATTGATGGGTATAAATGTTTCCATTTAATTCCATCTTCAGCATCATGATGAGTCCTGCAGCACTAACACAGACTCAGCTTTGATGTCACTAGTCTCACCAGTCACTGATTCAGAAAAGAAAAACCTGCCCTAGTGAAGCATTGTTACATTCTTCACCTTATTTTATGAACTTTGGACAATTAAATGAAATGCACACGAATCTAAACTCTAGAGGGTCAGAATTTTCCACTGATTCATAATTATAGCTGAGTCAATTCAGAGCAAAAGGGAAAAATAGGGCTTTCATGAGGAAAATAAAATATGGTTGTGTTGTTTAAAATGCTTTAATTCTAAAATTTAGAGGTTGAACAAAATACAGTCAAGTCCGGATATGTCGAGGGCCTAGGGGTTTGCCAAAAAGTGTCGAGATAACTAAAGATCGAGATTACAGAAAACCAATATGGTGGCAATATATTACAGTACTATAACATGCGCTTGACATTTCTTTATGTACATGATGTGCGTTAATGAATGAGAATGTACATGCACGAGTTTGGTGATTTTTTACACAACAGCGTTGCCGCAATTTGTTTGATGACGCGATCGGCATGCTATAAAAATGTACATACATGTACGTGTTTGCTAACAACAAAAGGTTTATGTACACGCGGTTAATATGGTTTCTTTACAAAGTCTAAACTGCTTTGTTGCTTTTTGCCTTTAACATTCTACTTGAAAACAAATGCTTCAATATTACATATAACGTGCTTGAAATTTCTTTATGTACATGATGTGCGTTAATAAATGAGAATATACATGCACATGTTTTTGATTATTTAACAGAACAGCGTTGCCGCGATTTGTTTGATAACGCGATCGGCTTGTTTTAAAATGTACATGTACATTGTTTGCTAACAAGAAAAGGCTTATGTGCACCAACTAACAGCAGAGATTTACCAGAACATGTATACAATAAAAATGTACAAACCTTTCATTATATTCTCCAACATTGCAAACACAAAGATCGTTCACAAAATCACAAAAAATCCGCGGGGTGTACAGTGTACATGTAGTTCATTTTTATAAAAGCTAACCAGTATCAAAATTAAATTCGCGAGTCATTTTGTATGTGTGTGTGTGTTTCACTCACACACATCAAAAGCCGCAATAGACCTTTCATCTTCATGATGTTCTCGTCTTGATTTGCTTCCTGCCTCCCGGTGCGTCTAAGGTGGAGGGCAGGAGGAAGGGGGTAAAACAGATCGCACCTATTAGGCGCACACCCTCAACAGCTCTCCGTCAGTGGGGGGGGGGGGGGGCCGAAGCCGCCTCTGAAAATATCCTACAAGCGGACAAGCGGTTACTTCAAAAGTGGGCTAACATAAGTTCTGAACCAGTTGAAGGGCAACAAACAGTTTGCCCGTGGCAAACACCGCGCCCAATTAAGAAAACAATGCCCTTCTTAAGTTTAAGCTGCAGTTTTTAACAAGACATGGTCATTTATTGTTAGTGATTAGTCAGCAGTAGGGTCGAGATAACCAACTTAAGTGGCGATTTTGGCACTCTTTTGTGCCCAAGATACTAGGGTTCGGCAACATAAAAGAATCGACGTAACCGATGAGAAAATGCTAAGACAAAGAGGGAATTTGGCGGTTCCACTTCAAAAATGTCGACTTACTAGGGTTGGCAAGTTAACCGATGCCGAAATAAGTAGACTCGACTGTATTACAAAGTCTCACAAAATACATATTAAACTTTCCAAACCAAGGAAATCTCAGAATCGACTCTGTCACACCTTTGTCCTATTTTAGCTGTTATCATGAATTGAGATCAGATGCAAAACAACTCATTTTGTGGTGGTGGGGCAAGTTGAATATTGACTGTGATAGGTTAAATACTGACTACGTGTGGTCTATTTTACACACAATTGTTGGTATATTGTATAGAGAAATAGCACATAATTTACAAAGCTATCCTTGTTATAAGTAAGAATCTTTTAAAATTAATAATTTTTCAAGTCCATTCAAGCAGAAAATATTGTGTTTTTCATATTATATATTGTTTTAATTTTTCTCTCTCTTTAAGACAGTGTTCTACAAAACTACACATTCCTCACAGTTTAATGTGATTTGCACTGAAACACTACACATACACTGAAAGACTACACAACCTCTGTAATACATACAATACTACACATACATTGTGCTGTCTGCAGCTGAATTCAGGGTTCAAATTTTATAGATTGGATTCAGAACAGTTTTTGTAAACTGGTATGAAGAATTTCTTCACTAATTGCTGCAAATCATAACTAACTACAAACTGCTACAGCAGACATTGAGCTTTAAATCTTTTTCTTTTCTTTTTGTTTTGTTGGGGACCACATTGATTCCTCTGAAAATGTTTGGTCTCTGATGACTGATTCATTGAATATATTCTCATCATTTGGAGCACCATATGTTCAGTTTTTATTTCAGAAAAATAACTGTGTTCACAATGGCAGTCCTTCACCAGAGTCTGAAATAAACATAAAGTTAAATTTAAATGTGTCTTTCACATTCAAACACACACACACACACACACACACACACACACACACACACACACACACACACACACACACACACACACACACACACACACACACACACACTTATCCATTTATGCTTTAGAAGCCTTCCAGAGAGGGAAGCAGATCATGAATTGCAGTGAAATTTACTTACATCTAAACATCACAATCCGTAAACTTTTCTCAAAACAAGACACAAGCTTGAAATACCACTATGAAAAACTCCCAATCAACAGAATCAAATAAATCATTCAAATGTAATCTAACAGCTTAGCTTTTTCGGGACAATGCACAGCCTCTCACAACAGAAGTGGATCAAGCTCCACAGCCCTTGTTGGGAAATGTTATTCAATTCTTAATATTCAACAGACATCTTGCCATCTGATTACACACTACCTCTTCTTGGCACTGAACAAACATAAACACATTCCAGAAGTGCTGGAAATGATGATTTATTTCTTTGAATTTCAAGATCAGGATGTTTTTGCGAGAGTGGTATTAGCAAATTTGAATCTCACTGCATATAGATTGTAGATTGTGATGGTGTTTACCCAATACTGTAATGAATAAAATATTTTCATTCACTATCCATGTTTTAACTGTAATCTTTAAACTTTTTCAGTTACTGACACTTTCATATGATGTCATTTGCATTTCTGCAATTAAATTGCAGCACACTGAACTCATCTTCGGTTTCCTAGTGAGAGAGCAGCATGCATGATGTCCTAAATCAGGTTAAAATTACAGGAGAAGTGGTTTATTTTTTTAAGTTGGAGGAATGACAAAAGAGTTGTGAAAAATTAAATAATATTAAAAAACAAGAGTTTAGAGTATTTCTAATTATTTTTTAATATAAATAAAAGTTGGGCATATAGATGAATGAAAGAGGAAATGGTAGTTTTGAGAGAGTATTTTATCTTGGTAACCAAAACATGCTTTTGTGTTTTGCTTAGTACTGCCTAGCATACAGTAAAATTGGCCATGGATGCCAGGTATGATAAATGTGTGTAACATGCTCATGATGGAGCTGAAAGTGCAATAAACTGTATGCACTTTGAAAGAGGAACCTTCCTTATTTCTCTTCATAATTAGAACCATTAAAAGCTAATAATGAAGTCAGAATTACAAAAGACATTATGTATTCATAATGTATGCCACCACCTTTGGTATTAAAGTCACAATGATTCTGCCAACAAACAGGTATGTATTTGAATACAATGATTCTGCCAACATACAGGTATGTATTTGAATAACAATTAAAAATGTCTACAAAAGAAGTTCTTTCAAAAATAAGAGTGAATGGGGGAAAAAAATCAATTACAATCATTTTGAAATTACACAGCAATTAACAGGTGAGTGCTCAAATAACTCATTCGAAATGACTAAAATTTCTGATAATAGGAAAAAACCACTTCTTTCAAATCAATTGTTTGATTTCTGAAAACACCCAATACATAATAGCTAATATCTAAATATCCAAATTGGTACAAAAGCTTCAAAAGAGTGTTTTTAAGTTTTAGACTTTTGAACAAATACAATAAATAATAGCTTTGGTGCACATGCACTTAAATAACCCATTACATATGCCTAACAAAGAAGTTTTAAATTTTTTATTTTTTTAAATTAACTTTTATTTTTTTAATAATAAACAATCAATGGACTGAGTAATTAATTGAAAATCACCTCCTACATGCCTAAATGTGTTACTGAAATTTGCAAGAACAACAACAAAAATTAATAAAATTTGTTGATTTTTTAGAAGAGCTAAATTACCAGCAAATGCTTCAATAAACCCATCACATATACCTAATAAAAGAAGTTTGTTAAAAACAAAACAAGTTTTAGATTGGTCAAAATGCACAGCAATTAACAACACTAATAAACACAATGACATCACCATTAATATAGCAGCACAGATTTTCTTTATGATACGCTTTTATTCAATAATTAGTTCAGACAAAAACATCTGTAAAAGCAATTTATTAGTATTAAAAAAAATATATATATATTTTTAAATATATTAATAATATACTATGATAGCTTTTGAAATAATCAGATTTCATGACCATACCTATACAATATTTTTAGAAGACATACTTGTGTTCTCTTTAAAGATATCGGATTCAGATGTTTTGCTCCTGTCTCTGTGACGTTTCTCAAGCCGAGATGATCGGGACTTCTGTGGTCGTGATTTGCGTGACTGACCCTTATTGTCTTGTGATTTTTTGGCATTGGCACTAAGCAGTGGATGGATTTCTGGGATAAAAAGTGGAAAAGCAAATGTCAACAATGCTTAAAAGAGGAAGGACACTGCACAACCACTGAAAGAGAAAACAGATTCCACCCCACCCACCACACTCCCGATGGCACTTCATACATTAACACAAAACAACAAAGCCCTAAACTCTACATGGAACTGTGGTGAAAAGAACTGTGTACCAGTTATACTGCAATCTACAATGTATCACAAGGAAGAGCACCAGCATTTCATACTTCATGTTATTACAGATAATGCAGGACTAATTATGAAGCCCACAAATGTGATACATAGTTCACACAAATATATCAAAATTATTACTACACACCATGCCAACATATGCATACCAATGAAATGTTTTACAGTTATATAGCAATACCAAGATGGGGCCTTAAAATGTATGAAAAGAGTTTCTTTTTTTCTTTTAGATATCAAGAATGAATGTCCAGCATGTAAAAATGATGAACTGAAGCAATACCGTCTGAAAATCCAAGCACAAATCAAGCACAGGCAGCCCTGAATTACAGGTGCAGGTGCATGATTAAACAAATGATTGTATTATTTATTTACATTATTCTTGTCTGAGTCGTATCTTCAGTGCCTGGAAATGTTTTTTTTCTCCTTATTTTTAAAAACTTTATTCCAAGAGATCTGTCAGTGTTATTATACAATCTATATAAGCTGCACAAAATTATAATGGACTGGTAGAACAGAAGTAGCTCGACAAATAATTAATCAATCATGCTTGATTTTAAGAATCATCTATTGACCCAACCTATAAATCTGATTTGTAGTGGAGAGGATGATGGTATCTGATTTACAATTGTGATGGTATATGAGTTAAAATCCTTCTGAAGTTGTTTCCTTTTCTCTGATTATATCAGTAAATTGCACATTGAAATAAAAGGTTAGCTTCCACATTTACACTGGCCAATCTCTCTCTCTAACACACATACACATGCAAGCACAAAATGCACATACAAAAACAGAGAGAGAGAAAGAGTAGCATCACATTTAAAACATAAAAATATATGCAAATGAACTAATATCTTAATATTTTGTTGATTTTCATCAATCAAAATGTTTGCACAGCTAAAGAGAAACAACAGCATAAGTGCCTCCCCACAAAAAATAAATAAATAATAATAATAATAATTAATACAAAGAGATACAAAATCTCACCATCAACTGGAGCATCAGGCAAGTTGACATCAAATGGTTTTGTCTTTTTTTTCTTGCTGGTGGATGTCTGGTCTGCATTACTATGACTTCGTTTCTTTTCTGGTGGTGGCAATACCGTATTTTCTTCAACAGGCTATGAATGTACGATACAGAGAATGAAAATATTATTATTAGTTTTGTACAACCCACTCAATTTCAAATGCTCTTAACAAAATATTTTTGAAATAAAGAAAGAAACCAAAATCAATAGTTTGAAAGGAATTTCTTTCATTAGAATTAAAACAGTGTACTGTAACTTTTTTTGAAGGATACATGCATATGAAAGATTACAGATTACGCTACAATCTCCAATGAACAATTTGAAACTTTTGAAGACTTTGAGCCATTATAATGCACAAATTTAGTGAAATATGTGTTCACTCATGAGAATTATGTTCACAGATAAGATGTAAAGAACTGAACTGCCATGTGATTACACAGCCAGAGAAATATGATAATAGGCAAAGTGTTATATGCAATAATGGACAGTAAATGTTGTACTTTAAATGAAATGCAGAATAACATTCTCTCCTATCACTGTTTGCTCAAACTGTATGTTTGTAACTGTTTGTTTATGTGTTTTTCCTGTATACAAAGCTATTTGTTATATATTTATCTTTATTTATATATATAAATCTTTATATATATATATATATATATATATATATATATATATATCTATCTTTATTTATATATTTATATTTATTTATCTTTAATGGAAATAGGTTCATTTTGATTTGTATTATTTTGTGTTTTCTTATATGGTTCAACAGTTTACATAAAGGCATTGGGTATTTTATTGTAATTTTTGTAAAGTGCTGTCATTTTTATTAGATATAGGCACTTTATTCAACCTTCATTTTTTAAATCATGAAATGCAATTACTTGTTTGTAAATATGGTCTGGTAACTCATGCATGCTTCATGAAATGATACTACCTGTATGTAAATATGGTCTGGTAACTCATGCATGTTTAATGAAATGCAATTATTTGAATGTAAATATGGTCTGGTAACTTGTGCATGCTTAATGAAATACAAATACTGATCTATAATGATGGAAAGGTTATGTCCTCTTGTGCAATGAAATGCAAGTCAGCAGGTGATACACACGTTTAATGAAATGTAATTACTTGTATATAACAATAGACAGGTGATATATACATGTTTATTAATGAAATGCAAGTACTCTGGGGTAATAATAGAGTGGTAAAGCACTCGTTTAATAAAATGGAAGTACTTGTACATATCAAGAGAGCATTAATGCATACACATTTTAAACAATGCTAGTATTAGTAGGTAGCACTAAATTGGTAATGAATATATGTAAAACAAAATATATTATAAATATTGACATATATAATAAAAGACTAGTAAGGATCATAATGGATTAATAATAGATACATGCAGAAAGAAATGCAAGTATCGATATATATATATAATAACAGACCAGTAATGTTCTTAAAACCAGGTAATATAAGCAAGAAATTAGAACATGAAATGTGAGTTTAGAAAGATGTTACTGGGGGAAAAAAATTGATTTTTACTTGCTCTGATATAATGTGAAGTTTGATTTGTTTGTGTGTGTTTAAACCCAAAGTGGAATTGTTTCTCCACTAAAGCTGTCTATGCAGTTGCAGATGCAAGATGGTAGTAAAAGTGTACACACTAGATTTATTCAGTTGATTAAAGAAACTATTAATAGGTCTGGGAAAGGTAATGAACACCCCATAGAAAAGGCTAATGCAAAATTCAAAGGTCCACTGTGTATTATTAGTAGTTGGATGCTGATGTTACAGGAAAACAGTTCAATATAAAATGCAGACAACAAGAACAGAAAATGCCATATCAAAAGGAAGACAAATGTTGTTTAAAGAAAGAAATTCTAGTTATGATGATCATCAGCAGAGAAAGTCCTATGTACACAGGTTTCTTCATTTTGCTTTTGTTGAATAATCAGCATTTATATAACTTTCTGCTGTAACAATATTTACATGGACAAATCTCTGATTCTAAATGAGATTACTGTAATAATCAAGACATAAATTTAGTGGTAAATATTTAGATTTTTTTTAAAAGTGAAATTAAAAATATAAGTTAAAGACACATTCTATTATCTACAACAACAAAAAAAGGCATGAAAGCATAATTTCAGGTTTCAATGCACTGGCATGAATTGACAGAAAAACTCTAAAGGGTTATGCTACAAATATATCAGTTACATAACAAATCTTGAAAATTCACACACACATATTATAATACAAGTATTACACTAGCAATAATAAAAATAATACAAATGAGTAGTTATTTTAGATAATAAAATTAATGTTAGATTTCATACTACATGTATATGCTGTGAAGGCATTAATAAAAATGTTGTAATAGAAAAGTGGACATTTTAAAAATTGTTAGAAGAATGTATATTTATAGATTTATAACATAAATTTAAAAAACAAGCAGCCTCATCAACTGGTAAGGACTTGTAAGTATTCTAACTACATTATCATTTTATAATTATGAACCTGAACATGAACAAACGATCACATACTGTTTGTATTACTAATAATGACCTAATATAAACAAAAATACATAGAAAACACCAATGTTAAGAAGCTCAATAATTCTTTTAAACTCATTCGAAATAGTGACCAAAAGTATAAGGTACAGATGTAAGTTATAGATGCTACTCTATCTAGTTCATGAAACATCATAATTTGGGTGAATTAATTTCTTTTCCAGAGTTTGCACTTGAACAGAAATTTCTGACCTATTTTTAACTTCAGATTAATTTTATTCCTTATGTATAATGTTTGTCCACATGAATTATGCAAATATATATTTTATCCAAATGATTCTACATCAGATTTCATCAGAACATATAATGAAGGAGCTACAAGACATGCACAAATAAATTCACAATTTTTTTTCTATGGTATATCTCTCACACACACACGCACGCACACACACACACACACACACACACACATGCACACAAATGAATGCAAACACATTCAGGTACACATGCATACACAGTATAGATCAGTTTTGTGCTGCTGATTTGGGTACCTGTGTCCCCCCTGTGGTAGCATGCAGCCCAACTCGATTCTGATTGCACGAACAGATCCAGAAATAAAAAAATAAAAAAGTAATTCAATAAAGGTCCATCAAAAACCAGCAACTAAACAAAGAGAAAAAGGTATTTTAAATACCAGAAGCAGAAAACCAAACAGAGAACCACATAAATAAATGATTAATAATAGGTTAATGATTAAAATTAAATCACACAATACTATGGTGATATAACACAAAGTTCAAACAAGCAAAGCAAGCTAAATCAGTATTTTTATTCAATACACCAAAGCCTTGCTTTTATATATAATAACTTATATATATTCATGCAATACATATGGCAAAATGAAAATGTCAAATAGTGTTTAAACAAGTAGGAAGCATACTAAAACAAATAAATAAATTAATAAATAAATATTAAAAATATATACTAATAGTCAATCTTTGCAAATGCCAAAAAATATTTTTCATAGACATATATTATCTTATTTATTCTATAATTTTAATTTAATTTTAAAGAAATAACTAGAGTTAGAGGACTGAAATAAACAAGTTTATCCATCTTTGAACTGGAGCAAAAGAAGAATGATTAAGTCATTTGTAACTAATGTCCTCTATATAAATACAGAAATAAACTGCGAAGGTGATTTCGACATATCACAGAAGAACAATAACTTAAGATAAAGTGCAATAATAGGGAATATCACTTTCCTAAAATAAAAAAGTAAAAATTAACTTACATTACCTAAATTCCTGCTTAGGGTTTACTGATAAACAGATTATAAAAATACAAAATAGCATGTCTGTAAATAAATTAAGCAATCTGTCAACAGTATTTTGTTTAGAGCATCAAAGATGTGAAAAATATTGCTGCTAAAATTAGGATTCTTAATGGTTTAATTGAAACAATTTTCCTGACTTTTCTGATAAATCACTTTATACAAAATTGTAATGCTACTTGATGCACAAGCTTGATTTTATTATAGTAGCAATGTATTTTTTAAATTATATTTGTTCCTTTACTGAACATTTTCTCTTTGTCAAGTTGTATCAATGTCTCATCAATCAAAGTGTTCTATTTAATTAAAACTATCTTTCCATTTAAAAAATAGCTGATTCTTTTTTTTAATATTAGCTCTTAAAACTATTCCAGCAAATATTGCAATCAGATTAAAACTAGCAACAATTATCTTTCAAAGCAAGAATTATAATTATAAAGGAATTATTCTGTAGGTAGGCTTAACTCCCTCAATTACAGATTTTAAAAAAAAATGTTTTCTAAGTTTTCTTTTAAAAAACCACAAATGTCTATTTTTTTTAATTTAAAGCTAAAATTAAAATTTATCTGATTTTATAGTAATAGGAAACATTATGAAATCTCTTGACTTTTCCAATTTTTCCTTGATATGTTTGACTTTTGTGAATATGGAGTTATTCTTATTTTTTCAAGTATTAATAAATACAGATGGTCCCAAGTCATGCAAGACTGAAGCTAAACAAACATGGCTTTATGCAAAATATCCATTATTATAAAAAATTTGAGTTAAGAATTTTTGTATTACATATATCACATGTAGTCTGTGACGGATATGTAAAGATTGTAGGCAGCTGAACCATCGGGCATTTTGTGTTCAGTCTGTTCACTGTAGTTTTAACTTACTCAAAACCCTTTGAATACAAGTAAAGCATAAGCTGGGGACCATTTGTTATTTATTATCCTTGCCACTGCAAAGCAAGACTATTAGTTAACTATACAATAGTATACATTACACTTTGCTACACTATAAAGGGTAAAATCCAAAATGAATTTTAAATGTGATATACAGGGAAACAAAAAACAAACTGCATATAATAATATTAAAAAGCATAATGTATAGATAATAATACAAATTCTTCTAAAGTCTGGCATGCTGGGATCAATACAAATAAGCATGTTACATTACATGCTTGCTTACAGATACCAACTCACAATATAACCCCATAAATCATATGTATGCACCGACACTATCTACACTATGCCATTAATATAGAACCATACTTTCAGCAGTAATATAAGGAAAATGTACTAAAGATAATTTCAAACATGACATTCATAACAACATATAACAAAATAAATAAATAATACAACAAAATAATGTAGTGTGTAAGGAAAAATGGATTAGAGTACAAAGAACTAACTAAGAGTGAAAGAAACAAAACAGTTTATGTAAAGAAAGAGTTTAAAGAGTGGTTAAATAGAGTTCTAAATAAGAGATGGTTAAACAGTATGTATAAAGACATAAGAATGTAAATAAGAGAGTTCAATATTAAAGGTGGAAGATAGATCAAAGTGCTAAGTAAAGACATACCAAAACAGTATTTTATTAGACAGATCAGAGTGCTAAGTAAAGACATACCAAAACAGTATTTTATTAGACAGACAGATCAGAGTGCTAAGAATTAGCTAAGTAGTATATAAAGAAGATAGACAGATTGGAGTGTAAGGAAAGAGATGAAGAAGTATGTTATTAGGCAAAGGAAGATCAGAGTGCTAAGAGATAACAATGGTAACTGGTACTGTGTAAGGTGGTGGGTGGGTGGGTAAAGAACAAAGACAGAAAGGAAGCAAGGAGACAAAAGGGATCATATATTAATGTTAGATTGTAGTATACAATAAAAGAGAGGTGTATACAAACAGAAAGATAAAGAGACAGGAAGGTAATATGTTAACATAAAATTGTGGTTTACAATGGCATAGAGACATTTCAGACAAAGAAGGTGAAGAGATAGCAGAGGTTATAGGTTAATGTAAGATTGTGGTATACAAGGCATAGACATTTCAGTCAAAGAAGGCAAAGAGATAGCAGAGGTTATAGTTTAATGTAAGATTGTGGTATACTATGGAAGAAAGACACATAGGGCTCACCAGGCGGAATCAAAATACAGTGACCAAAGGGTAAAAAGAAATACACAAGATAAATGTGCATCCCTCAAAAAAAAAATGTAAACATAATAAACAGTAACTTACATAAGGTTAAATACAATTAATAGGTAGGAAAAATTTTTTTGTGGGGCAAGTATATTACTGAGATGATAAATTACAATGCTAATTAGAGATAATGAAAGATACTCTCCCACAGGACAAAAAAATGGAAAAACAAAAGAGAGAGAGACTGTTTAAAAACAAAAATGTATGGCAATCCTGTACAACTCACGGCTCCATCTGCTTGCCAGGGTTCTTCAGGTTCATCAATTTCAGGTGAGACTGGTAAGTACATCAGGGCCGCTGTATCTTCATCTTCCTCATCACTATAAATAAGGCACAATATCAAAAAGATGATAATAACAAATTTCAATAAATTATCAAATGGAACAGAATCGGCAAAAACAAACAACATCAATAAGATCCCCCAAACCAAATGCAACAGCAGTAAATGCAAATAGAAGATAAAACACTGTTTAATGTGAAAGTTAAGTTTCTCGAATAGTGTACTTGTACAAATATGCATTTTTGAAAAAGGTAATGCTTTATGGATGAAGAGATGATATGTCAGGAGAATATATGGATGTAATGGCATCCAAGCCTCATGACAATACTACACACTGAAAGGAATGGCATTACTTATTAGTATATTAATGTTAAAAATTCATGTCGAGGACAATGATGAATGGCTTCACAGAAATTACACCAAATGTCTTTCCTTGAATAACAATTTACAACTAACCGTTCTTGATTAACAACCAGGCTTTCTTTGATTAACAACCAGCCTGTGACAAATAATTTTTAGATATTTAATATGATTATGAAAGATAATTATTAAAAATTATGCCCAAATATTTAGTTTCTTTTACATTGTCTAATGTTATAAATGGGTCTCTATGGAGACTCCTCAGTCAACAGAAATGCAAAAAAGTTGTTTTAGAAATGGGAAATTTAAATCCATTTCTGAATATTGTTAATACATAGCTAGAATTGGCACTTAATGTGAGCAATATTTTTTCCCAGCATAAAATACAGTGAAATCATCTACAAACAAGGAGGCACCTATACCTGGGGATTATAGGTATAATATTATTAATTTTGATTAAAAATAATGTGACAGAAAAGATACTGCCTTGAGGCACACTGTTTTCCAGTGTATAAACTTTGAAATGGTTGTTCTCACAGACGCTGAACTGAGGGTCAGATAAAAAAAATCTTTTACATGTTAGTCTTTAGAAGTCTAAAAATGGTCGAAATAACCATTTTTTTCACTGCTGACATTTTTAACTTAAAAACAGCATATCTCTGGAACAAAGTGAGATAGCCTCACTATTCTTTTTTAAATTTTTCATGTTGTAAAAAGTTTTAAATGAAAATACAAAACTGAATGCTTGATTTTATTATTTTTTTTTGGTGCCACTATCTACTTATATCCTTCATTGAACCATGGAACCATGGGCCATCTTTGGTCTGTCGAGATTTATGGTATTGTTTTGTAAAATGGATGAAAATTTTACAATTGGGTTTCTTGGTTCAGCTGAACTAAAAGCGGTCTCTGTCACCTGGGACTCAAATAGGGTCTGAAAAATAAATTTAAAGCTCTTGAAGTTGATATAGCTATATGGCTGATGTCAAAGTACCCATTCTAACTCTAGTCTGAGTCAAACCTTTAGCTGTAAATCCTTCACCAGTCTCACTCACAATCAACTCTATGATCAATATTATATAGTGGAACTGTCAAGGATTTTATTCAAGCTCTGAAGAATTAAAATTATTATTTAACTCACACAATCCTTCTGTTTGTTATCTGCAAGAGACCTTTTTATCTCCTGCTCACTCTCCTTCACTGAACAGCTTTCAGTTTATTTGTACTACTTATAAATGATGTTGTCACACTTTTGTACCTACCGGATTCAGCAAACCAATGATCAAACTACTTACAACCAAACAATGTGATAAAACAGAAAGAAGATAGCAAATCAGGACAAGGATTCTGACAACAGCATACTCTATCATGCTATGTAAATAAAATAAAATAAAATGTGGGGTTAAAAAGAAAACAAGAAACTACCCAAAACACATACAAAAGAAAGAAAAAGAAAAGAAGTAAATAACTATATCAACTAATTATAATAAAATAAAACAATTAAAATAAATACAACCATACCTGCTGACAAAGGCTTGTATTGGTTCCACAGTAGTAACATCTACTTCTACATCTTCCTCATCAGGACCTTTTAGGAGTGACAGATAAATGAAGGGTATGATTATATATCTTTCTCCCAAGCAATCTGTTAGGAGTTATTTATTTATATCAAAACAGTACTTTAGGAACCAGAAATATCTGAGAGAACTTTATTCCGCCATTTAATTAAGATGCCTAGACTTAGCAGTAAAACTGTAGTTTGTATTATTATACAATTTTTTTTAAATTCACTATAGGGAATAGTATAAAATTAAACCAAGGGAAACTACTCCTGTCAATATTTTAGGACTATGGTAACAACAGTAAGAAATACATTTAAATGAAAACCTTAGTAAAGTTTATCCTGATATTTCAATTCTTGGTAAATTAAAACAAATAAGCAACATTTTGATTTGCCCTGCCCTTTATGACCTGACAGGTGCATTCTCATAGACACAAAAACAGTGTAGGGTCCTAAAACTCCAGCTTGGCTCTAGCACCTTATCAGAACTGTGATTTATGTAAATGAAATATCTTTGTTTATGTGCTGCATAACCTGGCAGACATGACTCTCTTTTACCAGAATACCAAAAATAGAGAAATAAAAAAAAAATCTCTGGAGATTTCTGTGCACAAAGATTTTCTAGAGGAAAAAATGTGCCAGGTGAGTTATTAAGCAAACCAGAAAAAGCAGCAACCACTTAACCCTTCTTTTCACCCCATCTAAACACTAACATCTCTACAACCCCCATTAAAACATTAACATTTCTGCAACCCCATCTAAACACTAACATCTCTACAGCCCCCATCTAAACATTAACAACTCTACAACCCCAATTAAAACACTAACATCTCTACAACCCCCATCTAAACTAACATTTCTACATCCCCTATGAAAACACTAATATTTCTGCAACCCCAACGAAGCCAACAATTTCTCTGGACTGAGAAAAAATGCATGAAGCCATTTCCAACCAAGACTTTTCTTCACCACTATTTAAGATGGCAGAGTGAAGAGCGGGTTTGGGTGACTCACAATTATACTGAGCCATATGGGCAAAGAAGCACCTAAACAATGTCTCAATTATTTTCCACACATCAGTTAGTGATGATACGTCACTCCCTGTGGCAGAAAGTGGCAGAAAGACGTGCCCACTCTCTGGGAATTTACTGCACAAGTCCAGTTCACCTGGGAAACAGTGTCTCATATCAACAACCTCCCAATGTGGTCTCCTACAAGTCCAATTCAATTGCAGACTCAGTGACATCTCTAGCCAATTCAATACAGAAGAATTGTGATTTATATTGAGATTTCTTTTAAAGACAGGACTGTCCTAGATATAGGACTGTAAACTATTGACTCAAAGATTAAATGTACCACAATATTTGATGAGTATAATTAACCAATAACATTTATAAATAAGGTACAAAATCAAAAAGATAATAACAACAAACCAATAAATTTTCAATTAGAACAGAATTGACAAAAGAACAAATGCATCATAATAGCAGTAAGGCATTATTAGAGTATATCAAATACAGTATTCTGAGTACACATCAAATACAATATTTTAGTGTACATCAAATAATATATTTTTAGTGCATGCAAATACACACAGTAAATTTAGAGTGCAACACATAAGGTATTTTAGTGTACATCAAACACATCATTTTTTTTTTAGTGTATATCAAATGTGGTTATTTTAGTGTACATCCTATGAGGTATTTTTAGTGCGAATCAAATAAGATATTTTTAATGCACTTCTAATATAGTATTTTACAGTATATAAGGTATTTTACAGTATATAAGGTATTTTTACAGTACATCAAATAAAATATTTTTTGCATACATAAGTTTGTTACAGTACATCATATAGGTCTTTTTTTTTGTACACATCAAATAAAGTACTTTTAGTACACACATCAAATAAATATTTTAGTGTAATCAAATAAGATATATTTAGTGTACACCTCTGAAATTTTTAGTTTACATCAAATAAGCTATTTTTAGCATATACCAACTAAGGTAATTTTGGTGTACATCAGTAAATGCATATCAATCACAACTGTTTGCATTGTATAACCAATCTGTAATTATGGCTGCTTATGATTACTGCAATGCAGCAAATCTCCTCAAATTTAATGCAAAAGAACTACTACTGATTCATCTCTTAGTTTTCCAACCTGTCTGTTGACAATTTCTTGGAATAGTTGTCTACTCTTGCTGTCAAAGTACTAAGTAAACAAACATAACCACTTGGCCTAAAAAATGTAACATGGATATATTAAAACAACGTTTTCAGAGTTTGTGCACACAAATTTGCATTTCTGTGCTTAATTCAATTTTATACTAGTTTATCGTGATCTTACAATTTTAAAGCTAAAATTATCTCCTTAAATCTACAGCAACATATTTTAATTTTTACATCCACTTCTAAATTTAGCAAATTATTGTTAATTGAAACCAACCTAGAGATCGGCTATGGTGTCCTCTAACTTACAAACAAAATATATTTTTGTCCTTTTCTTGGTTGTGTTATTGATTTATTTTCACAACTTTTTTTTTTTTTATTAAGTTCAGTTTTGAAAAAAAAAATTGTTAATAAAAGTAATGGAGTGACTAACCTTTAGGATCAACCTTTTCTTTGTCCTCGTCTTCCAAGTCAAACTCAGACTCTCGTTCATCATATTCTACATTTTCATCCAGCTCTTTGAAATCTGGTGCAAATGCACTCCAGTTTTCCTGACCAAGATATGATAATAATAGTACAAAACAAAATATATGTTTTATATTTTTAAAACAAATGTCACTGAGATCAGGCAATTTGTTTCCTCTCAAAGCTTATGAATTTGTGCTTGCTTTGGGCTCTTTACACTGTAAAAACCTTATTACTACATAAATTTAAGCAAACAGATAAATTCTTTTCTTCTTTATTGTTCAAGGTGGGCAATTATATAAAGCATTTCTATTGAAGAAATCAGTAACTAAAAATTAAATCAAAGAAAATTTATTATAAACTCTATATACATTCATAAATTAAAATTAAAATAAATATAGCTAATATATAGTATTGCTTTTTGATTTAAAAAAGAGATATCCGTGAAATTAACAAATGTTTTTGATGGTAAATGCAAAGCAATGACAATACAATGAACAAAGTATGGCAGAGAAAAGCTGAGAATAAAAGTAAAGAAATTCCTTCGAGAACAGAGTAAAAAAATTACAACAATATACTTAAATGCTACGCTAAATAGATATCAAAATCTAGAAAATAAGTGTGAAAATAATAACTACCACTTGGTTCTGTGCCCAAACGGACACTAATCCACTGGATATAGATGCAATAATGGGTCGTACAGGATGCCACTAAAAAGAAAATAGAAGTATATTTAAAGGATGTGCAAAAAACTGTAAAACAAAAATATGAAAAAATAACAAATAAAATATGAAACCAACAACAAAATCTCCAACAACAGGTACTCCAAATTTAGACACAAGTTAAGAACTCAAGATAACCCACCACTACATCAAGCAGGAGTTCACCCTTTGTTCCATGTAAAATTTTGACCAAGTTACCAACAGACTTTTCCCAGATGTAAAGAGAATGCTGCCTTGCTGAGCCTGCCACAATGTATTCACCATCACCCGAGAAACAACACTTTTTCCACAGGGTTCTAAAAAAAGTACAAAGGTAACAGAAGCTTCAACAATGAATCAGTGAGAAATAAAACAGGCAAGCAGCAGAAACAAAAATCACAAGGAAGAATCAAGTAAAACTGTTTTAAAGAAAAAAAGAAATCCAAGTGACAGCACATGTTTAAACATATTCTAAGTGTGATATCTCTATTTTAATCTCAAGCTATAAATCTGGATTATATTTTAAGATGTGTTCAGTAATCAATCTGTTGAAACAAATAAATAATAAATGGGATAATACTTTTGCAAAAACAAAATAAAATGATTGTTAGCTTGCTATTTTCAAGTTATCCATCCAGATATTCTGTATCCACTTGTTAACCACAAGTATTTTGATTCCATGTACTTGTTAACCACACAGTATTTTGTATCCACTTACTTGTTAACCACCCATTATCCTGTATCCACTTGTTAACCATCCAGTATTCTGTATCTACATGCTAACCACCCAGTACTTTGTATCCATTTACTTGTTAACCACCCAGTATTCTGTATCCACTCACTTGTTAACCAAGTCTTGCAACTTCTGGATAGGCTCTGGCTCTCCGTCCTTCCCACAAGTCAACACCTCTCTGCTTTCATAAACTCGAATAATTCTATCGGCTGAATTCACAAGAAAACATCTGAAAAAACATCAGACGAACAAAAAATTACATAATTTACTATTATTATATTTTTTAAATGACAGTCAAGGAACACTAGATAATTGTAAAGTTTAACTTCTAAAATTGCAGAACCTATCTATGGTCAGCTAATTAATTTAATTAGCTGAAACATTTAATACACTTTAGTGTACTATACAAAATAGTCTGTAGTGCTTCACATCTATTATAATTATATTAGCTCATTCTGTATTGGTTCTGGGTGGTGGAAGATGTGTCCTTACAAATAAATTAAATTCTAAAGCTCTCTGACTTTCTAAAGCTCAGTCTTTCTACTAGCTACAGTCTTCAATATCATTATTAGTAAGTTCAAAATAGACAATTCCAATAAATTAAAAACTATTAATTTTTAAAACTTAATTTTGAACCAAACCCTCAAAACTGGTAAAAGTGAGTGCCCATCATAAACTCTTTGATACTGTAAACAGCACTAAAATTTTATTTTGATAAAGTATAATTAATAGTTAATCAGATATAAATACAAGTGAACCCCAAAATATTTAAAGTTCTTTTCTCATTGAAAGAAAAATGTTAACCACATCTGTCTGCTGCATATAAAGGAATTAAGGAGTTTTGTTTTGTTCGACAATACATTAAGACTTTAATAATAAAACTATTGTAAACTTACTCGCCTCGCCGAGCAAACTCTATTGACTTAATGGCTGTGGTGTTGAGAGTTCCTGTTGTTACACGGAAGGAGGCAATGAGCTCCAAAGCATCTGTCTTGAATGCTAAAATCTGTAAGAAAAAGGAGAAAACTGCTGTAGCCCACTGAATGGAAATGTATGTCTTGTTGGATGAACTTTACAACAAATTATAAATCCAGATTATTATCTATAACAGATTCTATCTGGAATGAATCTGTCAAAAAGAAAGAGAACAGTGGAGTCCAGCTTATGCTTATATAACTTATGCAAATTCAACTAAATATGCTCAGGGTGGGGGAGGGGGGAATAGTGCGGATGATTTTGTCTGCCATTCAGAGTGAGATGAAAGACAGGAATCTATTGTTTCTTCAGTCAATCTCAGATATTGTGGGCCTGTTATAGTGTCAGCAGCATTGTGTGCTGAATGTGACTCTTGTATTTAAAGATACATAAATATTTCTTTAACATAGCCACACGTGATTTAGATGAAATAAATACTGATAATGACTCCCAGCTAACTCAATTTGCAGATGACTCCTCAAAAGCTGGCTCCCGTTTGCTGCTGATGGAAGTAATGAATTTCAACATGATCCAACTTACCCTTCCCTTTGCATTACCAGTGTAGATATATTTTCCTCTTCTGTCGAATGATGCTATGATGTTGAGATCATTCTGTACAAATCAAGCACAAAAAGTAAGGAAAAGAAAAACACTTTGGAAAAAGTACATAATAAACACTTTTACTTAACATGTAAAAATAAAATTATTTATTTAATTTTAATAAAATTTTAAAATTATATATCAATAAAACAAACAATCTCATGATATTAACAGAAAGAAATATTGTTATATAACAATTTTTAAAATTAAAATTAATTCTAATAATGAACCATTTTATTTTTTTTCCAAATAAAGATGATTTGTGACCCACTCTGGTGAAATGAGTCAACTTGCTAAAGACAGAGATAAACTCTCAAAAAGCGTTAGTGTCATAAAGACATTTTTTGACTTTTCAGCACATCTCACGTCTTTTTAATTTAATCTGTACTGAACTAGAATGTTATCACAAAATTGTGGTGCCAAGTTAATGAAAAATGTGTTTTAATACTTAATCCTACACATTTTGATTCATAATTTATAAATTTTAATAAAATTTGATTTTTAGTAAACTAAGAACCGATTATATTAAATATGTTAAAGCTGTATCACATTGGTGAAACTAGGTATAAAACCAATAAAACATTCCTAAGAGTGATTTTGGTCATTAAAAAAAAACCAACCTGTTCTGACTAATCTTTAACTGCATTTTCTCAAAATGGCTTCTATTACAAGCACTCAATTAACTTCCTCAATGTTATGCTAAGAGCTATGATTTTACTACAAAATTAAATGAGAAATGCTTGAAAGATTCAAATTGTCAACAATTCAAATAATATAAAATACATTTGCAGAATTTTTGAAAGCATTGTTATATCACTGGGCCTATGTGTTGACATAAAGTCGATTCTGATTTTAAATGGCTATGCCAGTGTGGTCCAACTGCGGTCCTAGTGGCCAAATATGGCCTGCATAAAATTGTTTTGTGGCCTGAGCTCATATAAAAAAAATATCTTTAATTATATGGTATAATTAATTTTTTTTATCATTAATGGACAACGAACTTTAAATTTTTGGGGTTTGAGGCCTTTGAAGATGAATAAGTTGGATCACCCTGGAATATGCACTTTAATTATGCACAGTCTGAAAAAAAAAAGGGTGCATGGTCTCCACATCATTACTAATTCATTTTTTGTTAAAATTCCAAATATACTGAAGATGATGAAAGTCAAGAGAATGCTACAAGAACAAAAATTACTTTAAGAAAGTAGGAATGATAGATGATATATATTTCAATGCTGTGGAAGATGTTAATGTTCATGTTATATCCTGAAAGGATTGCTCTACTCTCCCATAAAAGAATTTTAGACACTTTTTCCAAAATCAAGTGAAAGCATGAATCAAATGCTATAAACATGCAATCATTAGAGCTTAAAGTAAACGGTTAGATGAGCTGGAATTGATAATGAGGATGTAGAGGCTTAGATGACTTTACTACCAGGGAATGAGTTGCTGGGAAGCAGAAAACATGACCTGAGAATAAAAACTGTTGCACAATAAAGAAATTAAGGGAAAATTTGTATTACCAAAAACGATATTGAAAGCCACAGTGCTTTATTTATTTCTATTACAGTCTAAATCAAAAAATGACTAGAAATATAAGGAACTACAATATTCCTGGTTTACTGTAATGAAAGGAACTCTACAGTGTGCCTATTTCTTGACATGCTAGGTAAAAGGTGAGAGTGGTCTTTAGTTTTGACATTACAAGCATTTAAAAGTGCAAACTTAACAGAAATTTTTTTTTTTCCATGGAGCATTTATTTATTAATTTAAAAAATTATTATAGCTTTCTTTCTTTTTCTGTTTTTTAAAGAGTGACTCAGAGTAATATTTGTACACCACCTTTTCTTAATGCCACAACTATTATTGCCAAAAATTAATTCTGATGATTTTGATTTTAAATTGTGATTTTTAGACCACATTTAAACAATCAAAAGAAAAGTAATGATTACATTTTAAAATCAGCAACTGATATATTTTTCTATAATTAAAACTAAACATGAAGAATATTTTTTTTTTTTTCTTTCTTCATACAGCAGAATGACTTAAACAGCAGAAACTACCTTTAGAGAGCATTATACAAACTAAATATCCCAGCCAACACTGCCCATTTTAGTGCTGTTATATTATAGCATGCATGCTTGGTAGTTCTCCAAAATGACCCAAGAGCGACCCTTTTGATCCATCATGTCTAAAAAAATGCCTACAAGTGATATTAATGCTTCCAAGATTCAAAGTAAAAGCATTTGCTTGGATGTGAGACTGCAAGTGTTAAGGTGGTTGGAAACAGATAGTATGAAGATGACATGGGTGCTTCTTTAAACTTGGCAATGGCATTACTATGATAATGTAAACTATAGATCAATTCACAGATAATGACCCTGACTAAAAGCTTGAAAGAAAGTGAAATGTTCTTATTAATATCCTGCTGTTGAGAACTGCTTTGAGAGAAAGCTCAAGAAAAAAGAAACAACTCTTAATGTCTATATCAATCAAAAAGCAAAAGTTTGTGGAAAATCCATTGCCCAGTCCCTCATCTTAGTAATTTTCATTTAAAAATTGCTCAGTAAAAATTATTGTTGTAATGTGCTGTATTCATATTTTCACCTATCTAGTACATCTACAAGGTATATATATATATATATATATATATATATATATATATAATGTCATAAGATCTATTGTATTTAGCACTGTTTCAGTTAGTGCTCCATGTTCTAGGAAAGTAGTTTGAGCATTAACCAAAGGTATTAATGTATTACAATTTTAAAAATTCAAATGAAAAAAATCGGACTTACATCATCAAGGGGAATAACCTTGTGGGAACCATGCATTTCCATTAGCACAGCTGCATGTTTTAGAGGGCAGACCAAGAAGAGATTGCTGCAAAAGAGTTCATTTATAAATATGTTCCAAAAGTCCCAAAACATCAATAAACATAATAAGTACATAGCACAACATGCATTATTTAATTAATGTATGCACACCCTGAGGTCATACTTCACACAAAAAATTTAGAGACAAACAGTAACTCTTCAATGTGTTAGAACCAGATATTAGTGCTAAAGCAATGTGAGTTAGCCAAATGTAAAAATGAAGGCAAATTAGCTGTTAGTTGACTCATTTGACAGGTATTAGTTTATTCATTTGACAAGCATCACATCTTAATGGCCCTGAAAAGGAAGACATTTATTACCATATATTTGTTAGGTTTTAGCTTTTGGATAGATACCTGTTGTCAGTATTATACAAGTATTATCATTTGTGACCTCCAGTTCTGCAGATTTTGGTGAGTGTTAAGTATCTATTTGATAAGTAGTAGATATGAATGGTACTTTTTTTTCAGGTGACTGTGAGATCTTGCAAAAAGAAATTTCTTTTGAGGCTGAATATGTCCTTAATGTTTTGAACTTTAATTAGCTAATGGCAAGTAAAACTATTACCCATGACTACTTCAGAGGAAAATGATCTCACTGCTGACTATAATTCTCAATTAAAGAAACCTAACAGCACATTGGGTAGTGAAAATGAACGCCAATTTTAAAAATAAAAATACCATGACAGCTGTATTATTTTTTCATAAATATAATTTTTTAAGCTGTCACAACATTAAAAGAAGAAAATGTCAGACAACCTCACAATATTCAGAACTTGAACAAAATTATTTCTTAGTTAAACATTATTTGATTAACAAAAGCACTCTCTCTCTCTGGATAAATGATACTTTTAAAAGAAATTTATTATCTCTCGCATATATGCGCGCGTGCACACGCACACGCATGCACGCACACACACACACACACACACACACACACACACACAATTAGGTTTTCCCATAAAAAATCCCCAAGCTGAATCCTTAACATAATTACACCATTATATAAACAAATAAAAATTGAGCAAGAGTGTTTAAATTATAAAGATAACCGAAAAATAGTTATTTAACAACAACATACCTGTTCCGAGGATGAAACTGCACTTTAAGAACAGGAGATGGGAATCTATAGATCCGTTCATTTTCTCCTGTCAGAACATCCCACACTGACACTGTGTTGTCAGTAGCTGCACTCAGCAGTTTATGGCCATTACGATTCCAGCTACATGACAAGAAAAAAAATTAGAAACTCTACATGAAATGAGCGCATCCTCTCAATCAGTGAGCATTTAATTTAAATGAATTAATCATGAAATATAATATGTCTCAGAAATAATATTCAAGGCTGGTAATCTCAAAGCCTGGTCTTAAGGCTAAACCAATTGATACACTTATTCAGATACACTATTAGAAGAAACATTTTTCATATGATTCATTCTAAAAGAAATTTTCTTGGTTTAGCATAGCAAATTCCTTTACTTATTTTACCCAAATCATAACACTCTGTAAAAATCACAAGCATAATAAAAACTACCATATATCATATACCATGCACCTATAACAATTTCTTCTATTAATGATTAATGCAACAGTGAAAAATTAAAAAATATATACATAAAAATTACAATATTTAGTAATTCATAGCGTGTTTGTGGTATAGAAGCTTTACTATGTCAAAAGTATCTAGCCAGTGTCTGTGGTAAAGAGGCTTTACCAGCATGCACGCTTGCTCAGTCTCAGCGATGCTAAAAATATAATCGTTCCAAATAACCAGAGTGAAGGAAAGATGTGTTTGGCTTCAGCTGCCGTCTGTTCTAAATTCTATCATTGGATACTATTATTAGAATGGTCATGTAATTGAAAGGGCACCATTTCTCCACCAATTTCTTCTCTTTTGTTCGAGTTGAGCAGCCATTTTGAACCATTTTGTCAGGCATGGCAAGTTTCGAGGCTGATTTTTCTGATGGCGAGTTGTGTGGTTGATCCTACCTAATGAACTTTACTGTATGGTTGATTTTAATTAACTGTAGATAAAATTCCTAGCCCTACTGAAATTTTGGATGTGACCATTTGATAATACAAAAAAACAAAAACAGTCGTCCTCAAAGCATGCATGGCTTTCATGTGACACTTTCATTGTGTGCAAAAGCAGGGAACTTTTTCAGGAAATGGTGAATATTTACACAAGAACAATTATTATTTTATATTATATTCAATTGCCAATTCAACAAAGTATTCGTATTCGTATTTTATTCAAGGAAAAAGCGATGTTCAACACAACAGAAAGGTAAGAAAACTTTTTATTATTTATTTATTTTTAATTTGAAATAATAAACTTAGGAAAACAACACATTCAGTAATTAAATTTAAATAAATACTTTAAAAAAGTCCCCCATAATACTTATTTTGAAAATCATTTTAGAATTATACGAATTATACTTGCTTTTAATTTATAGGTAGACTTGAAAAAAAAAACACAGTGAAAACGTTCACAAGTTCAACAAAAAGATAAGAAAACTTTTTATTATTTATTTGTTTATGAATTTGAAATAAATACTTATAAAATTTCTCAGTATGTCTATAATACTTATTTTGAAAATCTTTTTAGAACTATACTTGCCTTTAATTTTTTAGTAGTCTTGTAAAAAAAAAAAATGCTGAAATTCTCAAGTTTAACAAAAAGATAAGAAAACTTTTTATTATTTATTTATTTTTGAATTTGAAATAAATTTAAATAAATACTTTAAAAATTCCTTAGTATGTCTATGATACTTTTCAATTAACTTATTTTGAAAATCTTTTTATAATTATACTTGCTTTTACTTTTTTAGTATACTTGTAAAAAAAAAAAAATCGATGCTGATCGCAAGTTCAACAATAAAATAAGAAAACTTGTTATTATTTATTTATTTTTGAATTTAAAATAAATTAAAAATAATACTTTTAAAATTCCTTAGTATATGTATAATAGGTAGTAATGTAAATTTTTAAAATCCATTTATAATTACAGTCGCTTTTTAGTTTTTAGTATACTATTCCATTCAATTATCGCTTAGCGGCAAAAACAACCTGACACAATGATGCCAGGTTACACTTTTCAACCTGACAGCATATGGATTAAGTCAAAAATAAACAAATTAAAAATAATTAAACTGAATTTCTACAGAACTTTGAATTCTGAAACAAAATAAATATAAATGCATAATAATGAAAACACACTATTTTGACTTTTTACTTCTATATGAGACATCCAAACACTTTTTGCTTTTTCAAAATCTGACACATTTAGAATACCACTTTAAAAAAATTATAACAGTTAGAGTTGTCCAGATTACATTCTGAACATTGTAGAATGCAAAAAGTCATTCTGATTACAGATTTGCAGTCTGTTGAGTCAAGTTTAATTAATTTTCTGTAGCCTTGAGCTAAGCAGCTCATAATTTTCATGGAACGTGCAGAAACTGACTGCAAAATCCTTATCTGAAATCAATAGCTATATTTTTCAGCTCAGGATCCTCATTTTTAAATTCCTGAAAAGGTTCAAACACTGTACAAAGCATCACTTTTGAACTTTAATCTGGTAGAAGACACATTTGCCTCCAAAAGCAGCTGACAGAATTAGGCTATACAGACAATATTAGAAGAAACTGTTTCTCTTTCTTTTTTTGTGCATTTCATTTAGCACTGCAATATTTAGTGTGTGTGTGCTGTTCTTTGGTTTTATTTTTCTTTCATGTTTTTTTTTCTGTTGTTTCTTCTAATATTGTCTGTATAGCCTAATTCTGTCAGCTGCTTTTGGAGGCAAATGTGTCTTCTACCAGACAAACAGAAAATAGGAGGTTGGTATCTCGAAGCATATTTTAATAATCACTAAAACAAGAACAAGCTGAATACAATTTGGCAAATATTAGCAATATTAGCCCAGAAATTTAGTATGATATGTTTGGTGCAATCCCACTTAAAGTTATGGCTACAACAATTATAGAAAAACGCTGCATCAGCTACACTGATAAATTTATTACATTTATAGATTTATAATATTTTATATATCTTTTACAAAAATATTTAACTTTTAAAAATGCATTTAAAAAAAAATCAATTTCATCATATCCATATAAGAGTTACATTAACATATATATCCTAACTGCAACTGATATGGCAACCCATTTGGGACAAAATCAGTTTTAAGTATCAGGTACATTCATTACTTGATGTCAATTATTAATTTATAATTCAAATGTAGTCCAAATGTGACAAACTAGAATAGTTTTTAGACCATATAAATTAGGTAATGATGAGCAGAAATTGCTATAAATTCAAAACAAACAAAAAAGCTTACCTCTCCCTAAATTTTGTGTGCTCAAAAAAATAACCCCAATATGGCTGCTAGCTTAGGAACATCGCTGAAGGGGCAAAACTGACATCAAATAGCTCATATATTTTTATTAATAGAAATTAAGCATCTAATTAACTATGAATTTTTGTAAAATGTGAGCAGATTTTAGAAACTGCCTAGTTTTTAAGAAACTTTACACATGCAAACGTGTACATGCACAAGGACACACAAAAACAATCAATTTTCTATAAGTTTTCACAGAATTAGTAAGTTAAATGATATTCTTTTTTAATCTTTCTCCTCTTGAAAAAAATTTTAAAATGTGTATAATTTGTCAACTTTTATCTGATCTGCAAGCACCTTGCAAACTTTATTTACCTTAATGAACAGACAGGGTGAACATGGGCATTAATGACTTTTGCAATGCCACGAGTCAAGAAATCCCAAACAACAATTCGGCCATCATTACACCCAACTGCAAGTAGAGTCCCCTGTCTGTTGAAGGAACATGTTACAGCAATACTGGCACAGTCTAGAGTTCCATCAAAATCCTATAAAGAAATAGTGCACACATATAAAGATGATTTTAACTTTAAAATATATTTAAAAACCTCAGTTAGTTAAGAATTAATTACTTACCTAGTTACTTATCATGCAAGAGCTTAAACCCCCCCCCCCCCCCCCCGAAATATCCATATTGTTCATATACGAATGAATCTTTACAAAATATAGAGTCTTTACAATCTTACAAATCTTTACAAAAAACATATTTTTCTTTTATTCCTCCTATGCAACGTTAGTATTTGTAACAATGCTATTATTTTAAAAAAGCACAAGTCATAAGAACATTTTTTTGTTTTTATTGCATTTTAAACCAGGTATTGTTGTCTACATCATGACCTCAATCTTGGCATATTTGTGATATTTAATTAACACACCTTCTAGTGTTCTAGAGTAAGTGGATGATTCTAAGGAATAACAATAAGTGTACAGCCATTTTCTAGGAGAATCTGACCCCCAGTGATTCTGAAGATGGACCAACCTGCTGCTGCAGCCAAATATTACCTTAAAATATGTAAATTTATAAAATTGACGACACTAAAATATGACATATAAGAATGTAACTTAGACCAATTGCTACAGTTTGATAATATACTTTGATATGATCATAGCTATACTTAATTTTACTCTAAAAATAAAATTAATTTATTTTAAACAATATCTAAATACTACTATTATATTATGAAGAATTAATAAAAATTCTTGAGTTGGAAGAGGTAATTAAGTTGCATGCCACTGTACAAGCAAAGATCAAAGAAATCAATTCCACTGATACAACTCAACATCTGTACATGAATTTATGATGATTTCCAGTATCCATTCCCTCAAAATATGATGGATACTCAGATACCAATATCAAATTATTTTATACTCCTATTATGATTTACATAAACAATATATAGGTAACATTTCATATCATATAAAAATACATGAATCTAGTTATAAAACTTTTTACAATCACTGAAAATAAAATACTCACTTCAGGAAAGTTTTGTCCAAAGGATTCTGAAAATTTAAGGAACAAGAGAGAGCATTATTTTTTTTAAGAAACAAAAATAAATATCAAAATGAAACAAAGAGTTTACCCAAAAGAATTTTAAAAACATACTGCTTGATATTAAAGAATAAAATTAAGTTCGGCTTCTAATTATCTAATGTGTTAGTGTTACTATACATTTTTCACTATAGCAGTATAGGTCTATTAATATTATTATTACAAGTATTATTACTATTAATCCCTTAGGAGTTGTGGAGATATATTACAATTTGAATTGCAAGAACTATTACTATCATCAGTTCTTTATGAGCTTTGTACAGTTATACAGAAAATGCTTTTTATTGTACCTAATTTTAATAGTTGTTTTTTTATTATTCATTCGATAACATACCTAAAAGTTCAAGATTCATTCTGCCGAATTCAAAACAACCGGAAATGATATTTTGGTAGCATATAATAGTTATTTCCCTTATTTGATTCATTTCTTCCCCTGAAATGTCGGCTGCTGCAGTCAAACACGCTGACTGTCCAAACATGTTTTTATCATTTGCCGCAGCATTTTTTCGTTACTTTCTCTGGAGATCGCTGAGCGGAGGTTGATTATCAGTGTCTCCGCAAATTTATAGTCATGATGACTAACGCTAAAGTGGCTGTGGTAAGATAATGCATAATAATACTTTAATTGTATTTTCTTGATAAGCTTGCATGTATGAATTCTTATTTTCCTTGCGTTTAGTATTTATATTATTTATAATATTTCATTTTGTTATAGTTATGACGGTAGTTTTAATACATATTTTAAAATGCACACAAGCTGTTCATTACTGTATTGTTAATATTATTACTTTAACTTACAGTCGGATTCGTTTGAACAGAACTATCAGAAGTTAAAGATATACGAAGAAAAGTTCCCGTTTTGTCTATAAACTAGTAGTAGTATAATATAACTAATATTTTATACGGAAACGTGTAGTTCGACGTTTGTGTATGTGTGCTTTTATGTACAACAGCCTTCTCATACATTTTCTTGCATAGTAACAATCTCTCATAAGCCTTACCATAGTTTATTATGAATATGCACACATTTGTAGAAGAAAATCATGATGCATGGTACTTGTGAACAAGTGCAACTCTATGACTGCAACTGATCATTGACACAATGACATTCATACAAACTATTAACTGTTGGAAATAAAAAGAATCTGTTTTAATAACAGAATTATGCTCACCCAGCTTACATATATACATGTATTTTAATGGAAGACCTTGATTAGATGTGGTATCATTGAACAGGGTGTTATATTTTTAGATGGTATGATTTCTTAAGCCCTTAATTAAATTATTTGAAAGTGATGCTTTTAATAATATAATTAAGTAATTTTATGTAAATAATTAGCTTTTATATCATAATTGTAAATTATCTTTATAGATGAATTTGTGCAGTTAGTGAAAAAATATGATGTGCATGTCTGTGTGTGTACAATAAACATACATAGTACATGTGTGTACAGTAAACATAAATAATACATATGCAGTAGAAGAGTTAGGAAATAGTATACAAAAGAGAAAGGGGTGTAAACAATTTGCAGATTTTTTTTTGTGTACATACTAAATGGATTGCTTCTAAGCAAGGTAATGTTTTAAAGAACCAATAAACAAATTTCTTAGAATGAGCAGCATCTAAATCAGTGAAATCTGAGATCAATTTTGATGATGTGAGATCCTGTTGATTATTGATACATTTTAGTTTAAGTTAACATTTCCTCATCAAGGAGCACCAGAGGTTAGGTGTCATCAGTCAAAACCAGAGTCTGATAATGAAAGAAAACCCTAAAATATATAGATTTAAAAGAAAATCTGATCTTAGGAATCATGCAATTTATTTCCCATTTTAAGGAGACAAAAATATCCGGTAATGTCCTTTATGTCATAAAATTAAAATGCACATTTAGACTAGTCTGCAATCTTATCTCTGGTTAAATTAAAACATTAAAAAAGATTATTATTAACACTTATCAAAATTAAGCCTACTCTAACACAAAAAACAACTCCCCACCCACCCACCCACCCCACACATATATACACACTCATTAATTTATAATGTATCATTTACAAATAAAAGGCTTGTCAATTTTTACCCTGTAAAAAGTGTAAAATTATGGTGCATAACTCTTTATTACAATATTAGTTCATATCAATGAGTACTGAATTAGGGATCACCACTTGTTCACTTCACATCAGTAGCTTCTGGTAGTACTTTTCAAAGTGCTGTATACTACTTTTTTATATCACACTGTAATATTACAGTTTAAATAGTGTATCCACATATTAAATATTATTAAGTCTAGTTCACTACATCTCATTTAAACACTTTTTTCTCAACAAAGCTTTGAGTTTGACTAAAACTGAGGCACTTCATTTTGATAACTTCAAATATAGCATTGCCCAGATTTTGTTTTGGTTTTTCATACACTGATCTGCTTTTAGTTTTACATCTTGCTGTCACCATCTCACCATCAACTTCCGTTCCTTTTTTTTTTTTCTGCTTGTTTCCTGAGCTTGGTATTATGTGTCTATTCAGATTTTGATAAATACACATAAGAAACTTTTATTTATTTATTTGTTTGTTTAATTTTTAGAAAAGTCTAAAATTAGTAAAAACTAGTAAATCTACATAATCATGTCTGCTACATTAATAACATAGGCACCAATTCATTTCCCTCATAATATAGCAGAATTACTAGTTGAGTTTAAATACATTCTCTGAGTAAGCTCTTTTGTCATATTAATTCTTTTACCATTTACAGTAATGAAGATTCTGAATAGATTAATCTCATAGCTGTGTTGTAAATTATCCCATCGTTGTGCATGAATGCACTTGTAAACACACACACATTTGATTTTGGCTAATTAAAATATTGATTATAATTTTCAGTTGTATTTCATAAAATGATAAATGCTGCTTATAAAAATATAAATGAAAAGATGTATGCATGGAGTGATGGATAGATGGAAACAATTTGATTTGCTCTTTTCTTTTAACTATATTGATAAACAGTAGTTATATGCTAATCTACATTAATTCAGTAGTTAGATAATTTTATGTCAACAGCTATATATAGCTATGTTGCCATGATAATCAGTCTTAAACATGCAATTTATTTACATTATAAATATACTCTTATTTATGTTTCTTATGTTCAGTAATGCAAAGTTTGCAGTTTGTAAACATAATTTCCGATAACATAATAATGTATTTGTTTAATTAACACTAGAGTTCCAAATAGAATCTATAACTTACAAGTATCCTGAACAGTATTACTATTAGCAATAGATGCATTGTAGAAAAATCTCAGGTAAAATTGTTAACTGGTCATGCATTTTCATTTGAGGGGATGCACAGTGTGTAAAGCTTACTTTTTTAAACTTTTATAAAGCTTTTGTTTTGTTTTTTGTGTTTGATAAAGATCATAAATAATGATAATAACTTACTTTTTAAAGGAGAAATTGTTATAGACAATGGGTAATGATTACATTTTTGTAATAGAAATAGTGTAAAATGGTTCGTAGAAATTACAGTCAGCAGAATAGGAAGATAGGAATGCTTTAACACATATATTTCACAGGTAAATATTTTAGATTTTTATTTCAGAGAAGTTAATGTTGGTTCAAATTTTGAACGGTGTTTGTAATAATGTAAAGTTGTTACTGAATTAAGAAGATTGTTTGTGTTCATTTTCTTGTCTGAATAATTGAAACCCCTAAGGAAGAAGGAAAATATATAATAAAGCTGTATCCTGTTTGCTGTGATTAAATCCTATTTTAGGTAAAGTGATTTTAAATATACTCAGCTATTTTTATGATTCATTTCTTTAATGCTTTGAGATCAATGTTGATTGCATTTTTGTTGTTGTTTTTGTATCTTATGCACTGAGAATACCTAGTGAATGCTTCATGTAGATATGTTTATGAGAAGTTATCATCAGACCACAAGTGAGTGTGTGCATGCATATGTCATGTGTGCCAAAGACTGAGTCTGCATGTCCATTACATCATGTTGGAGATTAGTTATTCCAACATCTATCTAAAGCCAAAATTAATTACAGACTATTAAAAACTTAAAAAAAAATGTTCTCCATTATGTTACCAGCTTTAGTTGTTTTTATCTGGTTCATTTGACAGTTTCTGTTGTAATTATTCATCAGCTAGCAAATACTATTACTCTCATTATGTGGCAGAGTAAATTTACCTGTCCCTATTTCTAAAATTAATTATTTTATAATTTGTTAAATGTCAATGTGACTTGACACTCAGGTACTGTGCATGGTGATATTTTTGTAAGCACCATAGTTAAAATAACAACTCAGGTGAAGAATATGCTAGAACTTGCTGAGGCAATCCAAACCTGTTCCAAGCAGATGAGTAGTTTTTCTGACTAATACAAGTAATAAACTCATATTTGTTCATAACAATTTTATCCAATTGGAATAGAACAAAACTTAACTGTTAGAGAAAGTTCTATATTCTAATCACTTTGATTTTGACATAACTGAAGTCAGGTCATAAAGGTGATCATTAGATTATGGTGAGTTAACTGACCCATAAAGTAAGAATGGATTTAGAAATATTTCATACATATTTGCTATTGCTATAAAGCATTCTCCAATTCAAATCATAGAAGTGAACCACTTTTTTCTATGTTCACTAATTTGATTATGTTGTACATTATATTTGTGAATTTTGATCGATGCTATATTTCTTATGCTGAGTGTGTATCAAGCTAATGAATATTGTTGCTTAAGGATTTGTAAGTTGAGAATGTGTGTAAGAAGAGAGAATGGAGTTTAGAGATGAAATATGCCTGAAGTTTTGCACTGCCCTTTTTTTTGGCTTTTGCAGAGGGGAGCATGCCTTTTGATGTTTTGATGTTTTGTTACTGCTTCAGACTGTAGTGACAACTGTACTCTACCGGATCATGTTGGTATGTATCCAACATTCTTCGAACTTATCAGTAAATGTGTTGCTGCAAGTTAATTCTTGTGAATTTCATTTGAGACTGAGAGCCAATATGACAGAAATTGAGGCTTGAGTTTGGTTCTGAGAATTTGTAAAGAATTTGAACATTCCTCAAGTCTTGGGTAGTGCACACGAAAATTTGGGAACATTCCTCTTGGTGTGCTTTGATGGTACACACAAAGTTCTGAATGATTCTCCATGGTGTGCTTTGTGAGCACATCAAAGATTCTGGAACAGTTGTATAATGTGCCTAGAAGGGACCATCATCTAATAAGAAAGAAAGTGATTTGTTGCAAACTATGTGATTGTGAACACGGGCTAGCGACAGCTGCCATCATTGAAAAGGCTATGTACATTGAGTATAATTATCTCTCTAAAATGTGTGTGTTTGTATATATATATACACATGTTAATTTGACTGCTGATGTCTATACTAGGATAAACTGAATAAGTGTCTAACGTTTAATCAGACTTTTTTTTAAAGTGATGTAAATGTCAACATTCTTTTGATTATATTTATATGTCATATATTTGATTGTTGAAATTTATTGTTAAATTTATTAACCTTCTTGCAATATATTAAAATAGTGGAGTAATAGTGGGTGGATGGGGGCTCATTAATATAAACAAAAGATGGATTTTTATTACTCCTTTAGTAAGTAGTTTCCACCTAAAGAAACTTTATGCAACAGTAAAATATCTATCTTATTATATTATAAAAGGTAGAGTTTTATGATGCCCTTATAATTCACCAAGTGAGAGACATGTTGGTCTTGTGGGAGAATTATTAATAACTATAAATTAAGATTCTCAATCACTTGTGATTACTTATGTGTTATTAATTAATAAAAAATAACCATTATGAGTGAAGGGTGCCCAGAGTGTCACGTATTACCATTATTATCATTACTGTTCATGTTATTATTTAGTGTGTTATAATATATGTACCAAAGTTATACATGTTCATGTGCATATTTGAGATAAATCAACAAATAGAATCAGCCTAGAGGCTGTTTTATTTCCAGGAAGATAACCTTTCTTGTAAATACAGCATCTGAACGACAGAGTCATGTGTTATATTAGTCAGGTTTCAATAAATGCACACTATATTGATTAATGAAATACATAGTGTCAGGTAATGTAATGATTAAAGGCTGTGATGTTATTAATAAGTTATTTTTGTGCATGCCCCTCCAGGCAGCAATTACTGTCTGGCCCAGGCAGGAAGCTGATGCCGAACATGTAGCGATAACTGATATTTATTTCAGTTTGTCTGTTTTACTCACTCACACTATGCATTTATTAGTCACTGTTTAGTATTATATTCTGTTCTTTCACTGGCAGTTGTTGATACTTAGAAATTCTATATTCAGAATGGGTATATTGATTGTTTGTTAGTGAGGTACATTTATCATGGTCATTTTTTTTAGTCACTATTTAGTGATGATTAATTTTACTTATTTCAAGATGGGTATGTTTATTGTGTTATTTAAATGGTAAAAATTTCTTTACTAATATTCTGTATGGGTTACCTTTAATGTATACATTTCTGATGAAGT